>CM008133.1:1261428-1875570 GCA_002221485.1 Trichinella murrelli
TAGACCCCATGCGGGAGTAGGGTCAAATGTGGTTCAGCAAGTAATAAGCTTCTTGCGCAAACAACATGTGCGGGTGGTTATCAGACGACCTAAGGGGGCGGCTGCCGCAAAGGAGCCATTAAGTAGCCATCGGCGCTGCGCTGAGCGAAGATCAAAGCCTCCGCACACTGGCATTCCACCAGCAGCCGACGGTAGTTTACATTGGCGCCTTAGATAACGCACGCCCTTGCGGCGCCTAAACCGTGCATTGGCTGTTCGTGCTAGCCACCCGCCGAGCCACTGTCCCCGGAGTCCTGTATGTAGCCACGGATCTGGTCGCTAGGAAGAGTAGAAGACATTAGAGTGCAAAGTAACGACAGATGCCGTCGAGCTGAGAATCCAGAAGACATTGAGCTAAGAAGATTGAATCTGAGACAGAAGGAAGGCCTGAGAAGACTGAAGCCAACCACGAGTCGAGGAGCCGAAGATCCACGTGCGTCCAAAAAAGTTACGCCCGTGTTTGCCTATCCATACAGTCCACTGTTAATTGCCTGACAACCGAAAGTCTGGCAAATTGTACCTGAATATCGCTTACCAACTGCTGTAATTGTCGGTACACTTTTTAATCTTCCCAGTCGGATAACTCGAAGCAAGCTACCTGTGGACTGGGTATGTTAATGGCGTCCGCTGCTAAGGCCACATCTAAAAAACTCACCGCCAACTAGGATCGGTTGAACCGACTATTGGCAGAGGTCGAAGAGTTGTGTTTAGGGTCAGCCGACGTTAACAAAATCGAGGAGCAGATCTCAATGACTGAAGAGCTTTACCGTGCGTCAGGCGCACTCCAGGCCGAATTGGAGCAGGACCTGGAAAGAGCAGAGCGTCAGTGCGCAATAGACGATTGGGTAAGGTGTCGATGGCTCTTCAGATTCTGGAAATCCCGAGCGCGCGCAATAATTGAGCAGGCACGTGTGGCTGGCTGCGGACGAACTCATCACATGCTCTTGCATCCAAGCACGCTGAGAGAGCCGGTTCGGTCGACGGAACCAATCAGCGAGCAACGAGGCGTGTTGGCTGCGTTAATCGCAAGACTCGTCTCCAGATTGTGTGAGCGCTCACGGACGTCGTGAACTATTGTCGTATGGTCGTGAACTGCCTCCTCGACACCGGCGCGCAAGCCCCCTTAGGCCGAGGTAAGGGATAGCCGAGGGCTCCGTTCGGAAGGGAACAACGTGGACAACAAGAGCTGCCGCTCGTAGTCGACATATTGATCAGTGTCGATTATTGTTACGATTTCGTCACAGGTCGTATGAGGAGAGAAGCGACCGACCCTCTCGCGCTGAAGATGTTACATGGCTGGGTGGGCCCGGCCGCGGAGGCAAGGATCTTCTTGACGAAAATAGATGAATTGGCGGATGCATCGTTGGGAAGATTCTGGGAAATCCAAGCAATGGAAATCACCTTGTGGACGATGCCCATCAGGAATTTGCAAGGATGATGGAGAAGTTCGAGGATTCCCTGTCCTTCGGCGGAAAGAGGTACCAAGTCGGCCTCCTGTTCAGCGGGGACCAATCTGACCTTCCGGTCAACTTCAAGCAGGCCATACGCCGGCTCAGGGCAGTTAAGCGACGCCTGGCGGGGAGTGACAAGGACAGTCTTGATTACACACGGCCGGGCTGAACCGGCACCAAAGTACCAGCCGCTGATGCGGACCTGGTATCTCCCACATGATGCGGTCTACAGAGGAGAAGGCGAAGGACGAAAGTGCCTCGTTGAATTCGACGGCTCAGCGCGCTACGGAGGAACTTCGTTGAACGTCCTGCAGGAAGCAGGACCCACCATCCAGACCGACCTGTTGGGGGCTGTCCTCCGGACAGGGAGTAGGGTTGCAGGCGGACATTGAGAAGATGTATACATAGATCCAAATCCGCGAAAAAGACGGGTACGCATGTAGATATCTCTGGAGGGACGAGGTTCAAGGGGTCTGCAAGTACTGACTTACAATGGTGTGTTTCGGGCTGATTTGCTCCCCTTTTTTAGCCATGAGCATCGTGAGGGTGCACGCACAACGCCACTGAGCTTCAGCACCGCGAGCGGCAGGGGAAGCGCTTCATAACATATACGTGGCTGACTTGGCGACATCCTGCGAATCACTTGATGAGGCAAGGACGCTGGCCATCGAACTGTAGGAGTTGATGGCGTGCGGGGGGTTCCATCTGCACAAGTGGGCTAGCAACGAGCCCTTTTCGCTCAGTGCAATCTCAACGGAAAAATGGTGAAACAAGGCACGGGATGCCATTGGAAGACGCTGGGAATTTATTGGGAACGCTGAAGACCACCTGACCCCCTTCTCAGTGGGGGCATAGCTTGCCGTTTTCGGCCCTCGATTGTCCGTCGCTGCGATCTTCCTGGGTGGAGTCTGTCTTGTTTTTGCTCGCCCTGTGTCCTGCCCACACCGCTCCAATGGGTGTGTCACGCCGACGAGGATGTTCCGTCTTTCATTCACACTCGGCCAACACTTTAAATTGGCCAACGTAATTATCATTCTTGAATTGGCACCTATGTTATTTCTTCCTTTTGATCTTAATTTTTTTAATTGTTAACGCAACCGTAGCCGTTACACAATGTTGTAACGAGCGAAACTGCAAGTCACTCGTTCGTGATATTAGTGGACTTTATTTAGGTTTGTTATTGAAAGGCGGGAAAGTCCAATGCGTTCGACAATCCGACTTGCGTGCCGATGACTGTTAATCAATACTCGATCGAGTGTCGACCCCGTTTACTTACAAACGAACAATAATGAGCCAAATATAATAAAACCAGGAATGACTCGACAGAACACACGCAATCAAAACCACACTGAAGACAATCTCCAGATAACGGCAACTTACAACACAGGAAGAAGCACACTTCCTTTCTTTACGTCACCACGTCACTACCGTATTCATTCCTGACACGCAGGTTCGCCAACGTCGACGACACTATCCGCATTGCTGACGTTTACAAATGTCTACGAATGCTCATGTTTGCGCTGCATCATATTCTTGTGTCTCATGGGTAATTGCTTTTGTAGCGGACTCTAACCTACGCGTTAGAGCTGTATTTGTTCAAAGGACGAAGAATAAGAATAATAATGCAGCTACCTTGAACAAATAGATACTTGAAGATCTGCAGAGGGTTACGGTAGTACGTTTGTTGTCATCTGTCGAAGCGATAGTGGTTGTTTGTTCTTGAGATTTACGGTGGTGGATCGGTGGCGGTCTTTGTACTTATTTGTTAATACGTTTATTTGTACTCTTGATCTGTATGTGGATGCGAGAATGTTACGGGAGAAGCACGAACTGGGGAAACGGTGGAAGCGTCGTCGCCTAGCGATGACTGTGATAGCAGCCTGGTTGGGGCGACAAACCACCCGCCCCCCAAAAGAGCGGCTCGTAACATTGGGAGCATGTCCGGGAAACCATACAAGTGAGTACAAGGCGCATGCTTTTGCCAGCCTCTGGCCTTTTGTCAGGAGATGGATCCTACGCAGTGTCTGGAGAAGCTGGAAGACTTCTACTGCGCTAACGGTGTACCGACATCGAACTATGGCATCGTCGTGCGGTAATTGTTGAGTGATCCTGTACGCTGCGAGCTCTACCTGGTCGGACAAGCACGGGAAAACTCCTTCGAGGAGCTAAAAAGGGAGCTGTTGAACACGTACGGCCCAGAGAAGTCATTTGTGGAGCTAATCAAGCGCATCCACGCCCTGTGCCAACGTGAAAGCCAAATCATCAAACAGTGCGCGGAAGAGGTGGCGAAGTTGGGACGCAGGGCATGTGTGTCGGAGCGCGACTTGGAGGCGCTTCTCGCCGGTGGGTTAGCGTCGAAGGAAGTACATCGTGCCATTTGGCTGCAGGATCCACCTACCCTCGCCGAAGCACACAAAGTTGCCAAAAAAGTGAGCAAGGCGTAAAGCACTTTCAGGAGCGACGACAACCGCACACTGGCGTTATGAAACAGGAGAAGGACGATGTCACGCAGCATTTGGAGGCTCTGTAGCTATGAGAGATGAAGAACCGAGCTAGGCAAGACCATCAATTGCAGCGCGCGAACCGTTGGGCGAGTTGGATGCTTCAGCAGCGGCTGCCTAGACCATCAGAGACGTGACTCCTTTTAGCTACGCGTCCGAAAATGAACGGCGGAGAGAAGAACGATGGCGACCATCAACCCTCTGACCGGTAGCGTGGTCTCCGTCACAGGTAAGATATAGAGCTTGAACATTTTGTTGTTGGACGACAGTGATGCGATGATCTCAGTAATCCCCTAGCGAGTGTGGGATGAGGCCACCTCATTCCAGAAGTTACAAGGAGCTGCCAGACCAATGCAACTGGGCGATGGGAGGAAGATGGCGACCTGCGTCTGGGGGTATAGTCCATCTACAACTGGGGAGATGAACGGTTCCACCCGGAGAGCGGCTCGTTACACTAGAATAACATTTCTTACTCAATGATTGTTGCATTAATTACTTCTATAAAAAGTTTTCTACATTTTAAATTACTTGAAAACAATTAACTTCAAACAAAATTCGCTTTAATTTTCACAAATATACTTTAAAGTAAAATGTAATGTAACGCCCTGCAATCGTAGCGAACTCTCATTTAATATTCGTTTTTCAAGGTTCCACTGTCTTTGACAATGATCTATGATAAATACCACCAGCGTGCCCCAGCTCTGCTTCACAACAAAAAAAAGGCGCAGATGACGGTCAGAGTCAGACGACCAATTGCTATTGCCCATCGATTAGTCAGTGGATGCTGAATGCTGTCTGAATGGGAAACATGACTGGATGCCGCATTTGGACTGCCTGCTGTCAACATCCAGCACTTGATAGGTCCAGTTACGTTGCAGCTCTGTCGCTGAACGACCGTTTTCACTTGTATCCTCAACGAGCATATTATATGTTAATGAGTGTGATTGCGTGTCTGTGCGTTAGTTTGTAACACTCTCATGCTCGTGAGTTGCTCATTTTATTCTACGCTTTTTAAGGTTGGTATTCCTTACGTTCAGTTCTGTGGTGCATTTATCGTACAATACCCAAGACCCCATCTACGACAACAGAGGCAGCAAAAAATGAAGAAACCTGACTTAAGTATAAGCCCGTCACATTCATAACTCTCACAGAAACAACCGATCACCACGGTAAATTATTAAATTCATTTTTAACAGTATGAATTTTTTTCAATTTCTGATAAAGATGATTTTTAAACATTTTTCAATTCCAAAAAGCATGCTCAAAAGTGGTTTTTTAAAAAAATCCATTTGCATGACATCAAGTCATTGACCAGATATGGTTGTTAAATTGTAATTGACGACGCCAATGTATTTTTTGGTGTTGTTGTTTTTCAATTAGTTTAATATGTTTTCATTTCTACAATTTCAAGTACATGTGCTCGTCGTTTTCAACCTCTCGAATCATCTAGTTCAAATCGTGCCGTTTTCAACGCAAATCAGTTTCGTGAAATTATACTTTTTATGAATTTTGTTTTTTTTCTTTTATAGTTACAAAATGTTGCAGACAGAAGAAATGGACCTTGTGGAACTTGATGATGCTTATAAATGCAACTGGGGAATATGGTTTTCCATATTCCGGTTGTTGAGAACTGAAGACATCATGCGCCTAGCGTGCACATCGAGTGAAATGAATGCGATGGCGCAGAGCTACTTTAAGTATGAACATTTTGAAACGATCCGTTCAGAATGGGCTTCATTTTGCCCAATAATTTATTATTATTTGATTAATAACAGTATGACATAGTGAATGATTTACTTAAGTTGACATGCAACAGTGATGGACAAAATTTGAAATTTTGTACGATGGTACTTTTTTTGAACGTTGAAATTTATTTTTTTGTACTTTTATGTTGCAAATCATTTTACATTATGTATGATTTCGTGGCAAAATGCCTTTATGTGAATAATTGACGCGTTGAATTGTAAATTGGTTTAAATTAAGTGTGAGCTTCATCAGAATGTATGATTATGTTTGTTTTTTTGTATAGTATAGTGTATATTGTATGTTTTCCACATTTGTTTGTATAGTTGTTTTGTATTATTATTATTTGATTAATAACGATATGAATTAGTGAATGATTTAATTTAATTGACTCACACAGAATCTGCGGATGACCCACCAGTATATCGCGACTCACACTTTGAGAAGCACTGCTTTAGAATATCCCCACCATTTCAACTGTTTACCCACATATTTCAATTTCATCGCCCTGCCTTTATACGCAATGTACATCTCACCGCAACGATTACTGGACAAGGTACAACTCAGATATTTTGGACACTGTAAGAATAAGTGGAAAAATGAAAAATAAAAAATTTTCTTCTACCCAAAACATTAAATACTGTTCAAAGCAATGACAACTTTTACTAAAAGAAATTAAAAATCTGCGATTTCATTCACAAATCAAAAAAAGTTTTGTATTTTCATATTTCGTGGAAAAAATCTTTCAGGTTCATTTTCAAAGAATTTTATTTTAATCTTACATCGTATCTTTTGCTCTCTTTGACCAACATTAACGCGTTTCCTTCTCGATCGAAAAGTGAATCCATGCCAACGAGGATAAATGCCAGTGATTATACCATGCCAGAGAATATGCAAGTTGGGGCTGAGATAAGGAGGATACTGGGCTCCCGTGATGGAGAAAACATTTGCAGAAAACCAACTTTTTCCGGCGTTCTGCAGTTGGGTGGAATGATTTAAAAATGCCACAAATTAGCTAAATCGCAAGCACTGTTTTTGACATGTTTAACATTTTTCATGTGTTTTCATGTTTATGTTGTTTTCATGTGTTTAACATATCTTTTCATTGAAATGCAAGTTGAAAGGTTGCAAATGCAAATACAATTTTGAAGTTGAATAACAAAGTTTACACAAAACATAAAAATAAGTTTCTTTATTTGTAAATGAAATGTCAGATATCCCAAACATTACGGCTTCGTGAAAGCTTCGATCGGCCAATGGTAGCCGTTCGAGAATTATTCCTTCGTCTGATCAACTTGTTTATGAACAAGAACAAGCTATCCACCATTTGTGATGAATTTCACAAGAAAGTGTATGCAGCACACGCGGATGGGAGCAAGACCAGTCAGCCAGGTGATGAGTTGAAACGGAATAGTCCAGAGAGCGAGTCCTGAGGAACAGCTGCCTTCCTGCGTGCTGCCGTCAAGCAGAGCTGCCGCATCTGTCAGAAATAACACGTGCCGCAGCAGTGCCTGAGTTTGCGTCATGCGAGTCCCCGTCATAGACAGGAGATGGCAAGGCGTGCCCGCCTGTGTTTCGTTTGCCTGGAGCCGTGGCACTACGCTTCAGAGTGTAAGCCTGGAGGGAAGACAGAGGGTAAACTGCCTGTTCAAACAAGTACTCTGAGCTCGTCAGCGTCAGAGAGTTTGGTCGCTGAGCAGAAGACAACCGTCAGTTCCGAAGAACCACCTTTGGCTCCTGTGCACGCCAATCTCGCCACTAGGAGTCATCAGCCGACCTGTCGTGGCAGATGATCCACGCCGTGGCCTACGGTGAGTAGAGCCTGGGAAAGCTAGTGACCTGTCTTCTGGATACCGCTTCAGAGCCATTGTTCATCAGACAGGACCTCGCCTCTGCTCTGGGTCTTGTCAGACAGACTAACCCAGTGTCTGTCGTGGGTATCGATGGAATCCTTCACGAGATCCCTGACGCCCAGCTCGTGAAACTCTGGCTGAGCCGAGCTGACGGCAGTTCGACGGTGGAACGTTATTTTCTTCAAGCTTTGACTGTGCCGAAGCTGTGGAACAATCTCTGCAATACTCGGTTGCGAGTCGGCGATTAGGATCACCTGCGTTGACTGGGCTTGGCAACGGAGGAATGTGCCGACTCAGACCAGGTTGCCGTTGTGGTCGGCATCGATAGTTACTACCGCTTTCTGGGGAACAAGATTCGAAGAGGCGGGTCGGAAGATCCGGTCGCGGTGGAATTAGTGCTGGGATGGATCATCTGTAATCCCGTGACCGCCAGTCATCCATCATCGGTCCGGACGACCCTATGTGCGTCCGTGGATCAGAGCATCGACAGGACTTTGAGGCGATTTTGGGAAATGGAGGAGGTCAGAGTAGGTTCGCATGACGAACCTGAGATGTCAGAGCAGGAACAGAGTTTTCGGGACAGTCATTCGTTCGATGGATCAAGATACTCCGTCCGGATGTTGAAGAAAAATGGCGAATTGAACCTCCTGAACAACGTCAAGTCAGCACTGCGGCGTTTAGGGGCAGTGGAAGTTCAACTGGCCAGAGATCCAGCCCGAAGAGAGCAGTATGCTTCCATCATCCAGAATTACCTGAAGAATGGTTGGGCAGAGAACGTGGATGAGGTAGAGCAAGAACGATGCGCTACGGCCATCGTTACCATGACCGCAGCATCCCTGGACGCAACATCCATCTTTGGCCCAGAAACGTTCAATGATCTCGAAGGACTTCCGGATGACTGCGTGGGGTCAACGTTTCATCCACAATACCAGGTCTCTGGTCGGTTTGAGGAGAGCTGGCATGTGCCCCAGCTCTGAAGAATTGACTGATGCTGAGCGCCTCTGGATCTGACAGGCGCAAATCCACGCCTCTGGAGAATTAGGCAGGGCAACCCGATGGAACGTCTTCAGGAATTCAGTCCATTCCTAGGCGAGTTTGGCATCCAGAGAGTTGGAGGACCCTTAGGCAGAGCCCGAATTGCTGAATTTGACTTTAGGTTTGACTGAATTGCTGATCCAGCGTGAGCATCTGAGGCAGCTGCACGCAGGTGTGGAGCAGACACATGCCGCCCTCAGGGAGAGGTTCTGGATTCTCCAGGGCCGGAGCACAGCGAGTGCTCAGAGGACGCACCACCTGCCGGCGCGTGACGGCTCCTCCATACCAGAAACGGATGAACGAGTTTCCGGAAATGAGGGTTGAGCCAGTGAGGCCATTTGTGAACGTCGGTGTTGACTTCACCGGCGCACTGCTCATTAGGGGCGACAGCCCCAATCGTCTGATGCAGAATAACTACGCCTGCATCTTTTCATGCATGGTAGTCAGAGCAATTCACCTGGAGTTGGTCTCTGACATGAGTATTGACAGCTTCCTCCGTACACTACGCAGGTTCATCGCACGCCGTGGACAGCCGGCTATCATACAATCGGACAATTTCCAGACCTTCCGCCAAGCAAGCCGTTTCTTGCGAAGTGTCTTCGACGCCCCTAACTGAACAGCAGTCCAAAAGCACATGACCACGGAACGCATCTGATGGACGTTCATCACTGAACGCGCCCCCTGGTTCAGGGAATACTGGGAGGGGATCATGAGATCAGTGAAAGTGGCCCTAAAGAAGACGGTTGGTCGAAGCCTGCTGGCTTTCGATGAGCTTCGGACAGTACTGTGCGAGGTGGAATCTCGAATCAGTGACCGTCCACTCATGCTCGTATCAAGTGGGACTCAAGACGAGCTCGCGCTGACTCCGGCCCATTTCCTGATTGGGCGGAGCTTGGCGGCACTCCCGGACGGAAGTGGCGGAGTGGCAAATAGCTGCATGAAGCACTTATTGCGCCGGTAGGCTCACCAAAGGAAGATCATCGCCCATCTTTGGAATCGCTGGCGGCGCGAGTACGTCACGACGATGAACCGACTTGGGAAATGGCAGAAGATCCAGGAGCCGCCACGAGTCAGAGATATCGTACTCGTCGGCGGCCCTGGCACACCAATGGGCCGCTGGGCTTTGGGCCGCATCCTTGAAGTGTTCACTGGAGCTGATGGCCTCGCTCGGTCAGTGAATGTGAAAACTTCAGCAGGCTCGTTCCGCAGGTCCATCCGTTCGCTTGTCTTGCTCGAGCCAGCAACGTGATTGTGATAAGCACGCCCCATCAAGGGGAAGTCTGTTAGAAACCCCATCGCTCACGGACTCCTGCGAATCAATACCTGTGTTGGCGACAGAACCGTGTCGCCTGCGAGTTAGTGGAGCGTAAATTTTTTAGTTGGGCGGCAGGTTAAATCAACAGTGATTGCCTAACCGCAATATGACCGACGTTCGTCCGCGAATGTGTAACAACGTAGGACCAAACAGTGGAAACCAGCTTTATTCAACGATGATGAACGGTTAGCAATGAACACAAATGTACAGTGATCAATCACCACACGAACACTACGAACAACACACAGAACAGAACGCAATCACAGACAAAAAAACTTGACGCTTCCTCGTCACTCACTCACCGTACACCCCCAGCTACCGTACTCCTCCTTTTCTGATGGTGACTTGCTGATGTACCGTAATTTTGTTCCCAACAACCTGCGTTTGTTATTATGGTAGCGGCCTACGGTGGATGACGTAACTGGAATGATTATATAACTTGTATTGCGTACGCGTGTATGTGTCATCTTGTCACCCTGATCGTACTAGTTCTGATTGGCTTTATTTCAGTATTCTGACCCTCGTAAAATTTTCTGGTACTGTTGACATTGTTGTTGGTTATGAAATCTTCAATAAAGTCTACCCGCTACCACTTTGTTCTCTCGTCACGTTCGGAACGAACGGAGTTAATCAGCGGTCAGACAGTCAAATAAAGTTGATCTCCTGCGTAAAGAATAATACAGTCCACTGACGCTCAAGCGATCTAGTTCTAGATCTAGCGTAGAGATCTAGTTTGTCGCTTTGTCGCTAACAGTCCTGTTGTCTTGTGTGGTGTATTCCTCTAGGATAATAATAATTTCTGTACTCGCCTGCATATCTCACCTTCGTCTCCTTTAGATGCTCGCATTCTTGTTTTAAATTATCTTATAAATCCCTCTGCCAGACCATTTGTTTTCGGATGATACAGGCTTGTGACAATGTGTTTGATTGATTTTGTCTACAAAGGTCTGTAAATCCTTGTGATCAGAACGCTGGACCGTTGTCTGTTACGATGGTAGCTGGTACTCCATGTCTAGCAAACCATTCTCGTAATTTCTAAATTAGAGCTTTTGTTGTTATCGTTTTCATCATTTCGACTTCAGGCCATTTGGAATATGCATTAATTCCTATCAGCCATTGTCTTTCTTGAAAAGGTCATGTAAAATCCAGATGAATTTGTGTTCATGGTTTTATCGGCGTATTCCAGAGAATAGTGGTGTTTCCAATTCATTTTCTCGATTCTCATTGCATAGATAACATTTTCCCACAAACGTTTGAATATCTTGGTCACAGTTCGGCCACCAGATACATAGGCTCACAAGTGCTTTTGTAATAAATGATTCAGATACTGTACTTAATGATCGTCAAGTGATCATCGAACGGTAACTGTCCTTACTTCCCTCAGTTGTTGCTGTTACCCTCTCTTCTCGGCTGTTTTTTTGTTTGTCATAGTCTATAGTAAACTCAGTCACCCACTTTACACTTTCATGACTGCTATGCCAGGATGTCCTTCATGTAGCACTTCATGCGCCAGAATTTCTTTTCTAAGTGTTTCTGGAATTATAATTCTTCTGATCTTTAATAACAGTCCATTTTCTTCTGCAGTTTCTAAATGCACTGTCGGTATTTTTTCCACCCAGTTGTCTCCCATGCACTTTTTTACTTTTCTTAGTACCTTGAACTGTCCTGTTCTTCGAATTACTTCATTTTCTGACAGCCACGTGATGAAGGCCACGCACCTCCACGATACAGACGACAATGACGGCCTAAAGTCAGCTCTGTCTGAAGCATTTTGGGTGAGCAACGGCCTGGGGCGGTTCACCGCTGAATTCTTTTAGTGAAAGCAGCAAGAGGGTGAGAGCGTCTGCGTGTTCGCTGGTCATCTCCGCTGGCTGTTCCCAAAGGGGTTCCCTGGGAGGATAGAGCAGCCGACAAGATTCTGCTGCAGGACATTCTGCGGATGTTGTCAAAGCTGTCGTCTTGTGAAACGGGACAGATAGTTTTGCAGAGGCCATTCAGATCGCGTCACAAGAAGAGCGCGTGGTGAGAGAGATCACCACGCTCAAAGCGAGCGTCTCTTCTGTCGAAAAGGATGCTGACCTTGAAACTGAACTGGCAGACAGCGAAGTCACGGGATCAGCGGCCGCTGCGGTGACGACGCGCAGGGAAGCAGGAGAGACTTCTCACAGCTGCTGCAGCAGTTGAAGGAACTGCTGACGAGCGACACTCCAGCGATTGCGAAGAGAGCGCCTCCCCAGCAGTGACGCCGGGGGCAAAAGAGAGAGAGAGAGAGAGCAGGCGTTGTTGGCCATGCGGCCGAATGGGCCACATCAGCAGGGAGTGCCAAGTTTTCTCCTGCGATGAGCGCACAGCCAAGGTAAGCAGTACTGAGCGAACTTTTCCCGTCGTTGTCATACGGTCCCCTGAGATCGAAACCTCGATTGTGGAGGGCTCTGTGGGTGAAGCAAGGTGCAGCATGCTCGTGGACACTGGGTCCACGGTAACTCTGGCACACGAGAAGTTCATGCGGGACTTGAAAACCTTGTGGAACGTCCTGAAACCCAATATTCACCTGGAAACAGCAAATGGGAATGAATTGGTGGTCATGAACGCGTGTGTCACTGAGATTACACTTGGGGGATTGGTGACCGTTCAACACACCGTTTTGTGTGAGAGCTTCTCCATAAGATTCTAATTGGGTGGGACTTCATGCGGTACCACGTATGCACCCTGGACCCTACGGCAGGCTGTCTGAGGATGCAGCAGGGCAACATCCCACGCCGTTGCCTTGGTCAGAGCGGAATCCCCTCAGCCTGAGCTAATAGCTCACAGCCGAGTGAAGGAAGCAGTGGAGAAAATGAGTGGGAAGCACTGATCAGCGCTGGCGGTGATCCTGAGAGATTTCACGGACGTGCTGTCCACGTTGGACGAGGACCTCAGGCGGACAAGAGTGATACGTCACGCCATCCAAACCGGCGACGCCAAACCAGTGAGGTGCTTCCCAAGGAGGATTCTCTACTACCAGCAAGTGGATGAAATGCTGAGGCGAGACGCCGTAGAACTATCAAGCAGCCACTGGGCATCCCCTATCATTCTCGTGAAGAAGGACGAGTCATGACGGTTTTGTGTTGACTACAGGCACTTGAACAACCTCACCCAGAAGGACGCTCATCTGCTCTGAAGGACTGATGACACCTTGGATGCGTTGGCGGGGGCACAACAATTCTCGATTCTGGACCTGGCAAGCGGCTACTGGCAGGTTGAGGTGGAAGAACATGATCAGGACAAGACAGCCGTCACAACTCCCTTTGGCCTGTACCAGTTCAAAGTGATGCTCTTTGGACTGTGCAACGCGCTGGCCACCTTTCAGAAGCTCATGCATACGGGTCTGAGAGGCCTGGTGGGTTCTGAATGCCTGGTATACCTGGACGACGTCATCGTATTCGGCAAGACTGCCGAAGAGCATACAGCCCGACTGTGCGAAGTGTTTCGCGGTCTCCGGGAAGTAGGCCTGAAAGTGAAACCGGAGAAATGCCAGCTCATGAAGAGGAAGGTGGCGTATTTGGGTCACATCATATCAGAGAAAGGAATCACTACGCACCAAAGCAAAACCTGTGCATTGCGAGAGTGGCCGACAACGACTTGCGTGGCAGAGTTGCGGCAGTTCCTGGGGCTGGCGTCATACTACCAAGGATGGCATACTTCTGCAAGTTCGTCAACGGCCTTGCGAACACCGCTGCCCCATTACACCGACTGTTGGAGACAGGGTCTGAGTGTGGCTGGTCAGAAGTCTGGCAGTCCGCCTTCGACACGTTGAAGTACCATCTCACATCAGTGCTATGCCTCACCTACCCTGACTTCCAGCTACAACTCACAGTTCACCTGGACGCCAGCGAACACGGCTTCAGAGCGGTGCTGAGAAAGAGAGAAGGAAAAACGGAGAAGGTTGTGCTGTACGCGAGCTGCACGCTGATCAAGGCAGAGTGTCGGTAATGCGTGACTCAGAGGAAAATGCTCAGTTTGGTGTGAGCCCTGCGAGTGTTCCGGCCATGCCTTTATGGTTAGTGATTCCTGGTGCACACGGATCATAGTTGTCCACGCTGGTTGAAGAACTTCAAGGACCAGAGGGGAAGGTAGCCCGATGGCTGGAAACCTTGTCAGAGCTGGACTCTGAAGTGGAACACTGAGCAGGACGCCTACACGACAACGCCGACGCACTATCTCACGTCAGGTGTATACATTATGGATTACTGGTAGAGGGCAATGCATGCGCAGTCTGAGCTGCCCTACCCGGACCTAAGGACGTTGCTCAGAGTTTCAGGGACCAGTTGTTGTCCGCCCAGCAGGCAGATTTATAGATCTAACTACTGCGGCAGTGATTGGGTGGCGCGAGCTGACCAATGGAATGCCTCCGGAGTGTAGCCACGACATGCACGTGCTGTGGCAGCAGCGGCGCAGTTGGATGGGGGAAGATGGCCTCATCTGTCGATATCACCGCAGACTCATGGATGAGGAAGGGGCTAAGCAGTTGCTGGAACCGCGAGCCCTCAGGAGAGAAGTCGTGCAATCCATGGACGACAGTCAGTACGCAGGTAACCTGGGCGAACGGCAGACGCTGGCACGAGTCAGAAGCTGATTCTGCTGGCCTGGAATGAGCTGCGACGTGCACACATGGTGCTGCACGTGCGCGCAGCGTGCGAGGAAGAAGGACCAGCGAAGAACAACCGTGCGCCAATGCAGCCCATGACCGCGGGATACCCCCTGCAGCGAGTCAGCATCGACATCCTAGGACCACTGGAAAGGACTCCGCCAGGGGACAGGTACGAACAAGTCCTGACGGATTACTTCACCAAGTGGACGGTCGCATTTTTCCTCACCACCATGGAAGCCGGTGCCGTAGCCAAATTGTTGGTCGAGAAGTACGTTGCGTACTTTGGCGCCCCTGACTATCTACACAGTGATCAAGGTTGCTCATTTGAAGCGTCGGTGGTGCTGAATATGTGCCACTTGTTCAGCATCAGGAAGTCGCGATCCTCTCCATATTACCCGCAAGGGAATGGACAGGCAGAAAGGTTTAACAGTACGCTCCTCTACATGCTGTCCTTTATGGTCGATGGGAACCTGCGCCAGTGGGATGGCATGCTGCCGTTCGTCATGCTGGCGTACAACAGCAGCGTTCACGAGAGAAAGGGGGCTACGCCCATAATCGTCATATTCAGCTGAATGCTGCGGCTGTCGCTGGGTGTTGGGATTGTGTGAAAAAATCACTGGGCGTGAAACTTGAGAGCTACCAGCCGACATCAGGGAGATTCAGGAACGCATCGATCGTGTGTACATGAGCTAGCGAGGGACCTCTTGAAAACGCAGCAGGGTCGACAGAAGTGCCTGCACGACCGACATGGCAAGGAATCGCTCTTCTGCCCAAACGACCGCGTGTGGTTGGCCATGCTACGAAGAGGAAAGCTCAACCGTGGTTGGGAGGGACCCTACCGGGTAGTAGAAATAATTGGGCCGCAGAAGTACCGTGTACGACACCATGAGCGGAAGCGTTGCACACTGGCGGTACACTCTGACCAGATGAAGCAGTAAGACGCCAGGGAACCCACTGAGCATCTTGATGAAAGAGTGCGGTCTTCCTGAGGCAGAACCACTGGCCGGCAGGACCATCAACCACCTCGTGCTGCCTCCCCACCCGCTTCGGACGTCGCCGGAAAGCAGATGCGTAGACGACGGCCACCCGGTCACGTGAAACATTATATCTTCTAGGGAAAGTTCAGGACGAACTATTCTGAAAGAGGGGGGCAGTCTGAGGCGGATGGTCGGAATTATACCTGCACATCTCACTGATTTCTTTGTAGGCCAATGCACCATAGGGCATGCGGAAAGTCAGTTGCTCACGTGGCTGCTGTTCCGCTATCTTGATTGTCATTGCTGTATTCCGCTACTTTGTTTTTGTGTATAGTAAACATTTAACGGCAACAATAAATGGCTTAAGGTAGCACATTTTTAGTCAGTGGATTTGAGGCAATTTCTCCAATTTTAGAATTGATGTTTCCCATATTTATTCATTATTATTGTACTGCCTTTCTTTTCCCATAGTACATATTGTAATATAGCTCAGATTTGATCACTGCTGTACAATCAAAGATTGCATATTATTTAGTTCTGAAGCGCTTATAGCGAATAGCAGTAAAGTTTCTGTGCAAAATAGGCTGCTGATCAGTATAGACTTGAAGAAATAAAATTACAAAAGCAAGTTATTGCTACAGGTAAAATAATCTTTTGTAATGAGTGAAATGTAAAACACCAAGCTTTTTAAAAGCATTGTCTCCCAACTCAAAAAAGATATACTGTATTCCACTATTTATCTAAAAGAACTTCATTTCTAAAAATGGGAAATATGATTATTTATGTTCATAAAAAGAATTTAATGGTGAAACACCCCATATTTCAGAAAACACTGATGGAAAACAATAATCTGATCAATGATCAAAGCTGTGTAGCTGATCAGTTGCCATAAGTTACTAGACCAATTAGTGATGAAAACTGGGCAATTAGTGAAATGCATAAGTCATTAGCCAATTACTGATCAATCACCGAACAGTCTATTAGCGACCAGCCAATCAAATTTCAGTCGATATTATGCAAACAAAAGGGAGCAAATCATCCGTATGCAAATTTATTTAGCTGCTTGTTGTGTTCTGTTTCTTTTTACATTTAATGCTACTCTTGAACAATTTTAGTGCATGTCAAAATGTACTAAGCTGCTATCATGTGGTGAGCATTTATGTATGCAAAAATGTCATCCGGGTAACTGTGCACCGTGTTCAAAAGTTTTACATAGTAGGTTTTTTTTCTGCATTTTATGCTTATGTTCATTTTTATTGATTCTCGTTTTCTTGCAGGTTCCGTTTGCAGAAAGTAAGTGATAATCACTCGTTGTCAGGAATTCTTTTTATGTGAAGAGAATTTAAAAAAACGGTGCACTTTAAATTCTTATAGATGTCAAAGGAGAACTTATTTTAAAAGATGGTTTTCTCCTTCACTATATGGAGACCAAAGGTTTGTAGGCATCTATGGTAAAAAGTGCGTGACGTTGGGCAAAACTTCATCATGCCGCTGTTCGTATGCTCGTACTCCAGTATTCTGTGCTTTTACATGCAATAAAAACCTCAAATGCGATGGATTAAGGTTAGGTTATTTTGTTTTGATTTGATTTGTTTATTTTACATGCAAATTTTTTGCAGGTATTGCACACCGTTGTTTGAGGCAGTGTCATCCAGGTCCTTATCCTTCATGTTCTCAAAAATTTGAATCATATTGCCTTTGCAAAAGGTCCAGAAAAAACATTCCTTGTTTACTCGTAAATGCACCAGGTAATGCGTCTTTATATTAATTGCACTTAGCATTTGATATTTTTCATTATGATTACTATTATCACCTTTTAATGGTAGTTTCTTACACTTTAACCTGGTAAAGCAGATAGAAATTGATCAGGATATTTAGAATAAGTCATTTTGTTATGTGACATTTGTTAGTTAAATAATGTGAAACAAATTTTCAATATCTCGAATAGTATTCAATTCAGATATTAATGATAGATGAAAATGTTGCCCTTTTAAGTGTTTATAATTTTGTTGAATATGTATTTCAGTTTTGTATCACAAGCATTTTTTCTACAAAAATAGTGCAAAGCACAAAAATGCACTACCAATAGCATTAATTGATTGTGTGAAATTTTCATGTATGATTTTTAATTTTGTCTGAAATCAATTTATAATTTTAGCACGTCACTTGTCTAAGTGAATCTTGAAGTTGAAAATGAATTGAAATTTTATTTTTTTAATTAGTATATACTTTTAAGGTTTCTCTGCTTGGCAGTGTAATCGTCGTTGCATGCTTATTTTGGACTGTGGAAAGCACCAGTGCAAAAAAACGTGTTGCACAAAATTGAAGCCAGTGTTTCACAGTTTGCACTCGTCTTTTGACTGTCGCGTGCAGAGTTGCAATCGGCCCTGTCATCCGGGCAGATGCTACCCGTGTGAGTTGGAATTGGTGTATTACTCTGTTGAGCAGAGCGGAGTGTGCGGTAAAAGTGGAGTGAAACCTAATCGCCTACAGCTGATTTTGACTTGTAAATGTATAAATGGAAAAATGGCTATGAAATGCAATTAATTGCAGCAACTGTGTGATCATGATTCTAATATAAGTGGTCCATCGATGAGTTCAAACAATTTGGATAGTTCTAAACTTTTATTACCCTGTATTCGATTCACTTGGCAGTTACAATGTAAAAGAGTGAAAAGAAAAAAAATAATATTGTAGAAACGAGTTGAAGTGCAATCAACAATGTGAGAACACGAGGAAAAACGATGCTGTCGTTAGTGTGTTGGGGACAGGATGTCTCAATGTGAGCCAGCTAAGCTTGAACTATATTAGACGATTGATTACCTTTCGTGAAAGAAACCTGCTCTTTGTTTCCAGCGTGGAACGGGCATTTATGCAATTTCTGTACGATCTCCAATCAGTACAGTGTTAATATTTTGTAAAAAAATGAATTAATATATGCTAATTCATTTTCTTTAAAATTAAGATGTAGATATTTTCATATATTTTATTTTATGTATTATTTTGTCTGGTGCTTACTGCCAAAGAGGACGGATTGATTTAATATTTATTCAACTTCAATTCATTTTACGATGAGTACTTACTTGAGTCAGTTGAGATATATATTCTGCTTATTTCAAAATAGGCAAAAATTAATTAACATTCAGCGGTGTTAAGATTTTCTCATATTGGTAAATTGATATTATTTAGGAAGTGAAGTTTTTCGCCAGCTTGACATTTTCATAATGTTCTACGGATTGTGTTTGTCATTTGAGCAATTTCTTTTTATCAATTTCTAATTGATGCGATGTGAAATACGAGAAAAACTGACAAATGAGGGAGAGTGGAGAGCTTTTTTATTATTCTTTTGCGCCACTATAACTGGCAAAATTTTTGCAGAAATAATAACTTTTTTCATATTACACTTTATTTGGTAAAATATTGGAATAATTAGATTGAAATAACTTTCATACAAGATTATAATTAATTTTATTTAAGTAATGAACAGTTGAAGTTCAATTGGTTTTATGATTATTGTGTGTGAATAGTATTTGTTTTTTAGAAACGTGAGCAAACTGCCGGATGTGTTACTCAGCAAATGCATCCATCAAAATATCAAAGTGCTTAGAAGCTAGTAGTATTTCGCCAGGTTGGTCAGTTGTAATGCTAAAATTTGATTATTAGAATTATATACAGAAAATATTTTAAAAGGAACAAAGAATATATGTACATATGTTAGGAATATTACTTTTATTAATTTTTATTTTGGTCTTTTTTCAATACAAAAATACTAGTACGTTATATATTTATTTGTAGAGAAACGAATATTGAAAGAAGATGATTTAGAGGGAGAGAGAGAGAGAGAGGAAGAATTGCGTCAAAAATTAAATTTGTTCAGAGATCAAATCGAGATTTGTTGTGATGATTGGACTGTCAAGCGATGACGGCAATACAGACAATTGATTTAAGCTTAATGTGAAAGAAAGCATGGAGTTAACATTAAGCTTGCTTTCTGCATTGTTATTATTATTATAGTCAATCACCGTGAGGCAGGGCAAACAGCAAAAGCCTACGCGACTAGATCCGCCCCGCCCTGATGTTCCGTTGACACATCAGGGCCATCAAGTGCAATGTGATTGGTTAGCTTGATCTACGAGTTTTAAATGTTGACCGGTTAGTTGTGTGCAGCGAGAGAGAGCAAGAGAAAGAGGAAGAACAATTTGCACATAAGATAAATAATTAGATAGATAGATAAATAAAGAAATAAAGAACTATATATAAAGATATATAGATCATAATTTAGAAAAGTTGGTGTGTGCGCTTGTTTTTCTTCTATTTCTTCTTCTTCTTCTTTGCATCAAACAGAGATAAGAATTTACTGAAATTACAACACGGCCAAAGCACAATGCTTATATATGGACTGACAATTTTCTATTTACCAATTTTCATAATTTTCCTGAGTCCTGTGCATCCATTCAGCTCATCAGGTAATCAACACGCTCATTGATCAATTGTGCAACAGTTTTTTGTTGTTGTTGTTGTTTTGTTTGTTTTGTTCATCATTAATAATATCTGAATCAGTAATCTTTTTGTTGTTTGTTGTTTACGATGTGAAATGGCATTTATGAATTTCATTGATGAATGAATGAATTAATGAATTGTTCATTTTCAAAATTTTGGGTTTGTCAATATGTATTATCCGCAACGTGCCAGCTGTTTGTGTGATGTTCGCAAATTTTTAGATATCTATTATTCATTTCTCATAAGTACCAAATTTTTTGATCATAATATATTTTTGTGCAGTTGTATGTTTCTTTATTTTTATTTTTGAAAAGTGTAAGTGGAAATTTTACAGTAGTTTGTAATTAAAAAAAGATAATGAAAAAACGGCATTTCCCCCTCATTTGACAGTTCCAGTTGTTGTGATTGTGAAAGTGAAAAATGCACATTGTTTGACAGGCAACTTTTTCTTGCTGATCATAATTTGTCGTTGATTTTTAAAATTTATTTCAATTAAATGGCAATCAGCAGGTGACAGAAATCAGGGCGTTGCAATACATATATAATAATTAGTTAATTATTTTCAACTTTCTAATTGTGGTTAAGTGAAATTAAATTTGCAATAAAACATGGTAATTTCTGATTTTTTGTTTTCTTTCCTCTTCTACCCCTTTGAAAAAAGCCAAAAGTGAGGAAGAGAGAATATTTAAAATGATATTTTTTCATATTTTCAGACTTAATTGTAATAATAGAAATTGTTTGTTCATTTGAGCAAGCCATCAAACAAAATGTTTTCCGTTCAAAAATGCAAATTAAAAAAGCGCATCGTTCAGCAGCAGTGCTTGTTCTTGTAAACATTGTTGTACAATTTCTGGTCTGTAATTTGATGTGATATGGTGAAAAATATTCACGAAAAGTTATTAGACGAAAAAATTATTTTTTTTTCGACATTTGACACGGTTACTTTATTTTTGATGAAAGCACTAGAGGAGGAAAACTACTGTATTAAATAGATGAATAGATAAAACCCTTAAAAAGAAGAAGAAAAGAAACGAGTTGATTTGAAGTGAAAGAAAATACAAGATGAATTTGAAATTTATTTTTCTGAATAGAAATAATAATGCTAATAATAATAATGATAATAATTGAAGTTCATTGCTCATATTCATATAAAAATGAATTTCTGAAGAATTGATCGACAAAATTGTGCAAATCGATGGTGATGACGACGACGGTGACAAACAAATTGAGTAGTAAGTAGCACTTTGAATGCGGATGGTGCTGAATGCCTTGACGATTGATAGATGTATTTATGATCAGCAAAATTTTTCAAATCAAGAATAAAATTCTGAATCTTCATATGAAATTTATGCATATTTATTTACTTATAACAAAACAAACCCCCCCCCAAAAAAAAAGAAGAAAATTTATCATTTTACATGAATTAACTGCAGCATATGCTATTTAAAAGTTCGCTTGTCGTTGTTTTCTTCCAAATTCTATAGCTCTGGAAAATTCAATTTTTCCATTTAATTCATTCATGTATTTGCAATCTACTTTTAGCAAAAAGTTATTATTTGTTTTTGTTTTTTTTCTACATAATATTTACAACTGGGACAACAGACTTTCACATATAATATTATAGACTGAAAAAAAATTAAAAAATTAGAAAAAATGCTACTTCTAGCATTTATATTTCAATAAAAGTGATGAAGAATAACCATTTGACAAAAGCTGTTCAGTAGGAAAAAGAATAATTTAGTTTATTTGTATTTTTTACTTGTACAACAAAATTGATACGTTAATATTTGGTTTTTATTTATTTATTTATTTTAAAATCAGTGCAGAATATTCAGTTTTATTGAATATTGATTATAAATTTTCATTATGCTATTGTTTATTTGTATATTTATTCATTATTAAATGTTGTATTGAAGCAAAAATAGGAAAAAGGGAAATATGAACTCTTGTGAAATCATATCAATTTTCATTTTCAGATTTCTGATTTTCATCATCATCATCATCAGCTTTTTCTTCAACTTGCTCACTTTTAGCTTCTCATATAGGTGATAAACTGATTTTTCTCTTTTGTTTGATTATGCAAAGTAATTTTAATTCATTTCATTCACTTTTTCTTATTATGTTAATATTAATTTAAGAAAAGTAAAAATGTTTCACAGAAATTTCTTGTTCAAGATGTTTATTAAATGACAATTCATTTGAAAAAAGTAAAGGGTAAATGGAAATGTTGTAGCAAGGTTTTGCAAATTTGTTATTGTCTTTGAAATTTAATTTCACTGAGTATTATTTATATGTGCAAATTAGAAATATAATCCTTTTCACATGATTTAATAAATTAAGATATAAACTTTTCGTTTTCTGCTTCTATTATAATCAACTGTAAAATAGCTGTGTGAAAGCAATGCAAATGCTCATACAAAATAAAACATTACGCGACGTTGAATCAACATGCTAATTAATTGTATCGTCAGTTGAGCATGCAATGGAAAAAAAATTTTATTTAATCTTCCTTTGCTGGCATTTCTTGAATTAAGCTTCTTCGATGGATGGACAGCAGAAATGTTGCCAACGATCCATTGCATCGACAGTTACAATATCAATAAAGCACTGCTTGATTTTTATTAAGCATTTCACATTTCAAATTAAGAACTATGCAATAATAAAATTATTTAAATTTTTTTCTTTTCTACTGCGCACTACTACTATATTGCATACATTTTTTTATCTGCATTTATTTATACACTATGTATGACAAGTGAGTTGTCGTTTGTTGTTTGATTTGTGAAAAGACCAGCAGAACTGATTAATTGATGAATTAAATAATGATGCAAATTTATCTCCGTTTATGTAAATTTAATTGAAATGACTAAAATATGAGAATTCAGAATTCTTTCTCTTTTCTATTCTGTTGAAAATAAAAATATAGCCAATCTCAACCAGCTACGTGTGCATGTTGTGTGTAATTGCGATTTGAATTTATTTAAAAGCTGTCGAAATTTAATTATCAACTTCACTTTTATTACATTTTTACTGAGAAGTATGTAATGACGAAATGCGTGATGAAATGAAAAATAGAAATAGAAATTTCATTTTAAAATTATCATTCAATAAATTAAATAATAAATATATTGAAAATGAAAAAAGATTAGTTAGTATCTCGGCAAGCAACATTCTCCTCTTTATACTTTTGCAATTTTTCAAAATTATTTTTACCTTGGAATGTTGAATAGTTCTCTTTAATGTTGTTGATGTTGTTGTGGAATATTTTTAGATAGAAATTATCATTTGATATCACATCATATCCATCCATCTCCATCTTAATAATTACGTAAATAAGTTGAATATTTTTTCCCCAAAAATAAATTTTTTCCATCCCATCCATTATTAATTACGTAAAGCAAACACAATTAATTTACAATAGTACTACTGCATTCTGTTAAATTGTTGCTTCGTCTCATTTTTCACCTTAATCGTGTGATAATTAATAAATGTTTAATTAAAATTAATTGTTTTTCTTATCAAATGAAGACATCTTAATTTTGTATAATCAAAATTGTTCATCATTTCATCTTTTTTGTAGGTCATGCCTGTAATTTTGTAAAAGGAATTAATTTCGAGAATGTTTAATTTAATTAGGCAGTGGATTTCCAATTTCGAAAATATTTTGAAATTTTCTGATTGAAACCATTGCAACTATTCCCAAGTCAAACAATTAAACTTTGGCATCATGCTCATATTATTACTGGAATCCAAATTTTCCCATTCAATTAGGTTTGTCAGCTTTCCATATGCTATTGAATGTACGTGCATCCATGCGTGCAGTAGTACCACAGTGTTTCTTATTTTCTTAATCATCAGAGCAACAATGTTCAATATTCCAAAGCTCGAAGTGGCATTTATTTGTGTGTAGTCTAGGGAACGTCACGATACATATCCAAAAATAAATAAAAATATCTTAATAAATAAGTTTCTATTATTGTTATTATTATTATTTATCAGTTTTTGTCATTATGATAATGGATATGAAGTACAGATGGATATTTTTAATTACAAGTTGACAGAATGGCAACGTAAAACAAGAACAACAATAGGAATATGTAGAAAAATAATCACTTTAATGATGAGATGATTTGAACATGGTGATGAAAATTCTGACCAAATGCAATTCTTTTTCAACAATTACCATTTCAAAATAATAGGAATTTATTTTTCATTATTTATTTATCAGATTCTTTTTATAGTAAACGTTTTATAGTGTTGTTAAATATTAGAACAAGATGTAAATTGAAATTTTTTTTGTTTTTCATATATATAAACAGCACAGAGATCAAGACACTTACTGTAATACATCGCAAAGTGATTGTTGATTTGGATTAAAAGTAAAATAAATAAATAAATAAATAAATGAAAATAACTGTAGAAAATTATGTAATAAAAGTTAGAGAATGTCATTTTAACAGAAATTATTATCAGCATTGTTTAAAATTGGAAATGGATGATGTGGTAAAGAATAAAAAGCTGAAAGTATATAAATTTTATCCAAATTTTCAGCTTTAATCTACCCAGTGCTGGTTGATCGTCTTTCCAAAATCGTACCAACAATTTCTAAACTCACCGAATTGAATCCAGGTCAGCCGAATCATTCTTTACACTTCGTGCACTTCATATAACTATATATACATATATACTGAAGATCCATACACCCAACACTTACTTGTTCTGTTGGACATGCTGCAAACTTTTTGAAATCCCAAAAAATAAAATATATAATAATACATGTAAAAATTGTATAAATTTTTATACAAATATTAACAGTTTTTAATTTATGTTAAGTTTTTGTATATTTTTGCATTTTGTAATGTAAATTTTTATACCGTCCTTCAGTCAGTTATTATGTTTTTTAATGATCTTTGATCAGTTTTACGTGTAATAAATAAATAATAATATTCTTTTTCTTTATCAAATACGTTGCCTTCCAGTTATGGAAACAGAACACTAATGTTCAAGGATTGTTCTGTTGAAGTTTGATTTGAATTTAATCTGACATCAAAGTGAAAAAAATTACACGAAAAAAGCTGTTGCGATTGTTTACAATTTTCAATTATTCATTTCGCTAATATCAGAAAATATGCATTTCAACTATCTGTATCAACAAATAGAAAAGAAAAATTAAAAATTAATTTTTTATATTTCTTTTTTTTGATTTTCAAGATTGGATGAAATTGATGCGCAAGTATGACCAATCTGTACCGTACATCCGAGATCCGGTTCAACAACAGGATAACAGAGTGTTGCGGCTCGAGCGCAAGAATGTCCAATATTATGCCAATGACAAACGCCTGGGTTTTCCCGCCTATTTGGCCCGAGTTTTTCATAAAACCAACAGCTTCAGTGGAGCAATACCAATTGTACAAGATTTTACGGTCAATCGTTGAACAACATTTGTTTATTTACTACACTTGAAAAACAAACAAACAAACAAGCAAAACCAATCCAGTCATGTGCTAACAAAAGAAATATATATACTTTTCGTAAATGTGTTTTTATAATTGATTCATTAAAAAAAGAAATAACTCTTTCTCTTTTTCGACGTTACATATATTATATTGCCTATTGCAATTGAAAATTATTAATTCATCTCTTATAATAAAATCGATTAAACAAAAGAAAAAAGGGCTCAACTTCATTTCTCAACAACATTGTCACAACTAAAATGTTACAAAGTGAACATGTATAAATAATAATATACAAATATCGGTTGTTACTTTATCATTTGAGCTGTCATTGTATAGATTTTTCATTTTTTCGTAGAAAATGGAAAAAATTACTCAAATTTTACGAGATAATTTATTTTTGAAATTAATTAATTTATAAAATAAACAAACATAATAAATAGATGAAAACTTTTTGCGTGTCCAAATTGAATTTATTCAAAAAATTTTTCCCCTTCACCGAAAATTCTCATCAAGCAAAATATACAAGCATCGAATTTTCTGAAGAAACAATTTTCAAACACAGCTGCTGCTGCTGCTGATGATGCAAATTGAAATTATTATCATTTTCATTGCAAAGTGCTGAAAAATAATCCAACTGAACTGGATGAAACAAAACTGAATATATATATATATATATATATATATATATATATGTATATGTATATGTATATGATACTGATAAATGATGTATTTTCGACAATGCACCAAATGAATCAAGTTGAAAATCAATCAATTCAAAGAACACGGTCAACTTTCTTCTTTACTGCCGACAAATATGGCCACTAACTTCAGATGAGACGAATATTAAAAATTCGGCACATCTATCTATCAATGATTGATGTTGTATTTATTTTTCATTGTCGAATGATAAAAAGAATTTTCTCAATGACCAAAAGATACGAAAAACATTACATTGTTGCTATGGTTATTGTCGCTTCTTTCTAATTTGCACTATTTATTATTATTGTTTCACTTTGATGCATCATCGGCAAAATAAAATACATGCAGTGTGTATTCAGTAAGCAAAAACAGTGCCTTCGGATGAGCCATGAAACCAATAATTTCGCAATTCTCTTCCAACGTGATCAAATATTGTCGGCTAACTTTTTCCACCCTTTCAGAAGTTTTCCTATTCACCAGAGAAGTTTCCAATTTCTGAGGTCGAAAATACACATAAGCACGCTTGCAACTGTCAATCAACAAGCTGTACGAACAATCTGCAGAACAAGATTGATATTTGCACATCGGTTTACCAGCTCTCACGTAACCAAATGCAGGAAACGACTCCAAATGTTTGAAACAATTCACATCTCTCGGATCGTTGTCAACTTGCCACAGTATTCCATCTATATCATAATTCAAACAAAATCGTGGCGGTTTGTCAAATTCTACTTTTGTACAAAATAAAAAACTGTGCCCACCAATGTCAGCCTGAAAATATGCAACAACGTATGAAAAAATATCCTTCCAAATTATCATAATTCTCATATACGCACGCACATGACTAATGAGCGAATGATCATCGCCGTCTAGCCATACTAGAAAGCAAACCTCTTGGTCAGACGCGTTGTGATCCTCATATTCTTCAATACTGAACGTAGGCGTTTGGTCAACTTCCGACGAATCGGATTCAGTCTTATTCTTTTTGATCGCATCCATCAATTCGGCAAGCACTGCAGGTCGAATCATCTGCTCAAAAAATGGATGAATCACGCCCTTATTATCCCCTTTGACGATGTATTTCCATTCCAAACCTGAATTTGCACAACAAATTACAATATTATTATTCAAACATTTAAATCAAGTTTATTCTTTTTTAAATTTAATTCATTTATCCGTTCTGCATTTATCGATTAATTTGGACCTAATTTAGTTATTCACTGATGAAAGTAAACGTTTACACAAAATGAAATACATTTTTAATCACAAGTACGCTTTGAAAAGTAATACATAACATGACAAATTTTACCGATGACGACAAAAAACTACAACCCCAATTATCAGCTAATAATCATTTCATTCTGATGAAACTGAGCTGCCGATTAATTTTGAAATTTAATCCTTTTTCATTGAYAAGAAAAACGTCACAATTTACCAATGATAATTAAGAAAAAGACGTGGCATCAACAACCTTACCTGGAGTCGACTTTTCCAGCTGCACAATAACTTCGCCATCAACCACAATGAAGGAACAATTTTCGACGTTGACGTCTGAGAACAATTTTCCTCTGAGATAAATGGCAGAACTTGCAGCCGATTTGACCAAGATCCACGATTTCTCAATTATGACCAAAACGTCCGATTTGGAAGTCGGCGTCTGCAAGCCTATGTCCAATCGGAATATTACACGCTCCGGGTTCTGACTCCAAATGTACCGGATTTGGCTTATCGGCCGAGGAATGCAATCAAAAGGCCTGTGTGGATTCACAGGTTTCGACGAATCGTGCTCAAATTGAAACGGACACGTACTGATCAAGCAAATCGCATCCCATTCTCTGCTTAAATAACAATAATCAATTGTACCCCCTTCTCCCAACAGTTTTCGTGTTCTTGCAATTGTCCAATTTTCGTTTTCTTCCCTGAGTGTAACCCAGAGGATGCCCGGAAAATTCAACATGGAATACGTGCTCGATGTTGCCTGTTTGGCGCACCCTTCGGGCGCCATTATCAAGTAGCGAAGCAAACAATCAATGGTTCGCTTTCCTGAAGCATCCAACTGAGTTTTACTGTCCACAATTATGAACGATCCTTCAATCAGATCGGCAAATTTGCTTGTGAATACCAAAGTCCATTCACGCTGCAAATAACGCGCATCTGTGTGATAAACAAGCAGACTGCCAATGCCGTCGGCAATTATTGCCATGTCCGGTGATGGAAATGAGACGGAAACGTTGAAACGCATGTCCGATAGTTTCACTTCCAATTTGGCCACAGAAGTAAAAGTGAATTCAGTAAGTGCTGCTTCCAAAGATGACACACAGAAAATTGTACCACTGTTTGCGACAAGCACGAAAACAGCATGCTCATAATCCCAGTGATCGTGATGCAAAGCATTGTGCTTGGCAAAAAGTTTAAGAGTTTCATAGCAGACCTGAGACGCACCAGGTAGCACGCTGAGTAATGGTACAGGAGTGGGAAAGCTCTTCGAACGCAAACATCCCGTAGAAAGTTTGTAACCTTCAAAGCCAACATTAAATTTCGTTTGATCTAGACGTAATTCGATAAATTTCACTTTTGTGCAGAACGCCATTTCAATCTGTAAAATAACATAATAAAAAACAGCTGCAATAAAGCACAATAATCGAAATACAACATTTTAAATATTTGTAAACGTTCAGCAGTTCATTATTAAGTTACACTTCATTTTTACAAAACTCCTTCAGACGTTTACTTCGATTACATTTCTAAGTGAAAGAAACAACTAGAAATTTATTATTCTATATAAGAAAAAATTACCTGTCAGTTTTCGCGTTGTTCGATATTGAAAACAGATACTTCTACAAAAATCCTTACTTATCGAGGATATGAAAAAGCAAGCTCAAATATTCATACTGTAACTGCTTTTTCACATAAAGATTTGAGCACTTGCACGAACGTAGTAATTAGCTCATGTTATAATTCTATATTTCGATCTATTAATTTCATGGACAAATTTTATCACAATCAGTAGACATTTTTAGCAATTACTTATAACAAATATTTTAATATTTTTGGAATGCTACTTTTACACTTTTCATAAATTATTCACTTTTGTAAAACCTTTTACATGCTGCACAATTTCAACATGGTATTTGCATAATACTTTCTAACTACTTCAAAATGCTTGCTAAATTCTTTAAACTTCCCACAAAAACAAACAAAGCAACCACATAAAATTCAATCGCTGCATTGAAATATTCATTAGTAACACTTGATCTCCAAATTAAATTTTATTCATCTTTTTCATAAAAACATTCTCCGTACTGACGCAATCAATCGACCGGAAATTTTTTCCACTGCTCCAAAGGTCCGTGACCATTTATGTACTTAACATTCGATCCATCTGGTATAAGGCGACCTTCAGAGCGCCACTTTTCGTATACATCTCGATCATACTTTGTAAAACCCCATTTCTTTGATACTACAATCTGAAATTGAGAAATTTTAAACCAAACATATCAGCGTATCATCAATAATACTAATAAAAAACTATGTACGTGTTGGCGACCAGGAAATTTATATTTTGATCGACGCAATGCTTCAATGCACTGAGCTCTGTGCTGATCTTTCGCTCGAATAGACATCAACACTTGTCCTATATTAACACGTGCCACTGTGCCTTGCGGTTTTCCAAATGCACCACGCATCCCTGTTTGAAGCCTGAAAAAGTCACATTTTTATACGTCTACAGTAAGAAACTAAAATGCCATCCATACCTATCTGCTCCAGCACAGCTCAACATTTTATTAATACGAATGACATGAAATGGATGAACACGGATTCGAACATGAAAAGTATCTTTTCCACAGTACTTCGTCAAATATTTATTGCAGCATATACGTGCTGCTTCCAACGCCTGCCGCAGAAAATTTCATTTGTAGTAGTAACGACAATACAATATTACAATTTTTTAAATTTTAATACACATAGGATAACACTCAAAAACTAATAAACTGAGAAACCTTACTTGCATGAATAATAGATTCCCTTGGCATTTAACACATGTTAAGAAAATTAACATGCACATGAAAAACAATTATACTCACTTCGGAAGAAATCTGCTCAAATTCATCCGATACCAAATGAACGCACAAAGGCATTTCATCAACAGTTGCTTTCTTTCTACCCAAATCAAAAATTCGAATTTTAGGATCTGAAAACACATTAATTATATACATATAAACAGACAGATAATTATTTTACGAATAAACAACAATTACCGGGTACACCACGACAAAACCGCGACTTTGGATACGGCTTGTTTTTACAATAACGATAGCTAAAATTTTCGCGTCATTGATTATAAAAATATCCAGTTATTAAACAGCAATTATTTAGCCTAAAACTGTACTAATAAAAGTAATTTACCAGCGAGCTGGTCGACGACCCATTGCTATACTTGCAGTAGTATGCTTTACAACCAAGACCTACCGTCTACTACCATGTTGGCAAATGACCTTCAAGTATATAATAAATGAACACTGTAGATAAAGTATAAAATTAGGTCTATATGATTTAAATAAGGACATTATAATTAATAATCTATAAATTACTATAATATAATATTAATGGGCATAATAAAATATAGTGAAGCTTTTAAGCTATAAATGAACGTCTATCAAAATAATAAATGATTGTACTTGAAAATCTGAAGATATACTGTTATATACTGTAAACGCGTGGAATTTACATTAGTCTTTGCTTTTATTAAAAACTATGTATTTAAATAGCTTTTTATTAGTTGATATTTTGTTCATTTAATTAACTTTATTTTCAAAGATTTTTTTGATAAAAAGAGTTAATGGTTCATGCTGAATAAAAAAACTTTGTTCTTGGATAATTAAGAGTTTTTATTAAGCGGGTATAAGCTGAATAACATTTATATATTCATGTGATAGCTTTTAAGTTCTTTCATAATAGATGTTCTTCTTAAATATAGAAATACTGTAATTATATTTCTTTGTATTTGCATATTGAAGCACATCGTTAGTCATTACGTATTTCGGGAATGGCCGTTTCGAGGTAAAAATAAAAGTTTACGATTTTATATTATATTTCATATTCTACATTGTTTAGTGAAAAGAAAGTGCAATCGGTTCCAGAAACTGTTTTGAAAAGAAGAAAGCAAAAAGCTTTAGCTTATGTTGAAAAAGTCAAGAAAGCACGTCGTGTGCAAAAAGTAATATCTTTGATCTTTAAAATAATAAATATTAAACTAACTTGTCATATATTTTAGAAATTGAAATTGAAACGTCATCAAATATTCAAGCGTGCTGAAAAATACGTTCATGAATACAATAAAATAACAGCGGAAAAAGTTCGATTGCATCGTTTGGCACGCAAGAAAAATTGCTTCTATGTTCCTGACGAACCAAAACTGGCTTTTGTGATCCGAATAAAGGGGTAATATCTATATTTTATTTATCGAATTTAATTGTTTGAAAAATTTATTTTCTTATAACACTCAGATCTTCAATTCAATTTCAGCATATTTATTTCGAAAATTTTATTTTTTTTTTGAACTTTGACTTTTATTTTATTTTATTTTATATTAAGCTGTCACGACTTATTTTTGTCCAATTAATGATATATTTTAAAATTAATGTATGTAATAATATTTTATGAACAATATGTTTCAGTATCAATGGTGTTCATCCACGTGTGAGGAAAATTTTGCAACTGTTTCGACTGAGACAAATAAACAATGGTGTTTTCATGAAAATAAACAAACCTATTTTGAATATGCTTCGCGTAGTGGAACCTTATGTTGCGTGGGGGTATCCAAATTTAAAGTCAGTCAAAGAACTTATTTATAAACGTGGTTTTGCAAAAATTGATGGTCAGCGGAAAGCAATTACTGATAATTTGATGATTGAGAAGATACTTGGTATGTGTGCTTGCTTTGAATTATGATGCATTATTTTATATTTCATTTTAGGCAAATACCACATTATTTGTATGGAAGATTTGGTACACGAAATTTACACAGTGGGACCAAATTTTAAACGAGCTACTAACTTTTTATGGCCATTTAAGGTAATTTAAAAATTTATTGTAACATTTTTCATACTTTTTTTTGTTTTTGTCAGTTAACTGGTGCTTGAGTAGTAGAAATTTTTTGAAAAGCTTTTTTTGAATATTTCTTTTTAAAAATTGAAAATTATGGATTTTAATTATTTCTTTGTTGTTTTGTGTATTGAGAAATGCTTGACATTTTTCAGCTGAACACTCCGAATGGCGGTTGGAAAAAGAAAGGTCGTCATTTTGTCGAAGGTGGTGATGCTGGCAATCGTGAAAACCATATTAACAAACTTATTCGTCGTATGGTGTGATGTTCCTGAAATTGTCAGAGAACCATTTGGAGAAATTATGGAAAATAAAATGAAAACCATGCAAATGACATTTTTGATTAATGAAATTGTCAAGCATTAAAACCAAAGTGACTGAATTTGAATTTTAATTGTTTGAGTTTTTTATATAACTGAATATTAATTGATTCCAGTATGAAACATGAAAATATTCATTGGTTACATTAATTAATGACCGTAACTTATTTCCATAATGAATAATATTAAAAGATCGAAACGTTTAAATTAAAGAAATTAAAATTCGTGCGTGAATATAGAGTTTGCAAAGAATCACCAGTTTATCTATGATCGATGTTGGTATTTGTTTCTTTTTAAGTTATTACAATTATTTAAATTAAACGGTAACTTTGGTAATTTGATAAATTAGTTGTAAACTAACGCAGCTTTAAGTTACTTTTTGAAATGCTTGTTGGTCAAATAAAATTTTTAAAAATTAGTTTAGAACTTTTTTGCACGAATATGAAGGTTGTGTTTTCCACAAATGAACAAGATTACAGTATGCTTTTTCTTGTAAAAGATGTTCGATGATTTGAATGTTATATGTATTTTCGAATACGCTCTGCTTTGATAAAAAGTACTCCATGTATAACAAGTTTAAAATAAAGTATGACATATTGCAAGGCAATTAATTATCTGACGTTAAGATTTTGCATCATGCGCCGTATTGATTGTTTATTTTTATTGCAGTGCGACGGTATCAATTGTTTATGGATTTAATTGCAGAGAAAATGAAAATTAATTATGGATAATTTTCGAAATTGAAGAAAAAGTTATTTGTTTAAACGATATGATAGATATACGAAATTATTTGATTTTTTGTAAATAATTTTCGTTTAAACCAAAGGTTTATAAAATGATGTAGATGAAAAATTTTGTTTGTTTGTTTGTTTGTTGTTACGTTTGTGATTTACTTTGGCAAAACAAACAAAAATAAGTTTACCAATGATTTGAGCAGTGTTAAGTGATCAATGATGCTGTTTTAAAGAAGTGGTACAAAAATACAACAAGGAAAGATAGTTTGAAAAATAATGGAATTTTATTTTCTATTCAAATTATTGAAAATACAAATTATTATTTTTTCAGAGAATATTTTCACTGGAATTAATTGATGAAATTATTGAAATTATTAAAGTCATTTCAGTGTCTAACTTGTCGAAGTAAGTTGTCGAACTTGTTTGCTTTATTCATCAACTATTTCGTGTGTTTAAAGTGAATTTTTATTTGTGATTAATGAATAATATAAGTAAGGACGATATGCGCTGAGGTGGAAGGCAAAAAATTGCACGGCTGTGATTTTTGCATATTATCCATGAACAATGGTCAACGCAAAAGGCAAGAAGTGTTGTTATTCATTGATAGATGTTAATAATGAAGTCAAGGTGGGTTTGGTTAGCAGTAAATCTTTCTGTTTTGGTTAACACGTTAATGCTCAGCTTTTGATATGTTTTCAACTTCTAAATTGTCATGCTATGAATATAAATTCAAATAATAAAGAACTGGATTTTATGTTTTTGTATAATTTGCATTTTAATTGAAAAAAAATTCATTTAAAAGTACAACTTATACTGCACAAAATTTTACGAATTTTAAAAGCCATATTCAGTAAAAAATAGTTGCAAAGAAGAAAAATGTATGTTCTTATAAAAAATATATAATTATCATCAGTATGCAAAATTATTGTGCAATTTATTTTTGGTTTGTATTATTCTGATGATACAATTGCATAGAGTATTGGAAAAGAAAAAGTTGAGCATAGAAGATTGTCTTGAATCATGAATAATCAAGAAACATATTTTCTACAAACTTTATTCATAATGCAAATTACTTTCAGAATAGAAAATAATAATTGTACATTTATGAATTTTGAATAAGTTTTCTTTTTTGTTTCGTAAAATTCAATGTCAATAAATTATTTTGAAACTTGAAAAGTTATATCTACGCTATTTTTTCAAATACAATCAAACTTTCATGCATAATTGAACAAATTATTCATGTTTTTCTTCGAATGTTCGAATTTTATTATTAATGCATAATTTATTTGTGGAAATTTAAAATATATTGACGTTTTGCTTAATTATTATTACTGTTATTCATTTTATATTGGTTCAATAAACGCATCATTAACAATAATGAATGTTAATTTCATGTTCAATTTAAATGTTTCGTGAAATGCTCATATTGTTAAGAAAAAAAATGATAAATTTGATATTTCAAAGCATAATTACTTACAATTGATCAGGTAGAATACTTACTCGATTATTCAAACAGGTCCTAAATAACGATCTCAAACAGCCATGATTATGTATGACCCGTTTAATTTATTTTTCATTATTCTATGGTTTTTAAATTTTACTTATTTCACAAGAATAAAAATTTAGAAAAATTATTTTAATAAAATTTATAATTGTGAAAATTAACCCAATATTTAGCATTTCAGTGCAATTTGTGTTTTTTTATGGCATAAGTATATACAATCGTTATTTGTACACACTTTTCATTAAAATATTTACAGCAATGATGTGGATTTTTCAAAATTTTTCTAGCAATTTTGTTTTTCAAAAACACTTTTTAAAACTGTTTCTCAGATTCATTTTCAATGAATTTTACACACCATATTGCTATAATAATAACAAAATATTTTTTGTGATATTGAAATTTGAAAAATTTCTTATGCCATTTTTCATGTCATCTAAAATTTATTCACTCGAACGGTTTTTCTTGATTATTTCGAAAATGTTCTGTCAAGAATAGAAAAACATAAAACACTACAGAAGTGAAAATTTTTAATAAACTCCATATTTAGTATGAAAAACTTTCCAGTCGAAATGTACTATTTAATAATTGAAATTATTGAAAATTTCTATCAAAATGTATATTTCTTTTTTTACAAATTCAACACTTGTATGTATGTGACACAGTTTACAACTTTACAAGAAATTTAATCAATTTTCGACAATCCATTATATTATAAATTGGATGCCGTATTGAAAAGTATTGAAAAACGCAACCAATAACGACAATTAAAAAGCAATTTGCAATTAGCATATTATTATTATTTCAAAAGTTAAATATTAATGCAAATCGTTGTACTTTTAAATTTATATTTGTGCATAAAAGAAGATTCTTATTAATTCAAATAAATTCAACACAGGCTTTGGATTTTATTTCCTTTGCAACACATATTGTGCAGTAGAAAAACTAGCTACACGGAACGCAATCTGTATTAAACAGCTAAAAAGTGAAAGCCACTTTTTTTAGAAAAGAATAATTATGAAATTGATCACTTGTTCCCCGTTTGATGTTTGAGTTGTCAAACAGTTTACTGCGTGAATTATTATTATTATTATTAATTTATAATTTTATAATAAACATGTGCTATTATTGGTATAGATGCAAGCATCACAAGTGATGTGTGGTATTTTCTTTTTTTTTTATTAATTTGTTTTCTATTGTTCAAATTGCCAATCAATTCCACAATTAACAATCAGTATCCATTTCCTTTTTATCAGCTTTTCCTTGATTTGATTTTCCTTGTGAACTGAAACTAGCGGTTTGAAAAAATAATTAATTTTTTTAAAAAAAATGATTTATTTTATTCATTCATTCATCAAATATGAATTTTTCCAAATTGGCCAGTCATGTCGTGTATCTGCTGAGCTTGTTGACATACAATTCAAATATGCATATGTATGGTACACCTTTTTGTGCAGAAACAGGTTCAATATGCCAAAATGCACTGCCACATCCGTAAATGATGCTTCAACTGGTTTCTTCAACCCAAATATTTAACTAAATCAGAAGCAAACTGATAAAATAATTTTTCAGTTATCGAAAGCTTTTCCAACAACAAGAGCTAGAAAATAAGCTGCTGTTGCATGCAAATCAGTCGTCCGAATAAATAAGCTGAAACGTACCACGAAATAAATGTTAAATCTTGATAATTCGAATCAAAAAAATTTTAAATTAAACCAGACAAACATTGAATTAATAAGCGTTACAAAAAAGGTATATAATTTGTGTGTCTGTGTGTACAGTTTTTCAATAATAAATATTAATTTTTCTGTTGTTATTTAAAGATTAAAAAAATTTTCATTTTTGTTTTTCTCTTTTAAAGGACGAAAAGAATAATGACCAACAGCGTATATCGTCGTCATTGTCTACGGAAGATTCTTTTGATGTAGAAAAAATGGAATCGAATAACCATAGTTCACTGAAATCCATTTCAACTAGATGTAACAAATATTTTCCCCGTCTGGATGAAAAAAAGAAGCGCCTGTTTAAGATTATTTTCATAATTTTACTTTTGATACTTTATCATATTTATCTTGGTTTTGCCATTGCGAGAAGTTTCCAAAATGCGTTGGCCATTGTGGTGCTTACAATTCTAGCATGGCTGCTTGTACTTTATTACAAAATTCTACGTCCTTATTGTTTTCCAAAATTCATTGCTCAACATTGCTGTTCAACTTTAGCGTTACGCTGCAAACAGAAAAACAAAAAGTCACTGCAAATGTATGACCACAATTTATTAATTTTTTTTGTTCAAAACTTTCTGATATTTTAGAATTCTTTATGCTATCATTGCACTCGCTATTTTGGCAATTATCTTGGTCAGCGTTTGGGATAAATGGCAAAGGCTAAATTCTCTGGTTGGCTTTATAACAATTGTTGCATTGTTGTACATATTTTCAGAACATACTTCGAAGGTATTCTTTTATATTCTTTTTTAAACCTACAAATTGAAATTATATGTGCTATTCAGGTAAATTGGAGACCAGTCTTCTGGGGTTTTGGAATTCAATTTCTGATTGGTATAATTGCTATAAAGTGGAAAAATGGAATGCAAGCATTCCAATGGATTTCAGATCAAGTGATTATATTTTTGGATTATTCTCAAGAAGGCGCTACATTTGTTTACGGTTTTCTTACTCGTCCACCTATGATTTGTGGAATGGATCCTGTGCTCATGTTTTCTGTATGTTACTCTGCATATGTCGTAATTTCAAACGTTACTCATTTAAATGTACGCATGTTTCAGGCATTGCAAGCCATCATGTTCTTTTCTGCCGTTGTCGCTATTTTATATCATCTTCGAGTCATGCAATTCGTTTTGGCAAAGCTCGCTTGGCTTATGCAAATCACTTTACGCACAACGTCAGCTGAATCACTGCACGCAGTTGCATCGATAATTCTTGGAATGTGCGAGACGGCAATCATGATAACTCCCTATCTTCCAGTACAAACCAATTCGGAAATGTTTGCAATTCTTTGCTCTGGTTTTGGCACTTCTGCAGCTTCAATGTTCGCAGCTTACTCATCTTTTGGGGTAAATTTTTCATTCATCTTTATGTAAAACTTTCTCAGTTGAATAGAATATTTACATTAATAATAAATTATATAGTAATAAGGAGCATTTTTTGTCAAATTTAAATATATAAATGAAATTTTCAACAATTTTATTGCAGATTCTTTTAATTTGCATCTTTTAACAAAGTACAAAATAAATGCTACACAATTGTGTTTTTATTTTGAAATAAACTACTCAATCGTAGATATTTATTCTTGTACGTTTTATTAAAAATTTCATTTTCGAAATAGGAAATTTTAAATAGCACAAAAAAAATTAAAGTTGCAAAATTAGTAAATAATTTTTTATTATATTAGTATTTTATTATAAACAATTTTCCAAAATTCAGATTTGCCCTCAATATCTTCTGATTGTTAGCATTATGGCAGCTCCAGCATCTTTGGCGTGTTCAAAACTGTTTTATCCAGAAACGGAAAAATCACAATCTACAAACATAAGCGAATTTGCAAATCAAAAAAGGTTACATTTTCAAGAAAAATAAAATTTATTGTTTTACTTCGCATATACAGTCATTTTAGAATTAGAATTTCAAGTTTTAAATTTGCATTTAATTTCATTCATTTTTTAATTTTAATATTGTTTTTAGCCCATACAAAAATATTCTTGACGCGATTGGAAGCGGAGCTTCTGAAGCAATTATGGTTGTTTTGGAAAATGGTGCATGTTTGGTGGTTTTCATATCGTTGCTAGCTTTTGTCAATGCTGTCATAAGTTGGCTCGGAGCTATGGTCGGCCTTGAAGGTCTTACATTGGAAGTGATGATAAATGCATACTGTTGTCGTTTACGCGTTGTAAAAGTTGTCTTTTGTAGATGATATTAAGCTACATTTTTTTTCCTATTGCATTTTTGATGGGAGTCAGCGATGAGACAAATATGCAAGAACGAATCGCTGAAACTCTAATTGTATCTGAATTGATGGGCACGAACGTTGTTCTCAATGAGTTTATTGCTTTTCAAAAACTTGGAGAATTTATCAAAGCTGGGAAGCTGTCGGTAATTATTTATTTTAATTCAAGTATTTTTATTTATGAATCTTCAATTTTTTTGTAAAATGAAAAAAAGAAAAAGCATTTATTTTTCCAATAATAAAAATGCAACCGTGAATGGCATTCATTTTGTGAATTTCAAAAATTATATATATATATATATATATATATATATTTCATTAGGCCCGAGCACAAATGATGGCCACGTTTGCATTGTGCAATTTTTCAAATCTTGGCTCCATCGGAATTCAACTTGGAACTTATGCAAGCGTCTGTGCTGAACAACGTGTGACAGTCTCACGGCTGGCATTAAAAGCCATGATTGCAGGCTGTGCAGTTGCTTTCACAAGCGCATGTTTGGCAGGTAGGAATTGCGTGTTCAATTTGAAAAGTTACAATCTTTCAAATATGACTTTTCAGGGATGCTTGTTGAAACACCGCAGTTTTGCAACGCACAATCTGCTGGATCGTTTCACTGTTTCAACTTAACTTCAGCCTTACAATAATGAACGGATAATGCTGAAATTTTTGTTGTGAAAAAAATTATATTTTCCCCCAAATCGGTGAATTGTCGTGTTTCATTATAGAGAACAGCAATTGATTAAAGTTACAATCAGAATATTCATCAGAAGAGAAATGTGATCAACATTTTCAAAAACGCTGACTGACAATCTCATTTATCCAGTCCAGAGCAGCCTAATTCAGCGAATTTTAATGGAATGGAAACATTATGTTGCATTTACTTATATGACTGATGTTTCCCATATCCTAAAAATAAAATCAACTGTTTCCAAACAGACAGACAAATTCATTCCTCATTCATTCATCCATTACTGTTACTGAAACTGAATTTTCAATGAGAAACATTAAATGTGCATCTGCTTCAGTAATCAATTCTTAATTTACAACTTAATAATAATTCAATAATCATATTGCTTTTTTCTGCTAAATTTATTATCACTATATATGCGTACAAACTGAAATTGAACGCTAATGGTAAGATAATTTTGCATTTTCAAATGAACAAACTTTAAGAATAATCTACATTACAAGTGTATATAGCTTGCTATTAAAAGTTATTACAATTGTTTTCTAAATATTATTAATAAATGCATTTTTGAAAATTAACAATATCACATTAATAAAGCTAATTTTTACAGGCCTTAAGTATGTTTTCCAAATAAAAAATTTGGTAAAATAAAGCAATTACAATTGATTACAAAATTGGAATGCTTCATTACGCAATAAATGGCCGTTATTTACACATTACGTCACCTTAGATATTAGTTAGATATTTTGGCCAGTAATGAATTGCCTGGTCGACGGATAATTTAAGCAAATACACAATATGTTGTTGAAAGATTTTAAGAGATGCTTCCGATGCACACAATCGCAATGCAATGACCAAAAGAGTAGCCATAATTAAATATTTGCATTTAAATTTGACTTTTAAAGTTTATGTTTCAATGGCCAACAACTGCATAATTTTAAATCAGTAATCGTTATAGTGGCTAATTACTATTTCCAAAAATGTAAACAAACAATCTTGAAATTTATGCACTTCTGTCTACTATTTGATATATAAATATCTAAGTATACATATATCTATATCTATATATATTTTTATATATACAGATATACATAAACAGATGCACATGCATGTATATATATATATACAGATATATATCTAGATACTTTGGTATTCGACTGTATCGTTCGAAAGTAATTTTAACTACTGACAAAAATGTTAACAAGTTTAGTTGCTCTTCTTTTCACTACATTTCAACTATGCCATAGTCAGGGTGTGTTTTCTAAAAATACCTTTAACTGCTTTATGATTTAAGTCACGCATTTAGTATCTCATTTTAGCCACATCCGTCCAATTGCAACCACAGTTTCAACAAAACGCTCTTAAAAGAGCCAATTTCTTCAGAGGCTTAGTAGAAGGAACGTTTATTCAATGTTTGGTAATTTATTTTATTTTAATTTTTAGATATCTAATTTGTTCAAATAGTTATTAATATTTAAATGTAAAATATTAATAAAACGTATTTTAGAGAAAAATCGACTCCACATTGATTGCTTATGCGGATGAAATTGCAAAAACATGCGATATGGAACGAAAAAATGATTTCAAACATGGCATTTCATTTTACTTTCAAAATACAATGCCCACAGCAGATGATATTCTCACTGGCATTTGGAATGAAGGTTCTCTAGATTACAAACACAATGAAAATACTTGCACAGCTGGACAACGCTGTGACAATTATAAACAAGTAATTCTGTTTTATTTCAAATTTACATAAAATAGAATGAAATAAAATTAAATATTCCAATTTTATCTAAATTCATGAGTAATGAAAATGAAACAATGGATTTGATATGATAAAGAATCCCATATTATCATAGAATAAAGAACATTTTTTCATAATTCATTTAAAATTAATCTCTACGGAAATGAATGGTCATAAATAGAATGTTCAATTATAACAACATACAACTTTTAAAATGCAATGTTTAATCAATCTACTTTGAAAATCGACTTACTACACATTGCATTTTTAGTTGCTTTGGTATGAAGCCGAAGGCATAGGGTGTTCAGTTGCAAAATGTAATTCAGTGAAAAACATTCTTCCCAATAGAGCGGCTGAAGAAGGTTACTTGGCGGTCTGCGCCTTTACCATTCGGTAAATGGATTTATCTACTTTTCTAACTTTTGAAAACATAAATTTCATCTACACCATACAGAGCAGATGTATCTCGACAACCGTTCCAAGCTGGAAAACCCTGCAACCCATGTCCTCAAGCGCTCAGCGTTTGCACTTCAAATCTGTGCTGTAAATTTTAGCAAAGAAGCTTTATGTTTGTGCTATAATTTTTGAGTGAAATTCAATTTACAGGCTCATCACAGTTAGATGACATATACAAAAATAATGCATTCACTGTTGGTGTTGGTTGTGCTGCTAAGCCGAGTAGGCGTTTTTTACACATGATCTGTATGTGTTTTAAAATGTTCAGCTTAATTGAATTAAATTTAATTTTAGCTAATTTGGAAAAATTAACACGACTATGGAACAGTCGAATTTCCAGCAACGTGCTTGTCGCCAGCCAAATGGATCTACAAACAGCACAACGTCAAGGAGGAAACGTTATTGGTGTCATTGGAGAGGTAGCGACTTCGCCCACCTCGTCCTGCCCTCATCTGAGACCAATTTACCATCTGTATACAAACCATTTCTCTTCTGACTACTACCTAGTAGATGAACTCGTCATGACAAGAAGAGTTCAAGAAGGCTATCGAAATCTTGGTGTAATCGGCTACGCCGTTCGAGGACCCGCTCTTTGCGGCGCTACCGTACCTGTTTACACATTTTTCCATTATCCATCTGGCTTTGTCCAGTTGCAAAACGGTTCTGACGTAAGCAGTCTTCTTGCCGGCCGTTATGGAAGACAGGATTACCAAGGAGTTGAATTCTACATCTGGTCAAGTCCACCAGCTAATAGTACTCCAAGTTGTGGTTCACAACCAGGTATGTGCAAATGTTTAGATAGTCATCTTTAGTTGTTACATATTAATTTGAAATGGTAAATTTAAAATTTAGGAAATCTTGTCACTCTGACCCGACTCTATCATAACACCAGAACGACAAACATGCTCGTTGTCGATGCAGCCGCAGTACAAAATGAAATCAACAAAGGTGCACAAACGATGGGAGTCATTGGAAAAATTGGAAAAGAAATGCATGCAAATTGTCCACATATGAAGCCAATTCGTCATTTGTATTCAAATCATTTCACCATGGATTATTACATCGTTGACGATTTGCTAGTTGCACAGCGACTACGTGACGGCTATCGTGATTTAGGAACCATCGGCTACGCAGTTTCCGGACCCAATTTATGCGGTTCCAGTATTCCAATATATGAATTCTTCCACCCAAGATTGGGAATGTTGCAACTGCAAAATGGTACCGAAGTGACTAATTTACTTAGAGGAACAAAGGGACACGTCTATTTCCAAGGTGTTTCGTTTTACATCTGGGCTTGATCTTGATCTTTTCGTAGCTTTAACAAGTTGCAAAGAAAATAAATACTTCGTGTAATAAATAAAGTGCTCGTATTTTCTTTCAAAGACCAATTTTATTGTTAGTAAACAGTGAAAACAATAAAAAGCTGCAAAAATCAACGTCAAAAACAGGCAGTCAGCTTCCGGCGACTCCGATGCAACAGATCTTTTTTAGGTTCTGCATTTGCATCAGGCATTTGATTCAAATTCCAAATCATTTTCACCACGTACGGTACCAGAGCGACTGATCCAAATGATATACAACAATTTTGCACAAATGTTCCCAAATAATATAGTCCGAGATGATGAGAAGATCTTGGTATGCAAGCGCAGCACTGCACTAATATAAATGTAACCAAAGCAGTGATCACTTCACTTCCGTCGCGATGCATGTTGTGCAATGTTTGAAGAAAATAACGCGACTCAACCGCCAATCCGAGGCCAATAATTGCACCTGTATCGCGGAACAGCGCGTTCAAAGGTGTCGTATTCAAATGGACCCATTCTCGATTCTGGCACCATTTCATTGCCATTTTAACTGACCAGTCGGGTTCGACACCCAAAAGAATCATAAATACGTAAACAAGGAATGCTGTAGTAACGAGAACAATACCAAGAGCAAGGCAATGTTTCATACGAAGCATTTCGACGGGAAAACGCGTAAAATACACACCAATTACGAATCCTAAAAAATACATTATTTCACTTCATACAAAAAATAATAAACCACACTCATAAAAAGGCATTTCAAATTATTTTGTTCTTTAAAACATTTCAAACTGTAAAACATTACCAAACAACAAATTCAAAATATAATGATGAAATTCCAACAAAAGTAAAATGAAAAAGTAAATATGATAATTAATTAGTTCGTACAACAGCAGAAATTCGTGTAAAAGAACAGAAGTATAACAATAAAATGTTATATATACATACCAATAATAGATCCAAGCATAACCTGATGTGGAAAGTGAGTTGCAATGTAAAGTCTTGAAACCGCTACCATAATAAGCAATAACAAGTAGATAAACCAAGCGGATTTGGTAAGAATAGCCCTAAATAAAAATGAATAATAAAACAATAAATATCAGTGCCCATTATCAATACCGTTTCCGTGATCTTCCAACAATAAATGTCACATATCCCCATACAATGATATACCAAACAGATGCTGTAATCATTGCATGACCACTTGGACTTCCTAAAAGTAATGTTCACCATAATTTATAAAGTAGTAAACAGGGAAATCACTTTTCAATGAAAAACAATTCAAACAGTGTTGATTAGTTTTATTTACATTTTACAAACACTTTTTTCAAATGCATAATTTATTTAAATTTTATACAATTTTCTAACATACCGTACTCGTTAATACCTTATTACACTTTACTGTATTTAAAATCCAGACAAATGAAATTAAAATTCCGAAATTACACCAACTTATATAAACAAAATTTTAGTAAATATTGTTGCAATAAACTTATAATAATATATTAAAATAAAATAATAGCAGTGAATAGATAGATAAATTGCAATTCTTGTCAGTAAAACCACTGTTTATCGCAAACATTTTACTACAACAGACTGCATCTTGTCTTCTTGAAAAATCAACAGTTCATACCTGGACCCGTTTCGCAGGTTAAAGGGAACTGCTGAAGAGCAGGAACAACTTCATAAGCTCCACTGCTATGTATCCACCAATAAGGTCTTTCTCCGTGTAACATCCTGAAAAATTATATTTGTTAATTTTCAGAAAGAACCAATGCATTAAATTAACCATTTCATAATGTTGTTCAGCATGTCGCATATTGCTGTCGCGAGAACAAACCGTAGAAAAAGAGATCGATTTATTGCCGATAAGAACGGAAGCAAGTAGAGAATTAGCAAATCTGGATCGCCAACTTTTGTGATACTCAAGAAACGTTCAGCCTGCCCTTGAAGCGATTCTTGCAGCCATAGCTCAAAGCTCACACCGTACTTGTGCATTGCTTCCATTTCTGGAGTCACACAGTCAATAGTGCAGCGGATGTAATACAGTCAACAACAGTACAACTATGAAAGAGAATATGGATAGTTTCGTTTCAGCGTTCAATTTCACGCATAAGCGACGTTTAATTAACAATAATGGAAATTGGGTTGTGATTTACAGTGCTTTTCAATCGAATTTTTCAATGTTTACCCTTACGTCAGTGGAATAGACTTGTTCTGTAAAGATGCTTTCAACAACTCCACAGTCGAACAGATGTATAAGCAATAAAAGCGTGAAAGTGCTAACGTTCAATCAAGTACGTCATCTTTAAGGATGAATCAAACATTTGTTTTGAAAAATTATGAAATAAGCGTTTATAATTCGCTGCCTCATGCACATGCATGCCATGCCATTATTCTGTTTAAATAAACATGACAACATCTTGTTCTATCAAATAAACGGCTCAGTTGTAAAAATTTAGCTATGTGCAGAATGCGAAGTGCAGGTATTGATTGCCCAGGGATAAAAAGTTTTATCAACTATAAGCAATTAATTACATAAGCAAATACATCTCTCTTTGATCTAAATAAAATAGAATAATATTGTTCATTTAATGCATCATTCAAGACAATAAACAATGTAAAGTTACTTGCTTACCGTTAAACGACACCTTTATAAAGTAAAGATTTACTAAAATGTTTGATCTCTAAGTTATAATTTTTAAGTCAGCAGGTGAATGTACCGCCAGTAATGGAACAGCTGAATACCAATTATAGACTTCACCAACTAACCATCATAATCAACCCATCATCGATATGGGCATAAATGTCAAGCTTACAGCAATCAATAATTATACTAATTCTTCTTTCTAATTTAAAGCAGCCAATTTTAAAGTGCTCTTTCAATATAATCACCTTTGATATTTAAAGAGAATACGATTAAAACAAAAACATTTGGTCAAATACAGTTTTTTCTCATACTTTGAATACTTTAAAAAATAAAAATTACACTGCAAATTGCTTTAATCATGTAAAAAATTATGAATTTAAATTTTTAACACAGATCCCATTCCACCAAACGACCAATATGGTGAAAAACACAAACTACAGTAGTATAATTTGGAAATTGATATATGGTAGATATTGTCCTGCTTATTGCTTACATGATCATTTTGCAAAGTAAGTCAAGCAAGTATAAATATAAAAAGAGCTTTAAATTAATTAAAATACATATTTTTTAGTTTTACCATTTATGCTAAAAAGTAACATTTATTATACTATATTTTCACAGATTTATGTTTTTAAATTGTTTCACAAAATGAAAGCGTAATTTAATATACATTTATATATGAAAATTTTTATTTGTTGACAAATGTAAATTGAATTAATCGGTTATTATTTCACTTGTTTATGTAACGATCCGATCTCTCGGGCGGGTTCGTTCGCCACTCCATCCGGACTGTTATCACAGTCATGGCTAGGTGACGACGGGCTTGTGTCGACCGCCAGGTTCCTCCGCGCGGTCATATCTTCCGTTTGGCTTCCGCCGGCTCTGCTGCCCTTTTTTCCGGGTTCGCACTCCCGCGGTAACATTGTCGCATTCACAAGACAGATAAAGTTGTAACGTGTCACAAATAATTAGACATAAAGAAATCACATAATAGTCATAATTATTATTACGGGTAAATCACTATAGACCTCAAGCCGAAGCGCCACCTGTCGACAAAGAAGGAACTCTGCGGGACACTGATTGGCTAGAAGCGGATCGGACAAGGAAGGCAGAAGTGAGAGTTCGCAAAATAATGGAAGAAGATCAGGAAGGCCGAGCTGATCTTGGAGCACGATTCCGTATCCCTGGTGTACTGTAGCAGGCACATTTGGACCTGAGGATCTGTGTCAGAGTACGGTAGTGCGAAAACACGACTGTGTGTGTTTTATCTCGAACGGTGTCGGTGAGCTGTGCTTGTTGAGAAATAAACGGTTATCTCTCCCTGTTATGTATCGTTTTGATGATATTAATAAGAAGGAGCAAACGGGCGCTACAAAGTGCATGATATTTATTAACAAATCGGAACAACGACCGCCACCGATCCACCACTGTATAATTCCAGAACCAACAACCACAATTGCTCGCTACCAACCACTGTGATGCCGCAATGTTTTTTATCTTCAAATATCTATCTGTTTACGGTAGCTTTATTGTTCTTTCACTTCGTCGTCTGCCCAAATACAGTTGTCAGGTCTACTACATTTCATTCAGTTTTATTTGAACTTAATTATCCTTAATTAAAGAAAAATTATGAAAAGAGCAGGCATTTTATTTAATAAATTTGTATTTTGAAAAAAACTGAATGTTGTGAACAAAGGCAACAATGACATTAGTACCTGATCATCCTCAAGTGTCATACTGTAAGTTGAGAAAGTGAACGAAGTGGTGAAGAGTGTACCTGATCTGAGTGGTTGTACCAGTAATTCATGTTCTGTTTGGTGTTTGTCTTCATGTATTGTGTAGTGGTGTAATAATTAACTCAAAAGCCGAGTTTTATTAGACAGACAATACTGAGGTACAATCGTAAGATAATGTAATAGTATCACGCAAGATTATCAGGTAAGGCCACTGGGTTTAGTGTACCCACTACATTCACTCCTCATCTAGTATTGGACGTAATCCTGCAGGCGCTGTGGTGCCCCTCTTATTCTTGTGGAGCGTCGTGGTGGTGTTTGATGAGGTTCATCTCTTGTCACAGTGTCCTCTTCGCTTTCTGAATTTTCTGGTGTTAGGTCGTTCGCTTCCGGTTTTTCTCCCTTTTCACCTTCTTCGCGGGGAGCACCAGTTCCCACTTGTGTTTCATCTGAGCTGCCATCTTCAGCAACGCACTTTCCTCCAACAGGCGTGAGATGCCTCAGGGATCCAGTGGTTTCTCTAACATCTGTTAGTCTGACGTGGGCCTATTTAGGGTTAGCTTCCAGCAATTCCACTTCTTCTACTAGGGGGTCGTGTTTGTTTGTTCGGTTGAGCCGTCTCATTAGTACAATTCCGGGTGTTGTTAACCAAGTAGGGAGGGATGTACCCGTAGGTGTTCGACGTGGGTAACCAAATAAACGCTCATGAGGGGTAGCGTTAGTTGCTGTCGACAGCAACGTGCGTATCGAGTGTAACGCTATGCCTATTACTTCTTCCCATTGTTCGGCTTGTGGGATTTTAGCGCTAAAGTGACCGCTTTCTATATAATTCCATTGTACCTTTCTGCTTGCCCGTTACCTTGAGGATTGTGCGCAGTCGTGCGGCTGGTGACCACGCCAAGTGAGTGTAAGTATGTTTTCAGGTCGTTTGACATGAATGAGGATCCGCGATCCGTATGAATATAAGCAGGCATACCAAATAGGTAGAAAAGCTGGGTTAGGCATTTGCTGACCGTTTGGGTAGAGATGTCTGGGAAAGGAAATGCAAACGGGAATCGGGAATACTCGTCGACTACGGTTAATATATATCGATTACTTGATGTAGATAGTAGTGGTCCTTTAAAATCGATACTTAACCGTTCGAAAGGGGAAGTTGCTTAGATTAGCCTTCCTGAATCTCCTTTGAAAAATTCAGGTTTCAGTTCAGCGCACACTCGGTAAGAGGTGGTCATCCTCTGGATTTCTTCCATTGTGTATGGCAAATTTTTGCTTCTTGCGTAGGGTAGTGGGTCATACGGGTTACTCCGGGATGACACAGATTGTTATGTAGGGTTTGTAGTGTGACGTTCTCTATTTGTATGCTACCACAGATTCGAGATAGGGCGTCTGCCTTTGTGTTTAGGTCACCAGGACCGTATATGATATCATAATTGTAAGGAGATAGTTATAGTCTCCATCTCATTATTTTTGTCGTCCTTTGCTTTGCCGGCTTGCTTATTGTTAAACATGAAGACAACAGATCGCTGATCAGTAATTAGATAGAAATGGTGCCCCAGCAAGTAATGTCGCCATTTTCGGATTGCTTCTACGATTGCATACGCTTTCTTTTCTCCAGAAGAGTGTCTTTGTTCACTATTAGATAACATTCTGGAAAAGAATGATACAGGCTTTCCAAGTAGACTGAGGGTTGCGGCTATGGCGTGATCAGAGGCGTCTGTCTCTACCGTGAATGGGAGTTCATCATCGATGGCAGTCACTACAGAGTTCACTATGCCCTTTTTCAGCGCTTTAAAAGCGTCCACAGCTGGCTGAGCAAGGGAAACTTTGTATTTTCTATGTATTTTCTATTGCCAAAGCATGTATTTTCTCTGAGAATCTAGGTATCCATTGGGAATAAGCAGCGAACATCTCAAGCACTCTTCGAAGTGAAACTTGAAGTGGTTTGAATCTCTCTGGGTCAGGTATTAATGTTCCCTGTTCGATGATGTATCCGAGTAGTTTTATCTGGGTCTTTGTGAATTCACATTTGTCCTTATAAGCGTTGATTGTATTTCTCAGCGACCTCTCTATATCTATTCAGGTTTTTGTCGTGATCTTCTTCATTCATGCCACAGATTGTAACGTTATCAACGTAGACAAAAGTATCTTTTAATTTTTCTACTCGAAGGATGTTATCCATAACTCTTTGGAAACATGTAGCACCGTTCGTAACTCCAAATGGAATGCGTTTGAACTGGTAAAGTCTTCCGCCAGCTTCAAAGGCCATATATGGTTTGTCTCTAGCGTTGATGGGAATTTGGTAATACGCCCTCTTTAGATCGACGGTACTGAAAAAAAAACGGTATTTCGATATAGCTTGTACCATATCATTGATTTTAGCTAGAGGGTACGCATCAAGTAGTGTAAAGCGGTTGATAGTTTGAGAATAGTCGATCATCGTGCGCTTCTTGTGATTATCAGTAGTCACTACGAGGGTCTGCGCTCTCCATGGACAGCAGATTTCTTCAATGATATTCTGTGCTAATAGTCGTCTTACTTCGTTGTTGGTGAACTTTGCTTCCGCAACAGAATATCTTCTTGATTTCACCGCTACCGGTTTGCAGTTTGTGGAGAGATTCGCGAATAGGAAAGGGGCTGGGATTTTGGCTAACGTTAGACCGCAGATGGTTTAGGGAGCTTTTGGTCCGCAAAAAGAGACAGTCAGGTTAGAATGTAGTTGTAGTATGTCTTGTCCGATAATGACGTCAGTACAGGCATTCGGTAAAACGTGCAGTTTAGAATTGGAATAATGAAAGCCGTGTAATTCAATGGCACAGCCTGTGAGTCTTGACTGGAATGATGTCGAGGCCATAAGAACCTTTCCATCAGCCGGCAGTAGTTTCATCTCCAAGGTTTTACATAATCGCTCATCGATAAAGCTTAGAGAGCTGCCAGTGTCGATCAGAGCTGTAATGTTGGTCTCGTTGATTTTAGCTTCTACTATGGCATTTTTCAATTCAGTAGCCGTTGACGAAGAGGAAGAGCTGATTAACGATGTAACCGAAATGGAAACGGTTCGTTTGGAGGCGCTTCTGCATACTTTCGCGAAATGACCTACTCTCCCATAGTTATTACACGTGGTGTTTCTCGTAGGGCAATTAACACGCGGATGTCGCCGTTTACCGCAAAAGTAACATTCTTGTTTAATCGCAGCTGACGTATTAGTCATTTCAATCCCAGGGTCTGCAGCGCTCACTGAGTGAATAATCGGGTCGGACTTGGTGTATAACTTCGCATTTTCTTTGGCAGAGTTTAATGCCATGGCCTTGTTGGCAGTTTCTTGTAGACTTATCACGCTATGTTCCAAAAGTCGCGTGCGGATTTCGTTAGAGCTCATATTGTTTATGAAAGCGTCTCGAATCATCTCTTCACGATATTGTTCAGCGGTAACATTTTTATACTCGCAGTTCTTACTCAGTTGTTGGAGTGCATGTAAAAACTCTTCCAGCGATTCACCGTCTCGTTGCTTCCTGGAGATAAATTCATATCTGGCAAAAATCACGTTTTTTGGTTTAACATAAACTTCGTTCAGTTTCGCTATCGATTCGTCATAAGTCTTGCAGTCCTGCACGTATTCAAAAGTAGATCTGGTTAGGTAGAGACGTCAGATTTTCAGTAGGTCGATCCCAGGTTCCACGGTCAGTTGAACAAAATCTTGGAATTGAAATAGCCAGAACTTCCATTCCTTTTCTGCGTCTGGGGCAGTGGGATCGATAGCAAGTTTTTTCAAAGAGAGTGTCTTATTCATGATAACGAGCTGTCTAATAAATTGTAATAATTCACTCAAAAGCCGAGTTTTATTAGACAGAACGCAGCCAAGATTCAAGGTACAATCATAAGATAATGTTATAATATCACGTAAGATTATCAGGTAAGGCAACTGGGTTTACTGTACCCACTACAAGTGGTTTATTATTGCACGTTTGCATTTGTTCCTAAGCTTTTATCTTTGTTGAATAAAGCTTGTTTCCATCAAATTGTCCTGCTTTGTGTCACGTTCAGAAACGAACGTGGGTCGGATTTCGGTTAGATGATCATTATTGATTTGACCTGGTGTCGTATAAAATTTACAGTCCACTAGCTCACAAGCGACAACGGTTTTGTCGCTAACACGGAATTGTATCATTCATCTCGTAAAATATTTTCTTTGAATTCGCTGATATTACTAGATTAATTTCTATTTTATATTTCAAATGTGAATGAAATTTCTTTTATGCAAAATTTGTCTATTATTGATTTAATATAATTACTTTCTTTTTGACAATTTGATTGCTTTTCTATCTGCAATACTAATATAAGCATGCTCGTTGAGAAGTTTATTTCAACTGAATATTAGTGAACAAATAAAAAAGAAAATACAGTGTTTGCAAATTTTGAAATCTGACCAACACAAATTATGCAAATATTTAAAGTTGAAAAATGTTTACCATACATTGCTAGTTTAGTACAATTGTAAACAGCTTGCAGGAAAAATGAAATTCAGTTTTACCTTCACGATCGAAGTTGGTTAAAAAAAAGTATTGGCAAATTGTGCAATTTTCTTCTTTCTTCCATTATGCTGATCAAGTATATTGTAGGCGAGTTCAATTAAAATTTCAATTTACATTAAAGTGAATAATAATTTGACCGACAAGTGGTCTTTCTTTGACAGAAACATTGGTCGAAAATTATCAAGCAAAGAATAATTAAAAATTTCAATTTATTATTTCGATCATTCTTTTAAATCATCACTTGCTGAAATTCAACTATTACGACAACATTTTTCAATCAATTGAAATAAGTTCTACTGTGCTTGCAATAATAAATACTGTTGAATTGAAGAAGAATTAACTAGCAATTAAACGGATTTTCAATAAAATTCGCGTTACAACTTGACTGTTTGTTGATTTGATTGATTAAAATTTTTGTATTAGCATAACTGAATTTCAAAATTCTGCTAACAGCAATTATTTTTTGTTCAATGAATTTTACCAATGTATAATTTCAATTAATTGAAGCCAAATTCCTGAACAAGACAAAAAGAAAAATATATAAACCAAACAGACAAGGAAAAGAAAGCAAAACATTTAAAAAAAACATAAAAATGTTCTCACAAAGTGAAAAATGTCGATGTCGAAAAATGGGCAAGATATTATTATATATATTACATGTTTAACTTGATTAGTTGAACGGAAAAGATGAACTATCACAATGAATGTCCCAAAAAAAACAAACAAACAAAGTGAAGAAATAAACAAAAAATTCAAATTATTATTTATGGATTTATCAAGGAGCTAAGCGTTCAAAAATCCAATCATCTTCGCCTCGATGCGTGACGGATGGATCGATCATTTCACCGGCTTTCTCTTTTCGGAATCTCAATCGATCGTGAAGTCGATTACTTTGTCCTTGCCAAAATTCAAAACAACTAGGAACAAGCACATATCCGCCCCAACTCGACGGTCTTGGAACAGGACGATTTTGTTCCACAAATTTTTTCTTCACTTCAACAATTTTATTTTCTAAAAACTGTCAAAAATATGTCAATTAAAAATTAAAAAAAAATATTACATAAACAAACAAACAGTTAGTTACCTGGCGGCTAGGAATTACCATACTCTGATGACTGACGTAGGCGGATAGTGCACTTTCAACTGGGCGAACTTTCCAATAAGCGTCCGAATCGGCGGCAGATGTTTTCTTTACAGTACCTTCCACCGAGATGCATCGATTCACGTCTGGCCAGTAAAACAGCAAACAAGCGGAAGCGTTGTTTGCCTGCAGTAGTGCGAATTTTCAAAATTATACTTTCGATTCGAAACAAATTATATGCAAATTGTTTACCAATTCCCTGCCTTTACGACTTTCATAATCTGAATAAAATTGAAACCCATCTTTACTGAATGCCTTGAGAAGAACCATTCTACTGCTTGGCTTTCCATCGCTACAATTTTCACCAATGTAAAAAATCAAAATTATGACGAAATAAACAACAACTCAATTTATTTAAATTCGACAGTTTCTAAAAAGTAATCAATGAAAAACCCTCAGGAGAACTTTCTCAACGTACAACATTTCACAACAGGCTTGCATGGAAATTAGAAATTTGGTAAAACTTGAACCAATCGTCTTAATTTAAAATATTTCATTAAAAAAAACATTGAAATTAATTTTTTACAAGCTTAGCCGTTTGTGTCAGCCAACAGCTTACCAAGAAACTGTAGACAAAGCCATCGCGTTGACTTCGTATGAGCTATCTTTCATACGCTCTTGCGCATGCTTGAACCATTCGGCAAACAAGCCAAATGGTTCTTGGTAGTTCAACTCGGATTCCAAAATTGTGCACTTCGCGTTGCAGTAAGGCTTACGTTCGTCTAAAAAATTTTAATTACTATCTAAAAGCAGAAAAGTGGAATTTTTTTCACCTCGCAGGTCCATTTCCGTCACCATATTCACAATATTCATTCACACACCAACAACTCACGATGATTTTCAAAATAATATTACCTGCAACATATGCATAAGCAAACAGTAGACATAAAATTATTTGAAGAAAAGCAAGTTTCATTAAATTAACATTGGATTGGAGGTGAATTTTACTAAATTTTTAGAAAAACATTCTCGAGTACTTTTATCTTTTCATCCATTTTATAATAAATTGTTTTGATCATGAAATATAATGAAATAATACAATTTAAATCTGACAGTTTTTTTGCAAATTTTTTAAAGCACCAAATTATCACGATTAGGCTGACATTCGACATACAGTACTACAGAAAAATAGGCGTTATTTCTTATTTGTTCTATCCGTGACGTTAACTACGCCTGAAGAGTTTTTCATATTCGATATTAAAGTAATTGGTGGAATTTTATTGTTTTACGTGGATTGCTTAGTCATCTTTTAAGGAAACAGTGACTTGAAAAACAATCAATTGAGTTGAGAATTAATATGACTGATAGCTCGAAAATTGCATGCTGATAGATTGCTTCCATATAAGTGAGTGAACAATCAAGTAATACTTGAAAATGCATCGAATGAACCACAGAGAAGACAAACATTTTGCAGTGTTGAATGACTAATATTGCATTTTCTTTGCATTGCATAATAATAATAATAAATAAGCTTTGTAATTGATTTGTTTGTTATTTTGTGCTAGCGAATAGATTTAATTACAAAACTGCATTACTACACATGTACAATAGTAAACTAGAAGAAAAGAAAAAGAATATATTTGGACATGCCATGAATGCAATCCATTAATTAATTAATTAATCAGTAAAAAGCAGTTGTATGAAAAAAAGAAACAACTTTCACGGTAACAAACTGGAAAATGAGAAAATATTGAAAACTAATCAGAAAGAATTATTGTTTTTCTTATACTGACTGAAAAAAGTTTATCAAACTATAAATGATTGCAATTTCATTACTGCTTTACATTTTTTGATCTTTTTAAAGTTAGTTATCAATTTGCATAATTAAAATAAATTTTTTCAATATATTAAACTATACAATTAACAGCGCTGCAATCAACGACTGGTTCTCCTAGTAGTTTTGTTGTTTTAACAGATGCTCAGTATATCATTTCTTAGAACTTGGAGACTACTTTGTCATCTTTTCAACTTTAAATATATTCTTTGCTAAATAGTAATCACAACTATGGCTTTTAACATATTTTTTTCTCAGTTACTTTAGGTTGTTTTATTCTAATAAATGTATGAAATTTAAAAGTTATGAAAACATATTTGTCATTTTTATTACTTTATAATTCCATCACTTAAAGACAAATTTAAAACAAACGTCAATATAATTATTAGCATCATTTCATGATGATGCTTCCATAAAAATCAGCTGTTTGTATATATATATATATATATATATAATATTATAATATAATAATGTGATATAAATGAAGCTCCATAAATGCATCGATCACTGACTTCATGTCTAACTATGGTCTGTTGATTTTGCAGAGGTATTCTAATAGAACTAATGTTCAGTTGGCTGCTGTCATCAGCTTCTTCTGGTCGAGCGGGCAAATTTTCCATTATATTCTTTGTTGTTATTTTTTTATCATAATTCTGCTATCAGAAATCAGTTCAGCTTTCATGGACAGGATCGATTCTTTGCATACATATTTGTGTCACTCTGTTTTGATCATTCCATCATTTTATTGAAGAAAACATTTCTTCAACGCAAAGTTTACTTACATCTGCTTAAGGTTCCGGAAATTCTAAGAAATCTCAGTTGAAGCTACACCAACCAGCAGAACTTTTTTAACGTACTTTTAATTATTTTTGAAATGGAAAAATATCGAAATATTAAAGTGTTTGGTGCAGTTGCAGACCGCTGCACGACTGATAGCTCTTAGGTACTATACTGAAACATTGAAACGTTTGCGGCAATGTTTACGGATGTTGAAGTCATTAAATTAACTGAATGAAATGTTCTTTCCATTTGAAACAAATTATTTCCTTAAACTTCCCATTTTCAGCTTCTGTAACGTGTTAATATCGATAGTCAATATATAGATGCAATATCTGAAAAAGCATAAGCAATGATATTATAGCAGCAAGTTATATTATATATTGGACTGAGAATTTGGACTAATTTTCATCTGCAGGCAATTTGCAAACACGTCTACTGACTTATTGCTTTGAATTCGATCTTTGATGCCCTGAAACAAAGTCCCAAGAGAGAAAATCAAAGAAAATTCTCTATAAAAACCATTGAAACTTTGAATTCAGCTAAAATAAAATGAATAATGAAAAAGTTGCTTCACTCGCAATAAGCTTTCGATTTACAATTTCAATTTAGACTGCATAATTATTGGTATTGAATTAAAAAAATATTTTTATTTATAAATTTATTCAATGATTAAATATTTTGTTATTATCAATAAAGAAATCATAAATTTGTTACAAGAATTCCACTTTGTGGACAACTGTCTTTTGTATTTTAACAGTAATATGAGAAGTACAATCAATGAAGATTTAATTGCATTTTGTTCTGTTGCAAAATTATGAAATTATAAGCCATATCTTGTTGCTGACAGCAAGAAAAACGGAAAAGAAATATTTTGTTGTGGTTAACATTCTTTAGAAATATTCTAAATTATCCAATTTTAAATATAATAAAAGTTTACATAAATTTTCATTTTTTTAAATTTATAGCATTCAATCATATTTTATTTAGCATGTTAAAACTGTTTAATTCATTTTAATTTTAAATTAAAATTAAAACATTAACATAAAACATTTTAAATAAAAGAGTTTCATTGTGAATAATAATAAATTGTTAAAAATTTAAACTAAAAAAGTTTATTGTAAAGAATTGTTTTAGTATACTTATTTTATTATAGCAGTAATTATGCTAATCATATTTCGTTGCATTTATGAAAATTTGCTGATAAACAATGATTAATAATGGCACGGCTAACTATTAAAGTTTAAAATTTTTCTTTCATTTGAAATAAGAATTTGTTAAAATTGCATCACGTAGTCTAATGACCCATCACGTTTCATTTTTCTTCACACAAATCAGGTGAATGTCATTTAAATAGATAAATAGCGCAACAATCGATTTCTTAGCTTTTAAATATGCTGACTTTGAACCAGTTTATTTAATTTAGCATTCAAATATTTAGAACCTATATTAAAATAAATAAATAAATAATTCACATAAACTGTGAACAATCTTCAAATGGCTACTAGTTTGCACATTATTGGCTTAGTTGTTGTATTTTTAATTAAAAAATTTCGTAAGTACTCTTCAACTATATTGTATAATTTGCATAATGTTATGTACAATGCAATATAATTATATATATATATTAAATTAGTTAATTTACATTTTAATGCAAGATGCATTTTGAAGTTAGTTATTCTAAAAACATTTCATAAGCGAACTGAAACATTTCTTCAACAAATTTAATATATGTACATATGTATATATGTAATAATACGCTTTTGTTAAATTGTGCTATGAATTTAATTAGAATGTCAACAAGCTGATTATGCTTTGCCACCGCTTTCAAAATTCAATCCATTTGAACCAGGAACGAGGCCGTTTCCTGGTAGAAGTGGTGTCGACCTTTTCCCTCAATTTCCGTTAACCCATCAATTTGTGAATGGCATAGAACGCGGTTCTGGAGGTGGATTGTTTATGAAAGCAAATTTGAACGTCCCCATTCCAAAGTGGAAAGCAATTTGGGATATCAAAGGTTACTTAACTTCAGGTACTAATGCACCATGGTATAGCTATGGTCACGTTGTAAGGCCTGTAAATATGCTTGGTTTGAAGTCCAATGAAATTATGCGGATGCTTATGGATCCAGCATTTCAGCAAGCTAGACTTCGAAGTATGTCTACTGAAATTTATAGGAAAACAGTTGATAAATTATTTTGATAAATTTTAGCCACTTCACCACCTGTATCTGTGGCTAAACTTCCAGCGGATTGGAATCCAGTGCATTGCAAACCTCCAATTTGCAATCCATTTGTTCACACCGTTGGGGTTGGTGTACAAAGTCAAGAGTCGAAAAACTACATCATCGATGGATTACTTGATTTTCCAATCCGAACTGGCCCTTATGGAGAAGGGCTTCGCTTTCCACTTACTGGTACTGGCTATTTCGGTGAATTTCCTGCTGTTTTTATCTATGGTCAGCATATGAATGCCATAGATCCATTTCCAACATTTACATCGCAGCAACAGTCACAAAGTTAAATAACTCATGTAGAAAAGTGAAATCAGAATGAATATTTTTCACTAAATGCTCATTTTAAGCAACTTATTTATTCTTGTTTTTGTTGAATCGAATATTTTTATGTACTATGAAATAATAAAGCATCCAAAATAACAATATCTTTGAAAGAATAAAGTACTGATACCTTTAAATTTTACGTTACGATACCATGTACCTAAATGGGGGTTGAAACTAATTTAAATTAATTAAATGTATATTAATTATAATGTATGGATGACAGTATAATGTCTATTTATTTTTTTACATATTTGATTACATTAAAGATATCAATACAAAAGACAAAATTTAAGCAATCTACAGAAGATTTATTTTGCCTTCTGATTAGTGAATTCATTCAGATGGCATGCAAAGTTAGCATTATTCTAATTGCAGAAATAAAATATATTAATAAATTTAAGCAATTCGTGGATATTAAACAGTTATATACTTCGTTTTCTTTAGATAAATTTGGAAAATTTATAATAAAACGGAAGCTGTATGCTACTAAAATCAGAATAAAATAAAATTAGCATTCATCTGAATAAAATGTAACTGAATAAGAATGATAATATGAGAAGAAACATTAGAACAACCGTTTAACTTTTAATTAAATAATGCTTTTTATGTTTTCTGTTTTTTATTTTTATGCAATGCTTAAACAGTTTACTATTTATTGTTTAAGCAAAATTAAACGGCTATTCTTAAATTTTGAAACATTGCAAAAAAAATTTCAAATAAAAAACTTGATAAAAATATGATTTCAAAAGGTAGTGGCATTCTTTATTTTTTAAATAGCAAAGCATTGCAATATGAATTATGAAAGAAAATTGCCCTTCCTACATCTGTTGTTCAACGAAGGTCAGGAAGAAAAAGGATTTATATACTTATATCGAATTACAATTTGGTAATTTGTCATTCTAAATTTAAGGGTATATTTCATTTTGTATATTCCAAACAAAAAATAAATTTACTTTGACATTAGACCATTGCTTTCTTTATATGTAGATAAAAATGATAAAGTTATCATCAAAAAATATAATTTTTCAAATAATTTTGCGTAGGTTTCCGTTTCACTTTTTTCCACTCAAATCTCAAGTATCAAAACTAATGGACAGAATGCACAAATTATTTGAAATGAAAAACAAAACGTTGCTTCATACAATTTGTAAAAATTCTCATTAAAGTTTGATTGTATTTAATTATTTATTCAGCAGAGCTATCTGTTTGTTTTCTGTAAAAATACATTTTCAACTTAAATTATTTTTATATTTGAGAAAGGGTATAAATTTTAAAAAAATAAAATTATTTTTCATTTCTCAATAAAATATTTAAAATATCTTAGAAATGAAACATGCGTTTTATTGTTGTTAATAGAAAATTTTAACATTCTAATGGATGAATTACCATTTCTTTAACCGATTATTAGTCTATGTTACTGATTGGAAGCATGAACATTACTAATATATAGATATATATTAAAAATTATGTAAGACTTTAAAAATATAGCTTTACTGAGAACACTGAGAAAAATATTAAGAAACTGTAGAGTTTGCAGTCATAATTAAAATATCATTAATATAATAGCATTACACATGAAATAGAAAGTGAAAGAATGTAAAAATTGCTAAATAAATGCTAATGAACATATGATATTATTATATTCATATATTATTAGCAACATTAATATCATATGCTTATCATCATTTGTTAATTACAAGCTGCTACAAACTGTAAAACTAATTTTTTGGTAATGATTTAAAAATTATTATATGAAAATTTTTTCTTATAAAATTGAGTTTCAATATAATAAAATAATACTAATGGCATGGCATAAAGTGTTTATTGCTTTTTAGCGTATTTTTCCAGAATAACCTCTGCAAAGACAACGCTGATTAATTATCATTATATATGCAGTAGGAAGCAAGTATAAATACATTGCAGGGCTTAATGAGAACACTTGGGAAACTTATTTGTTAATATATTTCTATTACTTGGATAAAAATTAATTGCATAAAAGTGATTGGACAAATTTAATCATTGAATTAATAATAATTTTGCTTGTTTTCTAGAAATTTATATTTCCTGTGTTATATACAAATGTATATTAAAAAGTGAAAAAATTATACTGGTTCAAATATAATTTTTAATATGCAATTAATTCCAAAGTGAAATGGATAATTATATGATTTTTTTTACAAATTTGAGATTTACAAATAAATTCATACATAATAAAAGAAAAAATTTCTAGCCTCATCTGTGGTTACACTGGCTAAAATCCGCCCAATTGCAGTTGCATGAAAATAAAGGAAGAAAAAATATTTAAATGTAGATGCAACTCAAAAGGGAATCTTAATTTGCAATTTTTACATCTTTTAATATTACCTATATCTATAAATCGTCTGAATTTTATAATGAATAACATTATACAGATGTAAAGGAAAAACAAATCAGATATAAAAATTACAGCTTAACTTTACATGGATGTTTTTTACTTCCTGTAATAAGATTATTCAAAAGGTGATTATGTAAATTTTGGATAATTACCTCCATAGTTAAATTATGTGTGCTAAAGTAAAGCGGAATACTATTTTATATTAATAATTTAGTTATTTAATATAAAAATTTAGCAATTATAAGATGATAGTGCAACTTTTAAATAACTAGCATGATTTGAGTAACTCTAAAAGAAGCTGCTGTTTTAAATTAAAATTAAGAAAAATTGGAAACAGTAAAACAACTCAGATGTACAAAAAAGATATTTATAATCTGCTTACTATTGGCTAAAAATAATTTTTTAGAAATTCAAAATCAAATCAACCGCACTGAAACGGTTTGGCATGTCTGATGTTTGTTGATGGTTCGTGAATGGAAGTATCAAATTTATTTCAAATAATATGCATTTTTGTTATGTGAAAAAATCAATATTTGTTTATATAAATTTATAAAGTTTGTCATACGTTTTTATTATTAATTTTGCAAGTAAAAGTTTTTAAATTTTACAAATATTTTGATTAAATTTGCAGAAAATGCTACAACTAAACCTTCTGAACTTTATTTTTCTTTCATAGTAAATGTGGTTGATTTAATTATTCTTATATATTTGTTTTTTGCTATAAAGCTGTCCAATTATTTATATTATTTACTTATTGCTTTTTAATGTTGTATGCAATGATCATATGTTCGAATATTTGTGATTTCTTCTACTGCTGATGTGTTCAAAAATAGCACTGTTGTCAGGTGCTCTTTTTTCAATTATAGACGCAATAGGCAGTTAGTACCATGCAAATCTTTTGCATATTTTTCTCTATCACAAATCTTTATATTAAAAACAATCATGCCTGTAAAAGTTGTTTATCATTAACAGTGCATGAAAATTTTCATCAGTTAGCTTATAAAAGTCAGCGTAATAGATAATTTTAAATTTAATTTTTATTTTAAAACTCGCATTTATCTACATTTATTTTTTCTACACATTTAAATAAGTCTCATCTTTTAGTAGAAGTTGCTGTATGAACACATACGTGTAATACTACGTAATAATATATAAAATAAGTGTAGCAACATAATTCAAACATCTATTTTTTAAATAAACTTTATCACTGAAAAGCAATTATTTTGCTGTCAGCAAAAGTGAAAATAAAAATTATAAACAGACAAGTTTAATTAAGCAGTAGAATAATAATATATAAATTATAATATAATGCAAAATAGTGAGCACTTAATCAAAGTTAGTAGTTGTGAATATTTGTTTAGCACTTTTCAATTAACGACAATGTTTCTGTGTAAAATTGATCGTCCTCATGGATCTTCAGAATAGAAACAATTAAATGAATTTAGTTTTACCGAGGTTTAAGCGTTCCCATTCTTTTATTTATTAATTTTTTTCTATAAATTTGTTTAAACATTAATCCAGTCATTTCTGTTACTGGAATTCAAATTGACATAGGTTAGTTGTTTGTAAATGAGACAAAGCTTTGAAAAGTGTGTCTAAAGCCGTTAGAGACTAGCAGTGCCGAGATTTCAGCGCCTCGGCTTTGACATTACAGTATACCGATGCTGGCTCACAAGCAGCAAGATGATAGTAGAAGCTGATTGGTCAAAGCTGGCAGAAGGCGGAGTTTGGATGTTCAGCTTAATTTAGTTTTGCGTCGGCTGATTTCCCTATGGTACACGGCAACAATCTGGTTTGAAAATTCCGTTCGTCTAATGCCACTTGTACGTAATGAAGTGCAATCCCTAGGGGTGCTGACTCGTGCTGCTTGATGGAAATAAATGCCCAATACTAGACCGTACCCGTCGGGAGTTAGTTGTAGCTGACGAAGCAAGAACGTCTTCCCTGTCCATCATCTTGCATCTTTTGGTCAGTGAATGAACAAGCTGATTCAGTTTGTCTTTAGCTGCCTTTAACTTAAACAGTGACTATTTAACCTTGAAAGTAGTCAACAGTAAAAAACGTTTTGTACTTCCGTTTGGTAGTGAAGAAAAGCAGTTGCTGCTGATCGATCGGATACGGCGCCGTTCTGCCGTTGAGAATTCGAGGTCAACGACTGCTTTGTCAAGCCTCTGAGGATATTCAACGACGGCCGCATCACGCTCAGCTTCCATGTTCAGTTTTCACGACGCGGCAGCTCTGCTTCCAAGAGGTACAGGCGCTTCAAGTGCCCAACTTGGTTCAGTCAGTTCGTCAATTAAAGAGGAACCACTGAGCGGTTTGAGGGCCAGCTGGATGACACCCACAGTGGTGGAGCCAAGCTCTGTCAGGTAAACCAATTTCTTATTTTATTTAAGTTAAAATTTTTTCACGCCTCGTCACTCGTCCGTTCTCCGGAGACTGCTTGCGGCCAGAGACCTTATGCGTACAGTCAGCAAATGGATGATCCCCGGGGCACCGCCCTTCTCTTTCATTTATCGCCACCTCAGCGGCACTTTTGTCACTTGACTAACAACAATTTTGACATTTTCTTTTAGTGCACAACTGGCTAGAGCACATTTTGAAAAGCAGCCGCCTAGCAACTTACGAAAAAGCAACTTTTTCCATTTTGTCATTGCTTTGTATGATCGAGCTGGCCAGCCAGTAGAAATTGAGCGGACTCAGTTTTTAGATTTTGTTGAAAAGGATAAAGTAGACATTTTTTCTATTTAATAATGTTCTTTTACGAATTTTAATATTCATATTCAAGGAACCAGACAGTCACAAAACAAACAATGGTATTCATTACAAAGTGTCATTGTTGTATGCAAATGGTAAAAAAAATTTTTTTCTTTTTTCTTTTATCAGTAAAATTTTAAAAGTTATCTATTATAGGCGTTCGACAAGAACAAGATTTGTATATACGTCTCATAGACAGCGTTACAAAGCAGGTAAATGATATTTTTTATTTTCTTCCCAGTCTTTTCATAAAACAAAGCGATCTATCGATTTAGTATCTCCCTCATTTCATAGTCATTTTGAAATGTCTTTTAAAATTTCCTTTTTCTGAGATGACTAACATGGATTTTTTATTTTCAACATTTTTTTCTTATATTTCATTGCCTTGATTAACTTTTGTGCATAATTTAAGTCAGCTTTTGATTATAATTGCAATGCGTCAATTTGAGGCTTTAGAAGCTTTACCATAAAAAATATAATTTTTAAAATTGTTCCTCTTTGTTTTGCATATTTTTCAAAATTATTTTTTCATGCAATTCAATGATAAGCACTGCATTAAATTGTAAAATTAATTTTTTCTTAAAAATGAGCAAAATGTGAAAAATAACTGTTCAAGTGTTAGCAAATAATTTGAAACCGCATTTTTGCATGCATGTTTACATTATTGTATTCATATAGCGTGTTCTAATCACATAGCATCTGAAAATATTGTCTATCTACTTGATGCATCAAAGTTGAATACTTAACTATCCATACATAATGCATCACTTAAACGCAGTAAAATAATTTATTCTCTAACTTAATTTTCAAATTTGATATCAGAAAAGTGTGGTTGCTACTTAGATTGAAAAGTAGAATGCTCAGTTTGAAATATTTACTACAATAAGTTTTTCTTTTTCTAGTAAATTTAAATTGCAATTTTTTCTGTTATTGTAGATATTAGCAAAGGCAGTTATATGTCACAAGTCATAAGCCATACATTAGGTAGAAAATTTTATTTCTTTTTCTATTAAAATTTTCTTTGAAAAATGGAAACATTTCACAAAATCAAATATTTTTTAAGAAAAATTACTAAATTTCAAGTACATCATGATTGCTTGAGTAATAGTGCAGAAAAGATTTTAGTATTATTGGAATTAAAATATCGAGTGATAAATATGGTAAAATTCGTGTTTGCTTCAATTGAAAGCTTTCATGAGCTTCAAAATATGCTTGCAGGTGCATGTTTTACTAATCATCTTTAATAAAGAAGGATCTAATTTTGTTATGCAAGTGAATTAATTATATTTTGACTTTTCATTTTGTTCCAAGTTCACTTTTTCATGCAATCCAATGGTAGCTAATAGATAATCTATCTGACGGCGAAGTTAGGAAAATTTTACAACGCTTTTACTTTGCGTTGCGCAGACTGTGGAGATGAGTATTGAAAAGTTGCAGCTGACCGGCGTTGATTTATCGTCGCTTTATTGATACCCATTAGCTTGGAAGGTTTCGCTATTTTGACGTTCCTGCGGTACTGATGACCGCTAATTAGCCTGTAATCGAGCCAGCTAAAATTCGTGACGCGTCTGCGGTCGACACCTGGCTAAAAAGGCGCCGGCCGTATGTTTGGCATTTTAAATTTTGGCGGAAAAAGACGCCAGCTGCGAGGCGTGGCAATAGACTGTCACTTTTTTCTTTTGACATCTTGCAACTGTTGCCAACCAGACGGTTAGCGCGGGCGATTTGAAATTTTAAAAGTGAAACAAAAACCGAATTTCCCGCTTTCAAGCTTTCTCTTCCTATTTCAGGCGATTGTTTACGAAGGTCAAGATAAAAATCCGGAAATGTGCCGTGTGCTTTTAACTCACGAAGTGATGTGCAGGTGAGTAAATTCAGCACATCTTGATGTGTCATTGATGATGCCATTATGCATTGTCATTAACTATACTTATTCTTCAGTCGTTGCTGTGAAAAGAAAAGTTGTGGCAATCGCAATGAAACGCCTTCAGATCCTGTCATTATAGACCGGTACGTTTCGGCAATTTCTTTTTATTACAGAAGAATATGTGCAAAATAGAAAAATATCAATGTAAAATTGTTCACTGTATTCAACAGCAGTGAAAATCTTGTTTCGAAAACTCAAGTAGGGGAGAAAATAAGATTACAAGTAGTAATCAAGAGGCTAATGGTCACCACTTGAAAAATAAGCAGAATTTTATCTGTTTAAATTGAGCGGAAGAATGGCGCCAAACGAGACGCCCATACAATACATGATTAAGAGGATCATTGGCAAGTTGGCCACCCGGCGTGATGTAGTTGACTCTTAGAAATGAAGCTTGAAAAGCATAAGCTAATTTTGACCTTGCAGATAAACTTGTCTATTAGGATCAGTCTCATTCAGTTTTCTCCAAACTGACCGCACAATGTGGCTCATTTTCTTTATTACCATCATAAAGCGGCTAAATTATATCTGATACGATACAGATGGCAGCGGAGCGTTGAAATTGGTTTGTTTGCGCAATGCTGTGTTCGTTAAATGCAATCGATTGCTGCTTTCTCTAAAATTTGGCCTTGTCAACTGGCCTGAGAAGGCTTATTTTCACGAAAATATTTAACCTTCCCACCATGTTTTGATATGACCTAAATTTAAAAACAAAAAACTTTTAGCTTAAATTTAAACAATATTAGCAAAATAATAAGCATTGCTTAATTAATTAATTATTTATTTTTTAAATTCAAATTCAATCAAATTTTCAACTGTTTGTCGTGCATTGGCTAATAAACTGCAAAAACAAGATCGCCTGTTGACTAAATCTTCATTTGTTTTGTGAAATATTCAGTAATTGGATTAGATAAATAAGTTGCAAAGCTTTCAATAAAGCATTTCATAAAATTCAAAGTTTAAAATCAATTAATAAATGAACTTTTAATATTTTATGCTGCACTGCAATTTTCATAAAATTCAATTCGAACCATTTTATTACATCATGAAGAAAATTTATAGTAGATTGTTGTAACATTATGAGCTATTTAATAAGCATGAAGCGTTTACGCGCTCTTTACTTTATTTAATTTATTTGTTTACCTGCATGAATTTTTTACTTGGATGTTTTATTGCAAAAGAATTCATCTATATGTTGATAATTTCAGAAATTTCAGTAAACATTGCGCAGCTTTAATAATTACATTTCAAAACTTGCATTTTAAATTTAAATTAATTTAACTCAGAAATATATTTAGCAAATAATTTGAATAAAACTGATAAGAATAATTTCTTTAAGAAAACTGCATTTGCTTGCATTCATGGACTAATTTTTTTTATAATTTCGTATTCGAACAGTTATAAAACATGATGCCTATGAATATGGAAAGATTTTTTCTAGAGTAAATTTTTCATTATGCATGGTTTGATATCTTACAAAATTTTCTCTTCATATGAATTACAATACTCGATTACTTTGCGTTATATTTCTCACATTTTTAAAAAGTATTTTTGAGTATTTCAATTTGTATATCATACATTATGTACTTCAAATTTTTGTATTTCTTTGTTCATAATTTTAAATTATAATAAAGATGAGAATTCTTTTTTTATAAAATTTTTGTTTCTTGTAACTTCTCTTATTTCTGTGTGAAAATTATAAATTTCAATTAAAAAGTGAAAATTTTGAAAAATTTACGTTTTTTAGTGTAAATTGTTTTTATTTCTAAATTCTGTTACCAAAAAGTATAACATAAAGGCTACCGTTATGTAATGCAACTGCATTTATTTAAAATATGTTTTTATATAATTATTCATTGTTGTTAATGACTGGCTTTATGTTTTAAGGTTTTTTCTCAAATGTTTCCTAAAGTGCAACCAAAATTGTTTGAAGAACGCTGGAAATCCACGTGATATGCGTCGCTTTCAGGTAAGCATTTCTGCCAATAATTGAGAGAGTTTCGATTGTTGTCAGCTTAAATTTGCATCATTCATTATCAGTTGCTTCATAATTCATCTTGTCCGGAGTCGATTCATTAAATTAAATTCACAAAAGTGCGTGGTTGGAAAGGGCGTCCTCAGAGTCGCCACGCATCAGCGCTCATCGTTAACAATAAAACGTTGCACGGAACTGGCCGGCTGATGTGATTTATCTCTTTGGATCTGCAATTCAGCTGAAAAGCGATCCTGGTTCATAAAAATTTCAATACCTTGTCAATTTCTAGTAGGCGCTCTGATCGATTTTAATCAAACTCTTGTTATTACAACATTATCTGACACGTGTAATTATTTTTCATAGAGGAACAATTTCCAGAAAAACAAAACATTTTTCATCTATTCAGTTTTTAGTTTTTGCTAACGATGATGGAGTTGAAAATTTTTTTCTATTTCTGCTTGATTTCCTAACAAGGGGATGATTGGCAGTAGCGGAAATGCGAACATGCAAAGGCTATTTACAACTGACCATCTTGCACTAGCTCATTCGAGCACATTGCTGCCGCGTCTTAATTTCTTTCTGATCATCAAGTAACAGGTGGCAAAGAAGAAAGCTGAAAAGTGATTTTGAGTACTGCTTAACGGCCGTAAAATTGGTCAACGCAGTGGGGTGGAAAGGGCAGGTCGGGCAATGAGGTTAGACAGTGTCTGCAGCTTTTGTTGATTGTCTTAGTTTGTAGCTGACCGTGCGGTGACCAGTACATGCGCGATGATATATCTATATCGGCAGAATAGAATTGGTCGGATGTGTCAATTAGCCGTTCATGCTTATCTACTATACAGGCTATGATATTTTTGATCTGTCAAAGAAGCAGAAGTAGATTCATCTTTCCTTATGAAAGCTGTCATTGCGTTTTGCCATTAACAGTAGCATCTTAAGTGCCTAGCATTAAATGAATAGTAAGATTTACCAAGAAATGATTTTACGCATAATTGAATTACAAAAGTAAGCAACCTTGACCAACAAGCAATCGCACCTAACAAAGCTTCTTGTTTATTCATATACACCAAATGTTCATTTTCTGCTACCATTCTGCAATTAACTGTTGATGTGCGAATAGTTTTTCTCATACTTTTATTAGAAAAATATTAATTGGTGAATTAATATTTAGCAAATTGCATAGTTTTAATGTATTTTAACTTACAGTTTAAGCAGAAGAATTACAAAAGAAAACTTTTTATTTTTAACAAGCATTTCTTTTTGAAAAGTGCAATAACTGTTTTGTTCAAGTAAAAATTAATATTTGTTGATTTAAAAGTGTTTATACGAAATTCAGTAGTTCAGACAGTGTTATCTGATAATAAGTTTAAAATTCTTTAAAGTTGCAATAAAATATCATTCATTTTACTGACTTTTAAGATTCGCTGCGGCTGGTGAATTTTTTCACCCTGTTAGCAGAGTAAATAAAAAAGTTTTTATTAATTTTTAACATAAAGCTTTACAAAATATGATGCAAATTAGGAATATATTATTTATAGAAAAAATGACAATTTGTTCAAAATGTTTCTTAAAGAAAAATAATTGACCGCAGAATGAGCCTCCTGCTCTATAATTTGCTAAAAACCTGAAATCATAAACGCAGCTGTGCCTGAAATCTCGTAGGATTTCAAATGTCTGCTGTATAAATGATCTATTGGGACTGCGTAGCTGTAAGCAGGGTCATATGTTTTAGAAAGCTTAAAATTCGATTCACAACTTTACAATAAGAGCAAGTAAATATTAATTATTATTGAAGTTTTTATTTTTCATCAACTTACTGTCAATTAAATTTTAAATTAAAAAAATATACAATTGTCTATTTTGCTTAAAACTGCTTTTTTAAGGTAGTAATTTCCACATCAGCTCGAGTAGATGGAGCCCTATTGGCAGTTTCTGATAATATGTTTGTTCATAACAATTCTAAACATGGTCGTCGTACCCGTCGCGTTGATCCAACTGAAGGTAAGTGTATTTATATATAATAAAATAATAAAGAATCAAACTGTGAGCTGAATATGTGTGAGAGTAATGACTACAAGAAAAGTTAATGAAGTGTAGAAGCTAAACGGATCTCAGAGATCTCAGTGGTAAGCAAGATGCAAATGTAAAGAGTGTCGGATGGGTCCACAGAGAAAATATGAAGAGTGTTATTCATTTGAAATAGAAAGTAGCTCACAAAGGAAGCACATCCAATTTAGTTCATGGCTTTTCCTGTGGATCGACAGAATTAAATTAGCTTGTCAATTTAATAAAGTCGCACTCCGTTGAAACTGGTCGACTTAATGTTAGACAATTAAATTAAGCTTGTTATTGTTTTGTATTGGACCATATGCTGGCTGATAAATTTGCAATTTGATTGCATAGATGGCTGGCTCAGGATGAACAAAATGACAGTGAAAAGACTTTTTCTGAACTGTTTGAAAGCTAGTCTTTCATTTAAGCTTCAAAATAGCTTATTTTGATAGTTACCAGATCGATGCATTTCGAAGTGAGTTGTCGCTGAGGGAAATTCGATCGCCAGTAACCGTTTTGCTCAAGTGACAATCTTGCCAATTCTTGCTTAACGCCAGGACCCCCCAATGGACCAACGATAAGAAATGGAAAAGTGAGAAAAACGGCAGAGCAATTGGCACTACGAGCTGTTCAGGGTCTCCGGCGGCAAGGTCGCCAGGGATCCAAGCGCTTTTCCCACTTTTCCCAGCCCTGTCGTTAATTTTCTGATCACTGACCAATTAATCATTGATAGGCAACGTCACCCATTGCATTCACGAGTTTGATATATGCATTCCCATTTTTCAGTTTCATAACGAATTCCCCAAAAACCTTTAGTCAATAACCTTCAGATATTCCAATAACCATCTGCAAAATATTTCAATAATCATCTAACTATAATTCTTGTTTGTGATTCAGCTTAAAATGCAAACAAAAAATATATAAGCTGCATATATGCTTATGCATCATTACAAAATAGTGATATTATTTATTATATTTATTTTTAAATATAGATACTCTTTAATGCGCTCACAGTATTACATTTATTAATGTTGTTGCTTTATAATAATGCTACTTTTTCAGAATAACAGCAGTTTTTTATTTGATTAATTAAATTTTGAATCAGTATATAGCGATTTGTAAGAGTAAAATGTAGGAAAAGAGGTTTTACTTAATTTTTCTTCTGAAGATTTTATTTCTTTAAAAAATTGTAGTAGAAAGTTGTGGTATATTTTCCACCTGCACTTTTACACAAAATATACTAGGTATTTTTTGAATTAAGAGCACACTGCTCTGAAAGTTATGCACTGACATTTCATTAAAATGTTTTATTAATTAGTGCTACTGTTTCTAAGTACAATCTTGCCTTTAATTTTTTGCAAGTAAAGTAAAGGAATAAAATTATGAAGTACATCAAAAATGACATGCAAATTTTCAATTTACATCTATGATAATAAGGTATGCAATTTAGAAGAAATAAAAAATACTTTCTGCAGAAAAATAGTACAGATTTCATTTGTATAATGACATAGATCTTTTTTACTACAGTATCAGTTTTTGTTGTAAATTAACGTTAAGCTCGATCAATTAAAACTGTTGACAGAAACTGTTCATTTTGCAGTCAAATTTTTTATCTTGCAGGATGCAATTAGCGTTGAACAGTCATACTGTAGATTAAAATTAATATTTTACATAATTAGCAATTAATTTACCATTAAATATATCATGTGTTGCAATAAAAATATCATTTCACTATTTTAAAAGCACAGTATATGCAAAAATTAAAAATTTTCTATAATTATTACTATCAAATTATTATATTATGAACTTATAAATCTAAGTGAGCAATGCTGACACTATTTTAATTGTGTTTGACCTTAAATTATGAAAAATGAAAAGTTTTCCAAGCAAATATTTGCTAACAACTAATCAAAATCATTTTTACACTGCACTGTAGTGCATTTTAGAAATGATCATGTAAATTAGCATAAACATAACATTAGAGGTAAAATTTTTGCTGATACTAATGCTTTTTAATTTTTGCCTTTAGCCACACCCTCCATCAAAGCTATCTGTCCAAGCGAAGGATGGACTACTGGTGGAGCAACTGTAATTATAATTGGAGACAACTTTTTCGACGGTTTGCAAGTTGTATTTGGCTCAATGATTGTCTGGAGCGAGGTGAAATTCATATCATTTAATTATAACTGACGATTAATTTTGCGATGAACATTTTAGCTTCTTACTCCACATGCCATTCGTGTCACCACTCCTCCCAGACACATTCCTGGAGTTGTTGAAGTTACGCTGAACTACAAATCAAAGCAGTTTTGCAGAGGAACACCTGGTCGATTTGTATATGTTTGTAGGTTTTTTTCTCAAATTTTAATTAATCAATTACTTAATCAGATTTGCTAAACAGTTTTTGGATGCATTTTAAAAGCTTTTGTGCCTTTAATTTTTTTAAATAAAATAAAATAAAATACTTTTTTAGCATTAAATGAACCAACTATTGATTATGGTTTTCAAAGGCTTCAAAAGTTGATACCTCGTCATCCTGGAGATCCAGATCGTCTTCCAAAAGAAATGATTTTAAAAAGAGCAGCTGATCTGGCAGAAGCTTTGTACAGCATGCCAAGAGGCCAACAGCTTACATCATTTGCCCCACCAAGAAGTCCTACTCATCATCTGAATTATTCTGCCACTGCATACCCGGTCACTTATGCTGCGACTCCATTGGATGGAGCTGGTAAGCATAGCATAACCGTCATCAATGAACAAAACATTTACATTGTTCATGCAACACATAGATTATGCTTCTCGAGCACAGAATTCAGCTGTCAATCCTAGAGGTTACAGTTCTGCGGTCAGTTCAACCCACGGTGGAAATAGTCCTGTTGTTTATCAAGCAGCTGCGGGTTATGCACATGGCACTGTGCCGCCGTCAGCTAGCTTCTTAAATGGAGCAACAAGTAGAACAAAAACAAAACCAGAATGATTTTTATATTACAAATAATTTTTTCAGCTTTAACTGGAATGGGCAGCATAACTCCATTTGCTGGTATGAATCCATTTGCATTGTCCTCAACTTGCACCTCGAGTCCATACAGCAACATCATGACAACTCCAAAGTGATAAAAAAATAAGCTTGGGGCCAGTTTCACAAAAAATGTTTCGTTTCACTGATTTTGCTCAAGAAACGCTTGGCCAGAAATGCAAATGATCACGTCAATTTTGATCAGACTAAGAGTTAGAAAGTTTCATTCTTGCTCTTTCTCTTCTGCCAAAATTTGCATTTTACTGTTGACCATGCATTTTCAGGCCAGCATACATTGTGGCGCTTGTTTTATTTTCCGTGAAGTTGTGCAGTACAGTACTACTTTTTTTCTTTTATTATTCTTTTTCGCTTTACTTCTTTCTTACTGTCATGTCTTTTGAATAAAGCAATGTTTCAACAACCTTAAGTAGAAAACACTCGAATTTAAAAAAGCTTGCATTTATTTGAAACATTAAACATAAAAATCAATGCGTGTATTAAAAAAAGCGTATTAAACATTCAGATTCAGCAGCGTGAACTTGAATTCTGTTTACTACTGTATGTAATATATCTGCTTTATAAAAACAACAACGTAGGAAAGTAATGTGGTGGGATGGTCCAGACCGGTCCCACGTTACTCTTATTGGTCTTTGACCGCGCCATTTTATTGGGCCGACAAGTCATTGTCTTATTGGTTTTTCTTGTCTAATTGCTCATTGATTCAAATCTTTTTTTGTGATTAGCTGTAATATTTTTTCATTTCATTGGTTCAAATATTCCATTTAGGATTACGTAACTTTAATAGTAGTGACGTAACATTAATAATGGAAATATTCATTATTCCAAAATTTTATTGTTTGAGGTTTTGTCATTCATTGAAGTTTTGTATATTTAAATGTATTATTTGTGGTGTAGTTTATACTTTTTCATGATTTTGTCTCAGAATTCTCGAAAATAATTTTTATCATTGTTCTCTATTTTACTGTACCAAAGTGACGTTATATTAAATGCGATAGTAATAATTCAGAAAAAAACAATACAAAAAATAAGTTAAACTGTGATTTTTATTTTTCACTAGCCAACAGCAGCAACAACAACAGCAAAGAACAGCCAACAACAGCAACAACAATAACAATAGAAAACAACATATCAGTGAACGACATTAACAAAGTGGTATCAGGGCAATTTCAAAATTACAAATTATTATTTGTGGATAAAGATTGACCCTAAGGGCATCCGCTTTGTTTATTAAGGCTTGTAAAATAAACTCTTATTTGCCAATATCTTTACGCGTACATAGCAACTGACTACTGGCACCAGCTTACTCGCCACAATAGCATGGATGCTAAAAAGCTATTGATATCATTGAAGTAGAATCTTGAATGTACCATCCGTACCCCAAGTTTTTATGGTTGCCAGCAGTCTAATGTTAGAACTCGTCGCAAATACCATTATATATTTCGATGCACTCTGCCACAATAAAAAAGTCTTCCTCAGACTTTGTTGTCTTAAATTGATATGGTATTACCAGATCATGACGCACAGATTTTTGTACATTGTTACATTACACCCACTTGAAAACTGGGAACTGACCGGATGTAGAAGGCTCAGCGGATGCGGATGCTTGGTGCTGTCCATCGCTTCATTTCTGCTTTCAAAATGTTTTACTTTTATTTATCTGAGTTTATCAGATAAATTTCGTTTTAGATGGAAATTATATAAGATTTATGTATAAGATGCTTTTCCATTTGTTAGAAATTGCTCTAATGAGTTGTTAAATGCAATTTTAATGCAATGGGAAAGTCAACAAGTGATGAATTGTCCACAGCTGCAGTTTGAGTTAAAACCAGGACAGGCAATAGCTAATTTGTTAGCATTCAAATACTTTTCTGATTTTCTTGCCCTGTCCTCTGAAAATTTTTCTGGTTTGCAAACGAATTCTATCTTTAATCTTTCCAATGTTTCTTTTGCTCCTGTTCACTAGAGTTATTGTTTTCCTTTGTATATTTTATTTAAATAAAAAATTTAAAATCTGCAATATTATTTACAAATCAAAAAAACAAATTTATTTATATATTTGGTGTAAATTGCAAAATTTCTATTTCAACATCTGAACTGAAACAGACCGGTGCACCAAGACAACCAGCCGGATCAACCACCTGATCCGCAGATGGCGATATCAGCAAAACCTCACAACGTAACTGTGGAACCGGTGAAGACAAGAATACCTCACTACTCTGAACACCCTTAGAAAGTGGCACAACACACGACAAGAATCAAGAGTGGGAGATATTGTGCTGGTACATGAACCCGGTGCGACATGGATCTGATGGCCCATCGGAAGAATCACTGCAATTCACTCGATTGAAGACGGCGCCATCAGAACAGCGACGGTGAAAGCCGGACAAGGAAAAATAACCCGATCTGATAGATCACTCCACTTGGTGGAACCATCCGGTGACGCATAAGCCCGGTGCACCTTTTTGGGGTGGGAGGTGTTGAGAAATCTTTTCTCTATACCTGCTCATCAATTTTTAAACTCCCTAAGATCAAAATATTGTTTACTGCAACAAAACAATGGTGACGCAATGTAAGCTGACACCCTTGTTTTACTTGACGGAATAAAACGGACAATGGAATGGCAATAAAATGGTCAAAGAGTCAGCGTCCACGCTGTATACCTGCTACAACTTCGGGGATCAGTTACTGAGAACTTGTTAAAACTGAATGTTACTGATAGCGCGACTGTTCTAATCACAGGAGCCACACAGATTAAACAGTTGTACGATCACATCGAAAGCTGCCCGGTGGATGAGCACTTGGCATACAAAATGGAAAAGAAGGCGGTTTTGAAAAAGTGGAGCGCGGAAGAAACGAAACCCATCCTGGCCATTTATAATGAGGAAGCTTCCGCCGCGTCCGCCGAGCCATCCACATCTGGCCATTTTCCGCTTTTTAAACGGGTAAAGTCCATGACATGTACAGCAACCGGACAAAGCGATACCCAGAACTGCCCAAACATCGTCGGGATAAAATTTCATCAAAACATTTGACTATAAATTTGAATTTGATTGATATAAAAATGAAGCATTTTTAGCAACACGGAATTGTTTTCTTTTATAGTTAGAAAAATAAATAATAAAAACGATTGTTTTCAAGTCGAATATATGATATTTATGTTTATAATTCCTATTAATAATGTAGTAAGAAGTTCCTACTTGTACAATATGCAAATTTAAAATGCAGGCAGCATTTGCTTACACAGACAGGTAAAATGATGCAGCTTTGCAATTAGCATTTATTTTCTTTTCAGCAACAAAATGCTGGTAATTTTAGAAACACATGTTTATTGCGATCATGATACTTTTTAAGATTATTAAACTGCTTGCTCTTCCATTTATTTAAATCTATTTTATTCAGCTTGCTACAGCTAATTTGACGAATATTATTACTTGGTAAAAGTTGCCAAATTGAATTAATAAGCGTAATAGCAGCGATGAAGCGCAGAAATGTATGTATATAATGAAATTTGTTTGTGTTCAGTTTAATATTTGAAAAATTGAACATTTTCCAATAATTTTTGTCAGTGCAGAATCTGCTAGCGCGTTTGAGAAATTTACGCTATGAACAACGCATTCGAGCAGCGTCGGAACGGAAGTGAAGGGAATGAAAAAAAAATTAAGCAATGTGTGGCAGGTTGAAAAATATTCTTCTGCACAGTGGAGAGATAATGATTGGAAAAGAACATTTCATCAACAATAATAAAATACAAAGAAGAAAAAGAATTACATATTTAAATGAAACATGAAAATAAAACAAAAAATCAGGGCAGCAAGTAAGTTGTGAAATTGAAAAATGAAGCGAAACCATTTGATAACAAAAATTAAAAATCAACAAAAAAATTAAATTTTCATTGTCCCGTCATAGCATCAAACTTGGCCGCCAGTTGGGTAACTTTGCTTTGGCTTTTTGGTAATGCTGACAATTGACTGGTGGCCAAATTTTCCGTCTGACCAGCAATACGGTCGTAGCTTCTTTCAACACACTCTGCGGCGGCTTTCGGCTTTGCCGGAACCGGAGGTGGTGGAGGTGCTTGAGTTGGTCTAGGTGCATTCTTGTTGCAAGCGCCAGTCACAGCTTGTAGCTTGAACTCAACTTGCTTTGTGTCGCTCTTCTGATGACATGACGAGGCAGAATTTGTTGTCGACGATCCAGAGAAGCCGTGATTCGGCGCCACGTCTGATATACATGTTTCGACGAAAGATGAAGAACTGGCAACAGAATTCACAGACGGCTGTGGTGGCAGCGGAGGAGGCGGTGCCGGAGCACGACGCTGAGGGATGACCACGCCTGGCGACGGAAGAACACTCAACGCCTCCTTCAGCTGAGGTACAAAATTTCGTTTTTCAGTCATTTCCATTTGCAGTGGAACCGTTCGCTCAGGGCTCATTTCCACATAAATGCGTTCGCCAGCCAAACGTCCAGACGGAGGTGGGCACGGAGGCGGTTGAGCTTTCGACGCCGGTTTCAACGCGTTTACAGATGACACGAGCTGCGTTGGATTGTGGAACGGTTTCGCCGGGGCTTGCCCGAATAACTGATCTTGACCGTAAACATTCTTCGGCTTCACCGGACCTTGCGGTGGCAATGGCGGACTATGTGCAGGAGGTTTCGGCAAACCGACGGGCAAAGATAAAGCAGAAGGTGCCATCGCATTGTTACTGCAAACACCGTTTGGATGATTCAGAGTTCCATCCGTAACCCAACTGGATACTTTACGCAATTTCGACTTTCGTGAAGCTTTTCTTTTCATTGGCATAGTCTTCAACAAACTGAACAGCAAAACAAAAAATAAACAAACAAATGAATAAATAAATAAATAAATAATGATAAAATTTTACTAAATTACCGAACACTGGATGCTTTGAAAATTCCACGACGATGAAGATATGTCAAAATAGCAAATAATGCCGGTAGAGCAACAAAAATAAAAACTAAAATTGCCGTGGAAGGGAATATACTACCTGAAGCAAAGTTCTCCAAATTAGAATAAAAATATTTTCATATCGTTATTACACACCAGGTGCTGACGCAGGTCCACTATCAATGCTGCCACCCGGACCTGCTATTGTGCAGTCAATACCACCATAGCCCACATCGCAATAGCAATGGCCGAGATTATTGCAAACCTGTGAAATAAAAAATCCACTTCAATATTTAAAAGAAAATGAAGAAAACATTCAAAAAATTTATTTTCTCCATTTCTGTTCATTGTCCAATGAAATTTCAAGTTCAAGAAGAAACAGAGATGCAACATACTCCGACATTGTTGCATTCATTAGGACAACGGTTGATTTCCAAAATCGACGATACGGTCACACATTTCTGATTGGCACACATCTACAATGATTTCATTGATGAAAAATTTCATTGATTTCAAATCAGAGCATATTCCCTCCCTCCCCTTCTTTTTGTCACCTTGCCAGGACCGCAGAATGTTCCGTCAGGGACAAGACCCGGATCTGACGAGTCAACGCCGAGATCGACCATCGCCGTGTTGCAGGAAAAATGATTACTTCCTTGGCGCAGTACGGTTGATCCTGAAAGCACTGTCGACTTGGAACCGAATGTTGTTTTCTCGTTTTTGTGCTCACACTGCAGCAAACCGCATTTCATATTTCTCAAAACGCAATACAATGTTATACGGTAATTTGAAAAAAAAATAGAAATAATTAAAATAAAATAAAACAAAATATACTGGGGCTGACAAACAGTGTAAGTGTCGTTGAAGCGATTGACACCACAATTTCCGTAAACATTTCCTTCAGAATTCATTGAATAGCACAGAGGATTAGCTGGTCGACCACTTTCACCCCACAACAATTTGCACTGATCGTCGAGTGTTCTACAATCGCCGTGAAAACAGTGAGTCTGAAATTTTAAAAGCAAAACCATTCACAAGAAATGCAAATCAAAAAACAACAGCGAACCTCGCCAGATCTGCACAACGTCCCATCCTGCTTATACGTGTCGTTTGGGCAAAATTCCGATTTTCCATCGCAATGTTCACTCAGATCACATTCACCTCTGGCATGCCTGCATACAGTACCGACACGTTTGGGCTGAAAACAACAATTTCTATATTACACTCCATTCCGAGATATAAAGTATTTGAATAAATTGAAAGGAAAAAATTTTTTTTGAAAAATAAATGCAATCAATTCACTTGACATGTGGAAAGATCACAACAAGCACCGTTAGCACAAGTTGCGTCAACGTTGAATTTGCAAGTTTTCGGATTGCAACACGGATTGTCACAAATCTGAACAAAAAACAAAGAACAAAAATATGTTATCAAGTAAAAATATTTTTTGAAAAAAGTGCTGCTTACGTGCGGCAAACCGCAGTCACATTGTTCACCTTCTTCTAAGAACCCGTTGCCGCAAAGAGGCCCGTTGATAATATTAGTCGGCTCGTTTTGTAGGCAAGTTTCACTGCCGTGCTTCAAACTCCACGAAAGATATTCAAGGCTACAAGACGACCAGTGCAACGTATGCGACGCCCTACATCAAAGAAAACAAACAAATCGATATCAATAAATCACTTTTCTGCCATGCTAATAACTTTTCACTGAATTAAACTGATGTAAAATACATCTCAAATGTCGAACAATTACAAAGTGATAAATCAAAAAATATACTGCAATAAAAATTTTCACCAATTATTATTGAAAATCTGATTAACAATATTTTTATTATTATTCACAACAGTAGCTAACTATTTACCCGGACATTGGAGCCATAATGCAGACGTGTAGAGGACATTCGCATGTAGCGTTGTCATGCTCCATTCCAAAATTGTGACCAATCTCGTGAGCAACAGTGATCGCAACGCTAAGAACATCGTGACTGTGATCCTGAAATAATTTCAAGAACCATCTGATTGATTGATTGGTGCATATTTAAAAAACCTTTTTTTTAAAAAAAAAAGAAAAATAACTTACCGACACCACTGCTCCAGATGACCTCACTGAACACAATGTGCTTTGCAAAGCTTTACCAACAACCCCATTTTGGAATGATATATTTCTGAAAAAAAGAAAACAAATCAACAATGTCGAGTGTATTTTAAAAATTGATAAAAGTTGTTGCAAATTTAATAAAATTAAACAAATATTGCTGTCATATTCTGGTCGAACAAAAGCAACCAGACTATTGCAATAAATAGCATGAGCTGCATGCAACAAAAGACGACAGGAACATTTTCAGGTCAGAACCAGAACAGAATGATGTCGGACGGATGGAAAAATCAGGTTATCATCATTTCAATTATTAATTTTTCATAATCAAACGATGCTCCAATAATGACTTTGAGTAAAAGAGAATAAATTTTAAAAATGAGAATAAATTCCATAAAGTAAGCGTATTTATTTTCAATGACATTCAACTCTATTCAATAATATCTGTAACGGCAGAAAGTGACCACAGAAATTTTCAACTCACGTGATCAAAACAGCTACATCGTTCGGCATGTCATACAAAAGTCGATGCTGACGATAATGAACAAAATTGCTCAAAGCATCTTCACCCAACTGACGCACAGGAAATGCATCCTTGTCCGACCAAATTTCCACTCCGACCAATGCAACACGAATATTCACCGGTTGAAATAGCTATATTTAAAAAAGAAAAAGAAATAAATTCAATCAAAAAATTATTTATTTATCAAATCATTATCATTTGCATAAATGCGAATAGCTGTTGTTCGATAATATGTTTGAGAAAATAATATGTTCGCTTGTTATTGATGTTGAATTTCAACGGATGAAAATTGCACAATTTATTTTTGGGGAATAAGAATAATAGAAATGCAAAGTTGAACTTTTCACAATGCAAAAGTAATAAAGTTTAGATGACGGTAAATGCCTTCAAAATGGAATAAAATCGCTCTTGGCAGCCGAGCAACAGATCGATTCAATTGCACAACAGAATGACATTTCTGATTAATGATTAGTCAATTTTTCCAAAAATATTTTCCACCTAAACAATCCCCTTCCTCAATTTCAATCTCTCTTCTTTTCAGTGTTAAAATTCTAATCGACAAGAAAAAAAGCAATTAATAAAAAAATGAAACAACAAATTAAAAAAAATAATCATCATCATCAGATTATAAAAAAAAACACTTGCTATGCATCTTTTCTTTTTCGCTTCTCATCTTTATATCATCGTAAGCAAAAGAGGAAATAAATTTGCATTTGAAAAAAAAGCATTTTATTTTTCAAAAAAAAACAGCTGGCACTGAAGCTCTTCCAACTCACCGAATTGACTAATGTAGCTATTTGACTTGCACGATCATTCAGTGCATTTTTGTCTCGACCAAATTTTTCATACTGAAAACAATAATAAGTTAAATTTATTGTACATAATTTCGAGAGTAAATAAATAAATTATACCATTGAATTGTCGAATACGATCGCCAATTCCAAAAACAATGGCTTGTCGTTGAAATATCTGTAGTAATATTTCGGTTTGTCAACATTTGTTCTGTCCATATTTCCCTGTTCTAAAAGCATCCAAGCACCGTAATATAATATGATAATTTCAATGAAAAAAATTGTTTTTTAAACAAGCATATATTTAAATAACGGTAATATTTTCATGCATGAGCAAGCGTTTCGTTTTCCACTGAAAAAAAACTGCACGCTGTAAATAAAAGTGGAGAATAAACACAACATAAGTGGAATAAGATGACAAGCAAATAGGTGTAAATGGCAAAGTGAAAAGGAAGTCAATCACCGAAGTGAAGTCGTGAATGTCAATGTGAATCATCTCGCACCACCTCCGCGTGTGGAAAGAAATATTCGCAACGACAAAATGTTGCAAAGCGACGACACATTGTGTGCTTGCTCATCAGATGATATATGTATATAGATATAGATATATAGAGGTTGCATTGCAAACACTGATAAGCAGGTGAATTTCACATGCATCAACAGAGGTGCTAGAGCAGAAAATTTACCAAATTTCAATCAACTGGTGCACGGTGAACGTTTTCTTTTGGTAAATAAATAAATAAATAAATAAAGGTTCGAGCATCATCATCTTCAAAGCATGCCTGAACATTTTTCACTAGCAATCCACCGGCCGAGCGCCGACGTTTCCAATCAATATCTATCTCTCTGCCTCTTTCTATACAAGCGACGAGATGAGCGGCAATGAAAATTTCTCCAAATTTCCACATCCCGTTCATTAGCAAATGAGAAAAGCACAAAGCAAATGCTAATAATAAATTTCCAATTTCATACGTACAAAAACCAACTATACAACCAACTCCAATTAAATATTCCATTGTTGCTGATCGCTGTTCTAAACAAAGCTAACTAACTCTTGTTCAAATTCAAAAAAGTAAAACTTCAAACCCCTACACAAAACATATGCCCATACTTAAAGGGTGGGTGAAAAGTGAAAAAAAAATTGAAAATGTTTTTTCTTTTTCTGAAATGACACACCTAAATCACCGCTTCTACCACTAGATCCAAGTGACCACTGGATCAATAATTTTGGCTAACCGAAGCTGCAACCGATTTCATGGCACAAACTACAACAACATACTCTATGCGTGCATTGATCCAGTTGTTGCCTTATAGAAACAAGTCTACTACCACCACCACTACTAGTACTACTACTACTACCGCTATGAAGCGATTCAAAAACTGATCAATCGTCGTTACGCAACAACAATTCTGCAAATCAGGCAAAACAAATGAAAATATAGAACAAGCTAGATAACAAAAACTGTAATTGATCATCAAATTTCACAAGAAAATTGTCCCCAAAACAGACTACACTATTCCACATATATAAATAAAAAAATACTGCGACCAACTCCACTACACTATAACAAATTTAAACCCAGTAATAAATAATATATTCCAACTATTCAATATTCCCATAACTACCTGAATACTTTTTAAATACAGTAATAACAAAAATATTTTTAAATATACAAAAGAATTTTCAGATTTTTAATTTAGAAAAAAAAGTTTATTAAATAAATAATGTTAAAAAAGCTGTATTACTGCAATTACGAATGTAAATATATTTTCCAGTTTAACTACACTTAAACAATGATTGCTGTTGCAATTGTATGAAATTTTTTTTACAAAATTGCATACTTATTTCATATGAATATATATATATATATATATATATATAGATAGATAKATAGATAGATAGATAGATAGAAAAATAACCAACTTTTTCTGCTACACAGCACTGCATCATCATATGATATGCATTTAACAAATCATGTTCAACAAAACAAATTAAATAAATAAATGAGAAAAATTTCGAATCAAACAAAATCAGCTTCTTCGACATAATTTTAATATCAAATAAATTCAACAACAATGCTTTGCATTTTTTTATTATCAAAAACTAATTAAATATTCAAAATATAAAAAGAATAAGACTAAAAATAAACATTAAAAGAAGAAACGCTACATAACTGGTTCTTGTTCTCCAGGCGATTGAATTGTAATCGAGAAGTGTATTATTTTACAAAAACATCATCTTCTTTTAATCATATCAAAATCTCTCTTATAAAATTCCGCTTTGAACAATATTAAAATTATGAAATACATTTTATGAAATCTTTTAAAAATATGGAGAGTGATTAAAAAATTGCAAATTTTCAACGCTTTTATTCAAAAACTTTTTAATCAAAATAACTTCTTCCATTTGAACAATTTTTTTTCAATGGAATATTTCAACTGTATTCTCAATGGAAAATGGAAAGCCATTTAAAAATGAATGCATACTTTACACTTTCTCGAGCGCATCATTGTCAATCTGATATATTTATTGAATGGAAAGCACTTCCGTAAGGGGCGTCAGCTGCCACGTATGAATGAATAAGCAAAGAAACACTGCTTAGTGCTCTCTGTTGCTTCAACAACAGACAACACAGGACAGCACACAGCTCAGAATAATTTATTTTTTAAATTCAAAAGCAACACTTACTATTATATCAAAAAAATGCTAACTTCTTCTCTGTAACAATTCAACATCCGCACGCCCATCCTCCATTCACGCATCATCATCATCACTCGCCAAATTACACTAAAAACAAACACAATAACCGCTACTTGAACTGAATTTGAATAAAATAAAAAACAAGTTAAAATACAAAAAAAACAGCAATAACAACAGAAAAAAGTTAAAGATCATGTGGCATAAATGAGGAAACAGTACCAGAGGCAATATGCGACACCAGAAGCAAGCACTTGCAGCGCCAGACGCCGAATGGCACGCACGCCAACGAAGCTCAAGCTCAATTGATGATCATCATTCCGGCGCAAACAAGTTTGCAACTTGTCCTTCAGCTATTCTAAGCCGCATAATAAATACAAGCAAAACAAATTGTTCACTACCAATTTTACAAAACAGTAACACATTTTAAAAAATAATTTGCTGTAAAAAAGTCGCATTTACAATACTGTTCAATATTAACAACAATATTGAAACAAACAGAACCACAAATTGAAATGAATAAACATAAATAATAAAGAAAAAAAAAGATAAAAATCAATTTCCAATTGTCAAATTATATGCTTCAAAAACAGGGTACAACGGAATTTCTCACAAATTACAAAACAGCCATGTGAATATCAAAAAAAATAATAAAATCTAGCAGAAATAAAAAAAATATTACCTTATTCACATATATTATGCTCTTCATGTATTCATATAAAATGCAAATTTCTTGGCTTTTAAACTTCAAAACAAGTGCTTTTCCGTTAAAAATACACTGGCAGATTTGTACAGGAATCTCATCATTTTCATTATAAATGGCTGTGTGAAAGTTGAGCAAAATTTATTTTTAAATTAAAAATAACTGGCACAAAATTAAGGCAGTTTTCACATACAAATATGTTGCAATTACAGTATACAATTCATACTGTAAAATATTAAGTACTACTTTAACTTACAGTAGAATATGAATCATAGTCAGTTGCAACTTGTTCCTAAAGTATGTGCAGTAAAGGTGACCGGAATTTACAATTAATTATAAGATTGTTCATTTATGAACATTTTCAGTCTAAATTTCATACATTTTTAGATGAGGAGATAAACATGTACATGATATGATTTAAGTAAGCAAAACCAGTTGTTGGTTGAAATTTAAATGACATAAATTGACTGTATACTCTAACAATCTAGTTCAAAATCAATCATCTTTTCTTAGATAAGTAATCTGAGACAGTACAAATTTATCATCTAATGAGAAATTAAAATGAGAATTGGAATGGAAAAATTCACACAAAACCATTTTAATCATGCATAAAAGGGGCGACGCTTTGTAATATCATTTTAAAAAATTTAACATTATATTCATCATTTAAATAGATTAGTTTAAATTTCTAATATCAAATAAGACATTTCATATTTTGCATTTAAACTACGTATTTTTAACGTGAAATATATTCCAAGCATTTTAATCTTCAGTAATATATACAAATTCATGAATTAGTTGAATTCAACGAAATTCTACTGGGCAACGTAAAGTTGCTTCACAGAATACAGAAAAATAAAAAATTTAAAGTGATAACATCAATCTGCGATTCGTAAGTACATCAAAATTTCAAAAAAAAAAGAAGAAAAGTGAGAAAAACAACATGCTCAAATTACAAAATAAATTACACGAAATGAAATAAGCTTCACAACTTTTAGCTTGTGCACACAGTGGTAACTTTGCACATCTGAATGAAAATTAAAAGCACTTCTAAATATTGCTAAAAAAACGCATTATCAAATAAAAAAACAAATATAATATTTTTCATCACCGTTCCACTTTTCTAATTGCGTCTTCTACTTCCAATGCTCTTATTTGTAACGAATGTTCAAAAAATCTCTTACAGTCGCTTGGACATGTATTGACGAAGATGTCAAACTAAATTTAAAATTGACCTTATGAAAAATAATAATCATGTTTAATATCACCTCTTCAAATAGATGCAAATGTATCTAGCATAGGATGGAACGAATACGTCCAATTTTTCATGCAAAACACCATCTACAATAGCCTGAGCCGTTTCGTTGATTTGCAAAATTGGAAGAATACTAAAAATGATAAGATAAATAAAGTGTAAGCTCAATGCATAAGATGTTAAATCATAAAAAAAACATGCTCAGTTGAAAATCGCATAGGGTTCAGCAAATTTGTTTCCGTCAAAAATGGATGAATGGTAGTCAACTTTATGCTTTCGCTCAGTCCGCGCTCTTGAATTTCCCACTGTAAGGATTCCATCAAACCACGTACACCAAATTTGCTAGCGCTAAAACATTACAACGTTAAATGAAAAATAAATAATTCAAAAATACCAATAAGCTGATGCGTATGAATTTCCAAAATAACTAGCCAAAGATGAAATTGCAACAATATGACCACTTCCTCTCTCCAAAATGTAGGGATAAAATGCTCGAATTGTCTAGAAAAAAAAACAAATTTTTAATCATATATGATATGATAAATTGTAATTTTCTTACCCAGAAATAACCTAATAAATTAATATCGATTGTTCTCTTGATTTCTATATCGCTAGCTTCATCCAGTTGCTTAACAACCCAAATTCCAGCACTACAGATCACAATATCTGGACAGCCAAGCCGAGGATCATTCACAATTTCATTGGCAACTACGCGAAGTCTTTCTGGATCAGAGACATCACAACCGTAAGCGTACGCTTGCCCTCCAGTTTTATTGATAAGCATAGCAGTTTGTTCATTCAACTCCTAAATTATGAAAAGAACAAAACAAAATTAATCTGTATAAAACTTTTCTTCTTTCTTTATGACACTTTTTCTATTCTTCAATAGCTATACAACTGCATAAAACATAATCATTTGTTAACTTTTCTTTAAAACAGCACATGTAAAACCTTTAAAACTTCTTCTATACGTCAATAATTCAGGTTCATAAAAACATTAACAACAATAATATATTCAATAACCTTTTATAAACAACTTTTCCACAATTTTCTAACACAAAAACAAAATAATAAACACGTCAATTTAAATTATATCGCATTTTGTAAAATAACCGTTTATCCCGTTGTACAAGTTGAATAACCAAGTTAATAATTAATAATACTAAATATAAAGTACGCAAAAAAGGATATATTCTGCTTCAAAACTACTCGCAGATTTTTAAATTTCATCCTATAGAAGTGACTCACAAAATTCATATCAAACTCAGTCTAATAAAATAATTCACTAGCACTAGCACAAAACATGAATATTTGAAAACTGTTATTTTTTTAAACTTCTTTGTAGTACTTTTATTTAATTTGTTTAAAAATAAACGTCAACGATAGTAAAATAATATGTATAACACTGGAATGATTATCAAAATTTAAGCTTTCCAACCAAATCAAAAAATATAATCTGATTTCAGTACAAGTAATCTAAAAGCTATATTTCACAAAGCCATGTATTCTGTAAATAAGATGACTAAAAGTTATGTAAAACTGATAATGAGGGAAATAAAAAAATTCTTCTAAAATTTCAACATAAAAAATTTAAAATATACCTTATCAATATCTATCATGACGACTTTAGCTTTCAAATTTGCAAAAAGAAATGCGAGTTCACGAGCAATCCCTTGAGCGGTGCCAGTTATTACAATAACATGATGTGCCACAGTTTTCGGTTTGCTATTCCAATTTTCAAAAAATGTCATAATAAAACCAACTATGCAGCCACAAATTGTGAAAAAGAGATTCCATAAAAATTCGAACATTTCCAAGACAACTTCAGATGATTTCAAACTTTACAACTCTAAAAAGTAACAATTCAACAATAAAACAATACACAAATAATGCATGACGCACAAGTTAACAAAACAGATATCAAATTTAAGTGTTTTAAAGTTTTTTTCTGATACATAAAAATGGTTGGATATACGTATTAATAAAAACCGGTTACAATTAAAAGCTTCTAATTGACAGACCAGTAAAAAATTATCAACCACTTTTGAGCACCAAAAGAGAGAGTACTTACGTACAGTTACAGTAATGCTAAATGACAAGGGAAGCAATAAAAATTGATAAACTTTTATTATGTAATTATTTTAAACTTTTAATTTAAAAAATCGTCTGACATATTTGCACATTTCAAACTTTTCAATAAAGCCTGCAAAATCATTATCAAATAAAAGCTTTAAAACATTTCAGTAACGTTTTAATTAAAAAAATATTAATTGAAACAATTACAAGAATCTTTCTGTAAGTACATAGGAAACATAAAATATCAGAATACTCACAAATAAACTCAACAGTATGATATTTTTACGCAGATTTATAAAATGTTTGTAAAGTTAAAATAACAATCTTTCATAAAAAGTCAGCTCCGTCAATTTTGAAGAAAACCAACGCACTTTATTTGTTAGGTTACTGTAATTATTTAGGTACAATTATTTATTTCTCCTTATATATTTTAATTTGACTTTTGAAAAATACGTATGTTTGATAATGATAGAAATTTTTGTCTTGTAATTATGGAATAAATAATATAAATTATATTCAGAAGATTTTCAGCTATTTCTAATAGATATTTCTATAAATTTATAGTAGATATTTAAATACAAATGTAAATTTTTTCTGTTTTTAATATTACAAAATAATTATAAAATAGTTCATAATGGTAATTAAATTAGATTCTAGTTTAATACATTTTTTATTTATTCGGCTGCAACTTGCATTTTTAAAAAATGATATTTTCGTGCATATAAAAAAGAAATGCAACAAATGCTTTTAAATTTATTTTTTATTGTCATCAAAGATTGTTTGGAAATGCTTTGAGATTTTGAAAAAATATTACCCTATTATTATTGCAATTTAAACTCTTGATTTAATTGAAAAGCAGTTTTATTTTTGCCTCTGTCAATCAACTGATGGTTGAATAGTGAGTAATTTTATATATTTTAGTTGTATTGTCGGATGTTTTTTTTAAATTATGTTATTTGATATTTGAAATCATTTATATATTAAATTTTTAAAGTGAATTTATTTTCTTCCTTTATTAAAATTTTAGTAATAAATTTCATTATTTTTATATTTTTAATTTTACTAATAATTCTTGTAATTTATAAAATTAGTCTTAAAAATTAGTTTGTTGATGAAATTTTCAAATTCTCCGTTTCACATCTCACATCATTTAAAGCTATTTAAAATCAGAATTATTTAAATGGAGCTTTTGTAGCGTTCTGATTTCTCAAAAGTACAAATGTAAATGTAATTTTTCTCATGTGCTATTTGTTTACTGAATCGAACTTTATATCATTAATGGTTAAATTTGTTTTTTGTCTTTTCCTGGGAAGTAATCCTAATTGCACTTATTACAAGTTACTAAAAGAAGACACTAGTTTAGTGATATAATAATGCTAATATTTTTGAATTGCAATCTTGTGGAAAAAATTTTACAAAGTGTTGTTGACAATTGCAATGCACTGAAGTATCATTTTGACGCTGTTGTCGCCTTGGAAGCACGTGGGTTTTTATTTGGATTGCTAATTGCTATTACTAATTGCTGTCAAAAATGAAATATCATTTATACCTATCAGAAAGCATGAGAAGCTTCCTGGAAAGTTGAATGCAATCAGCTATGAGTATGGTGAATATGGTCTGGTAAATATTTTTATAATTCACGAGCACATGTTAAATTTTGTACCCATTTAGGACATCTTCGAAATGCAAGAAGACAACTTATTGCAAAAGGATGCTTGCTAATGCGCTTCTGTTTGATGACATCCTTGCAACTGGTGGTAATTTATAGGTTCTTTTCATAAGTCATTATTTATGAAACAATTTTTCGATATTTTATGTACTGCCGCGGCTGCTGTGAAGTTGATCGAGAAAAGCGGCGCTACCGTAAGTTGCGCTATTTTTTTTGGCTGATCTGATTTATTTGAATGGAAAGCAAATGTTAAAAAACACTCCATGTTATTCAGTTATTCAATTTCACGAATAAAAAGTGTGATCAAATGAAAAGATGAATAACAACAGCGTGGTTGTTGTAGTTGGTAAAGCAGATCTCTTCCATTCATTAAATTTGGACATGTACTGATTTTTTCAACAGAATTGGATGAAACTATTATGAAATTAAAATTTAAGCTTTGAAATTGTATTCTATGAATAAATATGAATTAAAATTATGACAATGACAATGAAAAAATAATTTGTAACAATGTTTTCAATATGGTGGAATAGGACAAAGTTCAACTGCAGCAACAGTCGTGTAAAATGCTTTCCAGATATTTTTTATGCTGATGCACATTGTACCACCTGAGCGATTTAGTTGACTTTTCTAAAATCAGTTGAAAACAATATTACAATATAGATTGTGATAAATCCAACTTTCAATAAATCACCTGTCGGTTGATATCACCGACGCACACGGTTTTCTTTTTTATTTGTGATACAGCCCATTTGGAATGATCTGATGCAAAGTCAAAGTCGAGATCGTCTGAGAAACGTATCCGTTTAATATTTTCCACTGTAAAAGTCTCTGAACAATTCGATGGTAGATTTTCTCTGCCACCATGTCTCCATGTCTCGACGAATAATTCACTTTTCAACGTTGGTGCAACCAAATCAACGTACAATTCTTAAAATTCATTCATTAAAATAAAATACATTTTCAAAAATGAAATTACAGCAGACCTTTTTTCCATTTCTTGTGTTTAGCAAAATGCACGAAAGTACGCCCACCGAGCGATTTCAATTTTGTAATACTGTAATAGGGAGGTTGGACAGTTTGAACGCCGCTGATGATGTTCGCTAAAGATGGTATTTTCTGCGCCAAGACTACCGGAAGTCGAGAAGCGTATACACCCGGTGCGTTGTATTCCAACTGTTTTGCTGAAAAAGAAATTGCAATTCAAAAATTCAAAAAAGATAAAGCTGAAATTACCAATTAGTGGAAGAGCGTTTTGATCAAAACTAATGCACAAAGCTGTCTGACCATACACTTTGCCAGTATTGGGGTAGAGAAACGTTGTAGGCAACGGAAATTTAGGAATGCTGTGAATTAGCCAAATTCCAAAGAAACTGTCAAAAGCCACGACACCTGGAAATGAATTAAACAAAACAAAAATAAATATCCGAAATTGAATCACCATCAATAATGAATTCTATTTGCAAATTAAGAAATTGCAACGTATGCGCAAAAATGATTAAAAACGTCCATGCGCAGTATTATAATTTAAACATGAAATAAAGGAAGAATTTTGACGCTTTGAATTTGTGATAAAAAACGTTTAAAAACTTAAAATTGGCATTTCAAAAGAATAATTGAAAAGATATCTTTCTACATGCTGACAAGTAGTTGATATGCAGATTACTTGAAAAATCGCCTCGAGTATTTCTAGTTTATGCTTTTTAGAAAAAAGCAATGTGAACAATTTCAAGCGATGCAATTTGCTTTTCAACACTGGTTTTGTATTTTTCTTGTCAAAATTACCTTTACAATGGCCAGCATTCCAGTTGACAGTATTATTCGGGTAGGCGTCGTTGTACATCAGCAGCATGGTATCTGTATTGTTAATGCGATCGTATATTGGCTGCAGGGTCAAAGCGAGGCTTCCATTTAAATCATGTATCCTGTTTTTCGACTCTCGCCATACCGGCCGACGTGCGTCCATGTACATATATTTCACTCCGTAAGATAAAAGTTTATCCGAATTTCCTACTTCACGAGGTAATTTGTAAATGATATACCTTAAAAAATGAATATTAAAATTGAGATTTTTGTTTTTCAAATTTCAAATTTCTACCAATCGACTTGTAGGCCATCTTCGCCGATGCATTGAAAAGCATCGGAACTGCTGCAAAGTAGGGTAAACAACAACAAAAATAATATGATCTGTATTTTCATTTCACACAGACACATTGGATGAACAAAAAAGGAAGAAGATAAAATCAGAGACTGTTCTTCTGATTATAAGCACACACAGGCGCGCATATGTATTTATACAACAAACATGTATGCCGGAAGCAATGCAAACAATTAGGACGACAGATGGCTGGCGACATTAGGAACCTTTCACGCAATATCAATACATTGTTGAGAACAAAACAATCTCCAATGAACAATTGCAAATAAGTAAAAATAATTTTGATCAAATAAACCAATTCACTGGAGTGGACTCTTCAATTCTGTACTGGAGATCTGTTGGCCACAAGCAGATTTTCAAAAAAATATTCTGTAATAATGTATGTGTTGATCAAATAAATATGAAAGTGCAATTTTTTATACAAATTAACCAGTAGAATTTTTCAGAAAGAAAAAGAAGCATTTAAAATTTAGTTCATGGTTTATTTTTTTTAACTAAATTATTTCTTCTAATTCACATATTAAAGAGAAACAAATATCAATTGCTGTTTGCCTTGTTTCTGTTAATTGAATTAATTTATCACCATGCTCTCTCTTTCTCTCTCTGTTCAACGCTAACAGCTGTGAATTACCTCTTAGATTGGCAATATTGAAAATTGAAATCAAAAAATAAAGAAGCATTGATTGTTTGATTAATTCGCTGTAGATGAATAAACTAAATTCTGACTTTTTTGCTTGTTTGTAAAAAATAAAACACAATTAAATTCATTAAAATGGTAATCTGCAACCTTTTGTAAATTTGAGATTAAATTAAAATGAAATATCATGAAACGAGTAATGATCAATAAAAATTTGTTTTTGCTTTTTACTGAAATGAAATAAATGTTCAATAATGTGTGAAATACACATCCATCGATTCATTTGATAAATATTTCCAATTCAATACAACAAAAGGGTATGTTCAATTTAGATGAAATGATCAAATTATTAAAAGCCATTTATTCATTCATTCATTCATTTATTATTCTATTCATTATATGTGCATATTTATAATTTTTTTGAAAAATAAACATTGAAGATTGAATGGGCAAAAAAGAGAAGATTATTTTTCCATCACATCTGAATTTTATTCATTTTAGCAGCAAATTTCATCTATTTATTAATTTTTTTGTCAGGTTTATTGTTTCAGCTTAAATGAATGAAATTTTACAAAAAGAATATCCCCAATTGTCAGTATCTCTTTGTTTCTAGATTTATCTTTTTCTTTCCCAAATGACGTGGAATTTTCAATATTGAAATAGAAAGCTAAAAATTCAAATTTATATTTAATTAACGAGCAGTTTATAGTGAAAAGAAAAATTAGCAACTGCCTGATCGTTTACATTTCTTAAATAATCGTTTAAGGGTTTGCGCACAATTTTAGTCTTGTGATACTGTTTACTGACAGGAAAATTATTGCTACAAATAGCAAAAAAAATTGCCATCCTGCTTTACTTATTTCTGCCTACAAGCTTTTATCATATGAATAGAAAAGATAACTAATCAGTAGATTTGCTGGTGAACAATTTTTGCATATTACAGCTCTGAATTTTCTTCCTCTGAGATGTTTTCCAAAAATAAAAAAACTTTCTACGAATTGACTAAAAAAATGTATTCTACTTTAAAAAGGGTTTTGAAAAGTTAAAATGGTTCTTTTGCTGAAATTTATCTCGATAAAAATCTGAACAAATTGTCCGTCAAATCTCATAAAAATCAGATTTTCCAGTCTAACAGCAGTGAACATATAAAACTATCATATCGAAATCAATAATGAAGATTAATTTTTTCGAAAATGTTCTCTGGAATATAAGATTTGTTGAAACAAATGTTTCAGAAATCATATAGAACTGAAATCTCATTTTTTAATTTTAAGCACCATCAATACTGATAATCAACTTCATCTGTCAACCTTTGAACAGAGCATCGTCGTAAATCAAACATAAACGACAACACATACGAAAGCTAAAAGTTGAGAAATTACGAGCGCAGTGCAACAACAGCAGTGGCCAAATTGGCCAACCGACCTATGTCTGAGCTACTGGGCATCCTTCAATAAGCGTCATGGACGTTAATTATAATATTGAAACATAAAGCAAACATGTAATATACAATTTCCCCCCCCCCTCTTTTTTTAAAATGTAACAGTTAAATTAAAAATATAAATTGAAAAAATAATGACTCTACTTCATACTTAAAAATGGTGATCAAGAATAGAATCAAAAGTAATAATAATAAAGCAGAACAGCTACAATGACGAGCAGCGTTAAACAAATAAAAAGCGAACAGACACGCCTCAGTGAAAAGAAAATAAAGCAACAGCAGTAGTAAAATCAGCCTATCAGAATTGAATCATCAATATCAGAAGAAATATTGCCTCGTTTCCACAAAATTCAACAAATATTACTGGATGTAAATACAAAATAATATGTAAATAAATAAAATTTATTATAAATGGAGAATATTGAAACGAATTAGTGCATTTTATAATTTCACACAAATATTAATAAAAAGTATACAAAACAATTACAAATATGTCGTACTTGCAAATCGTTCAGCATTTACGGTAACATGCGCTTTTGCCGAAGTGATCATTTTTTGATGTAGCGTTTTTTTTTGATTTTATATTGGCCATTTTAGCAGTTCATTTTCATGCAATATTTATTTAAGCATTGAACAATTCGTTAAATTTGAAAGTTTTAAAAATTTGAATTCGAATCGTTGAAGTGTTCGTTTTTACTTTATCTGTTTAATTTCAATTTCTTAGAATATATGTCACGCCCAACAATGGAAGCAATATTCGAAAAGCGTGCACGATCTATTTACGGTATGTGTGTTTATGAAATTTTTTACAAATTATTTATGCTCGAATGCTTTACTTTCACAAGTGAATACAGATGAATTTAATTGTATGTTTACTCAATTTCACCAAAAGCTTCCATCACGCGAATACACGATATGAGTTTTGCTGACATTTTTCTTATAGCAGCATTTGAATGGTGTTAATTTTTTGATAAAATGTGCAACAACAATATATTCAGAAGTTATTATTTATTGTTTTTTTCTTCACATTTTATTAGTAATGAAAATCGTTTTGAAATGGAAAAGTACGAATTGAACTGAACTAATTGTATAGCTTGAAAATATCATTTGTGCTAAATTAAAAATTATTATTATTATTCTTAAACATTCACGCAAATGTTGAAATATATTTAATTAATAATAGATGGAAAATTTTCATTTTGAACAATTTTCATTTATTCTGTTTTTCTTATTTTAGAGCTGTTGGATAAGGGGAATGTTAAACGGGCCATACAAGACAGTGACAAATTTATCAAGAAATATCCACAAGCACCAGTTGCGAAGGTAATAATTGAGTTTGGATGAAAAGTTGATTATTTGCAATTTTATCTTTATATTTGGTACTGTCGGTTGTAATTTGTATGTGTTTTTTTTTGTAAATGAAAGATTTTTATGTTGAAAAATGTTAATCAATGAAAAGTGGTGAGAAAAGAATCTTTTTTATATTACAAAAAAAGAAAAGAAAAGAATTGTCGGTGAGAGAGCTAAAGGATATTTTTTCGCGCTTAATTTCAGGCTTTGAAAACGTTGTGCTTGATTCGATATGGGCGAAGTGGAGAAGCGGACAAATTGATCGAAGCATGTTTTCAGTGCGGTCCAATTGACCAACTGGCGATGCAAGCTCTCAGCTACTGCTTTCGAGAGTTGGGCAAACGTAAAAATACATAATTGTCGTTGTCGTCGTATTTGAATTGGCCAACAGAATGCCAAACGTTTTTCCATTTAGCCCACATGCTGGTCGTTTTGTATCAACGCATGCTGGACCAAAATCCGAACAACGAAGATTACATGGCCAGTTTGTCCCTGTCCCACGGGAGGGCGGGAGATTTCAAGATGTTCGGATTACAATCCATGCAATTGTACAAGCAAGTGCCGAATGAAAAATATTACTTTTGGTCGGTGGTGAGTAATGTTTTGCAGGTGAGATTTTGCACGTTGGACACATGAAATGATATTTTTGATAATTCGGAGGAAAAAATTTTTTTCCTTATTCATTATTATCCAGGCTCACGGACAGTCGGAATCGGCGATGACGTTGCACCTACCTCTTGCGCAAAAAATGACCGTCAAGTACATCAAAGAGCACAGAAATAATATCAACGATAACAGTATGTTTTTTTTGATTAAAAATTGATATTTTACATATTGAAATATTTGTTTTGTTTTTCGTCAAGTTATTCAGTTATACTTGTTCATTTTGAAAATGGGAAGTCATCACAACGAAGCATTGAGATTTTTGCAAAGCGATTTGATCCAACCGGAAATTCATTTGAAAATGTACCTCGCCGAGGAACAGCTGGCAGTTTGGGAACGACTTGGTCGTCATGAAGAGGCGCTTGAATTTTCGAAAGAAAGAATTCGAATGAAGTTGACAGTTACTTTTTTAGACGAACTGTAAAAATGGGAATTCATAATTGATATTTGTGATTTTTCAGAACTGACGGCTGGCCATTCTGGAATAAAATGATTGACAACTTTCTGTGCCTGTTGGAAGTGAATCAAGAACGCAGAAAGAGGTATTGTTATTCTCTTCTTCTTCTTCTTCTTTTATATTTCTATTTAAATATGTAAATGCTTTTTATTTTAATAATTAGATTATTTGAAAATTTTGTCGAATTTTTCAACGAACGAATCGAAGAACGATCTTCTCATCTGGCCAGACTGTATTTGGTGGAAAAGTTGATAGAAAAAAATCTCGCCACGGTGGACGAGTTGGAATCTTTTAAATTAGGTATTATTTTTGCAATATTTAATTATTATTTGTGGCATAAAAATTTGTCACTGTAATGCAGATGTACCGGCGAAGTTGATTGCGAAATATTTTGAAGCATTTGCTCACAAGCCATGTTTTTTCGACGATGTGCGGCCTTTTTTGAAATTGGTGACTGAATCTGAAAAAAACGATGTAATTATTTGATTTTTTTTCAATTTTATTTATTTGTTTATTTAAATTGAATTTCAGTTCGTTTCGGAGTTGGCGAAAATAGTCGGTGATTTGCCGATCACGTTCCACGATTCCCATATTGATATGAGCTTTATCAAAAATGTAAGAGTAGACATTGTTTTTTTTATGTTTCGATTTATTTATTATTTGATTTTTTATTTGATATTTATGTATTTTGTTTAGCAAGACGATGTTCAAAGACATGTGCATTTGCTTCATATTTGTTCAGTGATCGGTTGTTATGCGAATTTGTCATCACTTGAATTGGTGCAATTTTCCAAGCAACTTTTGATTCTCTTCGACAAGGCGAGACGTTGCAGTAATTTGAATTTTTTCTATTCTGTTCTATTCTTTTCCTTTGTCTGTTTAGCGTTATTTTAAATTTTTAAGACACAATCCAAAACAGTTCTGGTATTTATCCTTCTGATGGATATCTGTCCTTAGCGGTACACTTCATCTGGTTGTTGTACATCATGAAACGTAAATTCCATTTTCCACGTTCTGTTGGTCTTTTGTAGTTTTTTATTTTTATTTTTTCAGAAGATGACCATTGGTTGTATCGTTTGGCAGTTTTGTTGGAACAACGTCTATCTTTTGGCAAGCCGAATTATGAATTTGTATTCCGCTTGACAAAAATTTATTCTTTACTCGGTTGTCCAGGCGCTTTGTTGCGCGTATTCAACGGTTCCGATATTAAACTGATAATGATGGAATCGTTGTGGTAAGAGGCCTATTTCCAGTAATAATAATTAGTTTAGTTGTTTGTTTCGTTTTGAGGTATATGATGAATGATCAACTGACACCTTGGGGATTTTACAGAGAATATGTAATGTGGTGTACGAATTGTGTGGAATTTTATAGCCGTGCGTCTAGGGATATTATGGACAACATGTTGGTCGCGTTGCGGGAAGGGAATTATTTGAAATCCATCGAAATATTTCGATTTCGTGATGCGTACGAAGTGTCGGCTAACAGTCTGTTTTGTCGCATCCGTCGTCAATATTACCACCTGATATCGGAATTTCAAGAGTGAATTATTATATCATATATGTTTTATTTTATTTTTTTATTTTAATGAGGTTTTTTGTTGTTTTTTTTTTTTGCTTTCCCTTGTTCAGTTTCGAAACACTGAGAGAGAGTTTTTTGAGAGCGATGACCAAAGATGCACTTTTTGCTGGTGAGAATTTGTTTGTTTTTTTTTTGAAAAGTAGTTTGTTTATTAATATTTTACGTGATTCAGAAGATCGTTTGAACTGGTTGGATACGGTGGATCGTCGTGATTATCGTGTCATTTCCCAATACTTGTCGCTTGAAGAAGTCGACTCTTTCCACAGTTGGAACAAATGTGTATTTGCCCAGATGATGATTCAGACGACGTTCCAGTGGACAGTGTTGCGTTTGTTCTGCAGCTTGCACGAATTGTACACGTTGGCCGAGGAGTCGTCGTTTTGCGAAATTCAAGCCGACCCATCTTCGGGTTCGGGTTCGGCCGGTACCGGAGAGCCAACGTTGTATATGGCTCATTTGAAGGAAGACGAGCCACGCCCGATGCGCAACGCGTTACACCACGCCAGTCAAATGAGGCCCATCTACGCGGATGGCATCTCTCTTGACGAAACCCAGTACGAGATGGTGATGTACGGTTCACCGGTCTGCTATTTCGGCCTCTACTGCCGCGGTCACTACTTCGACCTGTTCGAGTTGGTCTTGCAAACTTGCTTGCATTATGTGCAAAAAGCTTGGCTACTTGTGCGCGGTGTCGAGTCGGATGATCCGCGTCTCAAAGAGGACAGCTCAATTTTTCCCCCATTGGACAAGTTGAAAGAGCGCCTCCGTAGTACACATACATACATACATACATACATACATGTACTGTTTGCAATGTGAACATTTGAAAATGTCTCTTTTTTGCAGCAATGTTCTGCGATCATCAGTTCAAAGAAGACTCGGATCTGTTCCCGCACATGCAGTTGGTACATATTTCTTTCCTTTTGGAAACGTTCAGCTTGTGCATGCTGGTCTGTTTGGCTGTGAAGTCGATTACCACGTTGATCTATCCGCACGTGACGAGAAAGACGAAAAAAAAGAACTCCGAAGGGAAAAGTGGACTGGCTCAAGTAGGAATAGCAATAAAAATAAGTAGAAGTTGTTTTTTTTTAATTTTAAATTTAAATTTCCCATCTTTGTCAGTTGAATGACAATTTCGCCGACTTTTGCAACGTAATCGCCTTGGGCACGGATACACCGTTTCAAATGATCGCCGATATGCAAGACATGTTGGAAGCGGAAAGTTCACTGCTGCGTCACAGTTGTACGAAATGGTGTGAAATGGTGAGCAACAAATGATGAAAAGTCGAGATTATTTTTTGATATTAATTTTTTTTTAAATTATTCTTTTCCCATTCTCTCAGATGGACATGCGAAAGAGTGCAGCGTTGTTCGAGACAAATTTGCGCGAAAGTTATGCAAAATCGCTGAAATATCTGTTCCTGTTGTCGACCAACCACCACAGCATGGCGGCGATGCTTCTGCGCAGCCGGGGTGCCGGAGGCGTGGCCACTGGGGGCGGTGGTCGTCTAATCTGACTGAACATTTTTCCAGTTATTGTTTTTTTTTCATTTTTTTATTTTTCAGTGTTTTTTTTTCATTTTGAAGAACAATTTAGACTTTTTTTTCAATTTGCATATTGTTTCTTCATTTGCACGGCAGCTTTTTTGTTTTTTCGTTTCTATTTACCGACGACGACCAATGTTATTTTTCATTTTCAATTACTTGAATTTGCAAACCAAATTTCATTCACTATATAATATACATACATATATTCAAATAATGAAATAAAACATTTTTCCATTGCAAACAATTCCGTGCTGTTTTTTTTCTTTTCTTTTCTTTTTTCATTTCTACAACAAACCAATTTGCAAATCTGAAATTATGTTCGGTTTACTGTGTAATGATAATTTCTTTTTTTTTCTTTTGTTCTAGCATATCTTTGTAATAATAGAAATTCAATTGATCGCATTTAGACGATATTAAATTATTCAACAATTGGAAAGGAACATTGTCCTGTTTTTTTTTGCATGTCTGCCTTATACACATGTACATTTGTGAAAATTGTACCGATTGTATTTTGATATGCTTTGTTGTTTTTTTTTCGTCTTTGCAATATTGGATGTCAGTTTGAATTTAGTGATTTTTGAAAAGTGTCAATTTATTGTGTGGCATATTTATCGATGGTCGGCGGTCAGTCGTCTTCAGCCGAGGTGGTTGAACAATTGTACCGGGCGGTGTTGTCTTCGGATTTGGATGTGCTGTGTTCGAGTGGGCATTTTTCGGTGGAAAATTTGTCGATGGTATATCCGTATTTGTTGACGCGGGTATTTGGCGTCGACATCGGCCGGTCGTTGTCACCAGAGGGTAAAAATTTGCTGAACAAGCTGGTGGTCGACAAGCGAGCTTTGGAAGTTTTCCGTATGAAATTGGCGTCAGTGGAAACGCCCGGCAAAGTGGAACCGCCAACGATCGTGGAATTGACTACCGCTGGTGACGGTGGGTTGCATTTTGAAAATTGTACCCCATCCCAGAAGCTGATGTTGGTACGGTGCGAAGTGGCTAAGGGGATTTCGGCATGGCACCAGGCTCGTAGAACCGGCACTCCGGTCAAGCAGCGCAGCTATTGCGCGGCCGACAGTGAACGATTGGTCGACGATTTTGCCGACGCTTTATTCATGCTATGCTATGGTAATTTCGGCCTGGCGGTCGACTTGCACATCTTGCCCGAAGTGTTGCTGCTTTACCACAACGGACCGTTGATTGTTCAACGTTTGACCATGAACGGATTGTATTCAGTTGGCGAAGGTTTGTTTGTTTGTTTGTTTTGAATTTAAATTGTTGTTTTTTTTTGCTTTTTCCAGTTGCTGATCTGATGATACGAAATGCTGAAACATCCGCAGAAGCGTACGAAGAACGAATGTGGTTGATAATTCGACGCGAGAAAACATTGCAATATTTGTGCGCACTGACACCCGAATGTTCATCTTTGTTCATTCGATCGGCGGTTTGAAAATTATTTCAACTTATTAATTAATAAGTTATTAATTAATTACAATTTAGGTTGAACAATTGAAATTGTTGGGTTTCGTGTTGCAAGCATCGATGTGCTATTATTCGTTTGAAAAATTGCTCTCCACTTTGCTACAATTGATCGAAAACAACGAAACTTTGTTGTGGTTTTTTCAATTTGTGAAACTTTCACAAAAAGTATTGTTTGTTTGTTTGGATTTTTCAAAAGAAGCAAAAAAAACAATAAGCTTGATTTTTGAGCCGTTCAACCGATACGAACCGATTTTGACTCAACTCAAAGCGCACCTTTTGCGCAAAATGGAATCACTGGCGTCGGCAGCCGCTTCGACCGACGACACGTTGTTGATTAATGATTTGTCGTTGGCGTTGAATTCGATCAAATTGTTCACGAAACTTCGTTTTCTCGTTGGATTACGGTAATTATTTTATTTTTTTAATATAATTTTAATTTTCATCTCGTTCAGCTGGACCGATGACGAATGTAGCGTGATGATGAATTTGTTGTTGAAAAAAGCGGAAATTTCTACAATTGGAGCACAATTTCACGCCCTCGGTTTGGTGGTGTTGATCGCTTTCGGTTGCCAGTGTGTATAGAAATTTATTTTTTCCCATTGTTGATCTGTTTTCATTTCCATTCCATTTCGTTTCCAAGGCAAAATGATTTTATTACAAATTTTTCCGATCAATTGAATCAGTGGTTCCAATATTTGATCGCCAAAGAAGAGGACTTTGACAAGTGACTTGATTCATAGATATTATTAAATTATTATTCGTTTGATGAAGTGGAATATTAATTTTTCTTTTTTTCTTTCTTCATCTCTCGTGAAGGTGTTTGTCAAAGGATGTGAACAGCGGTTACGGTGATGTATTGTTGTTGATCGCTATTCACATTGTCTGCAAGTCGGTGAAAGATTTGCAACGAATAGTGAAACGTGGTCTGAATATTCACGTGTCAGTTTTGCCGAAACATTTGGATCGAATTCGTGAACGACTACCGTCAATTATTTCTGACAAGCAGGTACAAATAGAATCGAATATCAATGCAACAAATTTTGATCCATCACTTTGTGATTTCGTTTCAAGTTTATCGTACGACAAGCTGCCAAAGTACGCGTGACTCGTGAACTCAGTGCGAAAATTACCGACGTTTTGCCGATCGATTGTGTAATAGCATTGTTGCATTGGCGAGCTTTTTCGAGATATCAAGTCCACATTTCGGTAAGCTTTTTTTTTTTTGATAAACAACTTTACATTTTTTTTTGTTATCCGGCCGTCGTTGTTCTAGGATTGGATATTCAAACAACTTGCCCAATGTTGCACGCCGATTAGCGAAACGACCGTTGAGCTGATTGAAATGTTCGTCCATTCGTGTTTGAATTTGTACATTGAAAATGAAAACGCCCCATCGTCTCCAGTAATCAATCCGTTTGCGGAATCGAAATTGATTGTAATTCGATCTGTTTTTTTTTAATCTTTTTTCTAAAAAAAAATCACTTCAATTTTCGAATGTCTGTTGAAGGCATTTTACAAGGAAACCGCTTTGCAAACGGAACATTTCGTCATGCAGGTGTTGCTTCTCTATTATATTCTCTATTATGAAAATTATTACAACGAAAATATCCGAAAATTTGGTAAGTTGGATTTTTTAATAATCGTTTTGTTTTACAATTTATTTATTTTATTTTTTTTGGGTAACAATTTGGCAAATGTTCTGAAATATTCGACAAATTTGATCGATACAATACCAGTCCAATATATTGTTATTCAAATTGAACTGCACGGTCGTGACTATTCAGCGTTGTTTATTAAAATTTTGAAGTAAATCTCTTATTTATTTATTATTCAATAATTATTGTTCAATGAATCGATCGATTAAGGTGTGCCGTGAATTTGTATTCATATTTGATTTTTCCATTGTGTTTGAAAATTCCACGACTAGCGAGTGATGTGACAATTCCATCGGTTGATGCAATTCGTGAAGGTTCGTTCGTTTGTGGATTGAACATTCATTCATTCATTCATTCATTCATTGAGCATTCAAGAACATGTAGAAAATTCAATTTAGCCGCTAGATGTTCGAAGAAGTTTCCGAAAAAATCTTTGGCAATGCTGAGAAAATTGAGACGTTGCAATCCGGGTGGTCTGTTCGAATTGTTGCCCGAACTGACCGACTATGCCAGACATCTGCTGGACAATGATGTAGCGTTTGCGTTGCAACAAGAATATTTGTCCTTGTGGAATTATGTGGAACTTTTTTATTCGAGAAAATTGCACGGTCATACTGTCGCTTCGCTGAAGCCGTCCGGCACCGGGGTGAAATTCTACTCCCACACTTCGTTGTGCGACGATATTAAACAGATTGTTGTTTGTGATGAGCGTGTATTCAAGTACTATACATATACGTATATATATATATATATTGGCATGTGTGATTTGTTGAATAATTTGCATAATTTTTTCAGAGTAGCTCCAATTTTCAAGATACTGTTGCGCGTGTTGCATTGCTATTTCAGCGCTGCTCGTCTGGCTGTGGAGCAGAAGATTGTGATCAACGCTCTGGTCGGCGGTGGGAAAAGAAAGCCTGGCAGAAGTTCCTCCAGCTCGGCGATATTCGAAGAGAACAATACTTCCGTCGGTGAAAGCGTTCGAAAATATGCAATTTTGAACGAAGTGCTTTGCATTCAAGCTTTGCTCGACTCGTGCATGCCCGTTAATGAACAAGTCCATTTATTTATTTATTTATTTATTTGCTAATTTTGCTAATGTTTATTGTGTGTGTCAATTGTTTTTTAGATTTCAATCGAAGAAAGAGAAGTGCTTGTCCATTTGTGCAACTTTTTGCACCAAGTATTCATTGCCGAACCGATGTTGATCAAAGCGATCCATCATCAGGTAATTTTTCTTTTCTTTTCTTTTTTTAATTGATCGATCAATATTTCAATATTTGAAGGGCTATTCGACGAAATTAATTTCCATCATTGTACGCAACGTACCGTCGATGCATGTCTGTTTCGACTGGATCAAACAGTTGATCACAATGTCTGATCTTCAGATCAAGGTAATTTTTTACCGATCACCGACCATCAATTATTGAATTCTTTTTTTTTTCAAATCAATTGTAGATATTTTCTGTCGAATTGTTGTCACATCTTTGCGTAGAGCATCCGATCGAAAAAGCGTATCGATGTGCGGAATTTTTGTTGAACGTTCTGTACACCATGCTTGACAGTAAGTAACAAATTTTAATAATAATCTTAATAAATTACATCGAGGAAAGAAATGAAAAAAGAATAGTATATAGATATATATATATGTTTTTTTTTCAATTAAAATAAAATTCAAATCAAAAGTATACGATGTGATTGTTGTATAGAATTGGAATCGAAGCAAGTTTTGCTGTTCTATTCGAAAATATTGCAAGCAGTGATGCGAATTTGTCGTATTTTCCAATCGCTCGTTGTGTTAGCTTACAAGCTGTTCGACAAAGCTTGCATTATTGTGAACGTCAACTGCGGCGGTACGATTCCCGTACTGCCGATGACCAACGAACTGAAGAAGCGGAACCAGGTGGAACAGGAACATTTGGAAGCCGAGGAGCAATCGCTGTTCGATGCAGCCGTTTCGGATACTACCATTATCACTGCTATTGAGGGGAGAAATTTGCAAACTGAGAAGGAGCAATTTTTAATCCAAGTCCGCTCTGCTTTTCAACATTTCATCGGTCACGGTTTGATTGACATTGCAGACTGAATTTTTAATATTATAATAATTTTTTTTCGCGATTCTTTCTTTTTCTTTTCTGTTGTTACATGTTTGATGATGAAAATGAAATTTTTTCATTTGCTTATTTATTATTATTATTATTATTATTATTATTTTCTGCAATTTCGTTTCCAAAAAAAAGTGCACACGGTTTGTTGAATGAATGAATGAATGAATGAATGAATGCATTTTATTCACACGACATGCAAGATTTAACAAATTTAATACAAGTAAAATATTCCATCCCACTCACTAAAATCAATTTGATGACAATAAATAAATAAATAAATAAATAAATAATTCAACCAACTTTCCATTGTCATTTGTGAGATTTTTTTCAATCAAACAGAAATATCATGCATGCATTTATTTGTTTGTTGGTGATGACAGACAGACATGATGATACTGTTTGTGATTGATTACTTATTTAATTTGTTAATTTTGATTTATATCAAAATCACATTTTGGATAAAATTAACAATATATTTTGAATTTTTTTGAGTAAATGAATAATAATAAATAATTAATTTGATGAAAGTTGTTTCCGTCTTTTTCTCAAATTTACAAAAATATATTATTATACACTGACAACACAACAACGTATCCAATTTGAAACTTTTATTGTTAAATTTTCCATCACCATCTTCCTCCTTCATCTACACATTTTGTATTCGTGATTCGCCAAGCTTAACTTCTTTCAATGCAAAATCTAACAACCAACAAGCATAAAAACAAAACATCGAATCATGTTTTAAAAATAAAATATGCAAAAAGAAAAGAAAAGAGAAGAAAAGAAAAACATTCCTACTATTTGTAAAACTTGTAAAATGAACGTACTCTACGTATGTATGTATGTATGTATGTATAACTGGCGTAGTTGTAGAATATTCTTTTCGTTGTTTTTTTGTTTGTTCATAAAATGAGATGATCACTCAGAAATTACAGAAGAAAGATTGTGCTCAGTGTTCAGATGTAGTAACGTTTCCATTCGTGACGCAAAGGATGTTTGGAAGTAGTAAGGCCACTACTGTACACCACTTTCTTCTTGTAGGACAACTCGGTATCATTTAATACGTGACAAATGTATCTAGCTAATACAAACAAGAAATCGCTGAGTCTGCAACAAATAAACAAACAAATAAATAAATAAATAACTGATTTGAACAAAACTACAAACCTATTTAAATATTGTATCGGTGCAGGGTCAATTTCATTATTACGAATCAACGGTATTAAAGAACGTTCAGCCCGTCTGCTGATACAACGTGCTTCATGGATGCTAGATGAGAGCGGATTCCCACCCTTGACAAAAATTAATTTTAAAAAAAGAATTTTCTCATAAAAAATATTCAATTCACCGGTAAAATAAACTGAGTCAAAGGGGATACTTCGGCCGCATATAAATCGATCCACTGATCAAGTTCAGTCGTAAACCGTGGATCGAATTCAATTCGCTCTATATTGAAATAAAAATAAATATATGCATGTTTACTTATTTATTCATCTGTTTTATCTGATTAAGTTGTATAGAAATGAAAATTTTAGAACAACAGTCAAAAGTTACTTCGCAAATTTTCAGAAATGTTGGCTGTTTTCGGTGCAACAATGCAAGAACTAATATCTTGCAAAGTACACTGAATCTAAAGTTTAAAACAATTTTTTTCACAGTTCATTTAAAATTAAAAAATAACTTTAAACTAACTTCAATCAGCTTCTCTGTCACGTCAAAGAAACCATTTTCATCACTTAAGAAGCGCGCTCTTCTGAAACAAAACAAAAAATTATTTCAACAAATTAATTTCAAAAAAAAATTATTCAAATATTATTAAATGTTCAAATATTTAAATTACAACTTCAATGTTTCTGAAATAAAGCTAATTATTAATTATTAATTCAACGGAAATGGATAAATAAATCTTATTATTATGTATACCCTAGGGTGGCATTTAATTCATCCACAGCACCAACTGCGTCAAAAGTAGCATCGTCTTTCCAACGGCGTTCGCCGTTGATCAAACTACTTTGACCTAAATAAATTGCATCATTATTTTTAAACAATAATTATCATAAAATTTGAAATATTCGAACATTTTCATGATAACATCGAGTTATGGGGGTGATGTTGTGCCGTCTGTTTCCGTTCACATTATAGCTGCTTTCTGAATGCAGCATTGTAAAATTTAAATTTAAAAGCAATTTAATTGACAACAACTATTTTTTCCATAATTTACTTACTCTCCTACTATTATTGGTTACACATAATTCAGACTCGAATGCACATTTTTCGAGAGAACTGACTAACATTTATATGTGAAACATTTTCTCACAATATAACAAACAATAAAAGAAAAGTAAACCATATAAAATTATGAGAATAAAATAATATTCAATATGCTCAACAATAACTTCATTCTTAACTTTCAGTTTGCATAAAATAATCGTGCAATTCGGTTGATTTACAGAATTAGCAAAAATGTGATATATGATATTACAATAACAAGTTCAACAAATTCAAATTATAACTTGTATAAAAAAACCTGTTAAGTTATCAAATTAAACATGCTAAAATAAAAAATCTTAAAAATATTCACATACCTACGAGTAGAATATAAAGAACTTGATAAAAATGAATTAAACAAAATAGTCATTTCTTATCCTTATCTTTATCCAACTTCAATTGCTAATATTACTGAATTTCTTTATACCCATTAAAAATCTTACCTTTATCTCCAGTTCCACGATTCTGTTTATATTTCCATTTGCCAGTGCTATGAACATCTTCTTCACCTGTGGAAAATTTCCTCCGCATTCTGTTACACAGTAAATAAACCATCATGAAAACAAAAATCCAAATGCTACTTCGTGAATAACTACCATTCAGAAATTTACACTGAACAATATTTCAAATTACATATTAATTCATAAATGTGAACAATTCATTAATTTACTATGCAATAAAATTGTTTAACAGATAAAAAAATTATCAGTACAAAATAAAACTTAATTTCAAATAATTCTACTAATTTCCATAATAATAACAATAAGACTTATTTATTTTTCATGACGAAACTAAAATCGTATACCGAGAAGTGAAATTTTTAAAGTTATATAAAATTAATGGCTAAAACGACTGAATTAACAAAAGCATACTTGGAATCCGAAACTGCTACTGCAGCAAAATACAAATTTCCATTTTTAACAGTCTGCCGAACTATTGCACGACTATAAGCCAACAATAAATTCATTTTCCACTGCAATCAATCGATAATAAAAAATATTTTTTTAACATCCAATATTTCCAAAACAATCATACAATCTTATTTTCAAACATGTGAGTGTACTTACTGAAATTTAAGAATTTTCGCTGAAACAGCTTATTTACAATTTTCAGACAGACCTTTCCTGAATTTCTAAAAATACTGCATTTAAGCAGGTAGCTGATGAAAATTTCATGTATAAAATATAAAAATTTATTTTTTTAGTTAAAAAATAATTACAATATTATTATAAGCAACAATAAAAATGTTTATTCCTTTATTCTTGTTTATTCCTATTCTTTATAATAAAAAAAACAAAAAAAAACTACTGTAACAAGCAACAACGCAAGTTCCATCTCTTCAACATACTGTAAAATATCTCTTACTTTAGCAAGATGATCTTTTTACACGTTTTTTATAAGTCGTGCAGTTAGTTATCGTCATCTACTTTTCACTTCATTTGCATGTTTACCATGTCATTTGATCCAACTAAAGCAAGGTAAACAACGATAATAGTTATTTTCGTTATTTGTTCATTTATTATCCAACCTCGACATTTCAGAGTTTAAAAAATAACCTTTTCTTAATCAAACATACTCAACATTTGATAGCCTAATAATTGTTTAAAGAAACGTTGTTGTTATATTCATTTTTTGTTATGAAATTTGCATAAAATCAAACTTTATCAAATCTTGGTTAAAATTGGTCAGATCGTATAAGTGGACAAAGGAATTTATTATTATGTTTGTTTAGTGACAAAGTACTAGAAGTGAAAGTTATAAAATCTGTACGATAATGCAACGATTGCCATATAAATGAAACAGCAGCAATTGTTTGAGTGAAAATTTTTTTTCCAGTTGTGAATGAGCAGTTTTTGTGCACAATTTGCCAGAGCATCTCCAATTTCGTAAAGAAACATTGATACTATTTTAACTTTGACCATCATAAATTGAAACAAATCAGCAGTTCTCATTCGTACATATAATTTCCAAAGTGAAATTACTTTTTAAAATAATAATTAAAAAGATTCTTTTTTTGCTGATGTATGATAAAAGTTGTGAAATCCGATATTTTTTTCAGCTTAAGCTTAACACCGTTAGCTTAACATTTATCAAAAAAAGACAAACTTATAACATTTAATTTTAGATTAAATTGTTAAATATTGTTGTATTGGGAATAGTTAAAGATCGTTACGGTTAAAATTTGAAAAAGCAGTTGAAGCTGCTGAAGGACTAGCTGAACAGTCTAGATTTGATTAAATGAACGTATTTCTCACAAATAACAATTATAAGCAAGCAAATGATATTTTAGCACAAGTAATTATTTGGAAAAAGGAATAACAAAGTGAGAAGCCTGAATGCACGGCAGTGGAAGGTGCTATGGACAGCTAATTTATGTGCACTTTAAATGCCAATTCAGTGTAGCTTACTGTACTTCAGAAATATAACTAAAGGATTATTTATAATTAACATTTATTATTTTGATAATCGCAATACCCAATGTATGCAATTCACATTTCGAGACAAATTTATAAACATTTATCAAAGTGAAGTTTAATTTTGAATAATAGCATATTTTTTGCAAACTTAAGAACGGCCATATTTGATGACAAATAATATGGGACGAATGAATGAACTGACGTGCTAATTTGCTCGTCATGTTTAGTTTTCATCTTCTCTCAGGTGTTTTCTTTTTGCATTTATTCGTCATCAGCAGAAATCGACAGAATAAATTTAAACGCATTTTGTTTTAATACTGTTTGCTAAACAAACAAACATGCATGAATAATAATACACGGTGAGTTGAGTTCAGAAATTGCAAATCAAGCAATGATCGACCCCAAAACATTCCATTCTGGACTCAGGTCGAGCGGTATTTCGAAGCAGTGTAAAAAATTATTTACGTATAACTATATAAATTATAAAAGACAACAATATTCACGCATATTTTACATAATGTCATTACGAAGATCGGCACCTGTAGAAACAAACAATCGACCCGCAGCTTCGTATTTCCATTGTTGGCGAGCTTTTCAAATTTAGCTTCAAATGACTGGGCAGGCAGGCAGGCAGACGACGGTGTATTGATTAAATGAATGCATTCATCACTTCTGACCATGCTTCCGAACACGTCGAAATTATTATTACGTTTCTAACGGCATAAGTCATACGGGCTGTCGTCAATTTAAACTGCCTCGACAATTGACTGATTTACAATTGCAGGGAATTTTCTCATCTTCTAGCGGGAACTTGTAATCGTACGTGATCTCTTCACCACGTTTTATTTGCTGTTTCGAGTAAATGACGATCCGCTTTTCACTATCAACCGATATTATCTTTGCGTAACACGTTGGCTGAAATTTAAACATATTTTTCATAATCAGAATACGAAAATGCACTTGAAATGTATGCATATATATATATATATATTGTAACATACACACACATACAGATATCGAATTTAAAAAAGCAAAAACAATCTATTTAAATGTATTTTTCACTTTTTCACTGGTAAAAAAATTTCGCTTGTTCCTTGCCTATTTACAAAAAAGCAGGAAGTTCGCAGAAATAAAGATAATCAGGTAAGCTAAATTTGACAGTCACAATATGCGCGCAAACGCGCGATCCAATCAACGTTACTGCAGAAAATAATAATAAATTGAATATGTTACATATGCATAAAAACTCAATAACGATTTTCCATAATTTCTCATCGTGTCAAATTAATTTTTAACTGCATATTGGGTGCAAAAAGTAATAATTTGAATGTCTCCTTTGGGCAATTCGCAAAAATAATGCTTAGTTACGAATAAATTCGTTTCTATTTTTTAAATTGATGTTAAAAAAATTTATCCAGTGATAATTGATTTCACAGCAAGTAATGCTGTTCCCACTGATAAAAAATTACAACATAATATATATGCACCCAATTTATGCTGTTAATGTTTCTAGAAATATTGATTCACAGATGAGAAATTGTTGCTGATTGCAATTATTGAATGCATATAATAATATAAAAGCAGTTTTAGGTGAACTAAAGAAATTCCTCCAAAAAACTCCTATTGCAAACTGAAATATGAATGATTTAACAAATGTTATTTAATTTTTTTTTCTGTTTTCCAAATAATTTGTATGCTTTGCAGTTTTTCAGTTGTCAACGGACGTTCGATACTTCAACACCCCTGAGAATCACAAATACAGTACAGTATTAATAAAGAATTCGCTATTCTCATCAACCTATCAGATATGCGATGAATGATTTCACATTGTCGCTATGATTTTACGGAAAAAACACCATTTACAGGTAGAATTAAAGGAAATGATAAAACAGTATATAAATACTCCATTATATAGGAAAAAGAAATTTTATCCGTTATTAATTATAAAATGCAAGTTTTATGGCAATTTCAGAACATCACTGTGACATTGTCTGTTTTTGAGAAAACACTAGTTTCAATGAAAAATACACAGCACACACAAAAAGTACAGCGCCTAGATAATATAGTGAGAAAACAAATTAACTGCTCAACATTTCACAAATAAAGGATTTTTGTCGCTGGAAACTGTTCACTACAAAAGCATGTTAAAAAACTGTAGATCATATTTCCGCGCAATAAATTCTGAAATGATAACAAGTAAAATCGTTTCGTTCTCTCTCAATCTCTCTCTTTCTCTCTCCCTCTCTCTCTTTCATTCTAAATCTCTCTCGTTCACTTTTTCTCTCAAATAAAAACACATACGCACACAGATAAATAAATAAATATACATATGTATAAGCACAAGCACGCTCACACGGACGACAACACACGCACAAATGAACATAAAATATACGTTCTCAGCGAAGGTGTGTGAATGGGTATGGAAAAAAATATATTGACATAAAATAATATAACTGCGTGTAAATGGGCAAAAGAGAATTAGTTATATATTATTTCAGTGAGTGAAATGAAAATAAATGAGAAACAGACAATAGAAATATATATATATATATATTATATCACTTGGCCAGCTTACCGCGCAGCTGTGGTTAATAAACCTGGCCTTGTTGCCGTATTTTGTGGCGTCGACCACCGAATCGTTGTCAATGCGGAACAAGTATGAACTGCCAATTCCCTGCTTGATGTATTTACGTTCTCGTTTCTCGGCTACAGTAAGTCTGATCTTCTGTCCGACGTATTCGATGATCATCTCGTCCGGACCGATGTCTTCCATAGCGAACAGACCGAAACCGTGTATCTGAGAATAACCAAATTGGACTAATTTTTTTCGAAACTACAAACAAAAAAATGGCATATGAATAAACATATGAATTTGAAAAATGCATAGAACAGAAAATAATAGAAGAACCTTCAGCTGATTGTATTTGAGCAGGTCGGATTCGACATCGGAACCGAACGACGACAACACCCGTCTTTGGAACGACCTGGCGTGCGCTCGAAGTTCAAGCGATTTGTTGCTTTCGTTGGCGTGTTGGGGCAAGTTGAGCAACAGGTCGCCACGTTCAGGGGTCTTGCCTCCGTTTTGCGCCCGTTCGGCCAAACCAAAGGGCGACACTGCCGAGCCCAAATTGCGCCGCCTGATGGCTCCGGCCCTTCTGCCCGCACGGCGGCTCATTTTCTCCTTTTGCGAAAGCTTACAGTAGCCTTCGGTTCTCACGGAGCCGGTTGGATTTTCCCCACTTCGACGATTGTTATTCGAATTAACAGCAGACTGAGAAGAAATACAACTGCCACGATTACAACCGCCTCTACCGCTGCTTCTGTTCACCACCAACACTCGATACGGCATATAATCACCGGTACTACAGGCAAAAAATAAAGCAATAAAACAACCACTATAAACTGTCACGATTCATTCATTCGTAAATATTGAATGAAACAAAACTGAATACCGATATATGTTTATATATATACATTCGATAAAAGTTTACAAAAATTTCCTACACACGATAAATATAATAATGATCACAAATAAAAACATTGAACATAAATGAATTATCTATACAGACAGATGTGTAGAAGAAGTTAACTGTTTATTGAAAAAAACTTGTCAATAGAAGAAGAAATACGGTACGCACGTACCTCCAGTGAACAAGACTAAACGTAGCGGCGTTCATCTCTTTTCCACGAATCAGTTCCATAAATACATCCCGTAATGCATTCACCTCTTCTTCGTCCAAAGCTGGCTCAATCAAATTGTAAAGTATTTTCCTTTCCGACCAAGTGTCACGCTTTTTAAATACCGGCGCACTTTTGGGACACAACGAATCGACGCTGGAAATTTTTTTACATTTTGCCTTGCCCTCTGAACCGACAACAACATTTTCCAACTCCTCCAATTCGTCACCTGACAACTGCTTAGCTTCTTGCTTTGTTAATAACAGTATACTGTCATCGTCGTCGTCGTTCGTTGCAGATATTTTCCTTTGGCGACCACGTCTTCTTTGTTTTTCTTTTTTTACTTTTCTTTTTTCATCATCAGCAGCTCTACCCTCTCCTCCATCACCATTTTCTCTATCTTCTCTTCTTCTTTTTCTTCTTACTCTTTCTTCTTCTACTTCGACATCGACATCCATGTCCTCCTCTTCATCCTCATCCTCATCCTCATCCTCCTCCTCCTCCTCCTCCTCCTCCCCTTCCCCTTCCCCCTCTATTTGTTCTCTTTCTACTAGTAGTTCATCATCATTATCTTCTTCTTCGAGTTCTGACAGCTCAGATTTTTCTCTTTTTTTCTTTTGTTTTTTTTGTTTCTGCTTCTGCTTCTGTTTTTGCTTTCCCTTTTCTACCGCCACCACTGCGGCGAGCGATGATGCCAATTCTTGCTGGTGTTTAAGCTTGTTCGCTTTGGGCAAGTAGGGATGATCGTGGCAGGTTGTATAGGGCATGGTCATCAGCGCGCGTTCTTGATCCGATACTTCTGCCGCGTGGTCGGAACTCGTTCGAAAATCTTCTTCGTCCAAATTGATCACCACTACACTTGATGAACGTTTTCCGCGCTTCGATTTCCGGTTTGAAGAAGCGTGCTTCCTTAAAAATAAATACAACCAATGAAAATTTCAAATTTACTTCTCCAGCCCAACACACAACTGTTGTTGTTGTTGCTGCTGCTGTTGCCCAACCTGTTGTTCTGAGATCTCGCCGATCGGCTACCACCAAAACTTCCCTTTCTTGAATCTGCCGAATCAAAATCATCATCTTCGTCATCACCGTCATCATCATCCTCCTCTTCTTCGTCTTCATTATTATTATTATTATCATCGTTGAAGTTCAAATCTTTTTCTACATTACCATTTTGCAAGTGTCGTTTGTTTCTTGTCGATGCTCTTCTTCTTTTCGCTATTCTTCTACCATTAGAAGAAGAACGCCCTTCGTCGGATTGCAATTCAAATCCATCCTCTTCTTCTTCTTCATCTTCAGTATCGTCATCCGAATGGTCCTCTTCGTCATAATCACTTCCATCGGCTTTTCTAGTTGGATGTGGTGTAGGAGGGTTGTCTGAGTCTTCATCAGAAGAAGAAGAAGATGAGGACGACGATGACGACCAATTTTCAGAAAATGATGATGTATCGTCGTCATCGCCACTGTCTGCCGATGTCAAGCTAAAATTGTCGTCACTATCCGGTGATGAAGAGCGGGTCCGGCGACGCCGACTGTTCTGATTTCCTCCACGCTTTTTGTTCTTCTGCTTTCGTTTCGAAGATTTGTTCTTCCTGTTCAGCTCTTTCTCCGCCCTACCCGGTGGCGTGCGACGCTGTTGCTCCACCCCTGCACCGAGGCCAAACAGAACCGACGCACTGAAATCGCTGTTGCCTATCAACGCATCCTCATCCTCGTCCCCATCGACAATGTTATCATCATCATCATCGTCGTCGTCGTCGTCGTCGTTGTCATCATCACTGACCCGTTGCTGTTTGGCTTCTTTGCCCAATTGTTCTTCTTCCGGTTCCAAATCATCCTCTTCTTCACTTTCACGTTCAATGACTCTTTTTTCGGCTCTCCTCTTTGTCAGACGATCGACTGGTGACAATTTATCAGTTTTACCCTTCTCATGGGTTGATTTTTGTTCTTGCTTATCCGAAGGAGCAGATTTGCGCTGAAAACATAGCCAGTAGTAAGTACTAGAAAAAGTCACGACCGAAAACTTGTACGAATGAATTGGAATGAAATTTCTTTCTCCTTGTAATAATACAACAAAAATTGAGTTTTTCAAATCACTATTCCTAACACCTACAATCAAACATTATTCGTCTACTTTGCGCGCGTGTCTTACTTTAAATTTCGGCAATACAAACGGCTGCTGCTCTTCCGGCGGTGGCGATGAGATCCTTCTGATTATTTTCTTCGGTCTTTCGTATTCTTTTTCCGACTTCTTCACTGACCACTGTCCACCAGGACCCTGAAGCAAATTCATTCACACTGACCGCGTTTTTTCATTACATTTCACAAATCATAATATATACGTGTTTTTGCTCTTCCATCTTTGTCCACCAATTATCAAAGGCAACGAACGCGACCGAGTGCAACAACTTCTGCGTCAAATCTTTGCGCAACGTCTGGAACATGTCCTGACAAAACTCTTCCAATACACGTTCATCTACTGGATCATCATCCTGTAAGTGAAAAAAAAAACAAAACAATAAATAAGTAAATAAATAAATTATTTCAAAATTCATATTATTTTTTTCTGTTTTTTTTGCATATACATATATTTCATAATCAGAATAACGCACCTGTTTTGGAGTTGTCGGTGCTGAAGAGCTATCATCCTTGGAAACAGGCGGCGACGGTGACTGCACATCAGACGACTGCGCAGCCACACTTACAACTGGCTTAAGCTTCGCAGGAGGCGGCGAAGCATTTCTGACCGGCTCTGTTTCAGCTGGTGGTGGTGACGCGACGGTTCTCGGCTTCGGCTTTGTCGGCAATAAATTTACACTTTTCGGTTTTTCTTTAACGCTAGGGAATACATCGCTGAATCCTGAAGTCAAATAAGAAGATTTTTTTTCCACTTTTCGAAATGTAAATGACAAAATGATTACCTCGTTTTCTTTTCAAACGTTCTTCAATGTTGTCGCCCTTAGTATACGAATCTAAATCAGTTATGGAACGAATTTTGAATTCATCAACATCTGAACTGGCAGTAGGTGTGCTAGAAGTAGTAGCGACAGGAGTTGTACTAGTACTAGTAACAGTAGTAACAACAGGATCAGAATCAACAGAAACAGCAGACGTAACAGTAAGTGTGTCGTTGTGATCGGTCGACTGAATAACATTGTCGCCAATTTTGGGACGTTTCAAAGCATCCATCTTCTCACATGGTGATGAAACCTCAGCAGCAACTGCATCAGGTGATTTCATTGCATTCATTTCCTTAACACCGTCAACGTCTTCTTCTTTCTCCTCAGAATGCAGCTGGAAATGATCGCCAGACAGATCAACATAACGGTCTGCTTCCATCTCATTTTCACAATACACACAAACTGTGGTAGATTTATCCGACTTCCGCGGCAATACGTTGCCATGAGAGCACTTCGTCGGCGTTCGGCGATACTTCACCATACGCCAACTGTTCACTGCCAYCTCAGCGACCACTTGTTTCGCTTCGATAACTGCAACAGTTTTGTTGCTTTCATCGCTTTCTGGACTTTCTTTCCTTTCAACATCATGATCATCCTCAGAAACATTATCACCGGTAACCGGAGCAATTTTTGAAACTACACTGCTTGGAGTGGAGCTGGCCGATGAACCACCCTTTGATGCAACTTCGACTGAAGAATGTCGCTGCTGCGGAAGGGAAAACTTTTCCACTTCACGACTGCTGCGATCATGATGACGTTGATAGCTAGACCGATCTCTTGGATCACGAGGGGAACGCCGTTCGTCACCATTGACGTTGTACTTCGTGCTACTGCTGCAACTGCTGCTGCTCATCGTGTTGCTTCGATTCTGGTCCTTGGACGACCTCTGCGAAAGGCGTTCATTATTGGTGTAGCTTGTCGATGAACGAGACTGTTGCAACACCGCTTGTTGCTGCGACATCGGCTGTTGTTGTTGTTGTTGTTGCTGCTGCTGACCGCTTGCTGGCGGATGTGCAGTCGACGACGGTGGTCCCAATTTTTCACCAACAGTTCGTGATAAATAGGGACTTTGAGAACCGGACACATTTCTGTCATATCCAGGAGGTGGCTGCATGTAATTGAAATGCGACGCTGGTGGAGGAGGCCTGGGAGGCAATGGCGGCAACGGAGGAGGTGGAACGTTAAAAAATGACGGTGTAATTGGACTTGGTGCCGAACCCATCATGTGCATCATCGGAGGTTGCGGTGGAGGTGGAGGTGGCATCATTGATGGAGGCGGAGGTGGTGTATTTTGCCAATAGTTGGTACCAGGATGTGCAGCTGGTACAGTAGCCGAAGGTGGTGGAGGCGGCGGTGGAGGTGCCGACGCCCATACCTGCGATGGTGGAGGAGGCATTGGCGTTCCTATGCCGTGCTGCTGCTGCTGCGGTGTTGGCGGAGGCTGTGGTTGACTGTGAGGGGGATACATGCCAGTCTGATGAGTTGATCGGTTCTGCACGGAAGTCTGCTGTTGGCGTGGATCTGCCATCACAACTGGCATTTCATGCTTCATATAACTATGAGAACTCTGATCAGATCCATAACTAGTTGACGGGAGACCACTGTGCATTTGCATTACATCAACTGCATTCGGAGGAACACCTCTAGGTGAGCTCAGACCAGCTTGATCTAATTCACGCAATGCATCTTCATATAGTTTATTTATGATGCGACCTAAAGAATTCTTTTATTTCACTATCAATCTCCATTTATTAGTAATCATTTCAAATATATTAATTTAACAAATAATCAACGAGAATTATAGGCGATAAAAAACAGCAATAAAATGTATGCATACCGTCAGGATCAAAAAAACCGCGTCCCCTTTTGCCTTGATGCACTCGTTGATTGTAATGAGTGATACAATTTTCGGCCGATTTCTGATCATCAAAAACAACGCGTGCCAAATGTAAGTGAACGCCCGTTTTTGGATGGAAAAACACTTTCACTTCGCTGACATGGCCATACTGTGAGCACATGTGTTTCAAATTCCACTCTAAGACGTTATCACTCAGCTGACGAAAGCCTACCGTGCAACCCTTCGTATACGAATGGGAATCATTCTAAAAGTAATGCAAATTTTTGATGCATTCTTAATCTAGACTGTTTATCCCGTGAAAATATTGTCAGTCACACCAAATTTCACTCATTAATGACAATTTAATGCTTTTCCCAAAACATTATAACACAACTGAATAAATACAATGAATATATCAAACTTTTACTGTAAACCATCAATTCGGTTGAAAAAGTACTGTAAACATATAATGAATTAAAAGGCACGCCACAACTACGTTTAGTCCATTTAAATATCACTTGATTAAAAATAAGTAATACATTATACAATTATTAGGAAAAAAGAAAAAAATACAGTACATAGTAAATACTACCTGATTTTCATTTTATGCTGACCGTAGAAAAACAAAAGCCGCGATATTCGAAAACTTCAATTTTTCTCTAATAGTAAAATCTGATATTTTGATACAAAATTTTTTACACTACTTTAAGTCAAAATCGAACAATTTTCACTGATATTACAACGCCTATTAGCACTGATGTTGTTATGTATACATTAGCAGAGTCACAACTCAATGCAATACATTGAAAATCAGAAATTTACGAGGTTTAAAATTGACAAATATATCAAAATGAAACATTACCAAAAACATGGGGCAACGCATCTTATGCTGTTTCATCGGTTCTGTGCGAACTCTTGTGTCTGGCATGGGTACCGACGGTGACTAAAATAAATCAACAATTCAGAAAACTACAATTAAATGTTGTAAAAAATGTATATATTTTTATCTATCAGAGTTTATCACATTCAACTAAAAAATTACGTTATTATCATTCGTTCGAAATTCTTTGTGTATCACAGATTTGTCCAACTGTGGGTCTTTCATCAACTTCCACACTTTACGTTTTGTAAATTTGTTCTTCACAGAAGGCTGCACGAAAGCTTTATTTGAGGCAGAAGCCTATAAAATTGCAAAAAAATAGCATCAAAATTTTTACAAAATGAAAACTTACACTTTATGCTAAATTAATTATTAAATATAAGAAAATGCCAGATTCAACAAAAACGTTCAAAATAAATTTTTTGAAAATTGATCCATTGGAAAAGAAAACAAAGAAATTATTTCAACTTCTGTTGATTTGTTAAGCACCAAAATTAATATAAAATTATTTATGCATAGCATTAGTTCTACAATCACTCAGTAACAACCTATTAAACTAAAAACCATAACAGTATTTTTTAATCATTAATTGTATTTAAAAGTAATTGTCATACCAGCTCATATAAAGCCAAAAAGAAAATATTTCGTACACATTCTGCATTTCAACTTTTTAATATAAAAATATTTAAACATAACTTTGAGATAAATCGACATTATTATTATGACTTTAATAAAATATATCGCATTCAATACTTTACTATATTCGCATAAAAAGATATGAGAAAATGTGTGATATACGACAAGTAATATTTTATGAATGTTTAAAATCAAATACATTTCAAATTATTTAACATGACCTCACAGCAAAATAAACTGCAACATAAGTGGACAAATTCATGCAGTGTGCAAACATAGAGCACGTTCAACACCTAATACTCAACTTTCTAACTAACACTTAAAAAGCAAAAGACAACGTTAACGAAGAACATTTTTAATATAAATTTAAATCAACCTTAAAAAAGTAATAACACCCACAAAGTAATAATTCGTGATAAAACGTAATAATTGATATTACAATATGATTGTACTTGCATTAACAAATTACAGTATACTAATAGTACCCAAAATTGAACACTCACTTATTGCAAAATTAGATAAAATTACAATGAATTTTTCAGATTTGTATTACTATACATGACTTTCTTAAATTAAAAAAAACATCTCCAAAATATATTCAATATCAAGTTGCAATATAAAAATCATAGTAACTCTTTTTCGTTTCAATCAAAAGTAAAATTATTACAAAACAATGTTTACCAACAACACTTTCCAAGATATCAGAAAATATACAACTAATGTAAGTATTACAAATAATCAGTTAAATTTCAGAAACTTTCAATGAAAAATGAAATAAAATTCCTGAAAAATTAAAATTATTTCAGTGCAAATAAATTTGTCCAATTTATTCATAAAAAATAAAACTCGACATTCAAATTTTCAAAAGTCATTCTTAAAAAACAGGTTTCATATATACGGCCATTTTTCAAAAAATTGTCATTACCACTTTATTTTAATATGCTTCAAAATTTCGAAATTCATTATTATCTCAATTACTGCAAACCCTTAAATGAATAATCTAATCAATCCAAATTAATAAAAAAGATCTAAGTACTGCTTCTTAAGAAAGCTTATCATTTTATAAAAATCAATAGTCAAAACTATCATTCATTTAATAATTGTTAACTTCAATGTTTACATCAAAATAGATTTCTCAACGCAAATAAATTTCTAAAAATCGAGCAGACATGATACAATATTCATAATATTCAAAAGCTTTCTTTTTTAAAAGTTACTATATTATATTAGGTATCTTTCAAATATGAAGCAATATTTCACTATCAACTGAAAATTAGTAAAAGTAATTATAAAACTCTTTATTCATATTAAATAAATGAAACAAAATAATAATCCTTACCATTTGAAACTCAGTCAATATAATTCTTAATCGCGTTCAAGTTGACAATCATCAATCACAACACTGAAGCAGAACATGACCGACAACCTTTTGAGATAAAGAAAGCAGCAACAATAATCAGGCAAGATAGTCACACGGCAATGTACAGTATACCAACTAACCTGCGTTGCACTTTTGTTTAACATTTTTTATATTTCTGCACATATATTATTAAGCAGAAACTGGAGGTATATGAAAACTGATTTTATTAATATATTTTACTGAAAATGTTCTTGAAAACGCAAACTCACGTATTAATTTGTTCTTGAAATTTTTGTTAATTTGGCAGTTTGTTTTAAATTAATTTTCATGCATTCAAGTTTACACTACATATACAGCAATTTAATGTTTGAATCTTTCACAAAATATAATGTAACATAAAACAACTCCAAATTATGCTATTACTGTATCTGTTAATAAAAGTTCCATGCATGAGGTTTTCATTTCTGCAACAAAATAAAATTAAATTCCATACATTTCGTAACATGAAAAATTAAATCTTGAATGAAAGTATAAAAGCAACAATAATGAAGACAAAATGCAACATTTCAAGCACAAAATTGTTATCAATCCTACTGTAGCGATGCATTCGGAAAATTCTTATCGCAAGATTTTCAGCGTTATAAGATTATTTCGAAACGTTTACATTGATATGATTATTTGATGCCATTGCTTTAATAAATAAAATGTACTCTTCAGTTTTAGTTAGCTTAGCCAACTCTGCTTAAATTACATTCGTAAAGATATTCTTTCTAACACTATGATGAAATCTCTTCAGAACGAAATACCGCTTTGGATTCATTCCATCTCTTGTAAATATAATATAACGCTGTTTAACTAACGTTAATACAAGTAGAAAGGCAGATGCAAGATGAACAACACACGGCAGTCAAGACAATTAATATTTATTGATAAAGATCGAAAATAATATCATGTTATGAGAAAAGCTGAAGTGTAACAATAACTTCCAGATGATAATAAACGTATAAACTCTTAAGAGCAATAAACATTCATTAAATCAACTAAAAATGGACATCAACGGATACTTCCAGTCCGAATAAACATAAGTTAGTTGACTGTAGTTACTGTATTTAAAAGCCAAAGGTTGTTATTTAATTGATTTTCTATTTATTTACTTTATATTAATTTTCTGATATAAGAATCATTTAATTTTGCTTGCTTAATATTGATAAGTTTGTTTTGATTTTTAATTCATCATTTGTTCATAAATTCTTTTATTAAAATTCAAGTCATGTGCAGTATTGTATTGTGTAATACATCATCAATCGCCTTCATTTAACTTTCAGTTTATTTATTTAAATTTTTTTAGGTGTACTGATTTATTCATTTTATTGCACAAATTGTCTAGAGAGAAAATTGTTTTTTCCAATTATTTGACCCAGTGACATGGTGATGATGATGATGAGACACGACATCTTGCATTTCATTTATGATTTATATATGTATTTGTGTATTGCTGAAAATGTATTGAAAAAATACTGTACTGAGAAACTGAAATGAACAATATTTACTTTTATCCATGTTTTAAATAAATTAACAGCGATAGTACACAGCATATTTGCTAGACTTTTTATTTTGTAGTTCGACAGAAAAAATTTTTTTATTAATCAGCTAATATATATGAAATTATAATTAACCTATATAATTCTCATTGAATAAATAATAATTATTATTTTGTTCGCATTGCCAAATTCCTTAGAGACAAATGTTAGAATTGTTCAATATCTGTATTTTTGTGCGTTTTGATATTGTTTTGATCTAGTATTATGCTGATTAACTGAAAGCAGCGGCAATAACAATACTGAGGAAAGCTAGTTTTGTTGAATTTTTAGGTTTTTTTATATTCTGTGGAATTTATTTCACTTATGCTGACAATATAACTAAAATTAAGCATTGTCAATGAGTTCACTGAAATTATACTTCTAAGCTTTTATAGACTGTATTTCAATATTAATTTTCAACACAAACATTTTTATTGAATTTCAAATAAGCTATATGTAGAGGTGCTTGGTCTGTAATAGCAGTTAGGACCGATTTTGTGGACGTGCTGCGTGCAGCACGGCGTTTGGCATACTTCACAGCATTGTTTAACTTTCCTATCTCTGATTCGACTGTAGAAGATGCAGTGCCTTCTAGCTTGTGGTCGTGTTTTCCGTGCTCGGGAGTCGACTTGCACTAAAGCGCCTCTGTTGACCTTTTTTGTATGCTTAGACAAACTTCGAAGTGTACATATTCCACACTCTGGTTCTGTAAGATTTCTGTCGCATTCCTTCAGAAATAGCCGTCTGTGATATGACGTTTTGGCGTTATACTTGGGATGTTTGGCTGTCCATATTGCATTCGCAGTCATTCTTGCGACATAATGAAGAATAATACCATTGGCGATCTGCCGAGTTTGGTGTTACTATCTGTTTTCGTCGACTTGTATGCAGTGTTGCCTATACTCTGTTGACTTCAGTCAATTAAATAAAATTCCATACTCACTGTTTTGTTTGCTTATAGCGCGAAGAGCATTAACGGGCTTGAAGAAGGGCAGCAGCGTTCAATTTGAATCTCCAGGCAAATCCAACTTGTTATTTGACTGATGATTGACACTCTTTTGCAAATTGAAGAGTTTTACTTTTGATAATTCCATATAAAAAATGCACCAATTATTAATGAAAACATCAATTAAAAAAGTAGAAATAATGCTAATCGTTTTGAATATAAATAAAAACCAAAATTTCTGGAAGATTCTTTGCTCTGTACTTTTTTGTACATACAATTAATTGTTCATTTTTACAACATTTATATTTTGTTGTTGAAAGATTTGTGAATCATCATCAATTCAGGGTCAGATTATTGGATATAATGGATAATAATAATAATAATAATCAAATATCTTTTTGATACTTCCAGTTTATTTTTGAAAAGAAGTAGAAAAATAACGTCACAATAAAATGCCGTTACAATGAGAAAACGTTGAAACAAAACAATATTATAACAAAATGTCCATATTTGATGACAAAATATGGCACATTGCAGAATTAAGTGCGTTAATTGATTTCATCAACAAATTTGTAATATATTCTATTTGCATCGCCCACATCAAGTTTAAATACATTGTCACCATCCAACAGATGCACGGATACTGACAATATTCCGGCCTGAAATTGTAAATTGAACTCAAATGGGAATTGAAAGTYAAGAATTGCTCACTCCATTCGATTTCATTGGAATAATTTCTAACGGTGGTGCATCGAAAACCAAATACGTTGAAAAACAGCCATCCAAAACGGCCACTTCTCTGCTGTAAATAATGTCTTCTGAATTTAGCATTTTCTAAAATTGTACTCATTTCTCAAACACATGATCAAACTTTTTAAAATAAAAATACATGCATACATGTTTGTTGTCGTTACGTGCACTTTCATCCTCAGTCAGTGTAATTATATCAACTGGTGTGGCAGCAGTCACAATTACCAACACTTTGTTTGCACAAGTGTACAACTTTTTATTTATCCCTTCGTTAAACTGCCCTTCTAAATGGACAGTAAACATTTGGCCACTTGAGATGCATTTTGCACAGTGAGGTGATGCCATATCCGGTGGTATATTCAGCTTAAAACATTAAAACTGAAACTGCATTCCTAATTGGACAGAAATTTATCCTTTTTCATACAGTTAAGTGTTGTTTTCTGGTTACAAAAAAGAAACATTTTGGAAACATGAATGACGGCCATTTCGTTTTGAAAAGTATCCCTTTAAACATTTCCGCTTTCTGAAAATACAAAAAAAGAAAGTACAAATAATTACACATCAGTATACAAGCTTATTACAACCAACTAATTTACTACTGCTATTACTACTACTACTACTACTGTCACTATCCCCATCACCACCACTACCACTATTACAACCACTGTATACTATTATAAGAATAAAAGACAACTTTGCAACCAATCACCATTATTTAAAACACGCTTTCCCATTTAAAATGTCCAATAAAGTATTAAAAATGAACTTTTCCTACTTGTATATTATCAGATGTGTAACGTTTTTTCAAAATTTTCAGCTCCGCAATAAGTTTCATAAAAATAGGAGCAGTTAAAGGACGCTCCGTGGAAGCTTTTTCCAATTTTTGCCATTCCAAATCTCTGAAAAAGAAAAATCGAATAAAATTAATGAAATAATTTTGAAATTGAAACACATCTACAAACCTTGTTTGCTTTTTAAGCAATACAGAAAGTAAAAGAAAAAGAATCCAAACCGAATTGTAAAATGTGTCTATGCTGAATAATGAATCTGCATCAATTCGAAAACACTTCATTTTTATACTGCTCAAGTTTTTCATCACCAGATGTAGTTTAGAGTAACTCGGGAGCATCTAAATTAAATAAAAAAAACGAAATAATTATTAAAATTCCCATTTGAAAATAATTATTTGCCTTTTTCGTAAAATTTATTATACACTGCTCCATGTTCCCAGTTTTATCAAGCTGTATACTGTAATCCAAATATTTACAAGCATTCGATATGTTGTGTAATGCTTGCAAATAAACCATACGACACATGCACCAGCAGACAGCAAATGACGACGAGCCTTTGGCTTCGCAGTAATCCTTAATAAAAAGAAAGAAGATACAGAAATTAAAATTTGCAAACAAATGATTATTTAAGCCACACTTGTAAAAAACATATGACAGTCTGATAACATGAAGCAGCTGCAATCAACGTACTGCTCAATTCCATATCATTGTTATCACAATTCATGCGCATCAGTGCTGCTTCATTTTGACAAATCTTGATCAACAATTGAATCCATTTATAATGTTGATCATTTTCAAACTAAAAGTAATCAGTGAAAAAAATATCATCAATTGTTATTTCACTTGTTCAGAACAATTTCCAACCTTATAATTAGAGATTATTTCAAAAATATCTGACGCTAATTTAAAATGGCCGGTGCTCATCGCAGTTAAGCCAATCATGTATTTGTTCCAAGCAGTCAATTTCAGTTTGTTCACGCTTGCAGCATCCACTGATGTTTCACAGAATGGTGGTACAAGAAAATAAACCAAACCAAGCTCCAACGGCTCTTCTAACCATTTTATATCGCACAGTGAAGAAATCGTTTTCAGTGTTTCAAAACACAAAGAGCTCATTTTCCGCAATACATTCAGAACGACGGATCGGTAAGCTGAACGCATTTAATAAAATGAATGATATTTTTATACAACATAATATTTAAACATTCATAAATACAGTTGTCAGTAGAAATGTCAAGAATTTAAATATTTTTTATTTTGCCATGATTTGAAACATTTTCCGTATAAAACAATAATGTTACTAGCTTAAGCTTCAAATGAAAAAAATGAGCAAAGTATAACTATCTTGTGAAATTATCGTAAAAAGCAAAAATTTGAAATACTCACCTTTTGTAGCTGGAATCGTCGATGCCAAAAATTTCAAAAGAAATGCATTTTTCTTTTCAGACAATATCCAGTAATTAAATATAGCATTAACAAAATACTAAAATAAGATGTTGCTGTTATTATCATGAAAATATTTAAAATAAAACTCTTCCTCACATAAAAAACTTCAATGCAACAATTTTCATCCGGTTCGCATGTATTAAATTTTACGACTGCTTTAGAAAAATTTAAAATCATCGATTTAAGCAATAATTCTTTCAGTGGAATGTCTTCTGAAAGTGCCTGAGTTACATTAAAAAAAACAAACAAACAAAAAATAATAATAAAATACTGGTATATGTAATCAAATTGAAATATGCAGCCACACCCGCAGCACAGTTTTCAAATGCATCCGAATCAATCAATTCATTGCAGAAGCGTACAACATCTAATTCTTATTGAATAAAGTGATAATAAGATTTTCAAATCATAAAACGCAACAAAGCAACTCACTCTGCTCAGTATTTAAAGGTGCAATACACGCTCCACCAGCTGCATAAAGAAAAGCCCGTAACAAATTGCGCAACTGGAACGGTTCACCTGATGATCGTTTTGTAAACATTTTTTGAAAGATCTTAACAATTAAGCAACTTATAAAAATACAAACAATCGTTTCAATTTGTTAGCATTATTACAAGCAATCCACTGGTTCCAAAATTCACTGGGCATTTCAATGCAAACTCAGCCAAATACTCCAATGCGGTTTCCTTTATCTGTCGACCAGAATCACCAATGACTATTCGTAATATTATAAATGGCTGTAGATAAAAAAAACACTTAGAGAATTACATAACATATAATTAAATTTAATTAAATTAAAATTAAATATTTTATAAGGAATTCTTCTTTTTCTAAAAACAAAAATATATACAATGTATTTGCCAAATGCGCCATTCTTGGTTCCCATCTTTACCATTGCCCGCAATAGACGTTCAGCAAATCGATAGTCGGCAATGTGAATACGCAAAGCCGCTTCCAAATCGCTTAAATAAAAAAAATAAATTCATAATTAGCATTAAATTAATTTCATTAGAATATTCCAATAAAGATATGTGAATTTTAGAACAAATAATATGTACGTTTTAACTTCAAATTGACAGTTCTCATGTACGACTTTCAATTATATACACAATAGCAACTAAATAGAAGAATTTCAATAATAAATTTTATTCAAAAATTTAAATATACATACTACATTAGACGCTTATGACGAGTTTCACCAACATTCACGTGCTGTAGAATATACATTGAAGCAAATTTAACCGCTCGAGGTATTTCATCACTGTGCAGCAAATGAACAATTTTATCATAAACACTGTCCGCAAATTCTCTATAATAAATATCATATTCATTTCACATGTAATCAACAATTATATATATTGTAAGAAATAACATTGTATAACGGCTAAACTGACTAGCTGCGTAAATAGCAGCCATGAGTTCGTCGCAATTTTTCGAACTTAATGCAGAATTGATAAAAATTTGAATGGACTGCACTTCATATAGCTGATGCGCCAGTAATCCAAATAATCTAATAATAAAAGAGCGTTCAATTCTGTGTGTGCAAAAATCCTATTAACGAATATCATAAACTGCATACCTTAAAGTTAACGCTCTAGCTACATAATCGTTACAGTATGCAACATTTATCAAGATTTCTCCAATTTGATGGCCGTTTCGAATTTGATATGTATGCTCAACACATAACTTAAAGGTTTGAACAATTTCTCTTCGAAGTAAATTATTCCTGAAAACAATTTGCACATCTGTTTCACTTTTCATAAACACATTTACATTTTATTTATTTCACTCAAAATTTAATCGTCTTGTATGCTGAACACAATTCCATTAATTGTGCCCTTTACTAACGGAAGTGCAACAGTTTAAGAAGTTAAACTTTATTCGCTTACTTTCAACTTTAACTTTTTCGCGCACATTCAAATATAACCACTTAATTTCTTCAGTTCATTGTTTTATCATTTGTTAAAACGTTTATGAAAATACTTTTAATCATTATAATTTTTGAAAAAAAACATTCAGAATAATTTTCCAGAAATGCAAATTCTTAGATTTATAGAAAAAAATTATTTAATGTATTTTAGCAATTAAAATATACCATAACGATCAGTTATCATTTTTACACAAAGGTGAAATCAGTAAACAACAAATATCATATCTAACAGTTAACTGTGTACCAATTAATAGTAACAATAATAAATTGTTAATTAACATATCATTCATATTCTTGTATCATAAAAAGTTTAAATAAATCTGTATAAAAAAATAATACATACCACGGAATGTGGCGTTTAAAATTAGCACATGAAATAAAATTTCAAGCGGTAAAAGCTGAAATTGCAAATGTTCAAATTGTAACTATTAACCCCATTTTAGCTATTAACTCAAACTTTGGCTATTAACATTTTAATACTAACCCCACGCAGTATGCTTCAGCAAGTTTCACAAACACCTTCTGAATAAACCAGAGAAAATTGTACTTTTCCAATGAGCTTACCACGGATCCCACAACAGCAAGTTGATCTGAAACATTCGGAGATTGCAAGCCTAAAGTAACTGAGGTTACAAAGCGCAGTATAAATTTATTCTATTGAAGTTCGGAAAATTGAAGAAATATTTTAATAAAGATGCTTAGAAAAAGGTTCTTAGCACAGAAGACTAGAAAAACTGGGACGTAATCAAAATACAAACGTAAATTTCATTCATTTTGTCAATGTTAAAAGTTTAAAACATTAAATGAAAAATGTCTGAAACAAACAATACCAAAAATGCATACCAATTTCCAAATGTTGAAGCGTTATTTCAGGAGTAGAGCCACATAACTCTGATAAGCTGATATCACATATACTTAAGCGAAAAAATGCTGGTTGATTACTTTCAACCATCCTGTCAAGCTACCTATAAATTCCTAAATAAGTACAAATAATTAATAACAACATATACTTATCTACATCTGTATTCAATTATTCCTATTTAAATTAATCAAAAAAATAAAACATTGTAAAACTTATAACGTTCATGTGATAACTATTTGCTGTCTAAATGAATTATATAATCAAACAAATAAATAATTTCAATAACAAGTAAGTAAATTAGCAGTTAACAGTTAAATTTAAAATAACATATATATATACAATAAAACGATAAAATAAATTCAGTGATAAGATGCAGAATCAACATCAACATGTCAAAAATTAAAAATTAAATTAAAATTGAAAATGAATTATAACAACAATTAAAGTTCACAATATAAAAAAACTGTTATAAAGATAATTAAGTTATGAATAAAACAGAAGAATAAATTATTTTATTTATAAGTTGCATTTTCTTCCCACTGTCATTTACTGAATACTTTAAAAATAATCAAGAACTATTGAATGTAAGTACTGTGGCATATTTAAATTACAATTACAATTTACATGTATTTATCTATTTCAGTATCATTATTTATTTATAATTTATGTTTTTAAATATTTATAAATTTTAATTTTGCACTTCTCATGTACTACCAACATTGAACCAGTTTTAAAATGCTAAACAAGCTCGTGTCAATTCTGCAGCAGTATGCTTCTAAAACATTTCCCAAAAGTAATATAGTTGCAAATGCAAACTTCACAGTTACTGCTTTTGCCAAATTTTAAAAGCGATAAATATAATTCCAATAAAAAATTATTTAAAAAATGTGATTTCCTAGACGGTATTTTGATTTCAAGATAGGTAACAAGTAATACAGCACTTTACATTTATGAGTACATAAATAGAGTTCATGAAAATTAAAGACAATAGAACAAATCCAAGTTATTAGGAGTGAGTAAAGATTAATTAATGGAACCAATGCTTTTATTTATTGATTTCAATTTTTTTGACTTTTATGTGTATGAAAATTACTGACGTTGTTTTAACTGAATGATTTTTATTTGATAAGTCGTAATTACGGATTGAAATTTAGACGTGAACTGAACCTAAAATCTGTAATATTCGAAGAAAATCCATTCGATACTTCACTTGTGAGAGCAAGCTCACGATGTATAAGTTTTCATAAAGTTTTGAAACTGAGAAATTTTCAAACGATAAAACAATTAAAGCTTTGTTTATTTTTCTTAGTTTTTCTTGCTATTGGTTGATAACTTAAATGTTATATGTAATTTTTCATTCGCTTAACTTCAAGGACATCGATTTTCTACGTTATAAATAAATCTTAATTTTTTGGATGCTAAAACAGTTGAGTAAATGGTTCAAAATAGAAAAGAAAAAATATAATACGCATTTCATTTTCATAAAACATTTTTTTCACAACGCTTTGTTGCATTTTTATTAAAGATTTTGTGATTATCACCGTTTGAAAGTCACTGCCATGGAATATTATTGAAAACAAATATTTGTTCTTTATCAGTAGTTCTCAACTTTTCCCCATGCACCGTTTTCACTATTTGTCATAACATCATTCCGTCCTTTGCATACTATTTCACCCCAAATAATGCAAACATAATACTGATGTTGAGAAATCTTTTCACTATACCTACTCATCACTGACTAAAACTCGCCGTGATAAAAACATTACTCCTGGTACGAAAACAACGGTGAGCAACGCCAGCTGTATCTCTTGTTTTTCTCAACGGTGAACAATGGAATCCCAATTAAGCGGTCGAAAGGTCAGCGTCATGCCATATAGCTGCCACAACTCTGGTGGTCAGGTACTGAAAAGGCTTCAAATTGAAATCGAGTTGACAGCGCCGCTGTTCAGACCAGGCGAAGCCGCACAATAAAGGCGATTGCGCAACCATCCCGGTTACTTAATTGTTTTTCGGAGATTTAGGCCACCAGACGCGGAGTCAGGTCAAGAAAAAACGTATAAATAAGAGTGAGGAGGGAGGAGGGACAACACAAGCAAGAAAGTTATCTTTTCAGACGCTTGAACCGCTCTTGAGCTATCATTTCGATATCTGTTTCCTTACTTTTACTGAATAAACTTAAATCCCACATCATAGGTTGTTCAGATCAGTTATAAATAGAAACCTACAGTCCACTTACAAAAGAGATCTGCAAGTTCAAAGGAAAGATTTCTTAACATTTGGTCCTCTGAGCCGGAGCACTGATGAGCACCGGAGCCGTGGTCAACTCACCGTGATTATCTGTGTCTGTGGCATAGCTTAAAATCGTAGGTTCACTAGCTGATCATCTTTCTACTGCATTATTTATATTATTATATATTATTGCTTTATATATTTCTTCATTCAGGGGCCTTATGCGTCTATTTTATGAAGGGGTTGGGGGGGGGGTCGGATATAGTATCCAGAAGATTTATCATGCACATGTATTATAATACATGACAGTCTGACGAGGAACAAAATAATGCCTTTTTTTCATTTAAACAAAACTGGAATCTCAATCACGTGATATCAAAAAAATGCAAATTATAATTTTAATTGCATTTCAAATGAACGACACGTTTCGATTCCATTTGAAACTGGACTTGTCTACTATGCGGTCAATATCATTGGAAATCATTCTCTTTTCAGTCTTTTCAGTCATTCTTCTATCATGGCAGTCCGGAAAATGTTTTTCAAATAATTCAGTGCAGGAAAGCTTCGTTCTGCGCACGCTGAAGCAATTGGGAGAGTGGTGAAAATCTGTAGTAGTACAGACACGTTCGGGTAATAAGCTTTTGGGCACAATGCTAAGGCATAAATAATTAAATCTTATTACGAGTTTTGTTTGTTTGACTTTGAAAAATGTATCTGACGGATCAGGCTAACCAAGCGGCGAGTTGATCCATTCCGGTCACAAGATTTAGATCAGAGATATCAGCCATGACGAAAACAACGAACAGAACAAAGAAATAAAATTTTCTTCCAGCGAAGCAAATGAACAGCAAAGGAAAGAACAAAGAGACAATGAATAAGCATGCTTATCTGGTGTCATCAGCCAATGACAGGGTGATCAGGAATTTTTACGATGCTACGGATGCTTTGTCAAATCAAGTCATTTTCTGACCCATGCAGTGAACCGCTGCTAGTGTGCAATTGCAGCGCAATATTATTTCAACTAACAATGGCAGCAAAAGCATGGCGGCAAATGAAAAACAAATTTATCCTTTATGCCTGCCGACGAGGTTAATTAGCAATGATTATATCATATACAGGGCTTATACAGGGTTAGAGCAAAGGCGGATAATGCACATCTGTCATAGAGAAAACCTAAACAGGGTTTTAATGAACTGCATTTTCTTGCTCATACAGGGTTATATAATTAGTGACGAACCGCGTTCTCTCCATTTTACCCCTTATCTGCTCTCTGTGCTTGACGTTTCTCTGATTTGTCTTATTTCATGGCTGAAAATTTGCATTTGGTTTTAAATGAAAGAGGTAATTGCAATTTAGTACATGATGGAAGAGTTTACAATTTGAAACATACGAACATGCAAGATAAACTGTGGGTTTGCCGTCGGGTAATTAATATTTTATCTAATATCTCATTTCTGTTCATTCATTTCAAGTTCATAATGCAGGTTAAAAAAGGGTGCCGGGGTTCAATCTTCACGAACTTGGATGTGGACGCAGTCTTGGATTGTAATCCTCATGCAGATGACTGCACTCCTGATAATGATATCTTGTATAAAATGGAGAAGAAAAATTCTCTGAAGCGACGGGCAGCGGAGGAATTGAAGACCATTCCGCAGATTTACCACGAAGAAGCAAGCAGTGCATCTGCTGATTTGGAAACTGCTGGTCAGTTTCCAACGTATAACAGTGTTAAAACTGCGATGATTAAAGATGCGATGATTTAAAGAAAGCGGACGAAATTACGCAAAAATGGATAAAGAAGCATTGGCAGTTATTGCTGGCGTAAAGAAATTCCATGAGTATCTGTATGGTCGACAATTCACTATCATAACAGATCACAAACCACTATTGGGATTGTTCGTGCCAAAGAAGGAAACACCTCAAATTCTGTCAGCAAGAATTTTACGCTGGTCGATTCTTCTGAATGCATACGATTATATTAAGGCATATAATCTGAATTATACCAGAAATTACCGACACGGCAAAGAAATAGCAAATGCAGATGCACTAAGTCGTTTGCCAAAGCAGTCAACAGAAAATAGCGGCTCACACAACCCATTTATTCTTTTGTTAGAGACTATAGACATTTCCCCGCTTCACAGCAAGGATATTGCACGAATAACTGCAAAGGATCCGATTCTCACACGAGTTTTAAGCTGGGCATGGAGGAGATGGCCGAAATCTGTTTCAGATGAACGACTAAAACCTTATGTGACGCGTCAACTTGAAATCTCAATTCACAATGGTTGTTTGCTATGGGGCAGTAGAGTGATTATCCCACTCCAAGCAGGTCACAAAATTCTCTAGGAATTGCACGTAGATCATCCAGGCATCGTACGGATGAAAGCGTTTGCCCGAAGCTACGTTTGGTGGCCAAAATTGGACAGTGAAATCGAAAATTTGGTAAGAACATGTGAACTGTGCCAACAGTCTAGAGCTTCGCCACCGCACGCGCCTGTGCACAAGTGGGACTCTCCAAGAATTCTGTGGTCGCGCATGCACGTTAATCTAGCAGACCCCATTTGCCGCAAGAATTACTTAATCGTTGTGGACGCCTTCTCCAAATGGCTTGAAGTCAGAGTACCGAAAAACACGATATCCGAATTAGTGATATCATGCTTGAGACATCCATGGACATAAATGTGACAGATTAGCATCCATGGACTCCCTGACATTATCGTCGCCGATAATGGTACACAGTTCACTTCACACATTTTTCAGGAGTACTTAAACAAAGTTGGTATCAACCACATCACGTCCGCCCCCTTTCACCCGTCGTCAAACGGTCAAGCTGAAAGGATGGTCCGTACTACGAAAGAAGCCCTAAAGAAGATGACACAACGTGACTGGGAATACAACCTTGCGAATTTCTTATTTTGCCAACATGGTCACTCCTTGCACGACAACTGGAAAAAGCCCGGCTGAGCTTCTGATGAACCGTAGACTCCGAACTGTTCTGGACCGAGTACAACCAGACGTAGTACCGGAAGACCTTGACAAAAATTTTGAGAATGTACGCACATTCCAAACTGACGATCAGGTATACGCTAAGAATTATTCTTCGGAGAAAACCTGGAAGCCAGCGATAGTTGTAACTCCGAGAGGCCCACTGTCCTACCAGGTACAGACCGAAGACGGTCAACTGTGGCGCAGACACATAGACCCGTTGAGAAAACGCTATGTGACAGCTGAACAAAATCACAGTGCAGAGAAAGCCGAATCACAGGAAGATGAAACTGCAGAAAAAACAGTAAGAACAGAAATTATACCTGAGGAAGATACAGCAGTTATCACAACACCAAGAGAAAAAAGTGCGGCAGCGTCACAATCACCTGATACTGCAAGCGTTGGACAACAGAGATCGTCTACGCGAAAAAAAGACCGCCACAATGGCGAATGTTAATGGGGAAGGGATGTAATGCATTGCGATTTTATGCGATCAAAAATATCTACAAAAAGAACGCGCAGGAACATATTACAGTACGTCACCATTGTGCGTGCCTAGGTGTGTTCCCGCGTTCTTTCAGTGTGCATTGTCTCTTTGTGTGTGTGTTGTCAGTGTGTGTAATTTCGTGTGCGTTATACATTAGCCTGGTATTGTGTTGTCATTACAAGTAAAGTTTCTGCATATATCAATCAGTTCACATAAACAACACTTTTTCTTTCAAATGTATTGATATACATTTTTCCTTCGACAGCCACATGAAATTAAATTTTTTGTGACAAGGATGACTGTTCTCAATAAAAATAATTTGAAGTCGCATTATCACTAGGAGAAAATTACGTGGCTCATTGCTAACTACACAGAGCCCAGGGGCAGGGAAATCAGTCGTTTTAATAGTTAATTATTGGTGATGATTGTAATCGTTGGGACAATAAATAGTTTTAGTACTCCATTTCAGCTGAAATGTTTAGGTTTTTTGTGACCATGAGCAACGGCTTGTATAAACTTTTACGATAAATATCTTGATAAGAGAAACACTTCGTAAATTCCGCATGCACGTGATTTCACTTGAAAATCTGTTTTCCAGTTCAGATCATAATTTGATAAAAATGGGCTCTTTTCAAAAATATGCACTGAATAGAAAGCAGCAAGACGTATTAGTTTAGGATTTAATTTACGGAAAAACAACATGCCAATCTACTTTACCTGACAAACCAGTCTTCTGCTAACTGCAAAAAACGAACAATTTATGTAACAATACCTGAATTTTACTATATTAAGGATACTGTAATTGAACATAGTGTAGGTCTTTAGTTGTACTAACGAAAGGTTAATTTCTACTTTTCTTCATTCTTATTCTTGTGTAAGTGAAATTTTATGATAACGCCCTTGTACTGCTTAAGCAATGATGATAGCATCTCTTGCTCTAAAAACTAACTGTTGAAATGATAGGGGTCTATTCTGATTGTTTTGTTTAAGTTACACTTTTTCTCTCAATAGTTATTGTTGTTAAAAATATATGGAAAAGACATAAATTTCATTTAGGTTGCGCAACATAGTATCCAGTTATTGAAAAGGAAGCTTATTTTTTTTAACCGAAGGTGAGGCAATGAACGCAAAGTTCTCAAAACATTGCTGCTCACATACACATTCACAAAACATAGGAAGCAGCTGTTTTAATAGCATCATTTCAATGAAAATTTTAGTTTTAGGTAAGAGGACCAGAAACATTTAGAAACCACAAATGATACGTCGTATAATACATTTGGTAGTTTTGCATCATGGTGCTGTGACTACAATCATTTGATAACTGTTCTGTAAACGTTTATCAATGCGAAAACGTTCACCAACAAAGAATGTGCACTTTTAACTAAACATGGACATCGATGGAGAAAAGGAATTGCTTTTGCTGTGACAGAAAATTGTTTTTATGTGGTAAGATTTATTAGATGCATTTCACTTTAAATTTTTTATGCTTTCAATTAAGAAAACAAAGCAACAGTGATGAATAGAATTCAGGAATTTGTTTGTTAACGACGAAACTCGATCGCTTGAGCGTCAGTGGACTGTATTATTATTCACGCGAGAGGTCAACCTTATTTGATTGGCAAACAGTTAATTAAGATTGTTCGTTAACGAACGTGACGAGAGAACAGAGCAATAACGGATAGACTTTATTGAAGATTTTATAACAGACAACAGTGTCAGCAGATACCAGAGAATTTTACGAGGGTCAGATTACCGAAATAACTCGTCAGATTGTTTACTAGGTGTGGAAACTTACATGTCCAACTGTTTTTGAGCAACTTATATCAAGCCATGAGGTATTCCACTGAAGTACTGCCATTCTTTTGTTCTCCACTGTTACTGAATACTTGTATTTTGACAATGGAGAGAAAGTTCATTGCACTGGAAAGCGCTGTGGATTTCGTAGAAATGCTTTCTCCTTAGGACCAAATGAATGTGGAAATTTGTTAGTTGCCACCTAATAAAGATGGGAACATCACTAACAAAGAGCATATCGATGAGGATGATCTTATGAAAGTCGAGTTAACAGACGTTTGTGGTGAACTTGTGAATGTGAATGAACTTGAAACTGTTATGAAACTGATTTTGACAAATATGACGAGGAAACTCAAGAAGAAACTACTCTGAAACTTCACGAAAGGAAAAAGAGAAATTCATTTATGAATGCTTTTGACCTCGTCCGTGTTGCGCCTTTGTCGAATATAGCTCCCCGCAGCTGATGTTGCTCAGTTCCATACAATTATTTTACCTGATGTTTCCTAAACAACGCATGCAGTATTACGCTGAAATGACCAAGCGTTATGGTGCATAGAAGGGCAGAAATTTGGAAGTCGATGGAGATGACATTGAACAATTCTTCGACATTTTGTTATTTAACGGATATCACAGTGTACCATCTGAGAACATGCTTTCGAGTACATCCGAAGATTTGATAATGCCTTTGGTTTCTGGAACTATGAGTCGAAACCGATTCAGGGAATTAAAAAGAAATTTCCCCATGATGGAAAATACAGAACTGCTACCTGAAGACAAATTAAATAAGATTTCCGCTATTTCTTCTTCAAACCTATCGTCTGATGTAACGTAACTGAGTCATTGGTAACTGAATCTAACAGGTATTCATCGTCACTTTCTGTTTCCAGCTCTGATATATCTACATCAAGGAAAACACAACTCTACAGTTAAATATTTATTAATTTTAACAGTTTCTGCGTATCATCCCACCAGCTGAATTTGTGAAAACTGTACTTGTAATTTGTAAATCGTTGTTTTACACTGAAACTGAAATATTTAAATTTCTAACATGCCTAAAGAGTTGAACTGCGAGTGATGGCAATTACATCTTTTTTAAGCTACGAGCTTTTAATATAAACATATCTGATATTCTTGGATTTTCGAAATTCATGAATACGTATATTTTTTAGGATACTCAATTTTTATAAATATTTATCAAATTTTAGAAATACATCTGTTTTCCGAATGCTGCAATGTATCGAGGAAGAAAAAAGCGTACCTATATTCAAATATCCTAATTTCTAATTGTATTTACATTGCAAGAATGGCTGACAGGGTGATATTATTTTTCAGTGTAATTTTATTTAAAATGTTGATTTTAAGTAGCATAATGATTTTCATGCTATTCATGGTAATTAAATAATGCACTTTTAATTAAAAATGAAAATAAGATTTGTATCATGCTGTATTATGTATATGCTTTTCAGCAAAATATTACTCGTAGGCGTATGCATTTAGTTTGTTTGCAACACACGATGAATTTTTTTACATCGTCATTCCATTCAGTTTTTTAATAAATTTCCTGCGCAATTCATATCTCTTAAAACACTGGGGGGAAAATATATTTGTTTACTTAATTTTCAAAGGATCTAAACAAAGCGTTACGTAAATTTTTCTAATGAAAACTGAATGGCACATCCGTGAACACGTCTTTACGTGAATGACAGCATGCATAGCTTTTTGTCGGGCTTTTCATCTTTTCAGTAGTGGAGTCTGCGTCATGGGTAAAATATGTTAAATCAGAATGAGGTTTATACTTAATTTTGAAACTCGATTCATTGTATGCTCTTTCACTTGCAGAACGTGTACGAGTTTGTAAGTCAAGGAATACAGTTCCTGCTGGTGTGATATATGCAGTGCTAGCAGATGGATATATTCCAGAAACTTCTGGTGGAGGTGGCATTGGATAAACTCCTGTATTAGTCATTCCACCAATTGGCAAGACCATACACTGGGATAAACCTGGGCATTGCATTTGATAATTGCACCATCCAACAAATATTCCTACGCCACATATGCTTCCATCAGGAAGGGTAGGGACAGAAGATGGAGGCAACGGTCCCGATGGTGGATATGGTATACCAGGTATAGGGGGCGCTGGTACAGGTGGTGCCGGTGGCATGGGTGGCACGGGCACAGTCGGTGGAATCGGATAAGGAACACCTGGTGGAGTTGGACTTATAGGTACTCTCGGGCCCTTTTCTAAATAATTTATTATTTATTTAATCATTAAAAATTATTATAACAATGTATACCGTCATCTAAGAAGACACAAACTTGTGCTGACGCGCTGAAAACTGTATTTGGAGCGCATGCTTTCACAGTCCATTTACCACAGTACAGATAATCTGGCTGCGGCACACATTGAAGGTAACTGTTATAGCTGCCAGGATTAGGAGCTAAGGGGGCCATCATCCAACTGCACATTCCATCTGGTTTGGCATCATTTGCATAAGGAGGAACTAAATCATAAGATATTAAATCTGTTGTTTATTCCATTTATTTCTGTAAGTTACTGAAAGGACAAGGCCTCGGTTTGGTGTCTACTGGAGGTGGTGTGACGCCTGGTGCTCCGGGTCCTATTTCAGGACCACCAGGAACGCCTGGTCTTCCAATGCCTGTTCCTGGACACGGGCATATGACAATGTTGACAGATGACGGGCATACGCATTGACCATTTGACAAACGCATCACAGATTTCTAATTTTCATGAAGATGTTGTTGAAAAATAAAAATTTTACTAAGATATTATTACTAGATACTAGATTATCTTACATTACATACATAATAGATACATATTTTTATTGAAGATTGAAACCGTAACGCAAAAATTGAAATCATTTTTGAAAATATTTTTTTAGTGATATGTTTAGCTTGTAAGTGAATTTTTACCGTTATTAAAAAGGTTATAAATAGTAAAAGAAATATTTTTAGATTTTACTAAATTTTGAATATTTTATAATTCCATTTAAATTTACCTCTTTGTTACTAATTCTTCGCAGTGAAGTCTTCTTTCCTACTTGCTGCTCCATTGTCACCAATTTATCACAGATGCCTCGCCAAGGGTTGAACAGGGCATCTTTTCCACAGTTGTAAATTGACCATATACCAATATCCTGCCTAAGATTACAAATACCAATAAGATGACAAACAATGAACAATAAGTTTCAAATTTTGAAAAGCTTACCAAGGCCAGAGTAAAGTATCATTAGTAGGCTTTGCACAAGCTAAGTACATGGTCATATTTTCATGGAACACAGGACGTCGACTTAATTGACATATGTCACCAATTGTTACCGGCAGTGTATTTTGAAATAATTTATTTTTATTGATACTATTTATCTGTAGTTTGAAAGATGTCGCATCTGAAAGATTGCTTCTGTAAAAAAAATTGTAAACAAAATTTTGCGCATTTTACTCACCTTTCGAGCCTAACGATTGAAAAATGAAACAGCCAAAAAAGAGCAGCAGCAATGTCCATTTTTGAATAGCAGTAACGCATATGATCATGATGATCTAAGATGAGCGGGTAGGACTGAATTGTGAAATCAAAGATAACAATTTAAATAGAAAATTGTGCTCTTTGATTTGATTATAACCATAATAAGAATAGTTTAATTTTCAGATGGACATTCTTGTATAGACAAGAGCTGTCGAAAATTGTCACTTGAAAAGGGCGTCACAGGTAAACAGATTGGCTTCAGTGTTTACTCAAGCTTCCAGTTTTGCATAGCAATAAATCTCCATTTGAATCACGTTATGGAACATCTTCTGAAAAGGCGTGACTTTGCCGTTTCGTTATTGAAATTAAAAAGAACTAACCAATCTTGATTCTTCTTCTCAGAGATGTTTTCTATCACGAAGTGAAAGTTACGTTCGGCCCATAATCACATGCCGGCTATAACAATGGTCCTGGCTGGTCTGCCTGCATTGAGCAAATGATCAAACATTCATCACCGCCCTGATAGAAAGCAAGTAAACAACTGTTCACGTCACCGACGTGTCAAACTGAACATGTACATATATATATATATATATATATATACATGTATGTATGTATAAATTGATTACATATATTATGCAATATTTTTATGACTAAAACTTCCTTCATCTTTTACAAATTACAAAAATTAAAACTAATCTACTAGTTGGTATTTTTTTTCCCAACATTTGAAACAAAACATTATATGCCGTGCAAATGCTACTTTTTGTTAAGAGCAGGTGAAAATATGCGGTACAATTGAGTGCTTGTTTTTAAGGAACATTTTCTGTGTAGCTTTGCCTTTTTTGTCCCACTCACACTGAGAAACGTTTTGACGACGAATAAACAAATGAATTTTTGACATAAATATTGCTAATATTGATTTTACTATACAATACTGCTTATATCTGCTGTTAAATTACATAATTTGGCCAAAGTAAAAAAAATATGAAGTCACATCGTACTGCACGATTAGCAGATCTACATAAGAGAATTATTGTACAAATGACCATTAAAAGCTTTTGAATGAATAATGTGAACGCCGACCAATAGCAAAAGTAAATAACTCGGCGACCTTCGTGTTTCACTTCACTTTCACTGTCGTATCGGCAAATGTAATAATAAAAGAAAAAGTAATATACAGTTTATAAAATGAAAAGCTTCATCTAMAAGCAAACTGCACGTTGATGGTAAACGGATGTCCAACCTTTTCATGCATATCATCTCATCGTTGGAATCAGCAAGAAGTACACTTATTCATACTACCTGCATAAGGTAAACGCAACATAACCAAAAAAAATATGCATATAACAATTGATGCTATTGTTGTTTTTAACTTGCATTTAAACAATGAATAGAGAAACAACCTTACACTGTTATTCTGATAGATTAAAAATAAATAACTGTTGTTGCCTTGTATTTATTGTTTTGTTATTTTCAGTTGGAATAGTTCAACTTTGCTTATATCAACAATAATTGTAAAGCTGAAAACAAAAATAAACAAACAATCGATGCACAACGCATGTCGCTTACTTGTAAATAAACTTTCACTTTTCGAAAATATTTTAAATTTAAAAAAATGTGAAAATGAAAAAATCACAGCAATTTAATAACTTTCTTTTCAACGCTTATTGGGTCGAGAAATTGTTTACAATGCATATAGATTAGCTTCAGTTCTATACAGCTCAATTTATTACAAACAGTATCAGTTATATTTTAAAAAGATGAAATGTTACAACACTTCTAACTTGTTTCTCTTTATTTATTTAGTTCATTGCAAAATGATACCTCAAATTTATGCTTTACAACGTGAAACGCTATTTTGAAGGAAAATACAAATTCAATAAATGAACATTACACTGATCTGTATCAACTTTATTATTCAACTACCTTTGATTGCAATGAATCATACAAAACTTTTATCGTCGTCGAAAATAAAATCGACATTAAAGTTAAGCAAATAACATTTAATAAAAATAATTTATCCTCATGAATTCAAAATTACAATTATAACAGTAATAAAATAATGTAGTCGATGAAAAACTTCGGCAAAACTTTCTCGGTCATACATACCGTTACTTTTCAGAATATTTCAAATAATTTTCAATAAATTTTATAATAATAAAAATGAACTATTTAGCATTTATGTAAATCGCATTTTTCAGATTATATATATCCAAGTATTGGAAAGCAAAAACTTTGACAATAGCTTCACTTAAAAGTTGTGCATTCTAAAAAGCCAGCTTTTTGTGAAACATATATTAGAAAATATTAAGTGTTCATTTATCTGAATAAATGAATATCAACGAGTGCATATCATTCAAAAATTAGTTACTTAAAAACAACATATATATAACAACTGCATACGTTAGGAACGTTAAAAAATTATTACATATCTCTTTGCCAAGAAAAACTGCTGAATTGGTAACTATATGAATGGCTCATTCTTTCTCAGTCATTATTAACGACAAAGAAAAATTACAATCAAATCATCAAATTTTCTATTACATTAATATAACAAAAATCTAAATATCACATCACTATTAACAGAATTTTTAGAATAATAATCTTCAACAAAAAAATAGTAGAAAAAATCTTAATATGAAATTTACAATTCATCATTCTCCTGTTTTTCTGTATCATCTATTGTCCATCGCGGTTCTTCAAAGTACAAACTTTCCCTCTGATACGGATTCACATAATCTGGATTAGCAGGAATAAGGTCAAGTTCTTGGCCAACCAAATACATCAATTCAGTTGTTTTCACATCATAAAAGCCAGTTGAATTGCAAAATGCGATGCTCCAAAGAAGCGTTGCTTTGGCATTAGTATCATTTAAAAATTTTTTTACAATATGTGGAAAATGTATCGTCAATTCGGAAATAAATGCTGTATTTTCCAACAAACGAGTTACAGCTAAAAGTAATACACACATATGTACGTAAATACATACATACACACACGTAAATATATTCAGAAAATAAAGAATTAAAGAAAAAATATTGCTCAAATTGAAATCAGTACTATATATCAAAAATGTATAAATAATAAATAACTTTTAACAAATAATATTAACAATAAATAAATTACCATCTTTGAGTACTGCATCTGCAGGGAATGTCATTCCAGGAATATAGCCAGATGATTCAATGGTAACACGAGACTTTTCTAATATCATTATAATAGTTTCCATAAACATATTTATCGCTTTTCCTTTTCCTTTTTGTGAAAAGTTTCCAATCAGTTGTTTAATTAAATCACGTTGTTCTTGTCGTTTCAATAAAAAGCTTTCTAGATCTCAAAAATTCAGTAGTTATCAACAACTGCTCATAAAAACCAAAGTAATACATACAATTCTGCCATCTGGAATCGCTGCTTTCTAATTTCATGCTATTTTCCGTTTTCACAAGCCCACAAATGATTTGTAATAATAAGAAATATATAAATATGTAAGGCATTCAATAAGAACAGTCGAACAATATTCAAAATTTAAAATAACAGCACACCTGAAAAATACGAAATTACAATAATTGTGCAAAAAATCGTTACAATTACAAATTAATAAAATTTTCGTTTAAAATTCAATTTAACTTGGAATAGAACTGATCATGTAATATTATGTTACTTTTAAAATAAAAACATCAAGTTCAATTAAAAATATTCAACTCACTATTTCATTTAATAATAATTAATTTTCAGGCGCAACACCCTACTGTAAAGGAACTATACGTTTATTTTGAATAGTTTAACGTTCCAACTTTACAAAATATCAATACCTTTAAAATTAGCTTTCATTGAAAAAATATAAACTGTTATCGCTCTTTAAACGCTATTCAAAATGTTTACTCCGAGAAACCGCGGCTGGTTATATCGTTTCATGAACCACAAGAAAAAAATCATATTTTTCTCAGCCGCTACAGCTTGGTCAATTAATTATGCAAAAATGTCCATGGAGTAAGTTACGCTAAACTTATTTATTTGTTTATAGAAATTTATTTAATTCAACTATGTTTGCACTTTCTTTCATTTGATTTTTCATATCTACTACAATCCACAGTATTGGGAAATTAATTTTGAAATCTGAAATTTGTGTTGTTCTTCAATCATATTAGAAAATAATATTTTCTAATTTTACAAAGAATAATGTTCATTTGTCGAACTACATTCAATTTCAGGGAACGTCAGATACTTCTGGAGTACTGCTGTAAAGCGAAAGTAAGGATGAAGACATGTACTAAGATCTGTGAATTAATCACTAATTTCCACTCCAATTTGATACGTCTAGAAATACGGAGATGAGCCCATATCTCGTTTTGGTAATATTCGAAAAATATCAGTTCTGATAAACAAAGATGATGATTTTGGGTATTCATATTATCTTTAAATTTCTGTTTTTAAAGAAAAAATATAAAAATAGACATACTCACTTATTTTCAAATGAATAACTTATTTAAATGTATTTTTGTTTATTTTACTTTCCATTCTACAGTATTTGTGAAATGCAAGTAAACTCCCAATGTGGCATATGTATAAGTTTTTGTAAAGTCCTTGTTTCAGTGTAACGTTTTATTCATAATTATTTTTTTAAATAGAGTGTATAACAATAAATATAAATATTTTTTAGACGAGCGAAAAGGAATTTCGAAAAATATGCTCTTCCTCTTTTTCATTTTGCCGGATTGGACATTGAAATTATAAATGTAAAGTTTATTTTTTGATTTACTCTATATGGCATTTTATTGTTATTATTATTGTTATATTTATGTTATTTAGTGTAACAATAATGAGTTCCCTGATGAAGAGGTGAATTTGTTGAGAAGATCACAAAGCGATACACTGTACATTGTGGGTGGGGATGAAATTATTTCAAAGGTTTGCATTTTACAGTTGTACAATTGAATATTAATTTTGCTAAATTTCAGACCGTGAATAATGCTATGAGATCAGAAATGTTTCACTTGACACAACTGAAAGTTCAAATTATGTTTTGTTATAAATGAAGTTTAGTTATTTATCATAATTTTTTTGTAACAGATGAAGTACGAATTCCCAGTATTGGCATTTTTCCCAGTGGGCGGTAGCAATTACATAGCTAAAACATTTTTTTCTCCAGTGTCGTCTAGAGTGAAGTAATTAATGATGATTAATGTCAAAACTTATTGCAAAATACTAAAAAAACAAATAATCTGATTCAAGAAATTATTGTGAAAGTGCTATGGCCGTGATTGATGGAAAATGTCAGTCTGCGAACTGTTTCAAATACAAGGTCAGTGTTTCTTTTATTTTTCTCTTAATATTTCACAAAATTGATAAAATTTTGTTTGCACAATTTCATTTATGTAAAAGAGTTGAAAAGTTTGTATTTTTTTTTCTTTGAAATTCAGATAGGTGAAGAGGAGGAATCAATTGCACTGGGCTATGTGTATTGCGGTGATGCTACTGGAGTGTTTGAAAAGAAATATCGATTTTTTCGAAGATTTCAGGAAAAATTATCTGCACTTTATTATACTCTTACAGTATACTAATTATTATTTTTTAAAATTATTTTTCTTAAACTTTTAATGTAAAAGTTTTAGCATAAGGTTCATGCAAAAAAGCTGGAACTGAGTTACGTTGAGCCGTGCGCGGGATGTTCAAAATGTTCTGTTTATAAAACTTTGTTGACACCTCAGCAGCATTGGTGGCATAAATTGATAGGCACAAGATCAATCGCATCATCAGGTTGTTATTTTCTGTTTCAATATCAATTTGAATATTAAAAAAAATATATATATATATATTTAGCCGATAAAGTAATTAATCGTGGTCAAGCAATCAATTTGAATTGTGGTGAAGAAAAGCATGTAAAATTGTCAACTGTAGTTTTCAAACTTGCAAATGATTTGCTCTCAGTAATTTATTAGTATTTGTGCGAGTTGAGCGGATTAATGTTGAAAGCAGAATGGTTTACTTTAGGATGACCCACCCAAAATGGATTTGTTAGTTGGACCAAAAAGTATCACCAGATGGCAGTTTCTTAATGAATTGTGGAAGCGATCAAATTCTGACAACCCTTATTCTGTTTCATCCGACTTTCAAACTTCATTGGCCGGGAGAAGTTTTCGATGTCACATAACATCCACTGATGAGGTTGTTCCAAGTGTTTGTTTGCATGCAATTTTTTAAAATTAATTTTTATTTTTCAGACTACATTAGTGGTCGATGGAAAAAAGTTGCCATCTGCTGATATCAGCGTTGAAATTGTCCCAAGTTTAATTCAGGTGTTAGTGCCGAAATAGAGAATAAAATTTAAAAAAAAAACATATTAAAAATGGGCACGAATCAAATGCTACCGGTTTCACTATTGCAAAAATTAATTCTTGATGATCATTTTAAAGTGTTGAAATTTTAAATTTGATTGTGTTCAGGTTTTTTTTGTTACAAAGAAAAAATATTTCTCAAAAGTTATGCTTTTCCGCAATCAAAAAAGAGCTCTTCCCTTTGATTGAATTAAAAACTTGCATAAAACGATGGGCAGTTACAGAAAATCAGAAATGAATAAAAGTTAATTATCATAATAAATTTAGAATATTTTTGTCAATAGAAGACAATTTAAAATGTGTCGAACAAAGATAACTACAACTAGTGAATGAACAAGTGCAAATATTTGCGTTTTTGTGCAGAATTACAAAATGGATCTCACAAAACACATTCTGCGAATTCGTTTCATGTTGGCTGTCCAATTTTCAAATGGTATAAAACTTTTTCTTCGAATCATTCGCATGATTTCGCAGAAGCTGACATGCTTGAAATTCGGCCGCATCTCCGTAACAATCACGATATCGGTCCATTTCCTTCACCAAACGTTCGGCGCCATAATTGTCCACAAATCGGAAAGGTCCTGAATGGAAATGGAAATGAATTCAAACTTCTCTTCGCAGATGAGAACAAAATCCTAACAATCCAATCAATGAACTCACCTCCCCAAAACGGTGGAAATCCCAAACCAAAAACCGCACCAATATCACCACTTCTCTAAATTAATGAAATATAAAAAATTTCTCTTTAATCACTAGCAAAAATTGTACCGGTGAAGAGATGACGCCTTCTTCTAAGCAGAGCAAAGCTTCGTTGACGAATCGACTCACCATTCGAAGCTGCCTGTCGTGGTCAGAGTCACTAATCAAAAAATTCAATTTTAATTATGATAAAAAAATTAATACAAAATCGGACCATCCTCTGCTTGGTTTGGCATGATCTTTGAAAATCTGCAACGCTTTACTATTCACTTGTTTGACTTTTGATTTCGAATAATTAAAACATCCTTTTCCAGATTTTCTTCCTAAATTCAACATTAAAACACGTTTAATTTTAAAAAATTTCCCATTATTTCAATAATTCATAATATCATATCAACCACCCAACGCACCAAGAAAGTTATTATCAACCATTTTTTGCAAAACAGATATATCGCCACCGGCCATCCGTTGGCCAAGCTTCTCTCCTTGAAAAAAAAACAAATAAAGATTTGTAAAATTTGTAAATTCATAATACCCAAATATTTTGCAATATGCAATGCCACATCAACGCCTACTTCGTCTACCAAAGTCACAAAACCTACAGGAAAACCAAAGCCAATGCACAAGTCGTTCAACTCTTCAGGACTGACACCTTCCTGAATAAAAAACAAATAAACAAACAAACAAACAAATTGTATTCATCCACAATATCAAGATTGTGGATGATTTTTGAAACCTGCAACAGACGAATCGTTTCAGAAAGCATCGCCGTCAAAACGCGAGTAGTGTAAAATCCAGGACTATCTTTGACCACAATGACCAATTTTCCTTGTCTCAACCCAACATTCACTGCCGCAGCTTAATAACAAAACAAATAAAAACAATGATAATGTATAATAAATGTAATTTTTTCATCTTCATTTTTCAATAAAACAAACAAACATCTTACAAGCTGCTTCTTTCGACGTTTTCGACGTAGTGATCACTTCCAACAGTTTCATCTTGTCGACCGGTGAAAAATAGTGCATCCCAACAATCTTAGAAACAAACGAACAAAATTTAATAAACAATCGGATAATAAATAACAACAACAACCGGAACAACAGAATGAATAATAAATAAAAAATCTACATTTTCTGGTCGTTCGCTAGCTTCAGCAATTTTTGAAATCGAAATTGCCGACGTATTCGAAGCAATGACACAGTCTGGTCGAACGCACTGTGGTGAAAAAAGATTGTTCAACGAGCATTTGAAATTCAAAAAGAAGAAGAAGAAATTTAAATAAACAAATAATTAAAACAACGTACCTGTTCAATTTCACGCAATACTTTCTGCTTCAGTTCGACATCTTCAAAGACTGCCTCGATGAGCAAATCTGCATTCTTTATCGCTTCACGATCAACTGACAAAAACAAATTAGCCAACATGTTATCCTTTTCTAATCTGATAGAGCAAACCAAAAACAAAATTAAATCATTAAAACAAACAAACAAACAAACAAACGTACATCGTTATAGATTGCCGTTTCACCTTCTTGTCCAAATGTTGAGCAATGGATCTCTCGCCTCGAAGAAGAGCTTCCTTGTCCAAATCATTCAAATAAGTCACAAAACCATTGTAAATCGACATTTGGGCAATTCCGCATCCCATCAAGCCGGCTCCAATCACTGCCAAAGACCTGAAAATTCAAGCTAATAAATATAAAAAATAATATTAAATAAAAACACAATCAACAACAATGCTCACTTTGGTTCCTTTTTCACCGGAGGGAATGGATTCTTTTTGCACTCGGTAGATAAAGTGAACAAGTGAATGAGACTTTTGGATTCAGGAGACGTAGCCATCAAGCCGAATGCCTGTGTAAAATTTCCAAAACGTTCATATACAAAAATTTGCATTAAATATCGTAAAAGTGGAAACCTTGGCTTCGGCTTTCAAGCCGTCTCCAATTCCAAATTTGTACCCTTTTCTCACCACGTTCACAATGTGGGAAGGCGCAGGATAATGGCCATGAGTCGATTTTTCAACTTTGTTGCGCATGTAAACAAAGAACAAATTTCTGAATAATTCAATATCCAACAATGTGTGCACCAAATCTGCAAAAAAAACCAACATGTCAACAATAACAACTGTAAAACAAATCGCGCTTACTGTGAGGAAATTTCAGTTTTCTCAAAACGACAAGTTCTGTGGATAGAAGATCTCGTAAAACTTGAACAGCGCCCTGTTCCAATTCCTTGATCATATAATCTTCGTCAGTATGCAATCCTGGAGCTGAGCAATAAACAATGTCTAATCCATCAAAGCAGAAAATAAATAAATGTTCATTAAAGCTACACAAACCCAACGGTTCAACGAGCATGTCCACCAAACCAATACTTTTCGCTTTGGATGCAGATATTGTTTTCCCTGTGAGCATCAAATCCATACTATCGATGATTGATATCTGAAGCAAATAAACAAATAAAAGGCAAAATAAGTTAAATTTTCCCAGCGTTTCTTACCAATCTCGGCAAACGTTGAGTTCCACCAGCTCCTGGCAGTAAACCAAGTCGAACTTCAGGCAATCCAAAAATTGTTTTCTTCGAATTTACAGCAATGCGATAATCACATGCCAACGCAAGCTATAATAAATTAATAAACAAATAAACAAAAGCAATTCGTACAAAAACAATTCGACAATTTACTTCCAAACCACCGCCAAGACAAGTGCCATTAATGGCTGCTACAACTGGCTTGTAATTGGAATGAATTCTATTCATAATAGCTTGGCATTTCAAAGACAACGCAGTCGCTTCTGCGACTGAATGGCAACTGGCGATAATTCTGTTAGATAAATAAAACCTTCAAATAAACCAACTTTTCACCTAAACAACCAAAACTCACTTCGTATCGGCACCAGCAATAAAACTTCCAGATTTCCCTGACATTACAACAATACCTTTGATAGAGTCATCTTGTGTAAATTTATTCAAACAGTCGTAAAATTCCATCATAAAATTGATGTCCATAATATTTTCCTAAATTATCAAAAAAAATTAAAATTATAAAATTATTTTCTATAAAAATGTAAAAGAAACATCAATTGGTAAATTATAAATTATTATAAGATAGCGAATTACGAAAATTACGACTACACAAAATATAAGAGCCATACCTTGGATCTTGGTGTGTGAAATTTGATAATTCCAATCTCTTCGTCACGGTAGCTATTCATTCTTGTCAACGCTTGAATTATTGAATTATTAAAAAAAATTATAAATAAAATAACTTAACAGACGAACTTGAGATATTTGTGGAGCAACGATTGCACAGGCGTAACACTTGAAATTTCACGCTCAGAGTACCTAAACATTAGAAAACTGTTTCTAATAAAAACAACAATCTAAAATTGGCTTCTTCTCCACATTAGCTTGTTTTACATATCACCTGTCTCATTGGTTGTGGCTCTCTAGTAGTATTTTAATTTAAAAGTTCCTGAAAAAATAGCCCCCTCACATCTTCAAATTGCCATATTGTATTTATTAATCAAATTCTACATTTTCCTTTTCATCGACCCAAATCATTTTTATTCGTAATGAATCTGCTGAGATGTTTCATTTAACAATTTTCATCATCAAAATTCAAAATATTTCATCATTTTCTCCAGCGCTATTGCATATAATCTTTCAATAACTAATAACATTGCAAAAAACATTAGGATTTTTTCCAAAATTAAACAATAATTTGCCAGCAGTTTCAGGCCGTTTTACTTTTTCTTACATTTATATTTTGAAATAATTTATAGCACATATTTCACACAGATACAGCTTTACAGATTACAATTAAACAATCAACACACAATTAATACACGACCTTAATCAGTAGAACCGAATCTTACTACTATATTCAATCGAATTAAAATCAAATGGCTAACTTTCATGTGCACAATAAACAAGTTCATTTGTTTCACGGACTTTATTCATGGTGCTAAACAACACTACTTTTTGCTGATAGTCTGAAGTCAAATTTCAAGAGGTGTGAAACTGAGCTTAAGTGAACAGCATGAAATATTGTTGCTCTTCTTGTAGGTTATGCTTAAGGTAAACGTAATTATGAAAAGTCAAATTTTTTTCCAACTCCATATTTTCTAATAGCGGTAAATAAATGATACCCTTCACTAATGAAATCTACTTTATAACAGTATATTAAAAAATATGATTAACGGAAAAAAGGTCAAATGAACTTTATTTCTTACTGCGAGCTACTGTAGTTAAACCAAAAAATGTTGCCATTCTTCGATCAGACACCAAAGATTAAGTCTTCAAATCGGCAGTTTCAGTTTATCTGTAATATGTAATTGCAAATAACTCTAGAATTCAAGCATAATTTTTCTACTTCATCAGTATTACATATGAATTTCAGCAAGGAAACAAAATTGAAAAAATTAGAAAACATCACAATGAATGTAGAAAAAAGCGTACATTACAAAAATAATTCAACGATTTCCATCTACGAAGAAATTACAAGAGCATTAAAAACAATCAAGTACACGCTGTTGATAAACGGTAGAAACTTAAAAGAATATATTAAATAAATTCAAGAAAAATGTCTCAGGTTTTATCAGTTATTTTATAAGTAATACAACTATTTATTAAATGATGGAAAAAGCATCCCTACAATATATTACGTGTGCGTTAACTTAAGCGATGCTTATAAGCAAATACATAATTAGTTTAGATAAATATTTGATAGCTGTAAAAGAAAATATTTTACTGCATTATATTTCTTTTTTAAGTAATGAAAAGTTATTTAAAGATAAAGAACAAATGAATTCATATATTTATTGAAATATATTGACCTTGAACGTGAAAATCTCTTTCTATATTTAAATGACTGTGTTGATTTGATGATATATATACAGCAAAATTTTTTTATAGCGAATCCCGATATGACGAAATATTTGATATAACGAACGAATTTCATATTAATTACGTATTATGAGAACCTTATTATAGCAAATATTTTACAACGATAAGCTCATTATAACGGCGGCATTTGGGGTTCTCAAGTGGTTGCAATTTTGTTTTACACGACTTCTATGGATTTTTTCTGTAAGCATTCGGTTATAACGATTATTCGTGAACATGCATGCATACAACAACCACGGGTAAATGAATAAAAATAATTCTTAGTTGGGCTCATTTTCAACGTACTGTTTCCCATCTGAAAATCAGTTCAGGTCATTATCGTCTGTGATATAAGGTATAATCCATGAAATGGGAATCCGTGAAATCGGTAATACCCATTCCAAGTGAATTGAATTTCGAAGAATATGCAACGATTGACGATCAACTTCAAGTTACGCATCTTATGTCTAACAGTGAAATAACAAATTCTATTGCTAAGACTAATGACGATGCCGACAACAGCCGTGAAAATAACTCTGATGACGAAGAATCGCCGGTATCAATCAATGAGGCTTACAATTCCGTTCAAACTTTACGAAAGTTTTTGGTTTCTCAAACGGAGACAAAAGCTGAATATTTTTTTGCTTTTAAATGAAATGGAAAATTTTATACTTAATTTATCAGCCAAAAAATAACGGAATATTCATGTCCGAATTAGAAATTTGATGGTTTTCATTATTTTTTGCGGTTTCTCAATAAACTGCACGAATTTAGTGTAAATCTCAATACCACGAATTATTCGTTACAACGAAACAATCATGAATTCCCTCTGAGTTCATTGTAACGGTATTTTACTATATATATATATAACTCAAACACATAAGTATCAACAATAGGTTATGCAAATTTATTTGTCCAATAAAAGATTAGTTTAGACAGAAGCAAAATTGGAGTAACAATTCTTTATTGCGCTTCTTGGCGCCTCATACTTATGCGTAGAATTATGGCGTTGTGCGAAGTCTGTTGGTCAAAATCACCAGACAGACATTCATTCACGTTTAGATGTTGGCTTTTGTATGTTACGCAGATGGTGAAGAATTCTACACCAGCTCTGCAGATTTTCACAGCTGGCTACGGTCTTCGTAACAGTTTTGCCGCATTGATTATTTTCTGCCGTTTACGTATTGACCAAATGAATCATTCTGCTCCAAGATTTATGAGTTTAGACAAAGCATGGTTTCAAATTACAGCATCTTTAGTATCTAAAATTTTCTTCTCATCGCAGCATGAAATTGTTGTTTCACATGAATACTTTGGATTAGAAGTTCTCGCACTGGATGATTCTGTTGTGGTAAAAAGGAATATTTGAATTTATATGACGTCGACGATCATTTTATACGCCCGCTAACCCCCGGCGTTCTGATTTTCCAGAGTTTCCACCGCTTGTATGCTTTCAGTACTAATAAAGAGAGAGTTCGCCCACGATTCTGACAACCAGAGCGACTCCTGCCAGCATAATTTTCATTTTATTAGCTCAGCTGGTTAGCATCCTCGACTGGGCAGATCCGCTGAGTTCTCCTTTGTAAGGCAATATTTCCAACACTGAGGCCATACTGATTACTGTACCTCTTTCACATGGTTTGCCACAAAGGGCTTCCAGCGCTGGCTTCCGGCTGTCAAACGCAACCGGACATTTTAATTTATCATTAACTATCTTGTACACAGCGTGATGTAGAAAACACTACATTTTACTGATCTGGTAGACATCAAATTTTCTTTCTCATACGGACTTCAGACTGAATGCAAGAGTCACTATTGTGTACTCAGGTTATTTCACCCTGCCTTGCTTCATGACGTGGTCATCATTCGGCAAGCACAAAGTTTCCCAGTAACCAAACTTCACTTGACTTCCTACACAAACCCATCAAGCATCGTGACACATCATATGACAGTGTACTGTTAGATTGGGCACTTACCATGTATTCTATGACTCCTCTTCATAGGCCATGATGCCTAGGGATTCTTAAGGGTTTGCTCTGGTTTTATTTCAGATTGTCTACAGTGTTGAAGTAGATAATTTATTTCTTGTCGTGTCACCAGTTCAAAAATGAGTCATCCCAGCACTGTTTTGACGGCGACTGTCTCGTCGTCCCTCCGGCGTTGAATTCTTTTGCCATATCAATCGAGGCCGATTAATATGTATGTACTGGAATAGAACCTACGATTCCAACTGATAGTTCAATCGATTCCATGTTTCTACCCTTGTGTTGGGATGGCCACGGATGTCATTTCAGATTTTTGAGAGAGTGAGTGCTGGTTTCTTTCACGTAAACAGACGTAATACAATTCTCAATGAGATGCATTCCGCTGAATTTTGAAGAACCGCCATTCAAATATTCCGAACCAGAATCATCCGGTGTGAGAACTTCTGAGCCAAATCGATGTTTTTCTGATGCTGACAGCAGCGTTTCAGCTTTCTGCAGGAGACTGTAGGCCTTGGCTTGTAGTGTCCCACATTTTAGAGAGGCGCTTGATGCTTCACCTGCAGATATGTTGCTGAGTCAGTTTTGAGGAGATGCAAAAATTTCTTACTGGCCTGTTCCACGGTTGGTTTCCAGATGACTTCTAGATTGATCAATTTAGCGCAGTGATCACTCTTGCGTTTCAAATAGTGCTCGAGGGCCACTTTCAAGGAATCGAACGCTCTCATTGACGTCAGCTTGTTCCATCTCATTTCCATATTTGATTGCTGTTTTCGACACAAACGGTATATGTCTATCATTAGACAGAAGCTCCGGCTCGGAGGACCAAAAATATATTGAAACTTGTTCGAGAAATAGACATATATATTCTGTATTGTTGATTCTTGTGCATCTCATTATTTCATACAGTGTACTTATTAAAAAACGATTTTCAAGTTCAAGAACAATATTTTTTAACATCATTTCAAAAATTATTGGTGCGTGAAATTTAACAAGCAGTGATCAGCTATAAAAGTAAAAGAAAGATCTACTAACGGCTGCTCAAACGCCAGAAGGTAGAATAACAAAAATATAGGAATAAAAATCGACGAATCAAAGTCAGGCAGTGATAAAAACTAAAAGGATTTTTTTTCAAACATTACGATGCAACGTGATAATAGGTAAAATTTTTGTACAAAAGCAAATTTCCACAATTAAATTTTACGATTTTCATCTCTCAAATATTTTTTGATGTTGTTTCAGAAGTATTATTTAACAACCAAGTTTGCTTATTTGTTTCAATGAAGATTTTTATTTTATCATTTTAAGAAATCAAAATTTCATCTGAGACCAAAACCTACTTGGGTCAATTAAAAATCGGATTATAAAAAATTTGAATCCAATTTTTTTTCAAAATTTTCCGATATTGCAAAGAAATGCATGCTCTTTATATGTTAATGAAATCTGAAAACTGGGTAAGAATTATAAAATTCTTCTGTAAATGAATAGGCGTTGTTCTAATTTTGTAAATTACTGTATAAAGTTTACTTGACAATCAATTAAATTTGTTACGATAGCTTATCTACTTTTCAGAATTCCAATGAAGAATTTGTACTACTGATTAATGGTTTTGTGCTAAGCGTTCGTGATTTGGCAGAAACTTATTTAATTTTTTAAAGTGAGGTATGATGTACTGGAAAAAATAATTATATTTTAAGTATTATATATAAGAAATGAAAAATTCTTTATTTTAATAATGAAAAAATCTTAATTAGGTTTTTCCTTTATTATTTCGTTATTTGTTTTGAAAATTATTTTTTTAAAATTCGCGTAATATGTTTGTTTGTGCTTTTGCTTGTTTATTTGAAAGTTCAAGGATTAGTGAAAAAATGCAATTTGAGAAGTATTCAATTGTTTTTATTATTTTTTTAAATAAATTTTTTAAGTTTGACCTTTTTTGCTTTAGAAAATGAAAAGTAACTTTTTTAAAAAGTGAAGTGAATTATGATTTGTTTTTCCTTGATTTTTCCTGTTGAATAAATTAAATGTTGATGTAATCAGAAGTGCTGTTATTTCGTTGGTGGTAATAACCGGAGGTTATTTTTTCTGCGTTCTGTGTATTTTATTTCTGGCAGTAGACATATATTTTTCACAGGATATGTATATTTATTATTTACGTGAATAATTTTTTATAAATTTGTTATTGGTTTTTGAGATAAATTTATATAAAAAAATATTTTGAGTAAGATGCACTATTTGTCAAAAGAGAAAATGTTAAATACCAATGTCAGGTGTAAATTGTGAAGTTCGTAATGCTTCATGAGATGATGTGTCAATCATTTCGTTTATTTTCAAATATAAACTTGATATCCGCATGAACGACGAGGTTAACGTAATATGCGAAAAGTGATTTCGAATTTTATTTCAGCTGTTGGTTTTACTGCGTAATTGTTTTCAACCATTGAAATTCGCATTTCATCTTAACTATGGAGTATTGTTTAAGATTGTAATTTGTTGCATTGCATTTGATATATGACCCTAGGTAAATTGATTAGCAACACTTTTTTCATTTTGATATTAATTTTATTTTTTCAGATTTTTGTTTTAATTGCTTTTCAAAATTTATATAATATTTACATGAAGTGAAACTGTAATGACGATTAAAAGTATTCGGTTTTGTTTTTCAAATTTTAATGTAAATGAATGCAATATTCATAAAACCAACTAGAAAAGTAAGTATTCGAATTGAAATTCCTTCGACATGAGCAATGAGATTTGGTTATTTTAAAACTTCTTTAACATAAAATAGATTATTAGATTCTGAATTTTAGTTTCTTTTTTATCTTGAATTAGTACGGTATGTCGTATTGTAATGCATATTACGATGACCTTAAAGATTAAGAATATGAATATGAATGAATAAATGTATAAACGCTATTTTGTGCATGTAAAGCATTTCGAGATGAAATATTTGTATCATTGGTATTCGTTTAAATTTTTAATTTGGTTTTGAATCGCATTGAAAATAGTTTCGAAAGTTAAATTTGAATGCATTGAACGATAACAGCGTAAATAGGCTGAAAGTAACGATCATCAGATTACGTTACAGAGTTCACGTTGATCGAGATGAGCAATGAATATTTTTGCTTTTTATTTTACAGAATTTTGTTTTTTTGTTTTACTTGTATGTAATTGATTGTTTTTTCACAGAGTTTTCATGTTTTTCAAACTGTAAATTGTTGTAAAAATTATACTTTGAACTGCTGTATCGGATTTCATGTTGTATGGCGAAGTTTTTTCACTTGTCTCAACATGATCTTTTTTTCTCAAGAAATCAATAATAATAATAATAATATATTTAGCGGTTTTTATTATTGTCTAATTAAACGATAATACCTTTTTCTACTGATCCAAGCAACTTGTTGTTATTAACAAGTTCAGTCCGGGCAGGGGGGGGGAGGCTCTTTTTTATTTGCTGACCGGTTGCCATGCTAGCTAGCTAATGTGGTGATTTATAGCACAATGTCAGTTGTTTTGGTTCATCATCACCGGCCAGACAATTCTGACAAGTAGAATGGATTTTTCGACCACGAGATCACCGTTTTGCATTTATTTTGCTTTCAGAATTCAGCTCACAAGCTACTAACAATTTGGAAGCTTAATTTAACGCGATATTTTGTTTACTGTTTTATATTGTTTTCTGTTTTTCTTTTTGCTTTATTCTGTTGTTGTTGTTGTTGTGAACATGTTTTTGCAAGTTGTTGTTTTTTACGATGACAGTTGGCTGATGGCTGTGGGTAAAGTTTGTTAACCAATCAGTCCGTCCTCCCTGAACATCAATAATACAGTGACAAGGGAACGGCTCGTCTAGGAATTGGTGGTGAGGAGCCATGCCGATCGCGCTGAAACCGGGTAGTTTGAAAGATCCAGAAATTGCAGCCCTGTTCCGTACCGAAGATCCGGAAAGTTATTTTGCCGATCTGCGTGAAATTGGCCATGGCAGTTTCGGTGCAGTTTATTTTGTAATAATTTGAAATTTATCCATTCTTTTTCTTTTAATTAATTAATTAAATTATTTATTGTTGAGTAGGCTTTGGATACAGTTGGCCGAGAATGTGTAGCCATCAAAAAGATGTCATATGGTGGGAAGCAGTCTAGCGAGGCATGGAACTTTTGTCATTAATTAAAAGAAAAAAAATATATACATATATATGTTATCCATTGACTTATTTAGAAGTGGAATGATATTGTAAAAGAGGTGAAATTTTTGAAAAATTTGCGCCACGAGAATATAGTCGAATTTAAAGCATGCTTTCTCAAAGATCACACTTGTTGGGTACATGATTTGTACAGTGGTGCTGAATTATTTAACAATAATATATTTTATTTTTATTTAGCTTGTTATGGAATATTGTGTTGGCTCAGCATCAGATATTTTGGAAGGTAAGAAGATGTATTTCATGTTTGTATTATTTTTATCAAATAATTATTATAATGTATATTTGGAAAATTGAACTTCACCGCATAATGTTGCATTTGAATTTTTTTTACTTCTTCTAATGTTGTTATCCTGTCTTTTTGCAGTAGTTTCAAAAACAATCAACTAGTAGTAGAAGTAGTAGTAGACAGCAAGCAGGTGGAAATTTTAATTTCAGTTTACTACGAAATTTATGTGAAACATCTTTATCGTTTGATGTCCATTTGTCACGTCTCATATTTGGTTGCTATTATCTGGGCGAATTGTTGCTTTTTGGCGTCAGTTATTTATTGATTAATTGTTTTATTTGAAACTGCTGTCAGATGAAAGAATGAAAATTGAATATAATAATAAGATTGAAAAAAGAATTTATTTTACACTATTCTTTGATATTTTTATGTTAATTTAAAAGTTGTGCAATTTATATGCCAGTGGAAATTGGAATTGGTTAAAAATTTTAATAGATGTTTCAGTTGAATTTGTCTGGTAATAATATATATATAGAATGATACAATTTATTGATGTTGATGATGTAAATAAATTGCGGTGATAATGGATGAGGGTGAGAAATAGTGAAGAAAAGGAGGAGAACATCCGAACTTGGCACTTCATTTTATTTGATGATTTTTTGTTTGTCATCTTTTCTGAAAGTGAAAAAGAAGTAGGAAATATTTGTTTGATTTTCCAACGGCATGTCTCTTCCATTTTTCCTTCTCTGTTGTGATGTACGACAATGATTTGTGTTGTACTTGTTTCTGATTGTGTTGAAGAGAAAAGAAAAGTTGTTGAATAAGTATAAAACAGGGACGGACGGTGGAAGGATGTTGTTTGACGAAAATTGACGCATCATGTATTATATGCAAATTGATAAATATATGAAAGTATTGTTTTTTTTTGGGGGGGGGGTAAGAGAATTGAATGTTCGCTTTATGTGCAATATGGAAGATATTGTAATTTCAATCAAAGCTGAATTAAACTAGTTCAACAAATAGCAGGATAAATAGACTTTTCTTGCAAATTACTATTATTATTAATCATAAAGGATGCTGCTGTCTGGCTGACTGACTTTGCAGCACCTGCAAGAGTTGCACTTTGCTCCAGGACAAACAACACGCTTTTTTTTTAATTGAAAAATGCGTTTGCTTGTTTTAAAACTGAAATGTTTATTTTTATTTATGTTTGTTTGTTTACAATAATGTGATTTATTAATTATATAAAATTATGAGTAAAGGATGAATTAGTAGCCGAGTGAATATTGTGTAATGAATTAAACTGTACATAGAGTTTGTTTTACTTTTTAATTTATTCTTAGTGAATGTCAGTAGAAGGGATGCCTGGGATCCTGCGAATAATTTGTTATGTTATCAAATTTTCTTTGTCTGATTGATGTTCTGTTAATTATAAAAGTGTTTTCTTTGTTTATTTGGGTGTGTTCAAAGTTTTTCCGGCAATTATTTTTCTATATAGTCATTTATAAATTTTCAAAAATTATTCCAACTGAAATAAATCTGACAATCAAACGGCACATAGTTATACGACGTTTTTTTTTTTGTTTTATTGTTTATGCATGATGTTTGATTTTTTTAAATTGTTTTGAAAATACTATGTTACGTGAGAATTGAAAAAAGTTGCATTCTTATAATTTTTGAGTAAATTTTAATTTAACCTGAATATCATTTTCTGAAAAGAATATTTTGCAAAGTATGACAATTGAATAATTGAATGTATGTATGTATTTTTATATGGTTAATTTTTCCGTTGTTTCGTTGCTTGCTTGCACATTTACTGAAGTAAAGTTTTTCAGTAGAATAGATTAAATTTGTTTGAAATTTATTTATAAATTAACATTGACATTTAAATTATTTATTATTGGTTGAAAGTGCTTAAGTTGTTTTCAGAATTTTATGAAGATTACAATTGATGTTTCATATGTTTTTTAAATAGTTTTTAATTTTATACTTATTTTTGTATATATACAGATGTGTAATTTCATTATTTATTATTCTTGTTGAGTTGAAATGTGATCTTTTATTATTTCTTTTGTGAATTGAATTAGAAATATATTAGCATTTTTAAAATTGCAGTTTTCAAAAATAGTTTGCTCTGTATTTACAGAGATTTAATTTTGTCGTGACATTTTAAACAGTTTGTGTCGATGACGTTTTCTGATGAAGGTAATAAAATTGGAATGTTGTGAAAAGCAGTTTTGAAAAATAAAGGCAGTTGTGACAGGTGGTAGGTGTAGATAATATTTTATTATGATGGATGACTTTTTTTCAGTTTAATAGAATGACTTATATAAAGTTTGTTTTGAAATTCAGTTTGCTTCTTTCTGCTGCTGTTATGTTTGTTTGATTGTTTGTTTGTTAACTTTTAGTTCACAAAAAACCGCTGCGTGAGCAAGAAATATCAGCAATATGCCAACAGGTGCTGCATGGTCTTCGGTATTTGCACAGCCTTGGACGCATCCATCGTGATGTGAAAGCGGGTAATATTTTATTGACGGATAGTGGCGTTGTGAAGCTAGGTAACTTTTCTATTCATTTTTCCATCATTCATCAATAAAAGTCATTTTTTGATTGTTAGCGGATTTTGGCAGCGCATCGCTCGTATGCCCGGCACAGTCGTTTGTTGGAACGCCTTACTGGATGGCACCGGAGGTGATTTTAGCAATGGACGAAGGCCGTTACAACGATCGAGCCGATGTCTGGTCTTTGGGAATAACTTGCATCGAGCTAGGTAGTAAATTTGTGAATTTTTTAAATTCATTTATTAAATTACTTCTTCTGATGTAGCTGAAAAAAAGCCACCATTTTTTAATATGAATGCCATGAGCGCCTTGTATCACATAGCTCAAAATGATTCGCCATCATTGCCAGTTGGCAGTTGGTCGAGCGATTTTCACGATTTTGTTGACCAATGTTTGATTAAAGATCCAGCTCTTCGATTTTCCACGGAAACTTGTCTCTTGGTATGCAAGACTGTTATTATTATTATTATTATTTTGTATTACTTGTGTGTGTATCTGTATAAGTCAAGTTGTTGTATGTGTATGTAATCAGTGTGTACGGTTTTTTATGCGTGATGTGATTTTGTTTTTTCAAGCACCCATTCATCAGCAGTGCAAGGCCGGCGTCGATATTGTTCGATCTTATACAACGTACGAAGTTGTTGGTTCGTGATTTGGACCATTTCCAATATCGAAAACTGCGCAAACTGATGTATTTGGATGAGCAACAGTCCGGAAGTTCGGCAGAAGTATCCAGCCTGGATAGTGAAGATATTGATAGCGTGGATGATGATCTGTGCGCTGAAAGTGCCAGCAGTCGGTCCGATTCGTATACGTCGACGCAGTCGCTGTGCGGCGCGATGCGCAGCAGCATCACTAGTGTGAGCAGTTTGAAAAAAGCGCAACGGTCTCTAGTTCCGATTGTCCCTCTGGCCGATGATTCCACAACGTCGCCGTTGAGCAGAACGCCGCCTCCATCTGGATCAGTGGACACGGACACGGACACTGACGTCACTCCTCCAAGACCATCTCTCACACCGACTGCGAAAACTGCATCAATGGAAATGAACCATGAGCAGCAACAGCAACAGCAGCACCAGCATCAGCAGCAAGAACAACAACAACAGCTTAGCATTGTTGGACCTAGACGGCGGAAGGTTTGTGTTTTGTTGCGTGTAGAATTTATGAATCATACATTCTGTATATATATACATTTATTTATTTATTTATTTGAAGGAAGAAATTTTGGCATGGCGTAGATCTAGATTTGCCACCATCCGCCCGACTGTTACCATTGCACGTGAACAAACTGAATATGCAGCTGAGAATAATATGCACGAGCAAATGTCAGGATACAAGCGTATGCGTCGTGAACATCAGAAAGAATTGAAACAAGTAAATTTCCACAATTTTGTGTGTACTTTTATATTTTGTTGCTGTTTTAGTTGGAAGAGAAGTTCAATTCTGAAATGGATAATTTAAAAATGAAATTGGATCGCGAATACGAAAATTTATTATTACAATTCCACAAAGAGATGGACAAATTGCATGTCACTCATCGTCAAGAATTGGACAAAAGAGTATTATAACACAGTTGCTTCTTTTTTTTTTAAATATTTTGACATTATAATATAAAATATTAATGTGTGTGTGTATTTTTGAAATTTGAGAAATTTTGAATTTTTATTTGAAATTTATTTTTTATTTATTGATTTGAATTTTATTTTCAGCTGAAGACTAATGAAGAACTTGAACGGAAGCTTCGTAAGGCGATTGTTCAACAGCAAGAGGTTGAAATGAAGGCGCTTCAGATGCAGTTGAAAAAAGAATACAAAGTCAACAAGGAACGTTTGAAACAAGTAAGAAGAAGTGTAGTTTTTCTTAGCTTTTCTTCTTGCTTTGTTTTTTTCTTTTTATTTTAATAATCATAAGCTGCTGCTGTGCAATTTGAGCAGTTTTTTTTGTTTGGTGTTGTTGTTGTACCCTTTGCTTTCTAGGAACTGAAAATGGAGAACAGTTCGAAAAGTTTTGTCGAAGGAAATTTGAAAACTTCCAAACAGAATCACCTTCACGTGCAAGCTGAAGCGGAAAATCGTCTAATAGCTGATCATAAGTTTTACCTCGATTTTGAGATACGTAAATTGAAGAGACGTCGTTTGTTGCATTACCATCAACTGGAGCAGGATCTCATACGTGAAGTAAATTGCAATTTTATTAATTTTTTCTTAAAAAAAGCAGTAGCGTTTTTTAGCAAAACTTTGTCTATATATATATATATATATATAATATGAAACTCGCATATGATTAAAAGTTTTTGCATACACAACAACAACAACAACAACAACAACAGCGAGGGTTTTTTCTTTGGATGTGTTCGATGATGATGCTTCTTCGTTTTATAGGAATTGGGTGTACGTGGTCGGCAGTTGCAAAGTGCGCATACGTTACTTCATCGTCATCACGAATTGACACGAGATTTGGAAATGCGACAGTTGAATTCGTTGCAAAATTTGCGTTGTCAGCATTTGCAAAAGCAGCACGCTTCGGAATTGCAAAACCAACAAGCGTACATGAAACGGGTACAGGACGAGCTTCGAAAGAAGCATGCCATGCAGGTGAAACAACAGCCGAAAGAATTGAAGGTTTGAAATTTGAATTGTGCATATTTGTTTGTTTATTAGTATTATTTGTTGTTGTTGTTTATTGCAGCAAAAAGAGCTGCAGATCCGTCGCCAATTTAGGCAAGCAGTGAAAACGCAAACTCGTCAGTACAAGCTGCTTCAGTTGCAGTTGACTCAAGATTTGCCAAAAGATGAACAACGTGAAGTGGTTGCTAGGTTGAAAGATGAGCAAAAACGAAAATTAGCATTGCTAGCCGAACAGTACGAAGGATCCATTGGGGAAATGATGGAAAAGCAGACGGTATGGAAATGAAAAAATAATATAATAAATAATAAAATGAATGATGATGTGTGGAAATTGTTTGTCATTTTTTTTTGTTCTGTTATTCCCAGGTCCAACTGGAAACTTGGCAAGAAGAAGAAGCGAGACAGACAAAGGATAAATTGAATGAAGAATTGGAATTGCTAATGGCTTTTCAGAGCAAACAGCGCATGCAAATGGATCAACACCATGAACGAGAAAAAGGTCGATTGAACGAAAAGGTCTCTTTGCGACTCGCTGTTCTTGAGAACAAAGTAATGTTTGTTTGTTTGTTTGTTTTATTCGCACTGTTAATTAATTTATGTATATGAATTTAATAGATGGATGATGAGGTAACACAATTTGAACGTGAACGTCAGGATCGACTGAACCAATTGCAAACTCGTCAAAATCAAGAGTTGGATGTGTTTGATCAGGCCAGCATTCACTTAGGCTTTTCATTGATTGCACTGTCTGCATCGTCGTCGTCGACGTCGACGGCGTCTGGGTCGTCATCGTCTGCAACTGCGGTCGCCAACAAGCCTGGCGTAATAAATTCCGCCAGTATTCAGGATGCGATTCATCAACAGCCCACAACTGATAATTCATTTCAAGCTGCTACGGCTCACCACCACCATCAGCATTTGAGCAGTAGTAGTAGTAGTAGTAGTAATAATAATAATAATAATAATAATAATTCACGCAACAACAACAACAGCAACAACAACAGTAATAATAATAATAATCAGTGCATATCTCCGTCATTACATCCAAGCGCATCGAGTGGCAGTTAATTTTTTTAAACTTGAAGAACAACGATATGAATTATTGGAAGAAGATTATAGAAAAAAGTATACGCTATAAATAATACTGTACTGCTCTAAAAATATGTCGTCAGCTAAGATTGCAATTTTTAACAATCCACACCACCATTCGCTTCGCAGTTCAGCAGCGAAGAAACAAATGCGCTAACTGCTGATGGTGCTTTTTTTTCTTTTAAAAAAACATTTCATTTTTAAATTTTTGTACAGCCGATGTGACATAATTTATATTTTTGTGTTTTATTCGAAAATTTTATGCAAAAAAAACAAACGTGGAAAATAACGATTTGTTTGTCTTTGCTGGATTGCACAAATGGTGCAGGGAAAACAATATTTATGACGGGAAATATTTTATTTCATTTCAGCTGTAATTTTTTATCACTAACTACGATTATGTCTAAATAAGCTTATCATGCATGTACATATGTGCGTGATGTATATAGTATTGCTTACTGTTGTGTACAGAGGATTTTTGATGTAAAATTATAATTATTGTCTGCAATGTTTATTGTAGGGCAATTTTTACACTGTGAGTCATTTCACCTTCGAAAGTTTAAAATTGTAATAATGTTTGTAGTAACGATCCTTTGACTAATTTGCAATTCACATCCACATATTGATCAAAAAATTCGACCAGCTGACTCAGTTTTGTAGCTACAATTACCGAATAAATGAAAAGTTTCACTGAATGTATGAAGTAAAATTTAAAATACTTTGTTTATACAATATATTCAGTGAAAATATTTGATGAAAACTTTTTAAAAATGGATTTTAATTGCATTTTTGTATGCATGAACTGAGAAATTTCAAAAATGGTTCTTTTTTTAAATAAAAGTTGATTAGCCGTGTAAAAAATTATTATTTTCATGAAACAATTCATTCTTTCAATACGACTGACTGACTGACTGTCTACTGCATTTCAAATTTATTCAATAATTTTCACATGGAAAACAATGGCAAATTATAAAAAAATTATTTCTAAAAGAAAATTAATATAAGTTAAAAGCGTCGATTACAATTTTATTTTTTATTTATTCAAATTCCCATGTTTTTACCACTTTTTTGGTAAACCCAACTTATAAAATAATGACCTGCATATTTCAAACTGTAGTTACTGTAGTTGTTTACTGTAATAGTAGGTGGGCAATTTCTTAAATCAATCATTTCTTCCCGCTTTTTCTTTTTGGTGTTTCAGCGAAATCGATAAACAGTGAAAATGTGTAGCGGTAGAATCGAAGGAATGCCAATTTTGAAAAAAGAAGAAGTCTGTGTGGCATTTTCTGTTGATTACAATAAGATTTGTGATTCGTTTGAACGTCTCGAAAAGCGATCATCGATCGTGTTTTCACTGTTGCAAGCGTACGGTCTGTTGGACCAAGTACGACTTTTCAAGCCTTTAATCGCTGACGAATCCACTGTGGGGGTTTTTCACAGTGATGATTACATCAGTTTTGTCAAAAATGCTTCGGCTGGTCTAATAGCGGAAGTTGAAGATGTCGAATCGGAGCCGATGCGCGATTATGGACTTGGTTATGATTGTCCAATATTTCCCGCGCTTTATGAATACGGCAGGGCGACGGTTGGCGCCACGGTCCACTGTGCTCAGTTGCTTGTCGACGGCAAAGCCAAGTTGGCGGTGAACGTGAACGGCGGTTGGCATCACGCGCGCAGGTCTGCGGCCGCAGGCTTTTGCTACTTCAACGATTGCGTTATTGGCATATTGAAACTACGCGAACGTTTCAAGCGTGTGCTTTACATCGACTTGGACGCTCACCACGGCGATGCAGTATGTATATTATGTATTCTTTTTATAAGTAATGAATTATTTGCACATTTGATTTTGCTACATTGTTTTTAATTTCAATAGTGAAGTGGAAAGTGAAATTTATTTATTTATTTATTTATTAATGTTTACGTTGAATGTGTTCAGTTGCACATATGCTAATTTTATATAATTGTCTTCTTTTCTTTTGTTAATAATTTTATTTTCGTACTGTTTTTTTGCTTGTTTTTACTTTTGATTGCAAAAGAGTCTGTAAACGATGACAAGCGTATTATTATATTTTAGCATTAAGAGAAAAATATGCGGTTACAAAAAATGAAAAATGCTTTGCCTAATCTTTCCTTTTTTTCACATATTTTTAATATTTTGTTTGCAAAAAAGGGATGATTTTAATATCGATAACGTGAAAGGATGAAAAAAGTGAAATTCAACATTTTACGTTTGGTTGGTTTTTTTTCGAGAAAGAAATGTAAATTTTGACCATCATTCCGCTCGAATCCGCCGGAGCATATGTACATATCTTTTATTATTTACTTTTGTTCAAATGTATTTGTTGTTGAAAAGTTTCAATACTTTGCTGTTCGAGTCTTTTTTTTAATCAAATATTTGTATGTAAAATTTTGAAAAGGTCGATAACAAGCAATGTTGGTATTAAAAAAATTTTTTCCTTTTCATTTTGTTACATCGGGAAGGAAATGGGTTATTTTGCTAAGCTTTTTTTGTCTTCCTAAGGTTGTTGGTTTTCGACTTTGAAAAGTAAAGAAGAATTTGTTGTTGATTATTAAAAAAATTATTTGAATGTTGTATGAATAAGTAGAATTTTTATTTAAATATTCCAACATTAGCCAATGTCATTTGAAGTTGAAAAGAATTTTTAAATGTGCGTCAGTTGTTTGTATTGCTTTAGGTGCACGACTTGCTTGGTTTTATGCATTTAATGTATATATACATATATTCCCCCCCCCCTCTCTCTCTCTCTCTCTCTCTCTCTCTCTCTCTTTTTTCGCTTTGTCGTTGTGGACAAATTTCGTTGCGAATAAAATGCGAAAAAGAAATAAATAAATTGATGCTTGTGTTATTGCAGGTGGAAGACGCGTTCTGCTCGACGAGGAGCGTTTTGACCGTTTCGTTGCACTGCTACGAAGCGGGATTTTATCCTTGTAGCGGTTCGGTGGACGACGTGGGCGTTGGCTCGGGCAAATATTACGCGGTCAATGTTCCGTTTCGTCAGGGTCTGGTCGACGAGCAGTTGTTGTCGACGTTCGATGCACTGGTACCGAAAATTGTCCACCTCTACCGTCCGGAAGTGGTCTTTCTCCAATTGGGCACGGACGGTTTAGCCGGAGATCCGGTGGCCGCGTTCAACTTGACCCCTTCGGCTTATGCTGGCGTTGTTTGTCGTGTGCTAGGCTTCGGCAAGCCGTGTTTGTTGGTCGGCGGCGGTGGCTACAAGCCGACCAACGTATCCCGCTGCTGGGCTCTTGTTTTGGGCGCTTTGTTGGGCCAAAATTTGGACGACGACATACCCGAGCACGCTTTCTTTTCCGCCTACGGTCCGGATTTTGTCCTCTGCAACCGACATTCCACTGGGACGATACCCAATTTGAATACTGACCACCAGTTGAATGAACTGTGTGAACGAATTTTGTTAAATTTGAATCGAATTGAATGTTGTTGATGTTGTATTCATTCGCTTTTGCTTTTGCTTTTGTTGTTGTTCTGTATATAATACGCGAACGAACGAACAGAGTTGTCGACGCGATTCAATAATCGTAAGAAAAATTAATAATTTTTGTACAATTTGTTTGAGGTATATTTTGGAAAGGAATAAGAAAAACAAGAATGGAACAAGAAGAAAAAATTGTCCCAAGTTGTGGTTAGTGATGGAGCCTGATGATGATTTGATTGCTTGGGTTGATCCGGATCTGTTGGCCAGAGAGAAAAAGATCACGGCCATTAAGAAGATGCTTTACGCGTCGAGTGGGATCTCGAATGGGCTGCCTTCGTCGACTTCATCGACGAGAACTACAATTAACGATGGTCGGCTGTCACTGTCGTCACTGGCAGATTCTGTGGCGCAGCTTCGTTTTGTGAACAGCGGTGACAGTGGCAACAGTAATGAAAATGCCAGTTCGACTGCTGTGGAACGGAGTCGATCGTTGGACAGTTGTTTGTTTGTCGAATTCGATCCACTGAACGATGAGCATTATTCTTCCACGTCGGCGAACCCAGCTGAAGTCGAATCCGGCCCGGATCTGGTGGTGGAAGAATCAAAAAAGCCGACCGAAGGGGATAATCATGCTGCTTGTGGCCAACAGTTTTTCCACTTGGTCGACTATTGTTCGAATGCTTCTCTGCAGGCTCGTCGACTGGTCGATTATTCGAAATCGGTGATCGCCGATCTGGTCGACCAGTCGGATATTTACCGGAAGTTGGTTGTCAGTCGTCGTCGGTTCGATTTGGTATCGCCGGACACGAGTTTGAAAGTCACCGTCCACACCCCGTTCGACCAGACGGCTCCGGTGCTGTTGTTCGCCTGTCACATTCGGTCGTCGATTGGTCAAATAATCGGCTGTGTGCTTTGTTCTTTCAACTCGACTCGACTGTTGCCGATCGAGCAGTACGCAATCAAAGTTGGTGATTCAGCAATTGATCTTTTAATAATATAATTTGTATAAAAAAAAATATATATATTTATATTTTTTTTTCTCTCTTCTAAGCGTTTCGGTGTTGACGAATATTTGCTGCCGGATTCCTCTTTGGCCGATTATGTTTTTATTCATGATTGTTTGAAACTTGGTCACGATCCTGAATTGGAATTGGTCGATTTGGCGAAAATTATCCAAGTATTCATTGAATTGTTTGTAATTTGAATTTTAATTCACAACAACAGATTTTCAGACTGCTAAAATTGACGAATCATCATTACTGCCAACGTTGATTAATAATAATAATAATATCAATTCGACGACTGGGATTGGTTCGTTGAAAAGAGATGATCTGCAAGTTGTACTCAATACGATCAGGCAAGAATGTGAAAAATTGATCGACGAATCGGCAGCGGTTGATGCTGTTCGTAAGAGAGTATCTTTTTATTTTTTTTTTGTTTTTTTTTGCTCTTTATACACGGAATCAGTGATTCGAACAGATCGCAAAGTGAACAGCAAATTTGTCGTCCAAAGTGTCAAAGCGTTGTGTTCGTTGTTTCACCGCGTTGAAAATCTTTCGCTCATCAAGGCTGTCAAAAAGTTCATCACTGCCTGCAATATGGTAAAATATTTATTTGGAATTTTTGTTTGTTTTATTTAAATTTTTTTTACTATTTTTCGTTTTATTTGTTCAACAGGAAATAGTAGTCAACGGTGAAATGCAATCTGAAATGGCAATTCGAAAAAAATACAAGTAAGAACGAACGAACGAACGAACGAACGAAAATTCTTTTTCTAATTTTCCAATAATTGATTCAGAAATGTGAAAAATGCGATCAGTTATCTTGTCGATGCGATAGAGAAATTTTGCATTAATTTTTGTCAATCGTTCGAGGTGGATTTTTCGGTAGAGTTGTCGGCGAATTTTCGGACCGATCCTTCTACTTCTTGTCCATTTCGACCATTGGATATAACCGATTCGGAAGTGAATTTCCATTTTATGATTGAAACGGTTCACAGTTTGCCGCAACATTGGACGACCAAATATAGTCAATTTTATTTGGCTTGTCATTTGATTCACGGCGACAGAGAATTGTGCAGCGCGTTCAAGACCAACTGCGGTCGAAGTGATCGTCATTTTTACGAATATTTATTGTTCGACGCTTGGGTGAATGTTTTTTTCTTTTGTTCTTCTTCTCATCGCATATCTGTTTTGTTTTATCCCATCAGATCACACTGCCCATTCCACTGTGCGCTTTGCCACGTGAAACCAAACTCTGCTTGGCATTGTACGGCCAGAGGATCGATTCGAACCCCTCCTCATGCGACCAGAATTCTTCCACAACCGCCGGCATTGTCGCATGCTTGATTGACGAACAGCTCTGCTTCAGCGTGACGCCCGTTTTCGACATCGACAAGTGGGAATTTGTTTGAAAATTAAATTTTTAAAGAAAAAAAAAACAACTTTTGCTTTTCAGCATTCTTTTGAACGGTACAAAATTTGTCACCTTCTATCCCGGCTCGGAACTCAAATCTTGGCTACCACAACTGTCCTCCCAATGGTCCGAAAGTCCAATTTGCGTTGTAATATCAGATCAGATCAGATGAGATGTTTGTTGTGTGATTTTTCTTTTTTTTTCTTCTTCTTCTTCTTCCAGGTCTCTTTCCCTTACAACGAACCGAAAATGCGTTTTCCCCATATACTACCGAACGCGACACTGAACATTGGCAAATTCGATCAGCTCGATTGCAATGTGAAACTTTTGCTCGAAGATATGATCGAAAATCGTGCTTTGAAAGAGTACGCACAGTGATGTTTTATTCGAAATGAATATGCAAATTATCGAATATATAAATAGATAGTGTGTGTGTGTGTGTTTTAAGGTTGGATCGCGACGAAAAAGATTTCATTTGGGAAAAGAGAATCTATTTGACCAATTTTGACGAAGCTTTGCCTTTGGTGTTGTCGTCGGCAATCAGCTGGGATTGGGCTTGTTTGTCGAACATTTACGCTTTGGTCCAACTTTGGAGACCAGTACCAACTGGAATTGCCATGGAATTGTTGCTGCCCAAGTTAGAATAGGTGGAATTGATTTTTCAAAAAAAAATATAATTTTTTCTTTTCTCCCTTTCAGTTGTCCGGACGAATTTGTACGAAAATACGCCGTTTCTTGCCTCGAATGTAATCCAGTCGACTCGCTGATGGATATTCTACCCCAGCTTGTTGAAGTTGGTTCAAAAGTGTATTAATTTTCAACGAAAATAATATATCGAACAAAAATTATTCTAGGTTTTACGATTTGAACGCTTCGAATGTTCTTCTTTGGCCGAATGTTTGCTGAAATTTGCCGTTGAAAGTCGTGCATTTGCGTTTGCTTTATTTTGGTTTGCATTAATTGTTGTTGTTGTTTGTTTGTTTGTTTGAAAAAATAATCCACCAATTTAAGGGAATTGGAAAGTCACAAAACTCATCCTGGTTTGGGTTTGCGTTGCCGTTTGTTGCAAAACGTTTTGGTGACAGTCGTTGGCCCAGGTATGCCGACCGAAGTACGTTTGCAAGTCGAACTTCTCAGCAGGTTGGATTCGATCAGTGAAATGGTCAAACGCGAATCCAGAGACGACAAAAAATCAGTAATCTCGGGCGTGGTCTTTTGGTTTTTTTTGTTTGTTTGTTGTTGTTGTTGTTAAATTTTTTTACCCACTTCCACAGAAAGCCTTGTTGGTTCAGTTGCACTTGCTCGACTCTTGGCTTTTGCAAACCCACGTCCGAGTGCCGTTGAATCCTAGCGTCTTGGCGGTCGGTGTATTTACGGAAAATAGCAAAATCTACCGTTCGTTGACTTGTCCCGTCAAAGTGTCTTTTCGAACTGTCAATTCAAATTTCGACGTCATGTACAAGGTTTTGTCAAGATAATAGAAGAGATAATTGTTTTTCTTTTCTCTCCTTTCATCTGTCGATTTAGTCGGGCGATGATCTTCGGCAAGATTCTCTCGTTTTGCAAATGATACGTTTGATGGATCATCTTTGGTTGAAAGAAAATCTCGACTTGCGTATGGTTGTTTTTCGCATTCTACCATTGCAAGATAAAAAGGGTAATGGAAAAAATTTATCGGTTTATTCGAGAGACAAAAAAAAACATTTTTTTTTTCGTTGATTTTTTTTTTGATTTCAGGTGTAATTGAATTGGTTAAAAATTCGAAAACGTTGCGTGAGATTCAAGTTGAAGAAGGAGGCATGACTGGCGTTTTACGAGACGATTTGATTCAAAAGTGGTTGCAAAAGCAAAATCCGTCCGAATTGGAATATCAAATTGTACGTTTTGTAATATTTGACGAATAATTTCAGCTCAATTTTTCCGTCATTCCATTCAGTTGAACATTGTTAGTTAGTTGTTGTTAGGCGCTGAAAAATTTTCGTCTATCCTGCGCTGGATGGTCAGTTGGCACGTATGTTCTTGGAATTGGTGATCGTCACAATGATAACGTGATGATCACATCCAAAGGTCACTTATTTCACATCGATTTTGGAAAATATCTTGGCGACGCGCAGATGTTCGGCTCTTTCAGAAGGTGCTTTTTCCTTTTTTTTTCTTTTGTATATTTTGAAAAAAATATTTTTTTTTATTTTTTAATAAAGAGATCGTGTTCCATTTTTGCTTACCAACGATATGCTTTACGCGATCAACGCCGGCGAGTCGACAAAGTCGGCTTTTTTCCAACAATTTGTCGACTGCTGTTGTAATGCTTTCAACATCATTCGCAAGCACAGCACTTTGTTCGTCAACTTGATGCAGTTGGTAGTGAATTTGATTTATAATAATAATTTTTTTGAAAAAATAAGATTAATTTCTTTCTTCTTTTCCATCTCTGCTGAAGATGTTGTACTCGAGTATACCGGGTTTGACGCGCGATTCCATTGCTTACATGTATCAGAATTTCTGGTTGGAATGCACCGATTCTGAAGCGTCGATGCGTTTTACGCGTCTGATCGAAGAAACATTGCGCAGCAAATTTCCCAAATTGAACTTTCTCGTCCATACGGTTGTTCAGGGACAACGGAAAACTGGCCATTTGTCCAGTGGTCAAATTTTGTCTTTTGTACCTCAAACTTATACCGCTCAAACTGACGGTACTATTCAGTCGGTTCAAGTTATCGACTGTGAAAAATGGCATGTGCCGGCAAAAATTTATGTAAATTAATTGGATCTTTTGTTGTTGTTGTTGTTGTATTTCATTTGATTGAAAAATTTCTAGATGTACAAAATGAAAGTGGAAAGAGAAAATGTCAAAGTTCCATCGTTTGTTTATCGTTCGTATGATGAATTTTGCGAATTTGCTGAAAGCATTTATTTTCGGTAATTAATTTTCATCTCTTTCACACATGATTCTATTTATTTATTTATTTATTTATTTATTGATCTTTTCAGTTTTCCATTGATCAAAATGCACAGTTTGCCTCGCGGTGTGACTCTTCGAAGTAATGTTCGTGGTGTGGCCGTACGTAGACAGTCTGAAATTGCACAATTCATAAGATCGCTTTTTCATTACGCTGAAGAAATATCTCACGTAAACGGTTACTTATCAGTATTTTTTTTTGCTATTTTGTGTTCTTATTTTTTTTAGTCAGATTTGGTGTACACATTTTTCCATCCAATTTTTCGAGATGAACAAGCAGATATAAAAAGCAAAACTCAAAACTGTGAGTGAAAAGATTCTAGCGCTTACATATGTTTTTTTTTAATGTTGAGCAAAATTGTGTGATCTTTTTTTTTAAATTTTCTTCTCTTCAGTACATCATCCAGAAAATGTCAGCGGAGAGGTGAAAGTGCAAGTGGAATTTCGTCAAGGCCTTTTGGAAATATTTATCAACCACGCCCGTAATTTAGTATGTGCAGAAGAATAAATGAACGAAATGGGAAATTTATTAAATCGACGCGATGCGAAAAAAATTTTTCTTTTTCTTTATAGAGCTTGATCAACGGCATAAATTTACCCGACTCGTATGTTAAGTGTTACATTTTGCCGGACAAACGAGGCTGGTCGAAGAAGAAAACGCGTGTAGTGCGTGGAACCCGAGATCCAACTTACAATGAAATGGTTGGTACATTTAGCGATGTCGCGATGTTCATTTCCATTTAATTATTTTCTCTTTTTTATTTTCAGTTCGTTTACCGGGTCCCAGCTAGTCAGTTGAAATGCAAAGTTTTAGAAATTAGTGTTTGGCATTACGATTTGCTTAAAGGGAACAATTTTCTCGGCTCGATTGCAATCCCCATGGCTGACATATGCGATATACCTGGTCTGAAAATGTCGGACTGGTTTCGACTCGAGAACAGGCGATTCAAGACATAAATCCATTTATTATAAATATTTTTCATTTTTTCTCTTATTTGGACATTTTTACATTTACATTTGATATTTTGTTTTTTTTTTAATTAATTTTTATTTTAAATGAACATTTTAAAAATATTCTCTATTGTATGTTTTTTGAATGTTCTGTTTGATACACAACACAATATTTGATTATTGCAAATGTACAAAAAATTCTAGTACCATAAATGTCTACAGATAGATTGTAATAGACGAAGAAGAAGAAGAAGAAGAGAAACAATAAACTAAACAAAGTTTTAAGAAAATACAAAATACAGTAAGAAAAAGAAACAATCTCTCTACCCACCCTATCCGCGCATACATGTGCAAAGTGCAGATGGCAAATACAAAGTGGGCATATGTTCGAAAATTTGAACAGGCGGAAATGTGCTTGATGAACACTTGGATAGTGGTTCGTTTGGATGGTTGTTCGTTTCGACGATTTACCGAAGAGCATCGGTTTGAAAAACCGAACGATCTAGCTGGCCTGAAATTGATGTACAATGCGGCCAAGTCGGTTATGAACAATTACAAAGATATTCGAATCGCTTATGGTCATAGTGACGAATTCAGCTTTGTTTTCTGGAAGCGAACCAATCTTTGGAATCGTCGTCTGCAGAAATTCGTCTCGACCATTACCAGCTTGTTCACTTCCAATTACATTTTCCAATGGAACTTCCATTTCAATGACAACAGACCGCTCATTTGGGCACCATGTTTCGACGGTCGTGTAATACTGTATCCGACGGACGAAAATTTGACAGATTATTTGAAATGGCGTCAAGCCGACTGTCACATTAACAATTTGTACAATACTGTATTTTGGAAACTGGTCAACGAAGGCCAATTGAAGCCGGCTGAAGCTGAAAAGCGACTGTGCGGCTCTAGTGCCGCGGACAAGAATGAAATTTTATTCAGCCAATTCAACACCAATTACAACAACGAGCCGGATATTTTTCGCAAAGGCACCGTACTGTATCGCAACGTCGACGGTGAAACGGTGAACACATTTCACGGAAGCATTATTGACGATCAATTTTGGCAATCGAATGTCCATCTATTGAATTGACCATGAATAGAAGAAGATCAAAGGTGTGAACATTTTGTTTACTCTATCACATATTATTATTATTATTACGTTTTTATATTATTTTCATCAAATGCTTTCACATTTGATTTTTTTCGATTTCAATTCAATTTGATAGCAGTTGAGAATCGTTTTTGTGCACTGACACTGTGTTTTCATCGATATTATTCATCATTTATGATCAGTGCCGAACTGTGAGAATGAGAAGAAAAGAATGGATTTTATAATCAAACAACTGTAATTTAAAATTATCCAAATTACTTTTAATTATTTGAAAATTTCCATCAACAGAACTGCTCTCATTTGGCGTCGAACAAAAATGATAATAATTTTAATTTAAATAAAACTACAACAACAATGTAATGTTTTTTTCAATTACAAACAACCGAACACGTGAAAACTTATTTATTTATTATGTGTACAACAATAAAATAATTACAAAGTACATACAGTACAAAAAGTGAAAAAATATCAACTAAGAAACAAAAAAATGCACCCTTAAAGTATATTGTTGATTATTGTTGTTTTGTTTTACTTTTTTTCTTCTTCATCCTATCTATCCAATGATAAGAAATAATAAAATTTGATTTAACAATTTCAAAAAACAACGAATGCTTCTTCCTCCATCCAACTGACCAAATAATGATTGATAACTGAATTTCAGAACCAACCAACACAACATTTATATAGCAATATAAAATTATTGATGTGAGAAGTTGGAACAAAGTAAGGTTTTTTATTTTTGTATACTTGTTTACTGAAACATATTTATCTATTCACAGTATATTTTTTTTAAAAGGAATGTAGTTAGTTAGTTATTGTAAACTCCATTAGAATTTGATTTTCAAGATCTTCACGCTATACTCGATGTGGCTGGCCGGCGATTTATTTGAACTGAATGTTGCTGGTCTGGTCAAAGCAAGCTAATATATAATGGTCTTCGCACAGCAGCAAAACAAAATATTAAGTATGGAATTTTATTTCAACGACTAAAATCAAAATAAGAAATAGACAACATTGCAGACGGATCGACACAGCATCTAAATAATGAAGAAAAAATACTTTCTAACACCATTCTTGTACACTATTATTTATTTGATTGGTTGTTAAGAAAATTTAAACTTGTAATTACTATTTTAATATTGTTATTTTAAAGAATTCTTAAGTTTAAACTGCTTTCAACATTTTACTTTAAAATTGTATTTTTTATTTTAAAGTAAAAAACAGAAGGCGTCAGATCACGTCCTGTTTAGTTTTATACTTGACAGCATGAAGAAACGTGGGAAAGCAAAAGTTTCTCCTTCTAATCCCAGGCCCAGTCGTAGTCCTGGACCTAGTCAGAGCAGAATACGAAGTCGGAGGAACACAAGCCGAAGCCGAAGCCGAAGCCGAAGGCGAAGCCAAAGCCGAAGCCAAAACCGAAGCCAAAGCCGAAGCCAAAGCCGAAGCCAAAGCCGAGGCCGGAGCCGAAGCCAAAGCCGAAGCCAAAGCCGAGGCCGGAGCCGGAGCCGAAGTCGAGGCAGAAACTGGAACCAAAGTCAGAACCAAACTTCATACAATTGTGAAAACCGACGTTTGAGAAGATCAAAAAGGCAAAAAGCTGCAAAGAAGCGATCCGGTGAAGAACTGACTGAAGGAAATGAACCATCTCCGCTAATGTGTTCCAGGTGCTTGCAATTGATTCGACCACGTTCCGCATCAAAAAATGCCCACGTCAACCAAGGTATACAAAGAAAATCCTGGCGTCGTGCAGCTACACGTCGACCAGTAAGAAACCGGCGCAAGTCGCCCACGGTCACATTTAGAAAATCTAGCCTGAAAGAGTGCTTGATCGAGATACCTAAAGCTCAAAAGAAATTGGACACCGCAATAAACCTCCAGTTTACGGCAAAACGGTGCCCGTTGCGGCATGGAAGACCCATTGTTGGTCGAAGATTATTCTATGATAGTGATGACAGTGATGAAAATGACCAGAAAGAGACTTAAATGTGTTATACAATATTTATTATATTTATATTTATTTATATTTATATTTATTAATACAATAGGTCCCCAGATGAACGTACTAACGGGATTCTACTGTATTTAGCTGAAGTCGCATATTCATGTGACAATTGTCATGAGGTGAAATCGCTATAAATAACCCAAGCGGTATATTTCCACTCTATAGATACTTCACAGCAAGTGACAGCCCCGGTATAATAAAATCAATGTTTGAATATGTGCACTGTCGTTTTTTTCAGTTTGGTGTTTATTATAAACAACTCTCCATCGATGAATTCATCGGGTTTTTACTATGGGCATTACACAAGCAGAATTTTTATGCGTAGCAAATCTATCTGATTCAGGCAAAAAGTAAATGTACTTTTCTCATCAAATAGATATCGATAAATTGTGAAAGCATATGTCGATACTGAAGACAGCAAAAAGGCCAAATAATTACTCAGCATGGAAAAAATCAGAAGATAATTCAGAACAGAACAGCACTGAATGAATGTTTGATAACGTTTTCACATCAGTAGACGTTCTGAACGAGTGTATTTTGATTGCAACATTTATTGTAACATAATACAGTCTTTAACCAGTTCACAACTGTTTTATTTTGGGATAGGATAAAGAAGATTGTAAAGATAAGTTTAAATTATTGCAGCGATTTTGCAAAAGCATTGACTGCCCAGAGAACCTAAATTTGGCGGCCAAAATTGAGAAAACTGCTATTTTGAAAAAAAAGCTGCAGAAGCGGCGCCGGTTGCAGCGATACATGAGGAAATGGCGTCCGGAGCAATTGGAAATTCTGATACAGCTGGTCAATTCTCAGGGTTACACAGTTATAGAATCATATGCATCTTAGCACATCAAATTGCGGTAACGCCGTCAAAATCTGCAGCTTCGTGGTCAATATAAAAGTAGAAAGAGTTTTTCAGTTTTCCCAAATATGCGATGCTTCAACATTAAATTTCCTTTTATGGAAATAAGTAATCACATTTCACAATTCTTAAAACAAACAACTTCTTTTATATATAATGTGAATTAGTGACAGTAAACTTTTATTGCTTTAAAAATTTACAGCTATTCTGAAGTAAGAATGCTCATGAAAAATGCTCAACTTCTTTACATTTGCTGAGAAATTTCTGCGATTAGTTTCAAGCACAAAATATGAAAAGATGTCTAACTTTACATAAATAAAGAATGGTGATCAAAAATAAAGCTTCTTCACAGTTTCAATTTCATTGTTCAAATAACAGTTGGCTTTTGCAATTTCATTTCCTCAGGTCTGTGCTAATCAGCACACTGAATTACAGAGAAACATTTCCACATTTCGTTACATGCGATTCAGAATTAAGCACTTACATAATGTACAGCATCATATTACAACAACAACCAACAGTCAATAGGAATCATCAACAAACAAATCTCAACTATATTACAATATTTAAAATGAAAAAAAATAAAGTACACAAAAAATGGATAAAATGTATAAAAAATGAATGCATAGTGCAGGGGTCATATAAAAGAAAATGTGCAGAAGAATGATAAGATACAGCGCTTAAAACATGTTCTATACAAACTGCATCACCATGTAAATCTACCAGTAAGCGCAGTTACCCGTCGCTGCTAGACTCCAAATGCTGCGCTACGTCTCACAGGGTTGCCGTGAGCCCGCGTATAGCCATGATCCATTCACCGCAACAAGAGTCAGAGTTTTAAGAGTCAGTTTTAACTTGTTCAATCATGAACAGTCAAACAAACAAATAGAATTCCAGATGGTGCTTCGTGCTCGTTGACATGCAATGATCATTGCATTTCCATGTGCAAAGACGAATGTGAGCGGAACACACCATTTTGTAAGCATTGCCTGCCAGCGTTCTTCAGGTATGTAGCTGTGTTATTCGACAGAAAAAACTGATAATCGTCTGACACCAGGGACGGGAATTGATGCTTGCCTTCACAGCACATGCAACACAACGCATTTCAGACTAAAACCACCAATTTCTACGGACTAACAGTTCTTATGAACAATGCTAAAATTACATAACTTGAATTTCCAGAATTTCTACTGTAAGATTACTGTATTTTAAATGTAGATTAATTAATTTACCAAAAATAAAACGGTTTAATGCATTTGATAACATTGATTATTGTCGATTCATTGCAACTGTTACTGTTTCTAGAGTTACCGTTTCAGATAACCAAACGACAGCTGTTGGTTCGTTTCAAATCAATTGTTGGCAACGGATATCTGTTGCCAACGAGGCAGTGGACTGTAGTTTTTGCTTTGGCGGCAGGTCAAATCAATTATGATAGCCTAACCGCAATACTACCCACGTTCGTTCACGAACGTGTAACAAATAAGACAAAAAAACAGCGGACACCGGTTTTATTCCACGAAAGTGAGCACTTATCAATAGAAACAAATGAACAGAGACTAAGCACCACACAAACACCAACGACAATCACACAGCACAGTAAGTAAATCGCTGACCAAAACAGCAGCTTCTTCTACGCTTCCTCGTCACTCTCATACCGTACACCCCCTGCCGTACTGATTGTCAAGTATTGATGCGTTCAGTTTCGAACAGTCTCCCCCCAGATGGACCATGGTCCATCACGATGATTGGGCCGGCTCCACCAAGATCAGTGACCTCACTGATCTAGTGATCATCCCGTTGGAAATCTTCACTCGTGCCGAGCGAGCGACTCCGTCGATGCCGTCTTGAAGTTCAGTGATTCTTCCGAGGGCCCACTGACTCCTGGGAAGGTTCTGTTCTGTTCATTTGATAATGCCGCCGGACCGCAGATTGTCCATCCTAACCGGGTCTCCACGGCTACCAGATCACCATCTCCACCACGGATCACCTGCCTTCCAAGGAAGCGGAAATAGCTGTCCAATCCAATGATGATATGGACTGGTGTCAGCTCTCCGACCTCCCTCGTCAGGTTCAGACTCTGGAGATGAGGCCAATCCTTTGGAGACACTGGTGTCTGCCAAAGATCTTCTCAGAGTACCGGGGCTGTCATCGCTTCCAGTTCGTACCTTTCCCCAGCGTGTTCTCCGCTGACAGGGCTGAGCCAAAGGCGAACCAACCTGGATGCTTGGCAGCTGAATCTCGAGCCACCAACACCGCAGAAAGAAATTGGGTGAACTTCGCCAGCCAACTTGAGCTCGTCTGCGACGTCTTGTCGCACCAGAGATCGCTCAGCTCCGGTGTCCAACAAGCAGTTGACCGAACGCTTCCTCCCGTGGGCACCGTGAGCGACAGCCTTAATCATCTGGAAACGACTCCAGCCGTGCTTAGTGGTAGCGATGTTCACCTGGGCCTTCCTTGGTTCAGCGGTTTTCCTCCCCTTGCCTGCCTTCGGTCCAGAGAGGTCAGAGTTGCGCTCCCCGGATGTCGACCTGCTGGATGTGGCAAGGTGACCCATCCGATCCGGGCAATTCCTTTTGAGATGCCCATGCTTCTGGCAGTAGAAACACCGACCAACCCGTTGTGGCGTCCTCGTCTTCGATTGACGCGTTGGTCGTCCCAACTCTGAGGTCTCTGCCGCTCGTGGCGATTCTTCGCACACGGCGAACCGGTCTGAAACGGCAGTCTGGAGAACCGTCGCATCGTCGTGCCTTCGCCTGACAGGACTGCTTCGACGTTTGGCGGGCTTTGTGAGCTTGGCGGGTTCCGATCTATCTGACCGCGACTCTTCCAGGAGTTGGGCTTGTTCTCCCATGAATTGCAAATATTCCGACAAGTCAGCGGCCATCGTTTCATTCGTCTTCGTTTTTTCATCCCACTTGATCCGAACCGGTGTCGGAAGGCGATCACGACTGATTGCAATCGTGATTTCAGCTGCGGACAGCTCACCTTCTCGTAGACCACCTTTTCTTGGATCCTTGCCCAGTGCAGTCAAAGCGTCGATTGTCCGTCTCAGATGGTCGTATTGTGAGCGCAGACCCACGTCCTTAGGTGGCGTTTGCACGAGTTTCTTGATTTGATGCCGGATCACCTTGGCCGGTCGATCAAATTCCTCGCGTAGGCGATTCAATGCCACCTCATAATCAGCATTGCTGCTAGATAGGCTGCTGATTACATCCGCTGCTTTGCCGGTTAAGCAGCCACGGAGGTAGGTCAGTTTCGCTGCGTTGGACAGGTCCTTTCGCTGATGTACGCGATAATCAAACTGGTCCCAAAACGCACGAAACTCCTTGAAGTCTCCGCTGAACTTGGGCAGATCGCATCTCGGCAGTCCTGCCGCAAGTTCATGGATAGAGGTCGCAGCCGGCACCATTTCAGGTCCTGATCTTAACGCAATTCTCTGGTCATCCAGTCGTCCGGGACAATCACTCCCCTTCGATTGCATCAGAGCCAGCGCTCGGACTTTGCGCTCTCTGAATCCCTTTCGATACTTTCACCAGTCTTCTTCCGCCATCCTTCGTTTTTCCTCTTCAAGGCTTAATTCAAGCTCCACAAGCACTTGTATCTCGATTCGGAAACCCGAAACGAGTGATCGAGCATCACATCCAAGCCATCGCGGATCTTAGACCAAATAGAGATAGGACATTGCGTGAATTGCACGATGAGCTGGTGACTCACGTGAGATCTCTGAGAGCGTTGAACAGAGATACGTTAGGGAACCAGTTTGCGTCAGATATCATTCTGACACTCTGCAAACGACTCCTTCCTAAGAAGATACTAAGCTTGTGGGAAGATAAAATTCTGGAATCTGAGGAAGATCCAAACGAAGTCGAGACGTTCTTTGTATTCTTGCACAAACGTGCAGAAATTGAAGCACGGGTACGTCAGGACAACCACAAGCACGGGACACAGGATAGAGTCGAGATAAAGAAGAAAGAGCACCGAAGCTCCAACAAGGTCCTTTACACGAGTGTAGCTCCGGGAAACCTTTGCTCCATTTGCCGAGAGAATCACCGTGTAGAAAGATGTCCCTTGTTTTTAAAGGCGACGAGACCGGAACGTTGGACATTAGCGAAAAAATATGGATTATGTTTTCGCTGCCTGCGACAAGGACATCGATCGACTGATTGCAAACGCAGTCACAATTCGAGGAATGTGACTTCGGTCGGATTACACCGACTACTTTCAGAAGACAGAAACGTGAGGGCAGCTGAGGAAAACTGCACCCCACATGGAGATGAGCGTAGTGAGAAGAGCCCAGAAACAACACCAATCGATGTGAGTGAACCAACAAACGCTGTTAGGGTATGCGCCAATAGAACAAAGGACACCCGAGATAGGACGTACTTGCAAACAGCTAAAGCGTACTTGTACGCACCGAACGGTAACTGTACGAAAGTCATGTGTTTGTTCGACACAGGATCACAACGCTCGTTCGTGACAAAAGGAATTGCCGACAGCCTAGGACTGACTGGATTGAGTGAACGGGTGTGCATATCCACACTGGGAAACAACACCTGCCACAAGAAGCTACGAAGAGTCTCCTTTTCGCTGAAAGGAATTACTCCCAATAGTCAGGCGAAACAGATCCACGCCTACTGTGTCAATCGGATTTGTGACACATTGGAAGAAAATCCACCGGTAATGTGGGAACATGCGAAAGACCTGAACTTAGCTGACGATTTCCCACGTGACCGTTGCGATGTCGACGTTTTAATCGGAATCGATTATTACTACCATTTCCTAGAAGATGATAGAAGGCGTGTCGTTGACGAATGGCTGGTAGCTCTGCGATCCACACTTGGATGGATCCTTTGTGGCCAAGATTCAAGATCGAACTATACCGACACTGTTAAAGTGATGCGTATAGATGTGAGACAACGATGCGATTGCGGAAAGCATCGTATATTTGGGGAATTAAAGTCGATCGGAATCATGGATCAACCCAAAACTGAATCACCAGCTGAAAGAAATGATATCCTACTATCGGGTGATGATGAGAGTACCGCTCAAAAGATAGTCTGTTGGTCTGACAGTGAAGTATCGCTTTCGTGGATAAAAAGCCCTGCTGTCAGATGGAAGACCTTTGTAAGAAACCGTGTTGAATCTATTCAACAGCTAACAGAAGCCAGTGTGTGGCGTTATTGCCCAACCGGCGAAAACCCTACAGACATGCTAAGCAGAGGATGTTCGTTAAAGAGGTTAGAAGAAAGTCAACTTTGGTGGGAAGGTCCCCCATGGTTATCTTTGCCGGTAGAGAACTGGCCAAAGAAATCCATAAGAGTAGATCAATCTAAGATCACGTCAAGCGCTGAAGCCAGAAACAAGATCACGACATTGGCCGTTTCTGTGACTGAGAGGAACGATCGATTGGATCCGTCACGTTTCAGCAACTTCGAAAAACAGGTAAGAGTCACTGCGTTTTGTTTTCGTTTCTTTAGAAATCTACAACTACGTCGACACGAAAGAAAGTTCGCAGAATTGACTGTAGAAGAGCTAGCCAAAGCAGAGAATTTTTGGTTGCTGGCAGTTCAACGTGAGGCTTTCGAGAAGGAACTAGCCGCCCTTCAATCTGGAAAAAATCCAGAAGGTAAATTAGCTAGATTCAATCCATATCTGGATGAAAACGGACTGCCAAGAGTCGGAGGACGCCTCCAAAATTCTGACATGGACGCAGAAAGGAAACATCCTATCCTTCTACCATCAACGCATCCGGTAGTGATGCTGCTTATCAAAAGGGTCCACGAGCGATCACTGCATGCCGGCACGGAACAGACCCTGACCGACTTGCGCCAGCGATTTTGGGTCTTGAAAGACCGCGTGACAGTCGCTGCACCCTTTGAACGCATTGGTATAGACTTTGCTGGACCGGTGTATATCAAAATGAAAGGCAAACAAGAACCACACGTCGGAGACATCGTTTTGGTCTCTGAAGACGACGTTCCGACTCACATGTGGCCAATGGCAAGAGTCATCGAAGTGTACCCCGGGAGCGACGGAGTGGTTCGAACAGTGAAGGTCAAGACACTCAAAGGAACGTACCATCGATCAGTACGTAAATTACGTTTACTAGAACCGGCAGTAGATGCTGATGGACTTCGCCCATCGCGGGGGGAGTATGTTACAGACAGCAAGAAATGATTAATACCTGACCATCGAAAATGTACTGTAGTAGTGTTGTCGTTGTTATTGTAGCAACAACGTGCGATCGAGTAGTGCTAGATTTGCTATTTTTGAGACGAACGTGTCGCTTTTTTGTGTTGTGTTTGTGACTACAAGAGTAAAGGATTCACTTTAACCCTTGTATTGATTGGACGCGTTCGACGAATAGTTCTCTGTGAACAAGTTGAGCGAAGCTTATCTAGGCTACCAGAACGAACTAATTGAGAGTTCGTGTAGACCGACGTAATAAGTACATTGCGTCGCTGGGAGAATCGAATTCCCGCCGAATTAAATACAGTCCACTATTAACCTGAGCGTCGAGCTGCCGACAACAGAAAAGTCGGTAACAGCTCATTTTACGAATGCTGCTTCTAATTCTTGTGTATCATAGGTAATTGCTTTTGTAGCGGACTCTAACCTACGCATTAGAACTGTATTTGTTCAAAGGACGAACAATAAGAATAACAATACAGCTACATTGAACAAATAGATACTTGAAGATCTGGAGAGGGTTACGGTAGTACGTTTGTTGTCGACTGCCGAAGCGATAGTGGTTGTTTGTTCTTGAGGTTTACAGTGATGGATCGGTGGCGGTCTTTGTACTTATTTGTAAATAAATATTGTACTCTTGATCTGTATGTGGATGCAAGAATATTACGGTAAAAGCACGAACTGGGGAAACGGTGGAAGCGTCGTCGCCTAGCGATGACTGTGATAGAAGCCAGATTGGGGCGACGAACCACCCACCCCCGAAAAGAGCGGCTCGTAACATTGGATGCCTGTCCAGGAAACCATACAAGTGAGTACAAGGCGCATGCGTTTGCCCGCCTCTGACCTTTTCAAGAGATAGATCTTACGGAGTGTCTGGAGTAGCCGGAAGACTTCTTCTGCGCTAACGGTGTACCGACATCGAACTATGGCGTCGTCGTGCGGTACTTGTTGAGTGATCCTGTACGCTGCGAGCTCTACAAGCATGTGAGAACTCGTTCGATGAGCTAAAGAAGGAGATGTTGAACACATACGGCCCAGAGAAGTCATTTGTGAAGCTAATCAAGCGCAGCCACCCCCTGCGTCAACGTGAAAGCCAAATCAACAAACAGTGCGCGGAAGAGGTGGCGAAGTTGGGACGCAGGGCATATGTGTCAGAGCGCGACTTGGTGGCGCTTCTCGCCGGTGGGGTTGCGTCGAGGGAAGTACATCGTGCCATTCGGCTGCAGGATCCACCTACTCTCGCCGAAGCACACAAAGTTGCCAAAGAAGTGAGCAAGGCGTGAAGCACTTTCAGGAGCGACGACAACCGCACACTGGCGTTATGAAACAAGAGAAGGACGATGTCACGCAGCATTTGGAGGCTCTGTAGCTATGAGAGATGAAGAACCGAGCTAGGCAAGACCAGCAATTGCAGCGAACGGCCGTACGAACCGTTTGGCGAGTTGGATGCTTCAGCAGCGGTTGCCTTTAACATCACAGACGTGACTCCCCCCAGCTACGCGTCCGGAAACGAACGGTGGAGAGAAGAGCGATGGCAACCATTACCCCGCCGACCGGTAGCGTGGTCGCCGTCACAGGTAAGATAGAGCTTGAATATTTTGTTGTTGGACGACAGCGATGCGATGGTCTCAGTAATCCCCAAGCGAGTGTGGGATAAGGCCACCTCAGGCCGGAAGTTACAAGCAGCTGCCAGACCAATGCAACTGGGCGATGGGAGGACGATGGCGACCTGCGTCTGGGGGTATAGTCTATCTACAACCTGAGAGATGGAAGGTTCCACCCGGAGAGCGGCTCGTTACACTAGAATAACATTTCTTACTCAATGATTTATGCATTAATTACTTCTATAAAAGGTTTTCTACATTTTAAATTAATTGAAAACAATTAACTTCAAACAAAATTCGCTTTAATTTTCCCAAATATACTTTAAAGTAAAATGTAATGTAACGCCCTGCAATCATAGCGCAGTCTCATTCAATATTCGTTTTTCAAGGTTCCACAGTATTTGACAGTGATGGTTTAGTCTGAACTCATCCGCGAAAATTCGACACATTTTTATGATTGGCTGGTCGCTGATTGGTTGTATGGGCATTGTTCGGTGATTGGCTAATGACTTCTGCTATTTCATTAGCTAATTATTGTGATAAGTGATTGGATGAATAACTGTGTCATTTTATTAGCTATTCAGCTGAGATCAAGGATTGGGTGATTATTGTTTATCTACTGTCTTCCATATATGAGTGCATTCCATTAAATTACCTTATATGGGAATAAATAATCATTTACCATTTTTTAAAGAAAAAGCTTTAAGTTATAACGTGGCACTGTGTATATTTGTTTTTAGACTTTGGAAATGATGCTTTTAAAGAGCTTTTGGGTTTTACATTTCACTGTTTACAAAAGATTATCTTATTGCTTAATTTTATTATTGTATGTTTTCTTTGGGATTTTGCTTCTTCATATTTATGCTGATCAACAGACGGTATTCACAGAAACTTTTCTGCTATTCGATATAAGCGCTTCAGAACTTAGCAAATGTATAGTACAGAAATTTCCATTTTACAACAGCAAGCAAATCATAACTTTATTACAATATATAATGGGGAAGATGGGCAATACAACGATAACGTGGAAAAAGTCCATTTCTAAACTTGTAGACATTATGCCACGGCAACAATCTAATCGTTATATTCAAAAACTGGATTGCCTATAATATTACAATAATAATGTGCTACATTAAGCCATTGTTTGTATGTTTATTCACAAGCCATATTTGTCATTATGGTTTGTGCACTTCAGCGTGTGGCATCGCCCTTTGTGTATTGGCTTATATCGGTTCTTTGAGATACAAACTGAAATTCATTATTATTTATTCTCATCATTCGAAAACATCTCAAACCTACGACACGGAAAATAGCACAAGCTAATGATAAGCATTGGGGATTGAATTGCTAGCATTTATCATTTTCTGCAGTTTTTCGATGCATAGAAAGTTCAGTAAAATAAAACTGTAATTCATTCATTAAACGTTATAAAAGAAATAAATGAAAAATAGAATTTACGGTTTTGTTCTTTACAAATTAAATATCTTTTTTATTCAATTACATTATTCTACAAAAATACAGAAGCAACAAATGAACAGCCTGAAAAAGAGAACTGAACAAAGAGATGTTAAATAAATGTGTTTATCAAAGTCATTCTTTGTTTTCATAGTTTGACATGAAGTGACTTTTTATGATGACAACAGAGCAAAAAAAATAATTTTCTTTGCTTTCAGTTTTGTTTGATAAAGGCATTTCGAAATGCAATAGATATTTTTGATCTGGAATGTAGAACCATAGTAATACATGAATTTCAACTTGAATGTTCAGTCAACCCAATAGTCGGTTTACTTTAGATATTGAAAGAGAAATTTAATACAATTTACACAAAATGTATAACCACAAATTTCTATTTTAAACAAAGTTCCAGATTTTATTTTTTATTTAAATGAAACAAGAAGAAAGACAATAGCTCTTATGAACAGGAGCGAAAGAAAGATTAAACACTCCAAATTTTTATTTCGTCATTCATTGAAATTTTGTTCATAAAAATATATTATTTGTGGTGAAGTTTATATTTTTTCATGATCAGCATTCCCGAAAATAATTTTTATTATTATTCTATATTTTATTGTACAAAAGTGACCTTATATCAAATGAGATCGTAATAATTCAGAAACAACAATACAAAAATAAGTTAAATAGTGATTTTCATTTTTCACTAGCCAACAGCAGCAACAACAACAGTAATGAACAGCCAACAACGGTCTAGTACAGATTTCCCTCTTGATATGTAAATCTTCTCTGACTGTTTGTAAATAAATTTGTTGCTTGTTGAAAGTTATCAAGATTGGATGTTAACTTCCGGGTGTAATTCAGAATATTGAATAATCTGTTTGAAAAATCTGGAACGTTATAGCAACACTTCCAATTTCCGGGTTACAAATGGCACTAATGCTAACGTTACGTGTTAGCTCGCAATTTCATTTAATTTTACGCATGATTAAACGCATATGCCTTTGTCAAACACTCTTTGCTTTTCTCATCACATCACGTATGATGGTAAAGACGATTTTAATGCAAAGTGAAAATGCACAATTAACAAATTGTTCACAGTTGCAGCTTTGAAGCTAAACCAAGGAGTGACAACTACTAAATTGTTAGCATCTGATTAACTTCTTGATTTTACTGGGAGTGTTCTATTTAAATCTTTCTTATTTGCAAATCAAGAATTTTACTTTAATATTTGCAAAGTTTCTTTTGTTACAAAACATCCATATATGTATTTTTATACATGTTGATGCTTTCATTCAGGCATTCGATGCATTATACATTTAGGCAAAATCAGTAAAGTATTTCGATGCTATCATTCAGCAACCACCAATCTCAGTTTTAGCTGAAAACTGAAGCTGTAGACAATTCATCAATTTTACGTTTTCCCTTTGTACTTGAATAGCCTTCAACTAGCCTTCATGAGAACAATATCTGACAAACAGGAAAGAACATTAGGCATAAATCTCATTTAATTGTTAGCTAAGAAGGTAATTTATATTACACGTGAAAGAACCTGTTGGCTGACATTTCTTTTGAACAGTATTTTTTCATTGGCATGGATAAATGAAAGTGAAGCACTTCAAAACCATGAACAGCACCAACCAATCACAAAAGCGCTTGAAGCTGCTTCAAATTCACTTTGCAGTGGACATCGTACACTTTAATATCAGCATATGTGCGCCATTTGTGTGTGATTAATAATCTTCTGTCAACATCAACAAAAGGCATAGGTGCCACAGAAATATCAATAGAAGTTGTTCTTCAATTGTAGATAAAATGAGAAATGAAAACTAAATGTTGTTTCAAAATGATTATTTAAAATGGAATTTAAACTATCAAATTTATTTTCCTTTTTGGCCTTTCGTTTGAGTTCAGTGCTTAGCATTCGAGGGTTATTAGTTAAGGAGCGAAACAAGATTAGACATCATCATCCGAAATTTGCCTGCTGAAATTCTGATGGATACGGCTTTCTGGACTGGACGGCAATGAACAGAAAATGGACGCGGAAATGGATTCCGTTATTACTAATACTGCAGTAAGCGGAAGTACACTTATGAAGCAGGAAGTAAAATGCTGCTGGGCATAAAGCATGACGCAGCTAACTGAGCAAGACAAATCAACCAAAACGGTGCATAAGCTATTTAATGATTGCAAAATGGTTATTTAAAACGGAGTGCAAAACCGTTGAATTTATTTCCCCTGTTTTCCGTGTAGCTGTGTGCTTCGTATTTGAGAGTTGTTATTAATGGAGAGTGATGAAATTCAGTTTGTTTCTACTCAAAGGAACCAACAAAAAATAGTGTACAGAGGAAGGTGTTACACCCTCAAGCGGACGAATCGCAATGACAAATGTTGAATATGTGCATCAGTAAACAGAATTATTTTATTATAGCATGTTGTTATTATTGTGTAGTATCATGAGCTTGCAATTTCGTTTCCAATTTAGGGATCGAGAGGTTGTTCTGGTAAGCTCTATACTAACCTTGATGCCACAGAAGTCATCTGAACCGGTGAGCATGCAGAGGGCTGCCGAGTAGATGCCCATGCATTCTACCATCAGCAGCTGCTAAATGAATTGAAGAGGCTGGCTGCAGGGGACCCGAGGCCGATATTAGAAATTTATGATGAACTGGCAAGCAATGCCTCCAAAAGCCTAGAAACTGCCGCTCATTTTCCGACGTGGGAGCAGCCCCGGAACACAATGTACTACAGCCGTTCGAAGAGATACCCACGACTTCCGGCCAGGCGACAGGATCTGCGGGTTACTGCCGAGCAGACGACAACGAAATCCGGTGCGCAATTTTTAATGTATCATTCGCCGACCAATGATATATTAATTTTTGCCACCGAGGATGGTGTGAAGCTGCTGGCTCAGAGTAACTGCTAGTGCGGGGATGGGACGTTTAAGATTGTCCCCTCCTGATACCAGCAGTTGTTTACCCTTCATTTGTTCGTAAGGGGCAAACTGCTACCCGTCGTGTATTGTTTGAGTGTTAGGAAAGATCTGCCCACGTATAGCTGGATATTTGAAGTGCTCCATTCTAAAGCGGAAGAAGTTGGCGTTCAACTTGAACCGGCGAAATTTGTGTGCGATTTCGAAACAGCCTTGATCCCGGCAATTCAAGGCAACTTTCCCCTACACCCAGGTGCAGGGTTGTTTCTTCCACTTTTGCCAAGCTGTGGTTCAGCAGGTCGGCCGGCTTGGCTTAAGAAATGATTATATTAATAATCAGGAGATAAGAAAAAAGGTTAAAATGCTGATGGCATTAGCATTTTTGCCGGTGCACCTTGTACCCGCGGGTTTCGAAATCATAAATGTTTGGACGTCGGGTCAACTGGAAACCTTGTTCCAATATTTCCAGCAGGAGTGGCTTCCGGCCACAAAAATTAAGCTTTGGAACGTTCATGGTGTGTCTGTGCGGACCAACAACCATCTGGAAGGTTGGCACAGCCGCATGAACAAAAGAGCACGAAAGCACCACCTGGGGTTTTATCAGTTTTTACAACTTATCCTTGATGAACAGGGTAAGACTGAGACGGTGGTGCGGCAAATAGATGATGGCTATACGCATGGAAGGGGCTCCGTACGACGTAGCGCAGCTTACGGAGTCCAGCAGCGACGGGTAGCTGCGCTTACGGGTAAATTGGTTCATAATGAAATTACTGTTGAGCATTTTTTGAGTGAAATATCGTATCATACTCCTGAACTACTACGATTATAGTACTTTTGCACTGTTTATTATTGTTGCATATATTTCATTCATTATTGTTGTATATATTTTTTTATTCCTCATGATTGTATAGTTTGTCTTTGTCATATATTGTATATATTGTACTGATTGTATATATTGTACTGACTGTATATATTGTATTATACTTCACCCATGTTTGTTGTTGATCTTATTTATTGTTCGTTATTGTTGATTCTTATTTATTGTTGGTTATTGTTGATTTTCATTCCTTGTTAGTTGTTGTTGATCCTTATTGATTGTTGCTGGAACATGATGCTGTATACTATACATTTGCATTGTAGTATACTATGTATATGTACGTAGCGAAAAGCAGAAATGTTTCTGTGCAAAGCAGTCTGCTGATTAGCACATATGTGAAGAAATAAAATTACAAAAGCAAGTTATTACGTGAACAATGAAATGTAAAACTGATGAATCATTAATGTTATTGACTAAGATAACCACTTATTTAAAGCCATATTCGCATATTGCAAGACATTTTGTTAAATGTTCTTCTTAACAACATACACAAAGAATATGCAAATGTAAAGAAGTTAAACATTAGTTTGAAGCATATGAACTTTGTTATTGTTATAATTTCTTTAACGCAATGAAAGATAGCTAACAGCATATCTTAAAGAGCTTTTTCTTCAAAAAGCAGTAAATGTTTCTTTATGCCCATATAAGGTAATTTAATGGAATGCACCCATATAAGGTAAAGAGTATATAAACAACAATCACCCAAACCTTGATCAAAGCTTAATAGCTAATCAAATGGTAAATTTATTAACCCAATCACTTATCATAATGATTAGCTAATAAAATCGTAGAAGTCATTAGCCAATTACCGTTCAATCGCGTGCAACCTATCAGCGTACAGCCAATCAGAAAAAGGGGGCGGAGTTTGGAACAAATGGAATGCGGATGAGTTCAAAGTAGCCCGCCCCTAGCGTACACATCGAGTGTAATGAATGCGATGGCGCAGAGCTACTTTAAGTATGAATATTTCGAAACGATCCATTCAGAATGGGCTTCATTTTGCACAATAATTTATTATTATTTGATTAATAACAGTATGACATAGTGAATGATTTACTTAAGTTGACATGCAACAGTGATGGTCAAAATTTGAATTTTTGTAAGATGGTATTTTCTTGAACGTTGAAATTTATTTTTTTTCAGTACTTTTATGTTGTAAATCATTTTACGTTATGTATGTTTACGTGGCAAAATATCTTTACGTAAATAATTGACGCGTTCAATTGTAAATTGGTTTAAATTTGATGCTGAATGTTTATACATATCGTTATCATTGAAATACACTTTGGAAAATTGCAAATGCCAATGGTATGTTGAATTGAAAGATTGCGTTGAAAGATGTTGAAGAACAAACTTTGCAATTTACACCAAAAATGTAAATAAATTTTTCTTTATTTGTAAACAGTATTGCAGATTTTTTATTTAAATGAAACAAGTAGACAATAACTCTTGTGAACAGGAGCGAAAGAAAGATTGAAAGATTAAATTCTTTTGCAAGCTAGAAATATTTTTAGAGAACATTCAGGCAAAATCAGAAAAGTATTTCGATACTAACATTCAGCAACCACCACTCCTAGTTTTAGCAGAATAGCTGCAGTTGTGGGCAGTTTATCATTTGTTGATTTTTCCATTGTATTAAAATCACCTTTAGCTACTGCATCAGAACAATTTCTGACAAAAGGAAAAGCATCTTGTGCATAGATCTCGTTTAATGGCTAGTTAAAACGTGATTTATCTGACAAGCAAAGCAAGTGTTGATTGACATTTTTTGAGCAGTATTTATGCACCGGCGTGATGAAAGTAAAGCACTTTGATGATGCTAACGGAAAGAAAGCAGTAAATGAACCGACCAGAATATCCGTTTTTTAAAGTTTTCTTTTTATCAATTTATTTGTTTCGCACCATTTAATGTTGTGCTCCGTCTATATGAACAGCATCTCCCTTTTTATATCAATCAAAAGAAATTTAATTTTCTCAGAGTATACATCAAAGACATGCCGCTTCACACTTTGATTGGTTGTAAATTTTTCGTAGAACTCTGATTGATTTTAAATTTTATTGGTTTACACGGCGGCTAAATTTCATTAGTTGTTGTTGCCATGAATTTTACTCGCTGTTGGGAATCTAAATTTTACTGGCTGTCATTTTCATGCATTCTATTTGTCAAATTTTGGTTTCTTTTTAATAGTCACTTTTTTATTCTAAGCTTTACTGTTTATCTTCTATATGTATATTAGTAGTAGCTAAATTATACATTTAAAAGCTGACTATCAATTTAAAATTATAAGTATATTAACAAATTTACTTGTGGTTTCATTTTTGTGTATAATTATATTCACAGAACTGCTGATCAGATCTAAGAAATTTGCTTTACTTTAATTTAAACTGACTTGGTTTATTGCGTGTATACTATTGAGCATTTTAAAGACCTTGTAAAAAAATTGCTTTCTATTAATTTGTTTCTTAATTTGATGACGTTAAATATAAGTTTAAATTAAAGTATAAATTGAATTTAGAAATTATGGATGCTATTAGTAAGAATGATCACGTGGATTCACCATTTTACTGAATTTCATTAAACAATTAATTGTAATTACTTTTACCACATAAATATCATAAAATAGTATAGCTTTGAATATCAGAAAACTGACCATTAAAATGAAATCAAAATTTGACAAATAGCACGCATCACAATGACAAACAGTAAAGATTTAGGTTTGCGACAACGAATAAAACTCATCGCAACAGCAACTAATGAAATTTAGCCGACATGAAAACCAATGAAATTTAAGGCCAATCAAATGTCGAGCGGTATGCCTTTGAAGTATACTCTGGGAGTAGACCAACAATAAATAATAATTAACAATAACCAACAATAAATAAGAATCAACAATAACGAACAATAAATAAGATCAACAACAAACAAGCGTGAACTATAATACAATATATGCAATAAGTACAATATATACAATGGAAGTCGTGGGTATCTCTTCGAACGGCTGTAATACATTGTGTTCTGGGCCTGCTCCCACGTTGGAAAATGCGCGGCAGTTGCTAGGCTGGTGGAGGCATTGCTTGCCAGCTCATCGTAAATTTCTAATACCGGCCTCGGATCCCATGCAACCAGCCTCTTCACTTCATTCAGCTACTACTGATAGTAGTATGCATGGGCATCTACTTGACAGCCCTCTGCATGCTCACCGGTTCTGTTGACTTGTGTGGCATCAAGGTTAGTATAGAGCTTGCCAGGGCAACCTCTCGTTCCCTAAATTGGAAACGAAATTGCAAGCTCATGATACTACACAATAATAACAACGTGCTATAATAAAATAATTCTGTTTACTGATGCACATATCCAACATTTGTCATTGCGGTTTGTCTGCTTGAGGGTGTAACACCTTCCTCTGTACACCAATTTTTGTTGGTTCCTTTGAGTAGAAACAAACTGAATTTCATCACTCTCCATTAATAACAACTCTCAAATACGAAGCACACAGATACACGGAAAACCAGAGAAATAAATATAACGGTTTTGCACTCCGTTTTAAATAACCATTTTGCAGCCATTAATAGCTTATGCACCGTTCCGGTTGATTTGTCTAGCTCAGTTAGCTGCGTCATGCTTTATGCCCAGCAGCATTTTACTTCCTGCTTTATAGTGTACTTCTCGTTTACTCCAGTATTAGTAATAACGGAATCCATTTCCGCCTCCATTTTCTGTTCATTGCCGTCCAGTCCAGAAAGCCGTATCCATCAGAATTTCAGCAGGCAAATTTCGGATGATGATGTCTAATCTTGTTTCGCTCCTCAGCTAATAACCCTCGAATGCTAAGCACTGAACTGAAACGCAACACCAAAAAGGAAAATAAATTTGACAGTTTAAATTCCATTTTAAATAATCATTTTGAAACAACATTTAGTTGTCATTTCTCATCTTATCTACAATTGAAGATCAACTTGTGATATTCGTTGTAGCGACGATGCCTTTTGTTGATATTGACAGAAGATTATTATCACAGACAAATGACGCACATATGCTGACATCAAACAATGCGATGTCCATTGCAGAGTGAATTTGAAGCAGCTTCAACAGCTTTTCTGCTTTCACTTTTTCCACTTTCAAAGTGCTTTACTTTTGTCTACAACCGAGAAGACTTCAAATGCAGGCCGCTCGACATTTCATTGGCCTCAAATTTCATTGGTTTTCATGCCGGATAAATTTCATTACTTTCTGTGGCGATGAGTTTTATTCGTTGCCGCAAACCTAAATTTTTACTGGTTGTCATTGAAATGCGTGGTATTTGTCAAATTTTGATTTAATTTTAATGGTCAGTTGTCTGATATTCAAAGCTATTCTATTTATCTGCTATATATATGTATTTATATTAAAAAATTACTATTTTATAATATTTATATGGTGAAATTACAATTAATTATTTAATGAAATTCAGTGAAATGGTGAATCCACGTGATCTTTCTTACTAATAGCATCCGTAACTTCTAAATTTATACACATTACACTCCTGCACCATATTTTAACCTTCACCAAAGTTAACTAATATTTTATAATAATGGACATATGTTGTACACTGATAATATACTTTGGAACAATTACACAATATTTTTTCTGTTTGCGAGTATGCTTCAGTTTATATTGCCCTTCCTTCAAAAACAAGGGACGATCCACCGCAACGGTTACTTACAACACGCAATTCAGAATTATCAGACGTGAAGATTATACACGCAATACTAAAAGAAAAGAAAATTTTCTTTTAATTGAGACCTTTCATTGTTCATAGGAATGTCATCCATTTTGGTTCTGACACGGGACCCGTTTAACATCATAAATGTGAACCCTCAACTACGGTTTTTAACTGAATTTTTTTGCTTGTTCAAATTCGTTATCTCGATTCAGTGTCCACTTCCAGGAATGATATGGTGTAGGAAAATGGATAATATGTTTCAAAAATCTGGAATATGGATGGCACCAACAGTTTTAATTTATCCACAAATGACAAACAAAAGCTGACATCAAAAAATGCAATGTCCACCGCACTGTGAATTGAAGAAGGTTCAACAGCTTCCTGGCTATTTCCATTTATTGCCTACTTTCTGTTGGCATCATGAAAGAGCTTTAATTTCATTGTCCCCCGTTCATAAATACTGTTCAAAAGAATATCATCCAAAGCTGCTTTCACTCGTCATATAAATTAACTTTCACCTAGCATTTAATTTGATTTATGCATTAGATCAGGGATAGCCAAACTTTTTTTATCATCCACCCCCTATGGATTTCTTGATGCCTCATCGACCCACAAGCTCAAAAAACAAGTATTATTAACAATAAATTTCTTTATTATAATGTATCATCCTTTTATTTATTTTTAATTCAAAATTTTAATTCATCATCATTTTTAATCAAATTTATTCTTTACCTTTTTCAGTATTACTGATTCTCTATCAGCTTTATTTTACCTTTACGTGTAATTATCCTTTTGTCAATTTGTATATGTGTTCCTATAATGGCCGTATTCATGTAAATTCAAAGTAGTTGATAATTTTTTATTTAACTATTTTGATATTTCTTATTTATCTCCTTGGCATCGTTAATGTGAAGGATGTGTTTGATGAGCAGCAGCAAGGGCATTGATATTTGGCTGGAAATTAGTGAGTTTCAGGCGCAAGTCTCCACGCATTTCCAGGTTCAGTCTGTTCCTTTGCTTTGATAAAATCGCATTTACCAATTCATCTGATGTGACGAAAGACGCGAAAATATCTGTCAATGTCCTATACTACACATTTACCAAACTCTTAGAACAAAGCCGCATTTTGTCTAACTGGCAGAAACAAGAGTTAAATGACCAGTAAGAAAAGATGGTGAAAATTTAGCTTGAAGTCGAAAATGCTTTTTGCATCGCGCAAAATTAATTTCTGGTAGAGTCTGTTGATAGTATAGAAAAGTATAAATTATTGTTACAAAATAGTTCTTGACGAAATAAATTACTCAGATGGGATTTCAAAGTTCATATTCGATCCCGGAGTTCATCGACCCCCATTCGACTCCTAAGCGTTTATCGACCCCTTAGAGAGTCCCATCGACCCCAAGGGGTCGATATTGACCACTTTGGCTACCCCTGATTTAACATCTCTTTGTTCAATTATCTCTTCTTCAGGCTGTTCATTTGTTGCTTCTATATTTTTGTAGAATAATGCAATTAGATAATAAAGATATTTAATTTGTAAATAACAAAACCATCAATTCTATTTTTCATTTATTTCACTCCTCAATGCTTATCATTAGCTTGTGCTATTTTCCGTGTCGTAGGTTTGAGATGTGTTTTCGAATGATGATAATGAGAATTACAATAATGAATTTCAGTTTGTATCTCAAAGAACCGATATAAGCCAATACACAAAGGGCGATGCCACACACTGAAGTGCACAAACCATAATGACAAATATGGCTTGTGAATAAACATACAAACAATGGCTTAATGTAGCACATTATTATTGTAATATTATAGACAATCCATTTTTTGAATATAACGATTAGATTGTTGCCGTGGCATAATGTCTACAAGTTTAGAAATGGACTTTTTCCACGTTATCGTAGTATTGGCCATCTTGCCCATGGTATATATTGTAATAAAGTTATGATTTGTTTGTTGTTGTAAAATGGAAATTTCTGTGCTATACATTTGCTTAGTTCTGAAGCGCTTATATCGAATAGCAGAAAAGTTTCTGTGAATACCGTCTGTTGATCAGCATAAATATGAAGAAGCAAAATGCCAAAGAAAACATACAATAATAAAATTAAGCAATAAGATAATCTTTTGTTAACAGTGAAAAGTAAAACGCAAAAGCTTTTTAAAAGCATCATTTGCAGTCTTAAAACAAATATACACATTTCCAGGTTTTGACTAAAAGTTTTTTCTTTAAGAAATAGTAAATGCTTTTTTATGTTTATATAAGGTATTTAATGGTAATGCACCCATATTTGGTAAAAACTTGATAAATAACAATCACCCAATCCTAGATCACAACTGAATAGCTAATCAAACGGCACAGCTATTCACCCAATCACTTATAAGAAAAATTAGCTAATAAAATAGCAGAAGTCAATAGCTAATTACTGAACAATAGTTTCTACAACCAATCAACGACCCGCCAATCACAAAAATCAGTCGAATTACTGCGGATGAATTCAGACCAAACCACTTTGACAAATACACAGACGTTCAGAAATTAATTATAAATTCTCATTGTACAACTGACGCATTCAATGAAATATACCATTATTCTTTTTCGTCTTTTCGAAAAAGTACAATTAGCGTGTGCCAAATCATTGACATGAACTTTTCGAAATCAAGATCACACAATTTGGATTAATGCATAATTATCAGGCGTTATCCATAAGCACTTTTCAAATAAAAAAATGGATAAATGAGGGATTAATTTTCATAACTACAATTTTATCATTTCTATAAATACATTTATATGTTATTTAAGTAAATAATGTAGATGTTTAATATCTTTAAACAAAAACTTCTAAAGATCGGAAAAAAATTTAAAAGTAAAATTAGCTTATTTTAAAGTTTGATAACTATGTGAAACAGTAATTAGTTTGCTTTGCTTGTTGACTGCTTGTTGGTTGTTGCTTGCTTGAAAAATGGCCCAAATTTTTCAAAATATTCGCAGTGATATTTGGAACGTTATTGGTGATGAAAGCAGATTGGTTGGAAAACTGTTTGCTAAAATTGAACAAAAGACTGGCAAAAGTCGTTACCAAGCTGCGGTGATGTTAGCTATTGTAATTTGTGTGCTTTTGATTGTTAGCCCTGGTGCAGGATTGTTGTGCAATTGTATATGCATTGGTTATCCAGCAATGAAGACATTAATCGAGATGCAATCAAGTGAAAACGTCAACTGTAAGCAGTGGATGACTTATTGGGTGATTTTTGGCTTCTTTCGACTTGTTGATTATTTTGCTGAATGCATATCCTTTATTATACCAATCTATTGGCCGCTGAAATGCATTTTCTTTGTTTGGCTTTTCACTCCTAGCTGCCTTGGAGCTGCAACATTGTATGAAAAGTTTTTCCAATCCCGCTACAGTGAATTTATATCTGGCTGTACTACTGCTGTAGAAATAACTACATAATGACCACCATCATCACTCTTTTCTACTATTCATCTGCTTATTTATTATTATTTTTATTATATTCTTATGTTTCATACTAAATTATCTTAAAAAATTTTGATTACTCTCAACTCAATATAATGTATAAAATCTGCAACTGCAATTTAAATGCGAAAATGATATTGTTGTTATTTTATTAAATAATTAATTTCAATAATCGCTGTTTTGAATTAATTTCTGACAAAATATGAATTTAATCTGTTATTTATAAAATGGCTGCAAAAAAATCTTTAACCCAGCTTAAGGTAAATTTTGCAAAGTGATAGTTGAAATATCAAATTGCAATTTCAGAATAAAACTGTTAAATTATTATTTCCAGTTAATTCTCATTTGTATGATCATAGCATTAGAATTGATTGTCAAAGTTATAAATCAAATGCTTAATTGTTACAACACCGGCAGCTGCATAAAGCAGAACAGCAATGAAAATTATTTCAATTATCATAACTTCAAATACTAAACATTCACTTTGATCTTTATTACCGTGCATATCATCAGCTTTGACACGCTTCTTAGAAATTTGCCGACGCAGTAGTATACATGTAATAAGTCACGGATGCAACATCGTACAGGAGTAACGAATCGCAATTCCTGGAAATACATTTCAACGTAGCCTTTCATCCAGGGATTGGCTTTTCATGCAACGATGATAATTATACCGGCAACCAAACAGAATGATCAGATAACATAATCTTCTGTACAAAATATTAAAATGGAATAACATACATTATTATGAAATAAAAAACGGCGACCAGACGTCGTCATTCGCAGGGTGGTGGAATCTCCAGCTACTGGCGAGTTGGCGGAAGTCTTGGAAATTTTTGTACCCGTCTTCTGTACATCACAGTTTTAACACTTTTATACGTTGGAAACTGACCAACAGTTTCCAAATCAGCATATGCACTGCTCGCTTCTTCGTAGTAAATCTGCGGAATGGTCTTCAATTCCTCCGCTGCCCGTTGCTTGAGAGCATTTTTCTCTCCATTTTATAAACGATGTCATTGTCAGGGATGCAATCATCTGCATGAGGATTACAATCCAAGATTGCGTCCACATCCAAGTTCGTGTGGATTGAACACCGGCATACTTTTTTAACCTACATGATGATCTTGAACTGAATGAACAGAAATGAGATATTAGATTAAATATTAATTACCCGACGGCAAACACACTGTTTATCTTCCATGTTCGTAAGTTTAAAATTGTAAACTCTTCCTTCATGTATTAAACTGTAATTATCTCTTTCATTTGAAACCAAATGGAAATTGTCAGCCATGAAATAAGACAAATCAGAGAAACATCAAGCACAGAGAGCAGATAAGGGGTAAGATGGAGAAAACGCGGTTCGTTACTGATTATACATACACAAATCTGCTCCCACTGTTTGTAAATTATTTTCTGTTCAAATTTATCAAGATTGGATGTTAACTTCCGGGTGTAATGTCAGAATGCTGAATACTTTGCTTGAAAAATCTGGAATGCTGAAGCAAAACTTCCAATTTCCAGGTTACAAATGGCACTAATGCTAACGTTGTGTTAACTCGCAATTTCACTTAATTTTACGCATGATTTCACGCATATGCCTTTGTCAAACATTGTTCGCGTTCTCGTCATATCACATATGTTGTTAATAAAGGCGATTTTAATACAAAGGGAAAATACGCAATTGACAAATTGTTCACAGTTGCAGCTTTCAAGCTTAACCAAGGAGCGACAACTACTAAATTATTAGCATCTGATTAATTTCTTGATTTTACTGGGAATGTTCTATTTAAATCTTTCTGGTTTGCAATCTGGGTAAGAATTTAATATTTACAAGTTTCCTTCATTACGAAACAAACATCCATATATGTATTTTTATACATGCCGATGAGTTTTGCTGTTTGTATGAAAAATCCTGCTTGACGTTCATACATTTCATATAAAATACAGTCGAACTTCATTAAATGCATAAGATTTTGGCCGAAAAAAATTCCCTTTATTTAATTAAACGGTAAAATAATGGATAAGTGCATGGAAATTCTTTCGAAATTCCGTGCTCACTTATAACCAGGTTCAAATGTAATTTAAAATGCAACATCAAACAGATCAGCTACATCATAAGCGCTGCTTTTGATGCGGAATGTTTAAATATTTCGTTACCATTAAAATATATACACTGAAAGGTTGCAAATGGAAATGAGAATAGATAGCAATATAAGTGTTCAGCAACGCACTAGTCGGTTTTGTTCAGATGTTAAAATAGAAAGTTTACAACTTACACCAAATATATAAATAAATTTGTTTTTTGATTTGTAAATAATATTGCAGATTTTATATTTAAATAAAATATACGAAGGAAAAGGTTTGGTCTGAACTCATTCGCAATAATTCGACCCATCTTTTTGATTGGCTGGTCGCTGATTGGCTTTAGGGGTATTGTTCGGAAATTGGCAAATGACTTCTGCTACTTTATTAGCTGATTATTCTGATACGTGATTGGGTGAATAACTGTGCCATTTGATTAGCTATTCAGCTGTGATCTAGGTTTGGGTGATTGTTGTTTAACAATTCTTTTCCAAACATGGGTGCATTACTATTATAATACCTTGTATGGACATAACAAAGAATTTACTATTTTTAAAAGAAAAAACTTTTAGTTATAACTTGGAAATGTGTATATTTGTTTTTAGACTCTGCAAATGATGCTTTCAAAAAGCTTTTGCGTTTTACTTTTCACTGTTAACAAAAGAATATTTTATTGCTTAATTTTATTCTTTTAAGTTTGCTTTTGCAGTTTACTTCTTCACATCTGTGCTGATCAACTGACTGTTTTCACAGAAACTTTTCTGCTATTCGATATAAGCGCTTCCGAACTAAGCAAATGTATAGTACAGAAATTTCCATTTTACAACAACAAGCTAATCAGAATTTTATTACATTATATACCATGGACAAGATGGGCAATACAACAATAGCGTACAAATATGGAAAAAGTCCATTTCTGAACTTGGAGACTGTGCCACGGCAACCAACTAATCGTTATATTGAAAAAATAGATTGCCTGTAATATTGCAATAATAATGTGCTGTATTAAGCCATTGTTTGTATCCTTATTCACAACTCATATTTGTCATTATGATTTTTGCACTTGAGCGTGTGACATCTCCCTTTGTATGTTGGCGTATGTCAGTTCTTTGAGATACAAACTGAAATTCATTATTATTTATTCTCATCATTGGAAAACACATCTCAAACCTACGACACGGAAAATAGCACACGCTAATGATAAGCATTGAGGAGTGAAATAAATAAAAAATAGAATTGACGGTTTTGTTCTTTGCAAATTAACTTATCAATAACTTATTACAAACTTATTTATTATCTAATTGCATTATTCTGCTAAAATATAGAAGCAACAAATGAACAGCCTGAAGAAAAGATAACTGAACAAAGAGATGCTAAATAAACGTGTTTATCTAGGTCATTTTTTGTCTTCATAATTTGACATGTAATGACTTTTTACGATGGTAACAGAGCTAGTCTTGTTCACTAGCTTGACAAGGAAGAAGATTCTGCAGTAATTATTGTGGGCCAGGTCAACAGCATTCGGCATGAAGGATTTTCTGAAATTTGTACTGCTGTTGAATATCCCATATGCTAGGCAAAAGCATTATCAATTCAATCTGTGCAGTATCTACGTTACATCTAAGAAAAGTTTCACATATCATCCATATAATGCGAATTCAGTGCATACTGCATTACAAGCTTCAAAACATTACATGGTACCCCACAGAAGCTAGCATTTCAGTATTTCTGAGCACTATGATGCCATCTAAATGCACAAGCCACAAATTCATGCCATGATAAATGGTGGTCTGGAATTTTTATAATGCTGCAGATGCTTTCTCAAATGAACTGATTAACTTACCAAGGCAGTAAACTCCATCATATTGCGCAATTATTGTTCACTCTCAACAATGAGAATGAAAATTTTGGCAGCACATGAAAGACCAATTTATGCTCCTTGGCTGCTGACCAGGGTAATTAACTATGATTATATTTTGGCAGAGCATATGCGGTACTAGAGCAAGATAACGGACACACCCGTGATGGAGTGAACTTAAGATGAAAAATAATTTTCTTTGCTTTCAGTTTTGTTTGATAAAATCATTTCGAAATGCAATAGATATTTTTGATCTGGAATGTTGAACCATAGTAATACAACAACGGCAACTTCAATGTTTAGTCAACCCGGAAGTCAGTTTAACTTTAAATATTGAAAAACAAATTTAATACATTTTACACAAAATGTATAATCACAAATTTCTATTTTAAACAAAATTCCAGATTTTATTTTTTATTTAAATGAAACACAAGAAGAAAAACAATAACTCTTGTGAAGAGGAACGAAAGAAACATTGAAGAGAATGAAGATAAAATTCTCATCCAAACTTGAAATATTTTCAGCGAACAGAAAATATGTCGATGCTATAACATTCAGCAATTACCACTCCTAGTTCAAGCTGTAAACTACAGCTGTAGACAATTTATCAATTGTAGATTTTCCCTTTGTACTTCAATAGCCCTCAGCTGCTCTTCAGAAAAATTTCTGATAAACGAAAAAGCATCATATGCATAAGTCTCATATAATTGCCAGCTAAAGCGTTATTTATTTCATAGGTGAAAAAACTGTCGGTTGACATTCTTTGAAACAGTATTTATCAACGCGGATGGATAAAAGTAAAGCACTTTGAAAGCGGAAAAAAGCGATGAACAGCACCATGCAGAAAAGCTGTTAAAGCTGCTTCAAATTCACTCTTCAGTAGACATCGCATACTTTGATGTCAGCATATGTGCGTCATTTGTCTGTGATAATAATCTTCTGTCAACATCAACAAAAGGCGTTGGCGCTACAACGAATATCACAAGTTGATCTTCGATTGTAGATAAAATATGAAATGAAAACTAAATATTGTTGCAAAATGGTTATTTAAAATGGTGTTTAGTTTGCGTTCAGTGCTTTGCGTTTCATAGTTATTCAAATCATTTTCTATTCTGTTCCTTGTTATGGCTGATGTCCCTGAGTTGCATCTTGTACCAAATCGTTGCGGGATTTGGTCCAATTCTGTGGTATGGTAGGGAGGATATATGAATTAAAACGTGCTGGAAAACAGAAATATTGGAGGTGCTCAAAAGTATGTGCTAAATGTATAGTTGTATATGTAGTAAATGTATAAATGTATAGTGTGTCCTTCGTTATTAAGAGTTAGTGTATTTTGGTATAGGACAAACCTTGATGTGACATCGGTGATCAAGCAGAATGATCACATCGAATGCTGCCCGGTGGATGAGCACTTGGCATACAAAATGGAAAAGAAGGCGCTTTTGAAAAAGCGTAGCGCGGAAGAAACGAAGCCCATTCCGGGCATCTATGATGAGGAAGCTTCCGCCGCGTGCGCCGAGCCATCCACATCTGGCCAGTTTCCGCTCTTTAACCTCCTGTTATCCTCCGGGTCATATTGACCCGTTTTGATTTTCAACATAAAAATTAGTACCAAAATTATTGTCTGTTGATGCTGAATTTTTTTGACTTTTCCTCATTTCACCTTATCTACATATAATGAAATTCCTGCGCCTCTGTCATTTCCAGCAACTGCTGTATGCACTCCACATACATCCGAAATCCCCGGGGTCAACGTGGCCCCATGATCGATCTTCTACTGCTGCTTTATCAGTATTGAAGGCAATGCAACATCTATCACTTTTAAGGTTCTATAGTTTATGGGATATATGGGTTAAAAATTACCTAAGGTGTATAATCCTTCTGAAAACGTTACAGTTGATGAGCGACTGTATGCTTTCAAAGGCCGATGTCAATTCACACAGTACATGCCAAAGAAACCGGCAAAGTATGGCATTAAGTTTTGGGTAGCCTGTTGCTCAAAGTCGAGCTACGCATGGATTATGCAAATCTACACTGGCAAGCCGTCAAGTGGAACTCGCGAGAAGAACCAAGAGATGCGAATGGTTCTCGACATGGTAAAGGGACTAAAAGGTCATAGTGTCACATGTGACAACTTTTTTACTGCGTATTTCACTGGGCGTAGAACTGAAAAAAAAGAATTTGACTTTGGTTGGAACTGCAAAAAAATCAAGCCAGAGCTACCAAGGGAACTGCTGCAACTACAAGGCAAAAAATTGAACTCTTCAACATTTGCCTTTTCTGAAGATTGCACCATCGTATCATACCGCCCAAAAAAGAACAAGAATGTTATGGTTCTACGTAACATGCACAATTACAACCAGGTTTGCGACGGAAAGGGAAGCAAGCCTGACATTATTCTACATTATAATATTACTAAAGGTGGTGTGGATAATTTAGACAAAATGACTTCAACGTATTCCTGCCAAAGAATGACCGCACGATGGCCATTAGTCATATTTTACAACATCATCGACGTATCTGCATACAACGCCTATGTTCTATGGACAGAAAAACATCTAGCATGGAATGTAGGACGGCTGCATAAGCGTCGATTATTCCTGGAAGAACTTGGCAAGGCTCTAGTGCAACCAGAATTGATGAGGCGCAAAGCACTTCCCTGAACAGCAGCAGCAATATCGGCAGTTAAAAGGTTGCGGAAAGATACAGAGCAGCCATCTACAAGCGGTATCACTGATACGGATACAGGTGGTAAAAAAAGAGCCCGATGTCAATTATGTGTTCAAAGTGACAACAAGACAAGCGTACGTTGTAAAAAATGCCAAAAATACATTTGTAAAGATCATACACAATCATATTGTAACTTATGTGCAGAAGAAATTTAAGTGTGTCAATGAACATCCACCATAAACAGTCATATTAAAAAAATAATAATTTCTGCGTATTAGAATATTTATCAGCACCTTTTAAAATAAAATTCACGAATACTTAGTCGCAGTATGACCGCAAAACAAACTGTGCATCACTTATGGGTCAATTTGACCCGGAGGATAACGGGAGGTAAGAAAATCTGAGGATAACAGGAGGGTTAAACGGGTAAAGTCCACGATGTACAGCCACCGAGCAAAGCGATACCCAAAACTGCGCAGTCATCGTCGGGACCTGCAAATCCCTGTCTCGTTCAGGACAACGAAGGCCGGTGAAGATTTTGTATTGTGGGAGTGCGCGTCAAAGCATATCCTGATCTTTTCGACGGCCGATAAGATTAGACTACTGGCAGCCATGAAAACTGGGGCCATGGATGGCACATTCAAGGTTGTACGACAATGGTATCAACAACTCTTTACCATCCATGCCTTTGCGGCGGGTAAGCTGGTGTCAGCAGTCTACTGTTGATGTACGGGTAAAGATATTGGAACATACGGATTTATATTTCAAGCTTTACTAAACAAAGTGGCAGTCCTCGGGGTCAATCTCAATCCACAAACAATAATTTGTGATTTTGAAACAGCCCTGATACCGGCGATTCAGGGCTACTTACCGAATACGCGGGTACAGGTCTGCTACTTCCACTTCTGCCAGGCAGTACATGAGAAAGTCGGTGAGCTGGGACTGAAAGCACGATATAGAACAGAAGAAGAAACAAGGAAGAAGATAATAATGTTCCTAGCCACCGCTTATTTATATTAGTTTTTTATTTCATTGTATTGTATTATTTAGTTTTTTTCTTTTTCATTGTTTCCACTTTGTTAATGCCATTCACTGTTGTATTTTACTGTTGTTGTTGTTGGTGCTGTTGGCTAGTGAAAAATGAAAATCACTATTTAACTTATTTTTTGTAATGTTTTTTTCTGAATGATTACTGTCGCATTTGATATAATGTCACTTTGGTACAATAAAATATAGAATAATGATAAAAATTATTTTCAAAAATACTGATAATGAAAAAGCATAGACTACACAACAAATAATATATTTAAATAAACAAAATTTCAATGAATGATGAAACTTCAAACAGACAATAAAATTTTGGAATAATAAATATTTCCATTTTTTATGTTACGTCACTACTATTAAAGTTACGTAATCCAAAATAGAATATTTGAACCAATGAATTGAAAAAATATTACAGCTAATCACAAAGGAAAGATTTGAATCAATGAGCAATTAGACAAGAAAAACCAATAAGACAACAACTTGACGGCCCAATAAAATAGCGCGGTCAACGACCAATAAGTGACAAGTAGAACCGATCTGGACCATCCCATAATTCTCATCTAACTAGTTTCTGAAACTCGTTCTCTACTAGATTTCTTCGTAATACATAACACTGGGCAAAGTTGAATTTTGCAATGAATTATAAAAAAACAATGTCATAGAAAAATCATCAAAAAAGGCAATATCATGGAAAAATCGTAAAAAAGGCAGAAAAGGCATTTATGGCAAAATTCTTGGTCTACTAATCACTAAAAAATATGAAATTTAAAGAGAAACAATATGTACAGTGAATAACTGTGGGTGCCAGCATTGTTATTGTTTGCGTACGGGTAATGACGCGTAATGGTACGTTCTTTGCACAAAGCGGAAGTTCTGCAGGTCGTCCTTAATCCAGATACTATTATCTGCGATTACGAGACAGTCATGATAACTGCGAATCAGGGCTACTTTCTGAATATGCGGGTACAGGGCTGTTATGTCCACTTCTCCCAAGTGGTACATTGAAAAGTCAATGAGCTGTGCTTGAAAACACGATACCGAACTGAAAAGAAACATAAGCAAAAATAAAAATGCTCCAAAGCACTGCATTCCTCCCTGTGCTACAAGCCGATACGGGTGTTAGCCTGTTCGAAGCCGGCACCGCGGGTAGCACATCAGCTTCATTTCAATGCTTTAGGCAGGAGTAGATGACCGATGATAAACTGCCGATTTGGAATGTGCATAATGTATATATTAGAACTAATAATCACTTGGAAGGTTGGCATAATCGGCTCAACAAAAAAGCGCGTCGAAACAAACTTAGGTTTAACAAACTATTCCAACTCCTGATGCAAGAATAAGCAGTAATGGAAACATTAATCAACTAGGTACTATCAGGAAACCCTATCGCTGGTTAGTGATGACAAATAAACAGAATTTATGATGAAAAGCAATTGCGGGTCGTTAGATATACGGGTGAAAGCGGTAGACGTATGTTGGAGCAGTTTTCGAAGCTTTAATGTAACAAGCTCCAGAGCCGATTTAATGCTGCCTTCCAAGTAATGGTGGTTTTATATTATAATTGTATTATATTTTATTGATTGCTTTCTTTTCTTTTTTGTTGTTTTTACTTTATTAACTATTTTATTTATTAACTATTATTTTTTTGTTCATTTTACTTACTGCTGTTTATTACTGTTATTATCGTCTGTTATTTACTGCTGTTATTATTGCTGTTGAAGACTGAAAAATAAAAAATTATCTCACTGTATTTGTTGACCTATGTATATTTATCTCATTTCATTCAAATTCACTGTGTTGCAGTAATAATAAAATGTAGAAAATAAAAAAAATGGTATTGAAAACACCAATCACTAAAAAGTGTAAAATGCATAAACAAATATTTGGAGAAGAAAACGGCTATTATACGAATGAAAAAACTTTTATGTTTTTTATAAAACTTTCATAAATAATTTCATTTCATAAATTTCATAAATTTCCGAAATGATAACGTTTCGTCGAACAAATGTTACGTAATGAAAAAAAATTTGGCCAATAAAATGAAAAATATTGCAGCTAATCAGAACAGAATAATTTGAATCAATAAACAGTTAGACAAGAGAACCAATCTTATTGCACTATGAGCATGCAATAAGAATTTGATTCCTAACAAGCAATATAAAAACGGAATAAAAAATAAAAATCATGAAAAATAAACTTAAACCAACGTATTCTGCAAATGAAAAGAATATTTCTGACAGTTCATATGAAACAATGTTTGAAAAATGGGCCCAACAGAGATAAAATCAGCTCAATTCAAATAAATACACTTAAGCAAAAAAGATAATTAAATTATCAAATGCTAAAAAAATTTTTATTTACAATATGGCGGATAAATATTTATTTTGAAGACTACAAGCAATATTTATTTGAATAATCTCAGAAAATTTACAACAACAAAAGCAGCTGTTGAATGATTTAATAGGTTGACAAACATTAACGAATGTCATGATGCTTGCTGACAAAGAATGCTTTATTATGCATATTGGATGGATTTTCGTTTTATGCTTCTCTTTTCCAAGATATTCAGTAGCTACATCAAAATGTTATAATGCAAATGGTGATGCGGAAGCAGACTGGTAAGACATTGCTATTTTTTAACTGTCTGTTTGCCCTAAACGTTAATGCAGAATATGCGTAGCGTCCCCTTTTGAAGGCAAAGAGACCACTTTCACTAAAATGTATAGCTATAGCAGGACACTTATGATATCATTCTAATTCCACCATGTAATCATATCCATTATTTCCCAAAGAATTTCAAATCATTGTGAATATTTTATTTATTAGAAAATGATTTTGGATTTCCATTGAATAATTAGGAATGTAGGCTGCAACATCCTGTAATAAATTTGCGAATTAGTCTGAAAATCTTGAACATGCCAACATATCTTGAACATGTCAACATATCTTGAACTTATAAATTATTTAATTTAAGCTGTTTTAATGTTGCTTGCCATATCTTTAAATATACATAACTTTATTATTTTATTTGTAACTTCGTTAAAAAATCAGTTCACATCTTTGTCAACGTAAAGATATTATTTAAGATAGTGATTTGCTTGATATCATTAGGCATGGACAAAATTTAGGGATAATGCATTATGAAAATGATAAAACGTACCACTTCACAGAATTATAATCTCAAAAGAAGATCGATGTGCAGTGTTACAAAATTAAATCACCAATGCCACATCAAAATTATATACCATATTAGAAGAGTGGTTTATTTAAAAAATTCCAGTTATATTTAATTTGACTAAAATAAAGAAATAGAGCAGTTCAATAGGATTACTGAATTCAAATGATCACCTACATGTGGATTCATAATCAAGAATACCTGAATTTGCACACGCACGAATTAGTATGTCATCATCCTTGACGTGCATACTGTTGCAAATTTTAAACAAAAAAAGTTGGTTTTAGCAAACAATTTTTCATTTATGGAAGTACATATTTATAAAATAAAAAATTTATAAAATAGATATACATACAGTAAAGAAAAGAAATAGTGGATTTCTAATTAATTTATTTGTTTTACATGCACGTTTGCTAGATCCAGGTAAAAATATCCAGCAAATAAACAGCAGCTGTATTACCTTACTGAACTGATAAGCGTACAGTAGCAGCAAATATCAAATACATTTTTGTGTCGGTGATACAATTTTTCTCACTTATGTAAAAGAGGACCGTGTCTTGAACAGTAGTTGAAATGTTCTTCTGAAAAGTTAATTTTACATTTTCTTAGTAAACAAAACTTTTGCTGCATTAGGTTTTATAAATAACATTTATTAATTATAAAAAAATAAAAATTATGAAACGATTAACAAGGAAATTCACCAACTCATCACTTATTCTATATAGGGCTGTTGTATACAAAGCTCCAGCTCAAAATATAGGAAAGGCATTAATTGCGAGACCTGCTCCCGTTGCATGGCAAAATACTCCGGATCTTACCCAGTTTAATAATAATCATGCAGTTTTTAAATCACTTGAACATGTCATTGCGCCAAATCAAAATAACAAATTTATTGCCTACAACAATATCCCACCGGATGTTCCGAAAGTAAAAACAAAATCAAACAGCAAAGGTGACAACAACAAACGTTAAAACAGAAAATAACAAATCTTATAATTATTATTCTACATAGGTGTTTTAATGATGAATCCCGGAGCCCAAGATGAAGCATCATGGATTGTTCACACAATACCAGGTTTCCCGAAAGCGCTAACAGGATACGTATTTCCACCTGCAGAAATTCAGAAAGGACATTTGTTTATCTGTTTGACAATTAAAGAAAGCGAAATTGATGCAATTGGTAAATTTATTTGCATGAGAAAGATTACACTTACGCAAACCTATTTGGAAGATGCTTAACATTTCATGCAGAAAAAAAATTTGAAGCAAATATATTTGAATAATAATTAAATATAATAAAATGCATGCAATTTCTAGCAATGGCCTTGAGAATTGCAACTCCGTTGATATATCACAATGATATACCAGATGATCCAGCTCGACCAAATCTGAAAAAATTGGTTAATGGTGAATCAAGATTAACACCACCGCTAACAGTGACACGGCAAATTTCAACAGCAAATGCTGCAGGATTGAAAGTGACAATATATAGTAAAAGTGAGAAATCAAAATATGGTAAGTCACATGTTTTACTGCTAAATTTTCAGAAGAAACATCTGGCAAAATTTTGCGCTGCTAAAATAATTCTGCTTTTATAATTCATTTTTCACTTTAAAGTAATAGTACGTGGCAAACAGAGAAAAGTTTGCTAAATTAAAGTCATAATAATAATTTCGTTCAGAGAAACACATTATACGGTGAAGACAAAATGCAGAATTTTTTTCACAGAAATATAGAATGATTTCGAAAAACGTTATTACACTCAACGCAATGAACAGAATGCATTTTTACAGTTGTAAGGCGTGCATTTTTAAAATAATCTCATCATATGCATTTGAATAGATAAATAGTACCTCTCTAATTACAATTTGCTGGGAATTTCATGTAAATTAAAAAAAAACTAATTATAGAGATTTACCGAAGAGTACTTGTGAAGAAATTAAAGACAAGCATCAAAGTTTGGACAACAAGAGATAAAATATTGAAAAGTGATTGTCGAATTTTGGACAGAAATATAAAATTAGTAACAAGCCCCATTGCTGTTGATAATCAAGCAATTTCTCTTGAAAGTGATGTCTCTCAATGGTTAATTAGTGAACCAGGAAACAAATTTTGTGCAATTGACAAACCTTACCATGTAAATTTGTAATAATTGAAAAGCAATTGTGGAACTATATATTTTTTAGAAAAGCCAAACAAAAGAGCCAGCAATGGCGGTTTGCATTGATGATGCTACAATTTTTGGTCATTTCAATCGAATTGGTCAGAATGTAGAAAATTGCGCATGAACGTACAAGGGTGATGACAGAACTCATTTCATATCTGAAAGCTTTAGTTGAATAAAATGGAAATAAAGTTTACCAATGTACGTGAGATTTAACAAAATATATTTCACCATGAACAGTTCAACTAGAACCATATTTTAGTTTCATGCTTTTCCATATAGTCTATTAAGTTGGAAAACTTATTCACAATGCTCATAGCAACGCTTCTGTAATAGGCAATTCTATCATAATTATTTTACTTTAGCAAAGTTTGCACATATCAGTTTGCGTATGCATTGACCATTACTAATGTTACATCTGTCAATTTTTTGTTTGAATAATTCAAAATTCTTTAAAAAGACACAATGCACGTTATTTAATTTTGTATTAATTTTCATTTCATGGAAACATATTTCCATACATTATTGCGCATTTTTTCAACAAATGAAATCATATTCTTATTATCATAAACTATTTGATAATATTTACGTAAGGAATTAATATGGCAAAGCGTTCATTTTACAAAATGAAACTAATATTAACCATATGCATGTTTTTTTCAGCATTACACAAAAAATTTGATATAATTTTTTCTGGAAATAAAATTCTTTCTCTAAAATGATATTTCAATAAACAATCCATTTTGATCACATTTTACTGGTTTAAATCACCTCATTTTGTTTATTGTTTAAATGATATTTTATCAATAAAATGATAAATTAATGGAAAATGAGAGTTCAAGTCATTTTAAAGAAAAGCATTTATATATGAAGCTTTATTTAAATTATTATATTCTCACAAAAAATATTTATTTGCAGTGCAATGGATAAACATTTATTTGTGAAGTGAATAATCTGTATTTATTTATCACAACGTTTATACAGATATTTTTTAGACTAAGTGTGCGCATAGCCTAGCTTAATGGCTGCCTGTATGCACACAGGTGTGCGGACTTTGCCTGCAGCTTACGCATTGTTATTATTCTCGATTTGCGATTATTTACTAAATAAAATCCCATACTTACTGCGTTGTTTGCTCTTTTCTGCTTTAAGCATCAGTTGACTTTGTAGAAGGCCAGCGGCTGTAATTTGAATTTCCCACCAAATTCAATATCAACAACTTATCAGGAGGAATATGAAAAGAAAGGAATTTTGAAAGCGGTAATCTTGTTGACTTTTAAAAAGATCGGAAAGTCCTGCCCGTAATGGGAAAGATCACACAAGATAATTCAAGCACATGGGAAGGCGTGTGAAATACGTTATCAAAATGAGAGATGGCGTGCTTTGTAACTGGTAATGTTATACACTGCTCAAACAAGCAGAAGATTCATACAAAAGTCAACAACACCAAATATTAAGTATTGAACCTATCAAATCATATCATAATTTTGATCACGTCTAAGTCTGCATTTATTTCCATAGTATGAAAGTATGTGATTGCTCATGGTACATTATAATTAAGAAAATGAAAAGTTTTGATTTAAATTTTATTAATTATAACAAAAGTAGAAAATAATCAATATGCATAGAGAAGATAAATTATGTTACTGGTAAAGCAGTAAAATAGTGTAGAATAATGTAGAAACAAATACTACTGAACAAACTGCAAAAATTTCATAGCATACTGCTCAACATTTTAAAACAGATTATCCAGGACATTGCAATATATTAGATATTAGGCTTTGCTAAATTAGCAAAGCATAAATTAATATAAACATGATCTGTACATAAAACAATATGCTCATTAATGCTTATTGCTGTTGTATTTTTATTAACTATTATGATATTTTGATGTTTACTGTTGCAAAAATTAAAAGAAAAGGGAACTTTCTGAATTTCTGAAGAAAACTTTATTTAACAAGTGTAAATTAAAAGTATCCCAATTTAGATATTTTTGTAATAGGAAATCGAAAATAGTGTTTCGATATTTTATCCTATAAAAGTGATAGAACTGAATAGAACTAATATAAATTAGTGTAATTTTTCTTATGAAATTAAAAGTGCACATTTATGATAAATTTAATAATGATATTATTAGAAATACGGCTCGGTTAATAATAACAAACGAAAAGTACGTATGACGTCAAAGTGATATCGATTGATTAGTCAGAATTCAAGAATACTTTTAATAGAGAACTTCTGTATGATAAAAACATTAATTATATTAAATAGAATTTTCAAATATAAAATAAAAGTTCAAAAAATTGTTTAATTTATAATTTTTCAAAGCATATAAAATATGAATAGGGGAAAAAAATTAGAAATTAATGAAATTAAACTGCAAAGATATTCATAATGTGCATTAATAATAATTGAGTAAACAACAAATAGCTCTAGTAAAGGATACAGATAAGAGAGAAATAAGAATGGCCTGATGAATGGCACAATAGAGAAGTAATAATAAGTGAGAGGCTAGATACCAAACAAGTGGCAGTTGCCATCTATTCAAGAGAAATTACTGTTTGATTTTAATTGAAGTGCCTTTTGGGTATCATTGATTTTACTTTTGTTTATGCATCCATTTAAGAGATATGCGCGACAATTTGCTTGAAACTTTAAACAAACTTTCAAAAATGCAAGCATATTTTTAAAATTAAAATTCTACACAGAAAATAATAATAGCAAATAGTTTAAAATGAATTTTTTAAAAATACAAATTTTTGTAGTATTTGTAGAAATTATGATGTTTGACATTTTCGTCCAAAGAAGTACATTTATGAAGTGTTCTTTAAATATTGTATTTGCATTATTTTCGTGTATTATTCTGCTTTGAAAAGTTAAAAAAGTTTCCTTGTGTAAAATATAATTTTAAAAATTACATCCGAAATAGATATTTTTCATTTTTTCAATGTGAAAAAGCAGCATGGGAAAATTGAAAAAATGAAATTATCTCGTGTCAAAATGTCAAAAAAATATTTTCATGAGAATTCGTTTGAAAAAAATTATCATGCTGTAATTGATTGCAAAAACTGAATTTTAAAATAGATGAAAATATGAAAAAAAGTAAAGTGAATTGCAAAATCATGCGCAACAATGTAGATTCTGTTTATGCAAGCTTGTAATTTACACTGTCCATCTATCTTGACTGTTGCTGATCCTGGTACAGATTTTTTTGATAAAAGAATTTTATATGAAGATTACTTCATATATGTATAGCTTTAAAGTAGTAAGTAAAGTTGGAGTAAATTTTTTTTACTTTCCGTTGTATTAATTTCCGTTGTCAGATGTCATCTGTCTTATTGGTTGGTGATAATAATTTTTGTTGTCATTTTTAAGAAGCAACTAATGTTCAAATGACGACCGTTTAAAAGAGGAAAACCCTTACTGATTCGATAATTTCCCAGAAGACCAGATCTGATAATACTAATAATAATAAATCTGTTCTTCTTGTGAGCTTAAGGTTGTGGTGGTTTTGCTTTAAGCAAAAGATTTTTGCTCTCCATTTGTGAAGAATGGATTAAAATAAAGAAATAGATGTATGTGATATTCAAAGTATGAATTCAAATGAAATACAGTTAATATAAGCTGTTGGATCTGCTAATGATTTGAGACCATCAAATAACAATTCTATAATTAATTTCCCCATGCTTTACTGTCAGTTCATGCTGAATATTCATTTTATTAATTAGCGATGATTATTCATTTCTGAGAATCGTTTTACCTTGGTTGTTTTTTTTCAAATTATTCTACCAATTTTGTTTTTATTATTTAAAATTTAGTATTGCTTTTCTGTAAGAAAGTTATTAAAAAAATAATAAGTTTGAATTATGCTTATACAAATGAATAGGTGTATAATTAATTTTAAAAAATGATATTTTTAAATAGCGAAATTTCAATAATTTCAATATAGAAACGAGAAGTATATGATTAAAGAAAAAAAAGATAATAATATCAACGATAAGATGCGATGTGCCATTTGGGACGGGGTGGGGTGAATGTTCATGCGTGCGTGTATGTGTAGTTCGCGTGTATACGTGTGCAAAGCAATTTGCTTGCACCAATGCCGGAATTCATCCAGACTTTACGAGTTTACGCAATTAAGCAATTGCGTCATTTTTGATTGCCGGACGGCAGTCGGTTCTAGCAGCAAGCAACAAGCCTCGATGTCGATTGACAAGTAAGCTTCATCATCCGGTGGTCGGTGGTGAAGTTGTTGGTGGCAAGTGGAAAATTCAGAAATCAAAGAAAACCGTTCCACTGCTCTGCATTTTTAATTTTTTTCATCATTAATTGCATAATTTGTTCATTTATTTAACCAATAAACAAAAGACAATATTCTACAGTCCATTTGTTTGTTTGTTTGTTTGTTTGTTTGTTGTGGAATATGGCAAAATCATCATCAACAGACGTCGAAAGTATTCCTCACTGACACAACTGCTTTGAGATTATCAAATTTTAAACATTTCAAAGTTTTCTCTCATTGAGAAAAGTGATTTTTATCTAAACTTGCCCAAATTTCTTCTTCTTCTTCAGCTTCTTCTCTTTTGTGCACTTTTGCGTGACATTTGGAATTTCAACTTATCTAAAGTAAGTCCATTCATTCATTGTCGAACATTTCATTGAAATTTTTCATTATCTTGTTAAAAAAATTTTTTTTTCTTCAATAACTTACATTAATAGTATTTAAATTTTCATTTATTACATATTTATTTGTATATCATTATTAATCAAGTCTCGTATCAAGGTTGAGTAAAGTTGAAATAAGTAGCATTTCATTAGTACACTTTATACATCTATATGAATATATGGATGCGTTGGTTAGTAATAGTCTGTGAATAATTGAATTTCATCTGCTTCGGGGAAATTTGATAGTATCATTCATTATTCGCATTTTCTTGAAAGCGTGTCTTGACTTTTCAAATTTTAAAATTTCATTTTATTGTTTTCAATATCGAAATTCAACTAGTATTATTAATTCAATGTTCAAATTCAATATCCATCGATTGATACATAAATTTTACACAATAACTAGACAAAAAACACACATATACATGTGTATTGAAGAAATTATTAATAATATTCAGATATTATCGAAGAGAGAGTGAAATTGAAAAAAAAACAGTTAATATTTGAAATGCCATGAAAAAGATGTTTTTACTTGCATTGCTGTCATTTTCTTAGTCTATTTTTTCATAGGAAATTTTGAAAAATTCAAGCGTACTTTTTCAATAGTAGTACTAGTAGTTGGTTATATTCGAAACAACTAAAAATGAATGGAATAACAATTCATATTCTTCAACAAAAAAAAGAAATGAAATGGCAGAAAAGAATTTATTATAAATATGTGGGAATATTATACTTTTTTAATATGATAATTATTGAAATGTTTCATCACTGATTTAGTTGTTGTTGTTGTTTGTTTTACTGATCTTCAGGATATTATGAAAAAGTGTTACTGTTTGTGAAAATGACCTTGAATTTGTTTGAATTCAACAATAGAAAAGTAGAAGTTGTTCTTGTAAATTTTTTTTTTGAAAAATTGACTAGTGCTTGAATTGGAAAAGCATTTACTTTAAAGAGGAGGTAAAAATTTTAAATTAAATTATTTGACTTTTCGTCAAAATTGTCAAAGTGGGAAAAAAGAAGAATTTTAAAAAAAGAGTAGAAAAGATAAGCTTGTGATGTGAAACAAAAAGAAAAATCAATCAACATCAAGCATTTCAAGGGTGATTACTTTGCTTAAAGAAATGTTATTTGAAATGTTTTCAAATCTGGCATTTAACTCACTTTTCTGCAAATATTGAATATCAAATTTGATCATTGTCAGTAACGTTCACGTTTTCCAGCTGAAAAGTAAAATTATATTTAAAAAAAAATTTATTTCCCTTGTCCATCACTTTTGCAGATTATAATCCTTTTCACAAATAGTCTTTCTTTTGTTTATTATTTTTATCATTATTTAAGTTATTGAATAATGATAAATTGATTTTTGTTTCATTCATTCTTCAAATTTAATTTTCCACTTTTTTTCCTCTTCTACTATTAGTTTTTTGCTTCTGTTTTATCATTTCTGACTTTATTCACTTTTTGAATATTGCACACTCTTTTGCTCGCAACTTTTCATAAAATTATCATAAATGAAAATATTTTACATAAAATACGAGGAAAAGTTTTTTATTATTTTAATTAAAAATTAATACAATTTGATATCAAGTGAATTATTATAAAAAGATTCTTAACAAAAAAAATAATACATGAGTTGATCTGCTTTATTTACAGTATGTTCGATCATTTTCGACAAATTGCATTCAAATTACCAAATTAAGTGCATTGTTGAGAGCGATTTTTGTTTCATTGTATGATAATGGATTTTTTCATGGTTAATGTTGTACTGAATTGAAATTTAATTAAAGACGATTTTATTTGCTATTTTTTCTTCACATGTCAATATTAATGTATGATAATTTGCTGAATTATTAATTGTAAAAAATGTGATTGTACACAAAATAATACACAAGAATGAAACGATTTGTACGATATTGACTTTTCAAAATTATTGTAAAATGGATTATTTCATTTTATTAATTTTAAAATAAGAAAATGTGAAAGGTTTTTAGTTGTCTGTTCAGATTAAAAAAAGCATTTATATATTTTTTAATTTAATGAACTGTTCATTTAGTATTTTTAAATAAAAAATGTGAAATTTAAAAATAGAAGAAAAAAATTTAATAAAATTGAAAATAGGAAAGTGTAGTTAATGTGAGTAATTGATTTCGAAGTGTGCATGATTTGAATTGATGAAACAATTTCAGTTTTGGAATTGCTTTCATTGTATAGATTGAAATCAGTCGACAGACAGGTAGATGTTGATTTGGCGCGTTGTGGTGTGCGATAAAATGAAATTGATGATATATTTTAATATTTGTTATTTGCATTGTTAATCTGCTCGAAGGCGACAATATTGATAATTGTCTCTTCTCAAGTGACACTTTTTATTGTAATTTGCCACTTGCAAACGTTCGATTAACTCGATGGATTGTAATGAAAAGCTTGAGAACAATTAATTTTTGTTGAAGAAAAAAAATTTTTTTTTTCAAAGAAAAACAAAAAACCCAAATTATTGATTTTTTTAATTCAAATTTCTTCTTTTGTCAAAATTTCTCTTGAACTACTCGAAATTGATAATAGCAATGCAGTTTTTATACTTTTTCACAGTTGCAGATGCATGTACAATTGTCTTAATTTTATGATAATCTTGGATTTTTTGTTTTATTTTATTACTTTAACAAAGACAGTAGATTTTTTAATTATCAATCAATAACTTTTATTGTAAAAATTGAACCTGTTGAAGAAGTAAAATTTCATTCTATATTTTTGTATTTGGAATGAGTGCGTGACATTTTTTGTTAATCAATGATAATAATAATAATAATAATCAAATAGACAATTTCCACTTTTATAAAATAAAAAGGGGAAGGAGGAGAAGAAACTGATAATATTGAATTTGAAAAACAATGCTAATTTGTTAATAATAAGTTAACTATTTTGGAAAAATTAATTGATAATTTTAAAAAAGCAGATCAAATTAAATTAAATCTCGTGTTGTTTCTTTGTTGTTGTTATTGTTGTTCTTTTGTATTGAATTATGAATAAATTGATGATAAATAAAATGTGTGATAATAATTTTTGATATGCATGTTAAAATTGTAAGATTATTGAGAATAAAAAGGTCAATATATTGGCTTCTTATGGTTGGTTGGTGGATGATATTTTACATTATATGCACTTAGCTATAATAAAAGCAAATGTTCCGTGCAAAATGACAGGATAGCTAAAATGGAATAAAAAGCAAGAGGTGGTTGTTGCTTTAATGACAACTGGCATTATCAAAGAGAAGTGTATATGTATATATTTTATTTAAAAATAAAAATGATAAGAAGAAAAATATATATATATATATTCAGATTCATAACTTTAGACTTTAAAAAAACAATAATATAAATGAAACTTCAACAATATATATATATATATATATATATATAGTATACGGTATTGATTTAGGTGAAATGAGAAGAATGATCTAGTACAGTTGACAGTTGGTCGATTTGCATACTGTTGTTCCGTGTTGAAAGAAAATGAAGACCAGCTGGGAAAAGTTAGCTAACATTGATGACAACATTGAGCAGCAGCTTGAGCTTGTACAATCGGCCTCGTCTGCAAGCAATCCAACAATTCCACTTGTTCGTGTTATTCCGTTTCGTCGTATGCGATCTTCTACAATACCAGGAACCGTCGCCGAATCGCTGGAAAGTTCACTGGATTCATATCGTCGACAGAATAATCAAACAATCAGTATGTTTCAATTATTCCAATAATTTATACTGTTGTTGTTGTTTGAATAATTTATATAATTAAAAAATAATTTTATTAAAAAGTTTTTCTTGTTGAAAATTTCATTCAGTTCATGCAAATCCAATAGATATTTGAATTTCTTCTTCTAGTTCTTTTCTCATTTGCGTAATTTTTATGCCATTTGTGATTATTTTTAGCAGATTATTTAATCAATACATTCAATACATGAGAATGCAATACAGAATTGAATTCTCCACTTTACACTGTAATATAAAATAATAATCATTTTTTACTCACAAAACTTCAATTTAATTAAATTTTTATTTTAGATTCTCATATTGTAAATAATAAATAAATGCTTCATTTCTGATATAATTATTGCGTGATTTTCCAAATTATATTAATTGTTATTTTTAAATACAATAATAATTCATTTTCCTTTTTTTAAATTTATTTATACATCAATTTTTTGTTATTGTTCGATAAAATTATTTTACAAAAAATAAAAACTAAGTGTTCTGAATTTGAAATTGTTTTCTTTTTTTTAAATACTGTAGTGAAGTTTTTGATTTTGTTGGAAATTTAAAATTTTAATCTATTTATTCAGTCTATTTTAATTTTAATATTGTCAACAATACAAATTGCAAAACGAATTGCAAAATACACAAACAGTACATTTTTTTATTAAAATTGTTGTAATTTTATTCATAAATAAATAATTTTTCAATTCAATGAAGTTTTATGAATTAAAAATGAATAATATTCAACTGCCTATTCATCGGAGAACAAACAAAAAAAAATAATAATTTATTCATACTGATGAAATAAATTTTAGTTTCGTTAAAAATGAAAAAAATACGATGCATGAATATTAATTAATTTATTCATTTTATTGTTTGTTTTATTTTAAAAAAGATATTATGATAATTTTCTGATATTTAACAAAACTTGTGTTTATTATTTATTAAAAAAAGAATTATTATGTATAGTTAAGATTAAGTGATATTTTAAAATAAAAAGAAAACGCGTAATTTCTTCAATTTGGCACTGTTTCCCTTTTATCGAAGCAATCGAAAATTTATTCATTGGCTTTTCATCGGATTGATTTGAATCAATAATTGAAGAAGAATTATTAGTCTAGAATTTTCTTTAAAAAGTTAAATCATTTAATGTCGAGTTAGTTCATTTATTGTTATTGAAGAGTTTGTTGTTGTTGTTGTTGTGTTCATCTGCATAAATTGTATTTTTGTTTTTTAAAAATATTTTAATGAATAAATATTATTTGTATTTTTTCCATGTTTTCTGTTTCAGGTAATGCTTCTTCACCTGTCCACATTTCGGCCGAATTTACGCGTTCGAGGAATCCAGTATTTTGCAGTGATCCAAGTTGATTAATTTTACAAAAAACATATATACATATTAATTTTCAAAATTTGTTAAATATTCAAAAATTATTTATTATAATTGGCAGGTATTCTTTTGAAAGTGGACAAAGATCTGTTGCCTGAAATTTCCACGCGAGGTCTGAAGCATCATCACTTGCCAATTATACAAGAGCGCAAGTTGTCCAACTTCAGCGCATCAGACGGATTTTTACAGCCGAATCGAAATTTCATGTCCGCTTCAAGCACACCTCACCTCCAATCGGTGGCATCATCATCATTCTCGTATGTGCATCCATTTTTATTCAAAAATTCTTATTTTTCCAAACAATTTAATCTAAAATTCCAAAACAAATCTTTTTAATTATAAAAAAAGAAGAAGAAAAACGATATATTTATTATTTATTTATTGAGTTATATATTTTTTAAAGTTGAATTTTTATTGTAACGTCCTGAGTTACGGTAGACCTTTGTCGATCCTACAAACGAAGCATATCTCAGGTTTTCAACGTTTATTCACGCACGCAAATACGAACACTCTATATATATAGAAAAGTAACTGTATGCTTATGCTGTATTAACTAACTGTATAATTATGCTATATATATATATATATATCAGATGTTTTGCGCTAGGTGGAGGCCGTTTTCCTTTTGATTATGATCGTAACGTTACATTATTTTCAAAACTTCAAAGTAATATCTACCAAACGAATGAAAAATTTTTAAATAAAAGAATTTTTCATCTTCTTCTATGCTCCTATGAATTTTTTAAAATCGTAATTTGATACTTTTTGTTTCAATATTTTACATGTTGATAATTATTTTAAAAAAGAATTTCAACAAGTATTAATTAATTAATTATATTTTTTTTTCAAAATTCAACGAAAATTTGACCTTGTTTTTCATTATTCTGTATAATTTGCATGATGAAAATTGCCGAATTTGCCAAAAAAAAATATAAATCAACTGTACAAAAGCAAAGTTATTGTAATTTTCTCCAAGCGGAATAAATGGTCACATTTATGATTATTTATTCATTTCTTTCTCTTCCCTATTTTTCCAGTTGTGAACGTTGAGCTGAGATGAGAATTTGCTTGAACATGATGAACAACTTCTGTGAACGCGACGTTGCAAGTCTGTAATATGGTAATCAGAAAAAAATGACTCGCAGGATTGCTGAAGGATTTTTTTTGATTTGTTCTATTCTGTTTTTTTTTAATAATTTATTTTTGCACAGACGCTGTTCAGATGATAAAAATACATTTAAAATTTCATTTTTTCCATTGTTCATTTCAGAATTGTAAGACTTGTTCATTTATTTTTCTCAATTTTACTTTCAAAAAAAATTAACTTAAATGAAGTAGATGATGTTGATTGAAGAAAAAACGAACTTTTTTTTACTTTTGTCTTTCAATTATCAGTCTGTTTTATTTAAATTTATTTATTCAATTTTCAGCTTATTTTATGAATTGTTGATAGGTGAATTTGAGAAATAAAAAACAAATGAAATGATTAAAATTTATGAAATTATTAAATTTCACGATTGGATTTATTAAATTATTTATTTATTTTTAATGCATATTATATTGCATTTTATTAGTACTGTTAATAAAATTAATGATAAATGATCGATTTTCAAAATAAACAAAAATTCGTGAAAAATTTTATTCATTTTATGTAGATGTTAGATTTTTATTTCAAATTTATTTTTCAGCACCAAAATATTTGCCACTCATCACAGCGAGTCGTTTGCAGCGGATCGAACTTCCACAGTGAAGGAGTGTTCAGGACCATCGCATCGTTTGCGAGATAAATTCGCAGCAGTAAGAATCTCTCTATTCAATTCAATTCAATTTTCATTACAAAATTCGAATCGACTAAAATTTCGTGCACTGAACTTTTTTCTTATTCTAAATTATTTTTCACTTTAACATAATTCAATAATTTTACATTTTTAATATTAAGTTGTAAACTTGAATTGGCATTTTTTTTCAAATTAAGCATTTATTGTTTCAACATTTCTTTCTGTTTCAATACTAAATCAGTCGAGTTTATTCAATATTAATTATCCTGTGCAAACAGTAGGGCAAATTATACGTATATATTTTTTTCATTTTTTTTCTTTAATCTTTCAAGTGGATTTTAATATATGATTCACAAGTACAACAATAAGAGCTACTTGTTTCAGTAGGAGAGCTTTTGAAAGTTTTATTTTACAATTGGAATGACGATACAAGATTGTTTCGTCTGTTTCGATCTGTTCAAATATTATTTTTAATTCTACTTTTTCTATTAGCTGTACCACTGTAAGCTGTAAAATTATTATTCATTCTCAGAGGACGACCATTGGCAAAGCACTATATTAATGTTTAATTTGTGTTGTTTTTAATTCTTTTTTTTCGTTTTGTTCTATATATATCATAATAATATATAGAAGCTCGACGTAACAAAAAAAAACTCAAATATGTGTATACGTTGAAAATTTATGTAATGTGAATTTTGTTAGTATGAGATGAATTTTATTAATTGAAAAATTAACATTTAACTTTAGACAAGACAAAAAAGAAAGAAAGAAAAAAGTTGAATGCATTGATTGATTTATTTGCGGTTAATTTGTTGTGAAATCATTAATATTATTGAGTTAGTGGCGTTGAAATTGCAAGCCCAGGCAATGGGAGAAAAATCATTTTCCATCTGTGTGTGAAGGGGTAAAAATTCAATACACATTTTGGCTTTTTCGGAGACAATTATTGGAAGAAATAATTTGAATGAAAATGAAGAAGCTTTCATTGTCGGTTTATCTGTTTTGTCCGTCTGTCTGTCCATCGGTCCGTTGAGTTGAGGAAATTAATTTCATTTCAACATCATCTGCATTTAATTATTCTCCTTATAAGCAATACTTGTAATTCACTTGTATAAATTTACATTTTTTTATTTCTAAAATCTATTCTTTTGTTCACATTAGCAAATAGAAGTTAGCTATATCTATATACATACATATATGTGTATGTGTAAAAGATATTCGATTATTTTTATCATTGGAGGATAAACATTATTTTATTGTGAACTTTTCTTCTCAATTCTTTGCTTGTTCATATGTGAATCTTTTCGCTTGAGTAATTGAATATTTTAAAAGTAAAGTCAAAAAGAAAAGGTAAGCATAGTTAGCAATTTTTTAATTGAATAATCAAAATCATTTTGAGGGAATTTTTTAAATTCATTTCGACAGGTTAAAATTTATGACCGTGATAAAATAAAGAAAAAAATTTTCCATTTAAAATAATATTTATTAAAAACACAAAAGCAGTACCAATGATATTCTAATTTGCCTGTTGTAAATTTTAGTTAAAAAAAATTTTTTTTTCATTCTGTCCCATTCTGTAAAATTAATCAACTGATTTATTAATTGTAATAATTAATGGATTAAAATTCACGTTCACAACAACGAGTGCAGTGTATATTTTCTGTTTGTGTACATTTAAAAAAGGAAAAGAAAAAATAGACAACTTTGTAAGAGATGCATTGGATAAAGTTGAAAATATTTTATTTCATATTAAAACTGATAAATGATGATCAATTTTGCTCATGTGACATTGAAATTCAATTTACCAACAAATTTTGAAATTATTATTTTACAATTGTGAACAAAAATATTCTATTGATTATTTTTTTTGTATAAAAAAATTATTTTTGAAACAAGAAGAATAATTCCTCTTGTTAGCATGAAAAAACAAAAAAAAAATTAGCAACTCCGTCTGTGTGTATGTCGATTTTCTTTTTCTTGTTCATATTTTGGCACCTGCCGTTTTTACCTACGCTGTTCAATAATAAATTTGCTCTAGCACTACAATTATTATTATTATTATTATTATTAGTGAATGATAAAATTGGTCTAGTCTGAGTACTCTGTGAGCTGGGGTTAGGTTTTCTTGGTTCAGAGCTCATAGCTGGCAATTATAGCAAAGGCTTGTGGCCAATGTGGATCCTTCGTGTGATTGGGCGAAAAACAATAGAAGCAAAAATATAGGCGATTATTAAGCAACAGCAATTCATAATTCTGGCGAAGCAACTTTTTAATTGCAGCAGCATTAATTCTGCTTCAATTTTTCTCCGCATTCAATATGCCGCAGAATTGCTTTGACCGGACAAATTGAACAAAACCACGTTGCCCACACCCCACCCCCACACGCACACACGCACGCAGATATAATACGTATAGGACAAACGAAATTATTGAATACGTTGACGAAAAAATTTTTTTTCTTATTCTTATTTCACCTTTTTAATATATATGCACTTTTTTTTCTCATCTGCTTACACGTCCAACGTACATCATCGCATATATATATATATATATATATCATCTGCATCTTAACGCCAGCTTGATATTATTAATTACACTTTACATATAAAATTTTTTCTGTCTGTTTGTTTGTTTGTTTGTTTGTTTGTCTATTGGTGAAAAAAAAGAAAGATGCATAGTGAATAGGAAGCTCGTTGAACGTGTAATAAAAATTGACTTCATCATTGGTATCAACTACTATTGCCATCGGTCGATGTCGGCGCATTTGGCTCTTTTACACGAGCTTTGCTGTTATTCAATCACTGACGATGATAAACCAACAGCAGGTAAATAAATGTGGACAATTCGATTTTCGAATCTGCAGAAATGCAAATGTAAAATTTGCTTTTTTTTTAAAATTTTTATATACGTTTTTTTTCTTGGATATTTTTGTTTATTTTATTCTTCTCATTCAGAATGGTCTGTGTGAATTTGTGAAAATTGAAACGTGAGAACGATTTTCATTTTCACATTAATTCATTCAAACGAATGATGGAACATGCGAAAAATAATGGAAATTAATTTTCAATTAGCTCAGTGCAACGTTTGTTGTTGTAAAATTCATTTCAACCATCAATCAATTTTTAGCAGAAGTGTTAATTATTTTTGAAAAAGCTTTATTATTAATTTTTTTTCTGTTTCTTCTTTAAATTTAAATAAATATGAAATTGTGGCAAATAGCCAGGCAGCAAAGTAATTGTTCATTCACACCCCTGATGTTGGGTATCATTGCGCGTGGTTCAAATTAATGCTTTCTTAATATTTTCCAATCAATTAATAATAATTGTCAATTCTCTGATCAGAACTTTCGCAATACTTTTTGCTTGTGAACAATTTTAACTAAAAAGTGTTAATAAAAATTGATAAATTCGAACAGAAAATGCAATTTCTTCTATTTTCTGCAAGCATCATTATTTGCACATTTTGCTGCTATATAATATTTTGATAAATCATCAAAAGGATTCCTTTTCGCAAACTTGAACGAATTTGACTTGTCCATTAAAATTGATGAATCATTTAATCAAGAAATAAAAACAAAACTGATAATAAATAAATAATTCTGACGCATATTTAAAAAGGGTTGAAATTTCAATTTATTAAAAGTTTTTATTCTATTTGAATAAATAAAATGTATTTTCCACCAACTGATGAAACGTAATCTTTCGGAGATCGAGTAGTTAGTTGTTGTAGTAGTAGTAGTGACAGGCAGTACAGCAGATGAGATGACAGATAACCGTTTTGTTCAAGCTTTTGCAATATGATCGCATGGAGTGGAAGAAAAATCGAGCAGTGACAATTCTGCTTGTTATCTCTTTTTATTAAAATTTACTTTTACCATATTTATTTACTAATTTGACAGAATGGCCAAACTATTAAATTTCACTTGAACACAGCATGTCTATTGCAGCAGCACCACCACCACAACATCTGTGACATTGGAGAATAACTTTTGAAATTGCATGACTTCATAATAATAATAATAATAATAATAACAACAATAATAGTAGTAGCATCAGTAGTTGTTGTTATTGATTTTGACAAGTCAAATTTAAGCACAAGCTTTGTTTTCAATAGCCACTATGCTTGACTTTTGCGTGGCTTAATTCTCTCTTCTATCTTCTCTTCCCATCGTCTATTTTTTTTATTTATTTGTCACTTTTTTAAAAATTATTTTACTTTTATTTATTTTTAAATTAATTTTTATTACTGCTATATCAAACTGTACCAAATTTCAAAATGTTTCTTGTTTTTGTTTTTCTTTTCATTTGAACTTTATTGTATTTTACGGTATTCAATTTTTGAAATGTTTCAAGTGAAATTATTATAATAATTTTTTGATTTATTTAAAAATGAAAAAAAAATTATTTTTTTTAATTTGTCACACTTGAATTTTTTAATATTAAAAAAATTTTACAATCAAAATGATAATAAAGAAAAAAGTAATAATGAGGATAATGATAAATTGTGCATCATTAATGTGCAGCAAAAGTAACTGGCTGGCTGGCTAGCTGACTCTATAATAATAATAATAATAATAATAATGATAATGATAACAATTGATGATCGGTTATTGAATAGGATAGATATATTTTTCAAAATGAACAAAAGATGAGCTGGTTGAAGTTTGAAGCTTCTGTTTACCTGTTCTGATAATTTCATAAAATTGCGTAATCAGTTGGAATGTTCTCTTATTGGAAGTTACGCCTCGCCGAGAAGTAAATGCTTAAATCTGATAGGCCGGAAAGTGGGGAAAAAAGCCTGGGCTGTTGAAACTATTTTTATTCCATTTCAAAATTTAGCAAATTATTTCTGGGGTACTTTGGCGACAGGAGCATTGGATTTTTTGATCTGACCTGATCTGATCTCAACAAACGTTCTCTTCTCCTGATGACTTTCTTTTACAGTTGTGAAAATTTTCCTCTCATCTCATCATTTCAATCTATTTCTTCTCATTTGCATATAAAACTGCAGTTCTTGCTTGCTCTTGAACACAAAATTGTCAACAACAAACAATGTGCCACCTTCCGAAACGAAAAATATCTCGTGGTAGCGCGACATTAAGTTTCATCGCTGAAAATGTAAGAGTTTAATATTAATTTTTGTTCATTGATTTTTTGTTATTAAGCGTTTAAAATTATTTTTTTATATGACATTGAGATTATTTGCATTTATTTTTGCTGTAATTTTTTATTTAAACTTTTAAAAAGTACTTTTTTTTCAAAATAATATTTTTAATGGAGAATGCATGAGTTTTTTGAAAAAAGAAGTCTCTCCAATTGAATGAGAAATTTTAATTTAATGGAAAGCTTAGAAGTTCGAATTCTTGTCCACACATTTTCTTCTTTTCATTAATTTTTTCCAGTTTTTTTCTGGACATTAACCAAAAAATCCAACACGAACATTATCATATTGTATTTTGAAATTCGCTTTTCAAACAATGAATACGAGGCGTATTTTGTGGAATTTTTGTCAAATATGTCCACGTTTGACAAATTGCTTACTGACAATAAGACAGACAGATGCATGCAGTTATAGCTTGAAACGAATATTCGCTGGAACTGTACAATTTTTATCAATTTATTCAAATGTCATCATCAACGGCATCAATTTCAATTAACCGCTGCACCAAGCAAAATAGAAAAGTATTACGAAAGAAGAACTTTTTTTGAACATTGAATTATTTTATTTTAATTTATTTATTCATTGACAAGTCCATTTTCATAATTGTAAATTTGAAAATTCACTGACTGACTAAATTTTGAAATGTATTAGAAAAAAAAATAATCGAATTCTTCTTCGACATTTGAAACACAACGAGCATTAGATAAATGGTTTACATAATTTATGTTTTTCTCGTTGACATTTATTAATTTAATAAAGCATTTTTTGAATTAATTCAATCGTTGCAGTGCAACTGTTTTTACGAATCGATGTCGATTGAATGAAAAATATTGTACAGAATTGAAGCAAAATAATTTTCATTGTTTTTTTTTGTACATTTTAAAAAGTACAATTCAGTTGAAAAATTTCCTTATCAATTATTGTCGGTGAATCATTTTGTTTTTTTAATTCCTTTTTGAAATTTGAACTTGTAAATCCACAATGTACTAATTCACTACAGTTTTTGTACAGTACTGTATTTTTGTTTTGGTTACTTGTTTTTGTTGTCATTTTACGGTTCACTAATTTATTTTTCATGAAAACATTGTTGTTTGAGTATTTTTTTTTGCAGGGTCTTGGTTTTGTTTGAAGCAATTTTCTTTTTTGTTGTTATTTATTAAAATATTTGCACCACATGTGCAACTTTCAATTGTCCATTTAATATATTAAACAGTTAGTGGATTTTTATTGAAGATGATTTGAAAAAAAAAATTTTTTTTCCAAAGGGTGAATGAGAAGTTTTGCTTATCGTGAGCATAATCGTTGGATGTTATTGATCCATATGCCCCAGTGATGCTATCTTTTACAATTAGGAACTGGGACGAACGTCACATCTGGTTCTTTCTTCCAAATTGATTTCTCCACTGATGCAAAATGAATACTTTTGTTTCGCATTGTGCCACATCTGATATGTTCACCGGACCACACCGTGCCATCTGTTGTTCTGTGAGATTGAAGCACGAAACTTTTCCATTTATTTCATAATAATATTTATCGAATCGAATTATTTATAAATAATATCTATAAATTTAAGCCGTGTTGTGTATTGTGTAAATTCTAGCATTTTAATTTCTTAATCGGTTATTATTAGCACATTGTCCGAAAGAGCATGATTGGCAACATGTTTGTAGGCTATTTCAACAACTCATCCAGGGTAGGTGAGAACCGACTGAAACTGTTCACTTTTGAATTTAAATTTTAAAAAATCCTAATTATTTAATTATTATTATTATTATTAGTAAAATTTCATTTCTAACCAAATAAACTATACAAACGATCATTTACCGTTTCAACTTTTGACATCAATAAAACTTGCAAACCTGACTAGCTGTAATGAGCGAATTTTCTTTGTATGAACTTGAAGTTAATTTGAAATTTTATGCTGAAAATCAATTTTTCAATATTATCTATCTTTTTTATCAGTTTTATCGAAACGAATGGAAAATGAAATCAATTTCACTTATTTCGAATTGAATAAATCAGGAAATTATTTAATAATTCAGTAAGTTGGTTTGATTTATTTAAATTTTATTTTCTTTCTTATCAAATTATTATTATTTATTTTGTTTTTCTTAAATTAAATGTCACATTGTATTCAATTATTAATAATTGAAATTTATTATGTTGAATTTGAAATATGAAATGAAATTCGTCATCAATGTCAAATTGAAGTAATATTAGCAAACTGCACAATCCGAGGTTTTCTTCCATTATTAATTAATAATAATGTACGTTAGCAGCATCAGCAAAAAATGGTGCAGTCATTGTGTACAAATAATTGAAAATCTACTCTTTTTTTTGGTATCTGTTGTTAAATGAATTTATTTTGCATAATAGATTCTTTCCTTTATTAATTTATTATTATTATTTTTTTGTTCGCTTTTCGAAGTGAAGCGCAATTCAATTTTCTCAAAAGTGATTCCAAGATTCATTTACTTGGTACGGTACCAAAAATGAATTTTCAACAATATTAAATTCGAACAGTACAATTTTTATTGCAGTGAAGTTCTACGACTGTTTTTACTTTTTTGTGCGTTTGCTGAATTGCTACCGTGTTTTTTTTTGTTTTCTTTTTCTTTTGCTTATTGGAAAATATGTAATGTATTTTAATTTTGAAAATTTAATTTTATTTGCAACGGAAATGAAACCTAGCAAATCTAGAAAATACCTGTCCGTGTGAAGAAAATGTTGAGCGTAAGATGGGAATGATAAAAATTTTAATGACTGCTAGCAGATTAGGATCGTCGTTTTGCGCAAATCTTTACATCTTTGAAGAAAGCATTTTTATTCTCTATAAAATGAAATATCGTTAATTAATGTAATTTGATCTTTTAAATTATTTTTAATCATCAATGTTCACTCTTGATGTTGTTATACGTACAACATAGAACAGTGAAAATAATTTAATTTTTGTATTTGTTGTAATGAATACTCTCTCCATTAGCAGTGTCTCTTTTTTCTTATTTAATTAATAATCATTTATAATATTGGAACTGCTGTCATGAAGTGAAAAGTCTTTTGATCTTTAAATGATGAATAAATTTTTAAATCCTTTTAGAATTTCATTTAATTAATGCAAGTTTTTTTTGATAACTATATCCCATTAATGTATAATCATCAATGAAAATCAGTGTAGACACTTTTTGCAGTTATTTTTAAAATTTTAATTGAAATTTAAAATACAAGTTTTCTTCAAATGTTCTTCTGAAATGGCAGCAACTTTGCAGTTGCAATTTTCAATAGTCTGGGGATCGTTATTGCTTTGGAAAAAAGTACCAAATTGCATAAGTGAAGATACGAAGAAGTTTCACACTGCTGCAAGTCAACATATCAATCATTTTGATATTGATATTTTCCTAGCTGTTTGTCTGTCTGCCTTTTCAGTCCAGCTTTCTCTAACTTTAGCTGTTCCTTTTGCAATTTGGGATTATTTTTACTGCATATTATAACCAGCAACAACAACAACAACAACAACAACAATAATAATAATAATAATAATATTTAATGAAAATTTTTTTAATTTAATCAGTAATATTTTAAAAAAAAATTTTTTTTATTTCGACTCTCGTTGCAATTCGCTTAATTTACTGTTCATATTTGTTTTTTAATTTTACTACTTTTGGATATGTTTTTTTCTGTTGTTGAGCATTGTTTGTAGATGCTATTTTGTATTTTAATTTTTATTAGACAGATTATTTCCAAATGAAAATCTTAAATATCATCCAAATGACCGTTAATGGACGCTTATATTGATTTCTTTTTTCAACAACCCAAAAATATTAACATTCATTTATATAAAATGAGAGACATTTAAGGCGACAATGAAATTTGTATGACATTGTACGAACTGCTTTCGACCAATTAATTTGCTTTTCAATATTTTAGCACTGAGAAAACCATTTCAATTTCACTATTGAACATACGATATATCTCTTATATGTGTTATATTTTCTTCTTTTTTTTTAATTCTAATTTTAAATTTTCATACACAATATCAATTGTAAGGGATCAATTGAACTGTTCTTTATTTCAGTTGTTTTTGCATTATAGCTTTGGGGGTTAATGATGAACAATATGAAGCTTTAAACGAGAGGATTGACAGTGCTTAATGTAAACTTATTGGAAGTGTGCGTTTGTTTTTATTTAAGCTGAAATCGATCTCGATCGACTTTGAGCTTCTTTTTTTCACGTTTCCAATGTCATTTTCTTGGCAAGATGAACTACTCAGAAAAATATATTAAACAGCACATACACAAACCCACAACCATGCATATACACACACATATATATATATGCAAAAGGGGAAATGATGTAGCTTGTTGTATTGTTAATACATTGCTTTCAATTTGTCAACAGTTGGAAACAATTTATCATGGTGTGTGTGTGTGTGTGTCTGTGTGTGCAATGGCAATAATTTCCTGCCGGATCGACAATTGTCAGACGGCTAGTAGGTTTTGCTTCTCAGCAATAGAAGACGAGATAAATTACAACGTTGTTGAATGAATGCCACTGCCTAGACGTTAGACGACGACGTCACGATGAGTTTGATAGAAGAAGAAAAAAGCACCAGACGCGACTACTGGCTGGACCGACGACCACTATTCACTTTAAAAGGCATCTTTCTATCTATTCATCTATCTGTTTATTTTATTTATCTATATATATCTATATATATATATATATATTGCTTGTTTTCATCATCGAACTTGAGTAGCACGCACTGCTTTTGGTTCTTTCAAGTAGCTGCCGTTTGAATTTGGCTCCAATAAATGGAAATCTTTTTCCTCAAAGCCTATCGGCATCTTGTCACGAGATGTCCTTCTGGATTTGCCATTTTTCACAGAATAGAATGTTAATGAATGCTCGTCAGAAGCTTTGTTCACATTGCTTCAATTGGTTTGATTTTGCAACTTCTTCTTATTTTTCTCATTTTCAAATGCTCTTTGCATAACGTTCTTCTCATCCGTGGATCAAATTCTGCACATCGGCTTATTCTCCTGATGACGTTTTCCTTAGCTTTCCCAGGTTATGTTAAAAAAAAATTCGGTTTCAATTCAGTATCCGAAGTTCGAAGCAACGAAGATCGAATGCGAAAGCACACCACAATATGTATATTTCCTAATCAAGTAAGACACTCTGTTCATGTCTGTCTGCTTTTGCAATGACCAATTTTTTTTTCTTCAATTTAAATTTTCTAATTTCCAACAACACAACCATTCTCAGTCACCTATACTTCACTATTCAGTCTTCAATTCAGGCTAGTTTGCATAATTTGAAATTTTAAAGTTTGAATTCTTTTGAAATCAAAAAAGAAAAGAAAAACGGTCGGATGTTTTCCAATTGAAGCAGTTCAACCATATCAATTTCAGCAATTTTAAAGTTTATAATTGCAATTTCACTTAATCAGAACAAATAACTTGACATATCGATTCGTATTACACGAAGCATGCAATAACAAATATAAATACTAAACGGATGTAATGAAGTAGTGTTTGTGTAAAATCTTGTAGAAAGTTATTTCACCCGTTTTCGTAGTAGCCATCCGTCAGATTGCTTATTTTTATAAGCTGTGATTTGATTTAAACATAATTTGTTATCAATAAATTAAGTTTTTTTCACAAAAATGAATACTTTTTAAATAAGTCTAACGTATGAGTGAGAGCAGTGTTTTTAACGTTTTTTTAAGAAGCATTATTCTCCCCAATTTTTACGTTTGAATAATGGGATCTCACTGATTGATTATGATAAGCTTTTGTGTATCTTAGCGGATTGTTGATTTCGCTACGGCGAACATTTATTTGGCGATTGCAAATGCTGAATAAAGTAGGCATGCGAAGTTTTAATTGCTTTCATTTATGAATGCGTTTCGGCAAGTGAACTAACTGCGCAATCAGATGGAACTAAGCTAACACCACGTGAAACGTGAAAGAGCACATAAGTTTGAATAATAATATTCCATCAATTGATGCCGTCGTAAATTTTCTCTGCAGCGTTATAAACGCAGCCGAACAATACCAGCAGCTGATGATGATCAGCCGAATTTGTTCTAATTTTTCCATGCTAACGAAGAAAAATGTTCTTGGCTTTACTATGCAATTTAGTTTTATTTCTCAGCAAAATTTACTCTTGAAAAAAAAATTAACATCTTATTTTTAAAGAAATTTTAACGATATGTATAATTTAAATTTAACATTATACTTTTTTTCAAAAATAAAGTATTAGTTATAATTTCTGAAATCCAGCTTTTGCTAACAACATTATTGCAAATTTATTGGCCATTTAAATTTGAAATTATGCTCACTCGTGAAATTGAAACAAATGCAACAGATTTTGCAATACGAACATAAATTTTATTCGCAAAATTATTCTTCTTATTTATGTTATTCATAAAAGCATTCAAAACAACACCTGAATATATATAAACAAGAATTTCTGGAAATTTCAATATTGCACAGGCAGAAATTATTTGCTCGATTAGACAATGCCATTATTATATTTGATATTTGATAAAATAATTTATAAAATAAAATTGTAACGGAAAATTGCATCAAATAACAAGTTTTTCTTGATGCGTAAAAATTTACATTTCGGATGCGCATGTACAAGTTATTCAACATTGAACGTGATTTTAGAATATTCTTTTTTTGAACTTTAAAAAATCATCTTAAACATCTTTTTATTTAAAAATATACATTTATAATTGTTCAATATTGTAAAAATGATGTATACAGTGTGTATGTGCAATTTGAGTTTTGAATTTTTTTCAAAATAAAATGGTTTGGTTTTACAATATCTTTTACTGTTCAAGCAAAGAATTTCATTTTGTGAAATTTATTTATTTTCAAAATTTCATGCTAGGCTATTTAATATTATTTTTCATTTGTTATTCATTAATATAATATCGTTTGATTTTTCTTATTAGTGGATATTATGAATAGTGAAAAATTATCATGAAGCAGATGAACAATAGTTGATGAACTGTATACGCACTGTAAATTTCATTTTGAAAATTGCACTCTCTTCTGAAAGTGTAGTGGAAGTACGAGAAGAAAGTCTATTTAAATCTTAATTTCTTCTTTTATAATTAGTAATATTTTTACTTGTAAAAATGATTTTTCTTCTGCACAAAACTGTGTGAAGCGTATAAATTTGAACGTGATTCTGGTTTACTGTATCGTATGAATGTCAACTTGACAAATTCAAAAAAAACAAAAATAAATCTATAATCTTCTAGGATGAGCATTTATAACAATGAATTAGTAAAATGCCACTTTTGATCTGACGTCATATTTGAAAAAAAAACTTTTCTGTGGAAGATTAATATTTTAAAAGTTTTTTTACAAAACTTTTCCTAAGCTTTTGTAATCTTTGAAATGAGAGGCATTTTTCACTTTTTAAATTACCATTTTGAACAAAGTAATTGAAAAGGATATGGATTTTAAATTTTTTAAATAAAATTGAATTGTTCTTGAGTATTTCTGTTTTTCGTTTTCATAAAACAAGAAAGATGGTGTAGAAATTATGACTGTCAAGTTGTTTTTTTTTGGCTTTGTGGATCAGAAAATGAAAAGAATTTTTAAAATGGAAACGGATTTTCTGCAAAGGAATTTTCTTTGCACTGAATGCTGTTTTTATCTGTTTTTGTAAATCTAAAAATCCAATATTGTGAAATAAGATTTTTTTCTATTGTAAATTTAATTGCGATTTCTAATCATCTTTTTGTAAATATTGTTGTTTAATTGAATTTCTGCATTTTAAAATGAAATTTTACTTCAAAATTGAGTTTTTATAGTAAATAAAATAGACAACTAAAAGCCAAATGTTGTTATTCTCTTCGCTGTGTTAAACATTTCTTTTTTTTATGAAAGCAGTTTTTGTAAATTGAATTGTGTATTTAAGCTTCACCAAACGAAAAATGCATTCGATTACATTTTATTAATTTTGCAAGTTGAATTGCTTATTTGATTTAAAAAACCAAAAATTCGCTGAAATACCCTGAAATGAATAATCATTGTCATTTTAAATTTAAAATTTTTGTCCTTTAAATTCAATTTAATGCAAACTGAATAAACATATTTCAATAATTACAATAGTGATTCAAGTTATAACTTGAATATTGTTTTATTGTTGATATTTATTTATTTATTCATTTTGTTTTTTGCTTCAATTTGAGTTTGAAGTAGAAGTGCAATTTTTGGTATCAAATTCTTTACTGGAATTTTAGACAAATATTTCTGAAATACCTTTACAGTAAAACTGTATATCCTTAAGAAAAATATGAGATGTGTGATTGTTATAATTTTATCATTTTGAATTCAAAACGAAATTTGAATTCAAATTCAAAAAAAATTGATTCACTCTCTATTTATACGGTGCAAAAATATGTAGAAAATTCAAAATATCACTTTTTTCAGTAAAAATATATTGATTTTATTCTGTGTTTATGTTTCAATGTGCATTACTTGAGCGAACAAGGGAAAGTTTCATATGTTAATTTTTCTTTATTTATATTAAATTATTAATAAAATGAATTATTTTTATTTTTGAATGATTATCATTCAATTAATTGTTATGAATAAACTGTTATGATGAATAGCATATTGTCTGTCTATCAGTGAAATAGTTGATGAGAAAAATTTGTATTAACCCTGCTGTTAAATGTGAATTACACAAGAATTTTTATTTAAAAATTTTGTTCAATATAAATAACAATAATAATAAATAAAATAAAAAATAATTTAATAAAATAAAATAAAATAAAATAAAAGTAATAAAAAATAATAATAAAATAGTTCAAATAAAAAAATAAATAGACAAACACGTATATGAATATTTACTTTTTATTTATGCATTTGATAAATGCTAAAGCTGCTGTTTAAAATATTCTACGATATTCTAACAAGCATTTTTAACAAGTGAATCAGTGAAATATCAAATGTTGTTCCATAGTCTACAATTCGATTAGGTATAAATGTGCTGCTTGCTACCTGTAGTTGCCGGTCTTTTTAAATAATGAACACTCAATTTTGGTTCTTTTTAAATGGTTTGAGTTATTATTGACGTCAGCTGAGAAATGTTGGATATAATTTTAAATTGTAGTTTCAGTTTGTTGGCTGTAGTAGTAGTAGTAGTAGTAGAATTCAATAAAGCGTAGTATTCAAGAAAATAAAACATTTTCTCGCGAAGAAGCAGAAAACGGAACACATGTTGTATGAGAAAAAGCTAAATGAAAGCCAATTGGAAAGAAAATAAAGCATGTAAATTTAATTATAAAAAACAAATCATTTCACAATTTCTTCTTTTGCATAAAAACTTATTCTGCAACGTGATTTTTTTTCACTGCCGTGTGAAATGTGGCGATTTGATGATAATTTCGATGGAAACCATTTTTTTGCTGGCTATCATATGTATATATACATATGTGTGTGTGTGTGTGTATGTTAGCAGTTGGCCAGCCAATTGTCAAACGTTGTTTGCTGCTGTAAGTGATGGTTATTGTCAGTCGGTCGGTCGGTTGGTTGGCCACCCGCTTTCTATGTTTGCATTTGGTTCCATTTTACCCTTGTTTGTGGTTTGCATTGCAACCGGAGAGGAAATAGATCGTTTCTTGCCGTAGTGAGTGGCGATCGATTTTGTAGTTTCTTTGAGACCTTCTTCTCTGCGCGTTTGTATGCGTCAGCCATTAGCACTCCTGCTTCCATCAAAGCATGAATATTTCTGGTCGCTCAGCTTAACAGATCCGTTGGTGCATGTGCAAATGTATTGGAAGATGATTTGTAAAGTTTTTCAAGTCAATGAACAACGTTTTCTGAATTGTAATCGATGTCGTCATTGGCGGCTTTAGCCAGCTTAATCGTCTGACGGGATTAACCGTTATCCACCGTCACAGTTGAAAGTAACTTCCACGTACGGATAATGGCTACGAATCGTTGTCGTAAAAGTATTGCAAACGCGGGGCAATTCAAACAAAATTGCTTCTCGCCGAAATCCCTTTCTTATGCAGCTCATCAAAAGCATCATTCTTCGCAAACTCTCAAATCATTTAGATCCAGATCTTTAGTAGGTGTTTTATAATTGTTATTTTTCAACCATCATTTAAATTATTAAAAGACTAATAAATACTGAATCTTCTTATAGATCTGTTACTATTATTATTATTATTATTGTTGTTGTTGTATAAGTGATCATCATTTGATGAATTTGTTTTTTTTGTTTTAGGTTCTATCATTAGGGGCTGATGTTTTACCGGAACACAAGCTGCAGCCTACACGCATTAACCATTGTACAATTTTGCACTATTCACCTTTCAAAGCAGTTTGGGATTGGATCATATTGTTGTTAGTAATCTATACCGCCGTATTTACACCCTACGTTGCCGCATTTTTGCTCAGAGAGGTAAAACAATTTTTAAAAAATCTATATCAGTAACATAGAATAAATTACGTAATCACTTCTACTGTAATAATTACTGGATAATTGAATTGCATTGCATTTAATATGTATATTATAAATTGTTTGTTTTATTGACAAATACCGAAGTTTTTGAAAGTCACGTTTCATACATAAGTGATAAGGCCATTTGTTATCTGCCATTCGGCATGTATTTAATATCTGACAAGAGGAACATGCATCTTTTTCTGCTTGTCCTGCGGGAATCATTCCAACCTTGCAGATTCGACATTTGCGGTAAGTTGCCAAAGGAAATTGGCATGTCTGATGATAGCATTCCGACTGTTAGAACTCCACTGGGGCATTTTTGGTCAATACAGTGAAAACATTACAACTGTGGGCAGCGTGTCAGTTATCTTTTCAAATAGCCGAACCGCTGCTTTCTGACGTGCAGTGTTTAGAAATTTTAATCTAACAAATCGAACTGAGCGTCGTATTTTGTTTTCTGTTAGCTTTCAAAAATTAGTTCCCTTTTGCTTCGAAATTCTGAAGAGCTTTCTTCAAATTTTCGCTAAATCTCTCAGAAAACATTTTTTTTCTGCTGCTCGATTTTCCAGACTGTTTCTTGAAAATCGCTGCTAAATAAATGAAACCAATAATGCGTGTAAAGTTATCATTCAACGTACTTTCAAATAAATATCTTCAGTTATCACTTAATTTTAAAATTTACTCATATTTTTCAAACACATCTGTTACCAATATGAAGTGTGTTGATTTTTAATTTCTTCTTACGTCTGAGACTTTCAAAATTACTAATTATATAAAGGAACACTTTACAAACAAACAAATAAATAAATAGAAGTGTTGAAGTCAAACGAAAACGATCAGGATGATTTTTGCAATTTAATCTTTGACGTCAGCTAATGCATCTTGTCTAAATATACGTGATCTGCGATTGAGATAAAAATTAAATTTCGAAACATTTGTAGAATGCGTTAAAGAAGCAGCATATCCTTTAGTAAGTTTTTCCAGATATCACTGAATAATTCATTTAAATGCTTGGTGATTTCAACATTGCAGTGGTTTTTTCTTTTATCATCAGTTCGGCAACTTGATATGATAATATATTATTTGGGAAAATGGAAAAGAAAACCAATAAATATTTAGACGTTTTATTATTTGACCACATGTATGAATAGTGTCGAAAAATGTTCAACATAAGTTTCACATGAGCAACGATTTAAAATGCAAATTAAATTATTAAAATACGATGTACAGAAAACAAGCTGTCAGCAGTTTTAAACGATCGTTTGTTTTCATAATTAATATTTTGGTTGGTTAAATTTTCAAAGAATTGAAGAAATTTGTCATCAAAAAGGGGTAAAATAGAAAGGGAAAATTTTCGCAGCTTCGCAGTGGTTGATTTTTTAATTAATGCATGATTCAGTAGGGTAAAAAGGTTTAAAATTGACGTATGTAGAAGAATTGTTGTGATAAATTATCAGCAGACGGAACTCAGACGGAACGGTGTTTCAATATATGCATCAGTGAAAAATAATTCATCTCTCATTCATTCATATTGTCCGCTGTCAGTTGATGCAGAAAGCTTTTGCATTTCATTCATTGTTTGAAGAAGCAGAATAATAATAAGAAGAGGAAGAAGAAGAAGATTATTTTTTACCAAGCAGGATAACAAGATAAAAAAGACGATTCTGATCCACACGACAAAACCTCTGCTAGTTGTAGTTGTTGTTGGTGTGTAGTTGGGCAAATTTTCTCAACCATAAAGTTGTGTAACTAAACAACAGTTTGAAAACTTTCAAAGAACTTTTTCTGAAATTGCCATGCCAATAGTCCACTATGCTAATTTATGGCCAATTTAACTTTCACCAAAGATGCACGGACAAATTAATGCATTCCCTTTTGAGCAACAATATAAGAAAGCTTTACTTATTTGAGAAAGTAAGTTACTTCTGAACGCATTCATTCTATCTAATCAAGTAAAGTCAATTAGAGTGAAGTGACTAATTGATCAAAAATTAAGATTTCATCGAGATGAAATTGAATTAAATAGAAAGAATGAACATTCGATATAAAAAGAAATTATTAAATTGAAAAAAGCAATAGAAAATGTGCCACCATTGAAGGAAAGGAACATTTCCTTTTTTAAAACGTGCTACTTGCTGTTTGATGCTTGTAAAATTTGTCACTTTTTTCACCATTTTCTCATTCGATTTTGTTTTTTTTTGAAATTTAATTGTGAAAATCAATTAATTCATTTTCAAACAATCCACACACAATAATGTGATAAATAATCCGAAATAAACAAATAGCTTTGCTCTTTTTTGTCATCTTCAATTTCACCGCATCCGTCAAAAATCGGCTTTCATTTTAAAAAAAATATCTCTTCATATAAATCAAGAATTGCAATCTTTTAATAATTACATCACAAAGTAATTATTAAATTGCATTTCACAGTTGTAAACTGCTTTGGGAATCAGAACCCATTTTACCATTGATGATTATAAATCAGCTTCTTTGATACTAAATCAATCACAATTTGAACTAAACAATGGTACTGTTTTTTCTTTTTCTTTTTAATTATTTTATTTTATTTTATTTATTTTTCTTTTTAATTATTTTTAATTTTTTCAATGGTGTTGTTGTCGTGAATTTGGACTCAATTTTCAAAATCAAAAAGAAAAAATGATTGAATTGAAATGATGTTTGTGGGGTGTACGTTGTTTTCAACGTTTGAAAATTTAATTTTCTTTTGAAATTGAAATTTAATCGCCACTTAATTGTTGGCAGCTGCGGCAATTGTACAAGCTGAAATTGCATTTTCACTTACAGTTGTGTTGTCATCACTTTGTGAGGGTTTTCTTTTTACGGAATAATTCACACTGGGCCCGGTTAATAAATAATAATCATAATCAGTTTTTGCTTGCATTCATAGACATGCAACTCGTAGAGAGGAGAATTAAACAACCCTAATACATCGTATTAGATTAGGTTAAAATGGATCACATCCTGCATGCAACACATGGCCATTACATTCAATGTTTGACGGTTGAAAGGACAGAACCAATACGCGTTTATTGATTTTTTCTATCAAGCTAGCATAAACAAATTTACTTTATCGTCGGTTAGAGCCCAACATGCTTGCAGTAGGGCTACTTGAAATGTTGCTGTCCGTCTGAAAAGAATTTTTATCCGTCTATGTTATACTTTTAATTGTAGTACCTTTTTCACATTCACGTTCAGCACAGTGTTGTTCTCTTTGGCAAAAAGAATCGCCTAATCGTTTTAATTGCTCTGAATTCTAATTTAATCCAGTTGATTTTTTTTATGCATTACATTTATGCTTTGCAAAATGCTTTCCTTCACTAGTACATTTATTGGAAAAATAACTTTATATTATTGAACTTATGCAGTTTATTATTATTATTTTGTTTTTTCATTTGTCAGTACTTCAGAAAAAGTCAAAAAGTATAATATAATAATTTTATTTCGTCTGTTAGCTTATCATTGTTAGATCAATTTGATTTATTAATTATTATTATTAAAAATGGACTGTTTTTTTTATATTTTCGAACAATACTTCAAATGCAATAATAAGTAATTCATGTTCACCGCAATTCAAGCATAGGACTATGTGAAATATATGGCATTATGGCATTAATAGTAAGTAATTGTTGTGATAGTGTTTAATTTAAAATGTCCATTAAATTCTCAAATTATACAGTTTAATGTTTCAATTTTAATTCAGATTAATATTTGAAAATACAATCTTATGTTATCTTCATAATGTTAGTTGGTAGTAGTGAAAAAGTGAAATTTTGATAAAAATGTATTTTTATTTTAATATTTGAAGAGAGTTTTTTAAGGAAGAAATATTTTGTTGCATTATAAGAGAAAGAAATGAATAAGATTAATACTAGACATTAAATTTGTTAAAATTTTTTATCATTGGAAATTTGAAATTCCTATGATTATATAAATAAATAAATAAATATGTGTGTGCGTGTTTTTTTTTAATTTTTATTAATGAAATTTGATTGACAATAATAGTTTGTACACTTGTAGGGAAAAAGTGAATTTCACTGAGCATTAAGCGTAACGAGTTTAAGTTTACTTTTTCATTCACGATTTGATGTGTACGTTTGAATTTAGTTTTTTTAAAATTTTTAAAATTTAAATTGATCAGTTACTTTTATTCAAATATTTGCATTATTTGTTATTTATTCAACTTTTACTTAATAGTAATAATTAAATAATAATGAAAAAAGGTAAATGGAGAATATGGAATAATGAAAATATTTTCATAAAAGGATTTATTCAATGTATAACTTATTGCTTGAGATTGGGCACAAAATATTTATTAACTTATTATAAATAACAGTAAGCTATACGTACATATTATTTATTTATTTATTTTAAGCATAAACATTTTATTTAAAGAACAATATTAAACTCAACAGACTCTGTAAAAATATGTTATGAATTCAATGTGAATGAATAATTTTGCTTTAGGAAAGCGTGTCAAGACGGCAACATAAATATCATGATCCTTTGGAAGTTGTCGATCTGATTGTTGACATCATGTTCATTGTGGATATAATAATAAACTTTCGCACCACTTACATCAACGATAATGACGAAGTGGTTAGTCATCCTGGAAAGATTGCTATTCACTACTTCAAAGGTTGGTTTATCATCGATGTTGTCGCGGCTGTACCATTTGATTTATTACTGTTCAATGCAAATTCTGATGAGGTAACTTTTATTCAATGATTCAATATTCCAATTTTCATCACTTTATATGATTAAACAGATTCATTTTATATTTGCTAGTGGCATTATTTAAAAATTTTGGGATTTTATAAAAATAAACAACAACTACTCCTGAACTTGTTGGAATTATATTTCTAAAATCACATAATAATATGTTGAAGTTTATTTTAATGTTGCTCAAATTGATGATTTTATAAATTTTTTTTTCACTTTAGACCACAACTTTAATTGGTCTTCTGAAAACAGCACGCCTTTTACGTTTAGTACGGGTATGTCGCAAGCTTGATCGCTACTCTGAATATGGAGCAGCTGTTCTTTTGCTACTGATGGCTACGTTTGCTCTGATTGCACATTGGTTGGCCTGTATTTGGTATGCAATAGGGTCTGCTGAACTTCCATACGTCGACAACAACATCACGTGGCTTCATCATTTAGGTATGCACCTTCTCAATGGTCTATTTTTTTTGAAAAAAATGCTATTTATATGACAGTAATGGAAGAGCAATAATTCTTGAAATGTTAAAAAAATATTTAACATCATATTTTTCAGGATTAATTTCCAAAGAAGACATTTTAAAACCTTTTTAAACTCTAATCTGTTATTTCAAATAGTTTATATTTCAAACATTAGCTTCGTCCAATATAAGCAATCAAAAAATTTTAATGAAGAAAAAATTCAAATTACTTTATAAGAGAAAAATTTAAATATAACTTTTATGTTTTTTTTGTAGTTGATTGGAGTACTAATTTAATTTAATTTAAATTTACTGCAAAAAATTTCAATCTTATAAATGTTTTGTGTTGGCTGTGTTACTTGAATTTTTTTATAACAGGTGAAAGAATGAATTTTTCTCTGGTTCATCAGATGAAAATTTCAGATAACTTTTTGATAGAATGTTGTTTGTGGATTATTAAGCATTTTTTTATTGTTACAAGAGACAGAATTGACGTTGATTAAATAATATTGATAAAGCAAGCAATGAAAAATTTACTATTTGCGATGATTTGAGTGAGTGAAATTGTGAAATATGAAAATACGATTACAGCAAATCATCTGCAAACGCCTTACAATGGATCGACAGGCGGGCCTTCGCTGCGTTCACGTTACGTGACGGCTTTGTATTTTACTCTCAGCACCATCACAAGTATTGGTTTTGGCAACGTGTCCGCCACAACGGACTCGGAGAAAATATTTACCATAGTTATGATGATTCTGGGATGTAAGTGTTGTCGAATTGATTCTCATTTACTGCCATGACATTGAAAAAGCTGCGTCTTTTGTTTTGTGCAACGTATCTTGTCGTGATTTTAGTTGCATGGTTAACTGTTAGCAAGTTTTATTAGCTTGTTTAACATAAAAATTTGTTTTGAAAGATATATTGCTATGGGATATCCATATATATATATATATATATATATATATATATATATGCTGTGTTAAAATTCACAAAGATGAAATTTTATGAAATGTGATGATAATTTTTTAAAATGAAAAAATCTTTCATACTTAGTTAGATTATTTATTAGATGCAATGTAAAATACTATGTGCAGGTATTTTTCTATTTATTTAGCAATGCAAATGCACATTCCTTTTGTCAACTCAACAAGCCAAGGTGGACCCAGTATGCATTCACGTTATGTGAGCTCTCTCTACTTTATAATGTCAACGCTGACAAGCGTTGGCTTCGGAAACATTGCACCAAATACTGATTATCAAAAGATATATTCCATTTGCATTATGATGTAGGGTGTAAGTTGACAAATTTTAAACCCTCCTCTGTTCGATCAACTTTCTTGCAAACTTCTTATATACTTATTTTTTTTATTTATTTAATTAAAACTTTTATTGTTAATTTTCAAACTATTTGCGCTATTATAAAAATTTTTTATAAATTATTGAGCATGTAGAAAAACTGAATACAAATTTTCCTTTACACCTGGCACACATTTCATTTATTTCATTATTCATAACAAGACAAATATGAAAAAAAATGTTGTTTCATCATTAAATTATGTTTCAATTGAAATGTAAAACAACTATAAAAATATTATTGTGAAAATTTAATTTGGTAATCCATTGTTGCATTTTTAAATTTTTAATTTGCATTATTTAATTGATATTTTTAGTTGATGAATGAATGTGTTTGGTTTAAAAGTGCATGTGGAGTCAAACGTATTGCAAACAAACCGTTTTTTGCACGATTGATTTGTGCCGTGTTGTATATATATATTTATTTATATATTCATTTGATGTTTCAGTGCATGCTGTATGTTTAATTTGCAATTCATTACAGCACTGATGTATGCCAGCGTTTTTGGAAACGTTTCGGCTATTATTCAACGACTCTACTCTGGCACTGCCCGATATCATATTGAGATGAATCGTTTAAGAGAATTTATACGATTTCATCAAGTTCCAAATCCACTTCGTCAACGTCTCGAAGAATTTTTTCAACATGCATGGACGTATACAAACGGGATCGATATGAACATGGTCAATTCTGGCTTAACTTTCCATTCTATTCCACGTCGTCTAATGTAGAAATTATTGTTCAGGTATTGAAGCAGTTTCCTGAGTGCCTTCAGGCTGACATTTGCCTTCACTTGAATCGACTGCTGCTCAACAACTGTCCAGCGTTCCAAGCAGCAAGTCCCGGTTGTCTTCGAGCATTAAGCATGCGGTAGTTAAATACTTAAATCAAGGTTGTGATTTGTATTCCAAAAATCGTTGATTCAAATCATCTGTATTTTAAGATTCCGAACTACGCATGCTCCTCCTGGTGACACGCTTGTTTACAAAGGTGACGTGCTTACTGCACTTTATTTCATTGCAAGAGGATCGGTGGAAATTCTAAAAGACGATGTGGTAGTGTCTATTTTAGGTGAGCAAAGCGAACGTCGTATGAACTTTTGTCAAAACTTGCAAAATGTTGATTTCATTTTCAGGAAAGGAGGATATTTTTGGTGAAAATCCTCTATTACATTCTACGGTTGGAAAATCATCCAGCTATGTACGCGCACTTACCTACTGCGATTTGCACAAAATATTTCGAGATGATCTTCTCTGTGTGCTTGATATGTATCCAGAATTTGCGGAACCTTTTTGCCAGAATCTTGTCGTTTCCTATGATCTGCGAGATGTAATTTGGTTTAATTTGAAAAAGTTTTTCAATTTTGCTTTTACAATTTTGACAAACGCGAAATGCGTAATCGATTCATAATAATGAAGGAAAGTTTATTGTGAAGTTCATGACATTTTAGTTCAAAATTAACAGAAATATTTTAAAGTTAATTTTCACATTGAATCTTTCATTTTAGGAGGAGTCCTCTACCGCTTTGCTCACTACCTTATACAATCCACATTCATACATGTTTAAGCCAGGACCATTTGGGAATGGCGGTAAATTGTTTGCCTATTGTACTGATGCATTTGTTAAATAATAATAATATTATTATTATTGTTATTAATATCTATCTTTTAATGTGATATAATTTAAATTTTTAAATTAATATTTACTCTTACTTTATTATGTATGGGTATTTTTTATATTATTATAAACATCTTTTTTGCTCAGAAGCTGCAGGTTATGAATCCGATGGAAGAGTGTATCTCCGTCGGCGGAGACCTTGTTATCAGAATTTAATAAGCCAAGACCAAAATAATGCTACCTGCGACAGAGAATTGGACGATGTCTCTTTGCCTGAGAGTAGAATGTGCAGCTTGACAAAGCAGAAGAAACTGCCGGAAAATGTTTTGGAATTTTCATCCGAAGAGATAAATGCTAACAGAGAGAGTAAGTTGATTATTTTTTCCCCCATTTGTGAATATGAATATTAATTGTATTTGAATTTCAGACTCTTTTCCAATGAAGCAAATGAATCCGGTTGTAAAATCAGTGAAAACTTTAACTGAAACAACTCCACTGTTGCGTCAAATATCCGGCAGAACATCGATCACTGAGCAGCAACAGTCTGTTCAAAATCTGCTGTACAGAGATCATCAGGCCAGCAGTCCTTGTGCGTCAGTGTCGCCGAGAAAATTTCTTGCCACTGCAGAAGGTGTAGTAGATGTAGATGGGTCGCAAACTTTTCATTTCCACAAAAGTTCAAGTTTGTTCATTTTCTTCAGCTGAATAATATTTTAATTATTGAGAAAAAATTCGTGAAAGCTATTTTCAGGTTTGACGGACGCTTTTAAAACACCTAATTTAATCTGTACTAATAAAGAAGAGATTATTGAAAATCGCTTGGATGAAATAGAAAAGTAATCGTCTATTTTATACAGATACTGTATAATAAATTTGGAATCCTGTTTTTACATTTTCTTCTTTTCCCATGCAGACATCTGGTACGTATCGAGAACAAGCTGAACAGTGACATTAAGCAAATTTTAAATCTTCTCAAAAAGCATGAACACGTGCAATCAAAGCCAAATTCTTGCGCAATACCAGCTGGGAATCAGTTTCGGCCGAATTTTTCGATGAGCGAACAAAATCTCAGTTCTCCCAAATCTGCAAATTGCCGTAAACTGACCATCGGCGAACAGGGCTGTTTATGTAATGAACGGCCAAGAAACGTGGAAATGTCGTCCGATCAAGAACTGCAGCAGCGTATGGATTTGCATATTCATCAACAGCCATCATCATCGTCATCTGCTTCAGGTTTTGGGATTGATAAAGATATTGCAAAGCCCATCTACAGCAGAACATTTGACGCCAATTTGGAAGAAATTCATAATCTGGTTTGTTTGTTTTTTTTACAATTCAAATGAACATGAATTTGCTAAAATGATTACCAATTTAAAATTACACTGAGAGAGAGAGAGATAATAATAGCAATGAAACTGTTTGAAATTTATCCCAGTGAAGCGATTTTACCAACTTGACAGTATAATAAGATTTCCTCTACCACAAGCTCACTTACTCTCTGTTCAATGAATATGCTTTGTATAAACAATAAACATATCACAATAGAATAATTAATAATAATAATAGAAGAAAAAATATTTCTCTCAGTTTTTCTCTGCATATATATTGATGATGATAAGTAATATTGAACTGAACAAAAATGAAGAAAAATATTAAATTAAATTTTATGTTGTAGAACGCTTCTATAGTTGAACATCCGAGATGTTTCACTTCTGGACGCAGCAGCATACCACTTTGGCAAGCAACCACAAATACAACCAATGACATAAGACAATCTCGGAGAAGAAGTCTCCTCAGACCGCAGTCATCAAAACGAACTTCAGCAGAACGTTGATCAGCATATTTTTTCACTGAATACAACATACACAAAAAAAACAACTGACAGACTGAAATAGAAAAAAGAAAGCAGAAATATGAAATAGATTTGAATTCAGTAGAAAACATATTTGCAACCTCGATCCTAGTTGCAGAATCCTTCTCTTACATACGTACGTACGTACATAAATTTTCATCATCTCGGGACATGTTTTTTGTCACTATGCATATACATATTATGAATATGAAAAGAATCATCTTCATCTTTTTTTTCTTGTAAATCCCAACTCCAAATCGGACTTGGTTGTTAGCTGATGATGTTTCTTTCGTTTGAAAAGAAAAAAAATTTTTTTTAAATCTATTTCAGTTGAAAAACAAAATTTACACTCATAAAACTTTTACACTATAGACACAAAATAATTTTTAAAAATAGTATCAAATTTTAATACAATTGAAAAAAAATTATGCATGTACAACATTTGTCACATACTGCTTTGTCTGTCGTCAATCAAGCACGAAAAACGACTTCATCTTTTCGTTTCTTCACCACAAATTGACCTGGCTTTTTCTGTGCGTCCGGATGATTGGCCAATTCGGCTGGACAGCTGGACACTGGACTCTCCAAAAGCAGCTGCTTCAAATCGTAAAACACTTGATTGTCCTCTTTGGTCAAGAAGGTGATCGCTTTTCCGGATTTTCCAGCCCTTCCAGTTCGACCAATACGATGCGTATAATCTTCTATGCTTTTAGCCATGTCGTAGTTCAACACCAACGACACATCCTTTATATCAATACCACGGCCGGCTACATCAGTGGCCACAAGAATATCCTTACTGCCGTCTTTCAAACTTGCCAACGCGTAATCCCGCGCATCCTGACCTTTACCACCATGAAGGGCACAAGGATTAAACTGGAGAAAATTAGAAAACCATATCAAAATGATAAAACTAAACTGAAACAAGCCCAACTTTCTCACCCCGAGCTTTTCCAGGCCTCTGGCAAGCAGATCGGCACCTTTTTTCTGGTTGACGAAAATAATTATCGGCGGCTCGATGCCTTTTTCTAATATTTGAACCAACTTTTTCCGCTTTTCACTTTCCGAAACCATATAGACTATCTGTTCGACCCTTTCGGTAGGCTTGCCAATAGCACCAATGTACACTACGGCCGGACGACGCAAATAATTTCTGGCCAATCGTTCCACGGCCGATGACATCGTAGCCGTGAACATCACTGTCTAGAATACGAAAACATTATTATTAATAAACTGTTAAAACAAACATTATAAATAAAGTAATAACACAAATTCTTTTTTTCAATAAAAATGTTTCACTGTCTTCTGTTTCAAATTGTAGCAATTTTCCCGAAAATAATTTAAAATTATCCATATCCACCGGCAATACAAAATAACAATTGATAAATAAATAATAAATGAAAAAATCTCCTCTGCTATTATTAACCTGTCTAAATTTCTTCTTCGAATAAAAATTGCTCAACAGTGCTTTTTCATCCTCTGCTTCTTCGGTGTCAGGTTTCAAATTTGTTACAGGCATGTAAGATAAAATATTCTGAACATAAGGTTCAAAACCCATATCCAACATCTTGTCCGCTTCGTCCAATATGACGTACGTACACTGATTCAATACTAAATAACGATTCTCTAGAACATCCACAAGACGTCCGGGTGTAGCTATGACAATCTAAAAATTAAAATCAAAATCAAATCGATACATATATATATATATGTATAAGTAAATTTTCCTCTTCACCTCACAACCCATTCGAAGTTTGAAACCTTGCTCTTCTCGTGACAATCCGCCGATCACAGAAACAGTTCTCACTCCAAGTGGACCGCCAAACTTATTCGCCTCCTCTTCGATCTGCTGTGCCAATTCTCTAGTCGGCGCCATAATCACTGCATACGGTCCTTGATCTACATCTTCTTCCCTTTTGATCATAACAAAACACTTTTAATAATAATAATAGAAAGAACAAAAAATTCAAAACCACCACCATCATCATCAGTGTACCTTTCAATTTTTGGCAGTGACATCAGCCATACAAGCAACGGTATCAAAAATGCAGCAGTCTTACCGCTACCTGTTTCAGCAACACCAATAACATCACGATTTTGAAGTCCAATTGGAATAGCTTGGCGTTGAATGGGAGTCGGTTCCTGGACAATCAGTGAACGATCAGATCGGATCAAATCAAATCACATTAAATAAAATTATCCCATTAAGTGGAAATAATATTGAAATAATTGAACAATTATTAATTGGAAAAAAAACAAGCAACCACTAAACAGTTACTTACTGTATAACCAATTTTCATTATGACATCTAGAATTTCAGTTGGAAAACCAGCTTCTAACCAAGAACGAATAGGCTTTGGAACATTTCCGCCTTTAATACTAATATTGTAATCTTCACGAAAGATACGCCAGTCACGGTCGGTCATTTCTTCGAGAGACTTTTGCGTCCAGTGTCGATCGTCCCATTTCTGCTTAGCTTCTTTAGCAGAAAGGCGTTTCTGATTCTTTCTGCATATTAAATAATAATAATAATAATAATAATCCAACAATCACAATAGTAATAGTAGTAGTAATAATACTCGTCCTGCTGCTTTTCTGCTTCAGAACGCCGTTTTTTCAACAAATCACCATAAAACTGAGACTGATTCTTCTTTTGCGTTTTCAAATCAATTCCCGCAACATGACCACGTCCAAAAAACTGCACTTCGTGCTTTTCCTTATAAAGAGGGTTGTAATCATTGGAAGTGTCTTCATTTGCATCCCAGTCGAAAACAAATTTCCGTTCATGCAATCGACGAGAACGTTTTCGCTTTTTCATTGCTAATCCTAGATAGCGCTCCTGAAAGGATAATAAAAATGAAAAAGTCAAAACCTAGTTGATCGACGTTGGTCAGTAATCACAAATTACCTTTATTGCAATCACCTCCCTGTCACGATCGACGTCCCTTTTCAAATCCTTATCCCGCTGACGTTTTTCATTTTCTCGCCAATCTCTTCGATCATAACGATCTCGATCTGCAAAATATTACTACAGCGGTCAAGTGAAATACAACAAACATCACATAATAGAGTGACTTTGTGAGATCTTTTACAACTGGTAAAAAAACAATTCAACAAAAAAGATAATTTTATCCAAGCAAAAAAATGCAAACAATCACTGACCGATCGCTCGTCGGGCCGTTTCCAAAAATCCCTTCCGCTGCTTTTTCAATTCTTCAGCTTTCTTCTTCATCTCTTCCACCTGCTGCTGCCTCCTTTTCAATGCTTCAGCTTCTCTTTGAGCTCGACTTTGGAATACAGGCTGCAATTCGTACAAATGAAAATACAAAATTGAAATCTCAACAAAAATTCATATTTTAAAAAAAATTCCAATCACAACTCAAAAAATAATACACAACTGAGAAACATACATTTACAATTACTTTAATAGGGCATCAATTCAGTTATAAGCAATCTTTCAGGTGATCATCAATCATGCTCATAAAAATTTAAAAAAAGTAAAAAAAAAAACAAAAATTATCTCTGCTAAAAGTTTAATAAATTTTAAATTCACACTAGAAATTTAACAGTAAATAAACAGTTTGCAAACTTTTGCCACTTCGAAAAGTGAATAATCGTAGTAGTTCAATTTCAAACTTCAGCATATTCAAATATGCCGTTTTATAATTTAAATTTTAATACATAAAACAAAACAACATTACTTTATTTTCTGCCATCTCTTCGGCCTTTTTCTTAGCTAACAATTCTTCCAAAGATAAGGGCTCCTTTTTCACTTTCACGGCGTCTTCTTCGGTTTCCAATTTTTCGTCTTCTGGAATTGGTTCCGACTTTTTTCTACAAATAAAAATCCACTGTATTCAAAATGAACAGACAAATCGACGTTTTTCTTTTTCACTTCTCTTCTGATGATTTCTTTGAATCTTTCAAACGTTTGCCTATAAAACAAAAATGCAGATCACGATTTCACTGCTTAAATTATATTTATTAAAATGTTCACTGTTGTCTTTCGACTTTTCGTTTTTGTCACTTTTCTCGTTGCTACGCCGTCGTTTACGCGACCTAGAAGAAGACTCTTTATCTTTTTCCTTTGAACGTCGATTGTGGTCATGGGACTCGCCCTGTCTTTTCGTCGTCTTCTTTTCACTGCCAGAACTTTGTTTTTTCTTCGACTTTTCTCGGTCATACTGATTATCATGCTGCTTTTCATTTGTAATAGATTCATAAGTATACGTGTTTGGGAAAACCTTCAATTTCCGCTTTTTTTCTTTTTGATCTTTTCGTTTTCCTCTACGAGAATCTTCATCCGAATCTTCTTTTGCTTTCAACACGCGATCGCCATTAGCAACGGAATCTTCAAAATTTGAGGCGCTATTTGTATCATTGGTTGCACCACCATTTTCGGACGCTTCTTCATCCTGCAAATGCACAGGAGAATCCTCCAACAGACCCTCTTCGATTTCGCTATCCTCGTCCACCTTTTCCGCCTGCTCTTCAACGCAAATTTCACTGTTGCTATTTACAATAATAACCGATTAACATTTTCAAAAACAATATTTTTGTAAAAATACATTAATAAATAATGTGAATGTACTTTAAGAATAATAAAGTATAAAAGTAAACAAAACAGTCATGCATAACAACGGTATACTTGAAATACTAAACTTCTTTATAACAGCAGCAAAAGCGACAGAAAAATTAAAACATCACAACAATGTTATATATGATAAAATTATAAAAAATTCCTCGCTTTAGAATCATCACTGACTGAAACCTTACAAAAACATCAAGCTGAAAACATACCTGTTCATATCTGCAAGAGATCAATTTCAGAATGGAAGAAATAACTTGAATTCACAGTCACCTAAAAAATGCAACTTTGAAGTGGAATAAATCAAACTGGAATTACTTTATCATTCTAATAAATATCAACTTCAAAAATTAGACATATCTTTAATAAATATAAAAACGTAAAAATACAGGAAAAAACAAATGCAAAGGTTAGCAAACCAAACTCATTTGCTAAAATTAACTGTGCTATTTCAGACATCTTATCAAATGCGATAACATTCATTTTTATCCGAATGAAAATCAATGTATATTCTTTTACTTAAGTCAATTTCACTTCAAAAATGCAAAAGTATAAAACAAAAATAAAAAACAAAATCTACCAACAAAGCAAACAATCACCCCATTGAGTTACACGATGTTCATTCATTGACTACCGTATGAATGAACATATTGCAGGAACATTTAAAGTGTACTGTATAATTCTCAAAATATTATCATGAAGTATTATCATGCTTAGCATGAAAATTACACATAAAATAAATTTATTTTCATTAAATTAAAATTATCTATTCATTTACAATTTGATTTTTTATTTTTAAATATTTGGCATCAAAATTTTAACCTGCATGTCAATAAAATTACTGTAAAAAGACTGTGGATAAGGTATAGAATTTTTGTTTAGTTGACTGTATATCATCAGTTAATCTTTAGAAAAATGCATGAAGTGAGATCGACTATGTGCCTTTATACATCTGCATATTTATCGGATTCTGAGTGAAAGAATAAAGATTGTGCTTGTATTTGCTTGGAAATTATTTAAGTAAAAATTGTAAAATTTCTGGTTTCTTGCATATCGAAAGTCAGTTATGAAATAATCTGTTAATAATTGACTGATTAACTGTTGCCGATAAAAGTTAGAATGAAGTATAAATTTATATGCGAAATGCAATTTTTGATTATTACAATTACATAGGTCTACAAATTGAAACTTTTTCTCTGGGGTTTACTGAGTTACGAGTGACTTAATAATTTTGCTATGCAGATTTCAAAAATGCTAATGAATTTTTCCTATCACATTCAGTTCTTTCACATTGTGAACATGGGAATCCACGTATTGTATAATACAGTACTCTGTACAGAATAACATATAAAATGGCGTACATAGTTTTAATGTGCGCAAAATAAAGTAAATTATTTCTACTTGATGTTGGTGTGCTTTTCATCAGAGCATCTAGTCCTTTTGGTGGCAAACGACCGCCGCGTTGACCTCCTCTTTTCATTCTGTTTTGTTTCTCTCTTGAGACACCAACAGTAATCTGCAATCACTGCAATCCTAATATTTCTACTCCATTTATGTCGTGGTGAAATCGTCCTCCTTGTTCTTCACTAACATCACCAAGATTCTGTGGGAAAAAATCTAAATGTGAGTGCAGAAAGTGGAGCTTCAATGGAAAGTGTTCATGGTCCTTCTTCTTTCCCAAAAATCCCGTAATAACATTCGTGAATGCAATCCATGCTTCTTTCCCAACTTGTGTCATTGTACTTGCAAACATCTTGTCTTTAATCAATTTCTATATTTCAGGTCCAACAAATATGCCTTCTTTCAATGTGACACCTGACAGAAAAGGAAACTGGGTGCAGAGGTATTGGAAGCAAGTTCCATTTTTATCCAAGGCTTTAACAAACTGCTTCATGATGCCCAGTTTTATGTGAGCACTTTTTCTGGATCAATTAAACTTTTATGGCAAATGTTTTTTGCCTCTGGTGTAAGGTTTGCTTGCACTGGCCAGTCTTTCTTCCAGTGTTCATCACGTGCTCGGCTATTCCATTACACAAAAAGCATGGGAATTTAGTATTGACAGATTGTTGTCCTAGAAGCATGCACAGAACTTTAAAGTCACCACACATCTGCCGCATGTGTTCTTTTTTGCAGATTTTTTTTGATCTTTTTGATTTTCTGCAGAATTATTTCCAGATTTTCACACGTCTCCTTTAGGGCAACAGAATGAGGTGGAACAGAAACATAGGTGTTCCCATTGTATGGGAGAACTCCCTTCAAGCTTTTTTTGGCGGAGTACTCCTTTGCGACATACTTTTCTGCGCCCAGCTGAAACATCAATCCAGAAATGTCACTGCAATAGACAACTGAGTCTTATTCTCTGAAAAAAGGGTGTAAATTCAGTTTCACATTTCCTATACATCGAAACTGCTGTTCCCGGAGCAAACATATGTTTTGACTGCAGTCTGGATCCTAGTGTTTCAGCTCCAACCTTGAAGACACCTAGATCTCGAACAAGGTCGTTCAACTCACACTGTGTAAACTGCTGAGGTGAATTTTTATGCTCTATTTCAAAGCCACTGTCACTGATGGTTTCTTAGCTACTTTCTTCATCACATAGGACAACTGCGCCCATGCTATCCGGTGGTGATGGAATGGGTACATCAGGACCTTGAGGAACAGTCCTTATAGCGGATGGAAGATTTGGATAAGACATACACTTTCTGTTCTTTGCATTATAACCCTTTACTTTGCTAAGGCAAGAATAACAATCATATTAACATGGCCACACCATAACAAAGGGAAGAGATTTCAGTGCTTTTTTGCTCCATTTTCGCAACTACTCAACACATGTGTGGAGCCCAAGACTTGTCTTGATATCCTAGCTTTATACCAAAGTATGCGAAATACGCCTTCTTCACAAAATCTGTTATTTTCTGCCTTTTGTTCTTCACTAAAAAACTGCCGCAAATGTGATAAAATGAGTCTGGACTGCTTAAATACTTTCCTGGTGGCATTTTTCGTTACTTCAGAGTCTCCTTATACGTGTGTCTTGTATGACTCTCTTAAAACAGAAGTCACAATGTGTTACATACGTACAATAGTGGAAAAAGTAATATAGCGCGCTGTGAAAAAACGGCACGTGATGGGGGAAAATAAATATCATTGCCATAATCAGCATGCCAAAAATACCCCAAAACAGCTATTATTTTGGGAGACCCCCAGAACCATGTTGACCAGCGTTATCAATGAATTTATGATTCACGCAGAAATTGAAAGAATTAAAACTTTTATTTGTCATAAAAATGCATAAATGAGCGATATTATTTTACACTAGCATATTTCATATTCTTAATTTTGACAAGTCCAAATAAATTTATACTAACAATAATATTAATAAACAATACTGTTCAATTTAAACAAGAATTAATAAGTTGAAGTTCACTATTGTTGTGATTTACGTTAAATGATTTGCTCTGAGAAGAGGAAGTCTGTCCATCCATTCCAGTTGCATCGGTTTTCCTAAAAAAGTGTTACTTTACAAAAATAAAAATATACTTTTCAAAAACACACCCCCAAATGCAAAATATAAAAACATTTCCGTAGCAGTTGCTTCTGTCTTCGATGTTGAAGCATATTCGCCTCTGGATTTTGTTTTCTTTACAGATGATCTTGCAGAGATCCTATGATTTTGACCAACATTTTCATCACTGTCTTAAATTATTCCTTATCAAATAAAAAGAAAACATGAGAAATGCTCTTTAATCATTTACTTCTATTCGACGATTTAGTATCGCTCGATTGTTCCACTACTTGATTTCCTTAACATTTGCACATCAAAAAATAGAAATAAATACATGCTCACTTACTTCGCCTTAAACTGTATGTATATCTGGAAACTGAATTACGTCCATCTTCTATAATAAAGATTTTCATCTTAACAACATATGACTTATTTCCCAAAAAAAATAAATAAAGAAATATGTAATAAGTCCGCTTTGTTTTTCGGTTTTCAAACATACAAGGCAAACAAAACATTTTTCACGAAAACTCTTCATGTCACACATTTACAACAAACAGTGAAACAAACTGTGCGAATAACATTAAGCAACAGATTTTCTTTAGATATAAATAGAGATGAAACATCACACTGATGAAATTAATATCCAATAAATTTAAGTTACTTGTTAATTTTGAGATACTCTTACTTTCCGTGTGATCTTAAAATAACCGGAAAAATTAATAATCGTCACATGCATTACAGTAATGATAAATAAATCACGTATCTATCTAATTAGAAAATTCCTAGAAATATGCACCTGATGCCGCCGGCTTACCTGTATTGGTCGAGCCTAAATAATAAACATAAATAAATAACACTGACACCTATACTTGCTTTCATACTTGAAGAAACCGCAGCATTTGATTTCTTGTTTTCGTCTGCTGCTACAGGGCCTTGAAACAATAAATAAATAAATATATCAATATTATTGTCATTTCAAGTAAATAAATATTTATTTGTTTAACAAGAAAAAGATGTTCAATTTATCTGTGCAATAATTATAATAACTTAAAATTGCATTCATTTGAAAAACACTTACGCAGTAAATACCTGAAACCTCTGCCTCGAGGAATAAAATCCGAATCTATAAAAAAAGTATTCTGCTAAGTAAAAAATGAAAAATATGCACGTAAAATTAATCTGTGGTAATCAAACAATTTGTGAACTAAAATTTTCAAAATCTACAATCATCTATTGCAATAAATAATTTTTGTTTTAAATTTACATAGTATACCAGATGTTTTTTCTTATGACTGTTTCCTAGATTTCATTGGTAGTATGTCTAAAAATATAAATAAATCACTTATAGCATACCGTACACACCTACATCCACACCCATACACATATATATACATATAACAAGGTTTTTCAAGTAATTTAACAGAACGTAACAACTCAAAATATAAACTTGTAATACGTGTCATATTACTAATTTCTAAAATTTTGTTACTTGAAGAAAAGGAAGTTAACATTTATTAATAATCGCCTAACGTTTTCAACAAAAAAGCATAGATGCACAAAGATGCATAAATTATCTACAGCAATATTACTTTTAATACTGTCACCCATTAAATTCTGCAGTGTAATTGATTTCACTTATTCATTGTTTCGTTCATTTCAACTGTAATAATTACTAAGGTCACATTACAAAGCCTCAATTCAACCGACATTTCATTCCAATTTATTTGATTGAACGTTATTATGGAGAGGTTGTTAAAGCTCAATGTTCGACGTTAATTCAGAAACAAATAACAAAGAGTGAAAATGGAAATTCAACCAATAATAATCATTGATAATTTAGTAATGAGCATTCAGATGCTCAATCCTACTAATTCAAAATTTGTTTCTTTATTTCAGAAAATATCTACACCTGCAGAAATTACAAAGCAGAAACTGCACTGTCTACACCAAACTAAAGAATGTAGTCTACACAAAACGCAAACTTGCTTCAAATAAACGACAAGGAGGTAAGTACTTTAAGAAATTGCTACTTTCTTCCAAACAGACAGGCAGAGGATCGTGCCTGTACAAATCTTTATTCTTGAGCGATAATGGATAATTTCATAAATAGTATGCAATGAAATAACGCTAGTAAAATATGATACGTTTACATCAAATCCTGCTCAAGATATCTTTACATTATCACTTATTCTTATTATTAACTATTCTCAAAACACCTACTACAAAAACTCCCTCTGATAAAACCTAGGCAGTAACAGATCGGCACCAGTAAGAAAGAGAGATATTCGCAAGTACTGCCCAACTAGAGATGCCACTAAACCAATAAATATAGCAATATTAAACGTTGCGATGGTAACTAGAGTAACTGGAAAGTAATGCTTCCCCTCTCCCAAACTATTTCTAGAAAACTGTGATTCTAAGTGAATAAGCACAAAGCAATGATAATTTCATCCATGAAACGTCAGTGAACACTTAGATTTGGATCATTTAAAACTGATAGATAAAATATGGTTATGGCCTCCAACAGATTTCAAGTTCAAACCAAGGGTGCTTTCAATTAGTACAGTTCGCAAAATCACTTATGCAAACCCGGAATTGATAAATGAAATACAAACACTATCATTGTTCACAACATTAGCTCGTCTCATATCATCAGCTATGATCTAGCACAGGGACAGGCAAACTTTTGATACCATCGACCCCTTATGCATTCCTTGATGCCTCATCGACCCCAAAGTTCGTAAAATGAATATTCTTAATAATAAATTTCTTTATTACAGTGTATCCCTTACCCTTTTCACCCTTACTGATTCTCGATCAGATTCATTTCACCTTTACGTTTAATTATCCTTTCTTCAATTTGTATATCTGTTCCTACAATGGCCGTATTTAGGTGAATAATAATGTTAATAACTTCATGATGAAATTAAAGGTAGCTGATAATTATTTATTTAAGTTATGTTGTTCAACTACTTGGCATCGTTAATGAGAAGGATGTGTTTGATGAGTGGCAGCAAAAAATTGACTGGAGATTGGTGAGTTTACGGCCTAAAACAAAACCACACATTTCCAGATTCAATCTGTTCCTCTACTTTGTTCCTTTTGGGGTGTCCCTCGATAGTTCAGAAAATTATAAATTGTTGTTACAAAATAGTTCTCCTAATAAATTCCTCAAATGGGATTTCAAATTTCATATTCGATCCCGGAGTTCATCGACAGCCATTCGACCCCGCAGATAGTCCCATCGACCCCAAAAGGGTCGATACCGAGCACTTTGGCTACCGCAGCACCGCCATTATTAAACAATCCTACTCTGAGCTGCACATCGATCAGTGTAAAGTCTCAGAGTTCTTTCGAACTTAGACTTACTGTAACAGAGGTAAATGAAATTAGAAAAACAAACAAAAAAACAGCGTTAAGTCAAATAAAACCTTAATAAGCAGGCATTTTATTGAAGTTTCATACACGAAAATGGCTAGTATGCAGAATTATTTCATCATTCTATCTATTGGGACAAAAAATTACATTTCGGTCACTTATAGCATATAGTACACTAACAAAAAAAATTCATTCACTTTTTCTTTTCTTTAGAAAATTTAATATCTAAAAATTAAAGATACAACACAGATAAAACCTTATTTATTTACCATGCAAACTTGTTAATCTCTTTTCAAGGAATGTAGAATAACCTTATAAACTCACTGAATATTGTAAATAAAATGTGTACTTACAGTATACAGGCAAACTTCGATAAAGAATTTAAAAAGGCACATTGCGCAAATAACCAAAATTTCTAAATTAACTAACTTTTTCATTCTGTGACTGTCGTAATTTCGATAAAGCAGTATCTGTTAACATGAAACATAAAAACATAGCTACGCAGTGTGCAAAGTTTTTGAAACTTATGAACTAAACTTAGCAATATACGACATAAAATAACTATTATAAAAACAAATAACCTGCGCTTTCATCGCTTAAATCACTGTCACTCATAGATGATTCTTCATCCATTTCTGCGTAATCCAATGTTGCTTTAAAAGTTTTCAGCGATTCGTGAAGAACTTTGCTCAGCGTGCGATGTTCTTCATAGGTTAACTGCGTTAGATCGTCCTAATTAAAGATTTAAAAGCTTCTTAAAATTACAGTAAGCTATTCGCACGTTAAAAATTTAGGTAAGATAGAAAAGCTAAAAAATCTAACAATGGCTAATAAAATATTACTAATTAAAATGTAAAATAACGTAAAACAGATAAAAAATAATTACACGTCTTCTTCCCCGCCACTCTCGTCTTCCGCTTCGCAGACGCAACAAAGATGCCATTTTAATTCGCACACCAACTGCGCAGAAATGGCTAAAAACAATCATAAGATGGTCTAATTAACGATTTTAATTTATTAAAATAAATATGCATTAACCAATAATAATTTATAAAATCAGGACTATCAAGCATTTGCACCAAAACCCGAAATTCATAAAACAGAACTGCATTTCCATGTTTACAGTAAATGATGAATAGGTTTATATGAGTTGGATTTTCACTAAATAATCAACTGTTTTTACAAATGTTCCTGAATAATTAAATATATTAATTATTGAAATATTAAAAAGATATTTATATAAGTTCATAACACTGTTTTTGAAATATTTACATGATAACAAAATATTATTTTGTGCTTAAAAAAGAACTTTGCTTGAAACTTTTTCAATTAACTTCAAAATTTCCATTTTATTTCAAAGAATAATTTTTATTAATCGATCATTTTCTCAGCGAATACTCTGTGAGAAACCTTTACTTGACGCTTTTTAATCAGATATTTCAAACTCTCCCTGGTACTTTAATTTTTACCAGAGCAACCATGATCGGATGTAATTTGAAACCTTTGTTTGTGTGAATGCTAAACAATAGAACTAATAATCAATCGGTCAAAAGGTCAGCGTCGGCGTCATTTAGTTGTCAAAACTCCGGTGGTCAGCTGTGTTAACATGACGAACTGGTAGCAACATTGCAACTAATCTGCACAGTAGCGCTGACACCACATTCATGGAGAGACAGACGCCAAAAATCTGCTAACTGATTGGTCGATTTGGTGCGTCTGACCCCCAGACTCGGCGTGGTGTCAAATACCCGCTACGTCATAAATATGAGCCGCAGAACGGCACAAGCCACTTAGGAAAAAATTCACTCAGTGAACGTTCAAACTAATCTCTCGTCTCTAAATATCCAACTCTTTTTGTCTGAAATAAATTCATACACCATATTTGTCGTTACTTACATTTCAACCACACAGTCATCACCTTAATACAGTCCACTCAAAACAAGATCTTCAAGTTCCATCAGGTAATTTTTCGCCACCTCATTTTCAAACATTAGTATCAAACAAAGCAGGTTTTCTTCATAAATTAATAAAAATTTTTGCTATTATTTAGTAACATTTTAATTTTTATTAATGTTTGATAAATGAATTTCAAAATTTTATTTGACTGCACAAATTCGATTTTTTTATTGAACTTGATTTTTTATAAACATTGTCATTATCTTTCAGCTGTTCATAATGACAAACATTTTGTGTTTTCATGAGAATTTCACAGGTAATGTAAACTATGAAAGCTTTAACAAATGATTGTTTACGGTATAAATAAATATACATAGTAACAAATTGTTGTTTGTAGTTTAAGGATCTGAGGTTTGCGATTATTATACGATTCGTGATGTCTCCTTTCTACGCCGTTCGAAAAGGGCGTAACTGTGGTATTTTTCCCACCTGGGAAGAATGCAAAATGCAAGTGAATGGATACAGTGGTGCAGAGTACAAGAAATTTTCAACTGAACAGGAAGCAAGAGAGTTTACTAACTCCGTATCGCAAAATGAACGCGTCCATATTAATAATTTTGCACCATGTATTCCTGAGCGAAAACGATTAACTATTCCCGCAGAACAACCAACATCTACAAAGAACATGCAATGGTCATCCAGTAGTGAAAAAAATTCATTTGCTGTATGTTACACAGATGGTGCATGTGTTAATAATGGCAAGCTCGGCGCCAGAGCTGGTATTGGCGTATATTGGGGCGAAAATGATCCTAGAAATATAAGCGAGCCATTGAAAGGCCTGCAAACGAATAATCGTGCAGAAATTGAAGCTTGCTCACGAGCAATTGAACAGGCGAAACGTGATGGAATAACACATTTGGAAATTCGCACAGACAGTAAGTATGTGCTTAAATGTGTTACAGAATGGATGCCAAAATGGCGAAAGAACAATTGGATTAAGCCTGATGGTGAAATGGTGAAGAATTTGGAGGATCTGATATATTTAGATAAACTTGCTAATAGTATATCCGTTAAATGGACGTATGTGGTTGCACACAACGGTACCGAAGGAAACGAAAAGGCCGACATGCTTGCGAAAAGTGGGTTGCAAAAATGATGGCATTTAAATTATATTCTGTTTTTGTGAAACCATGCAGCGATGTAAATTTCTGATGAATGATTCTGTTTTGTAGTCAAAAAGTTTGTTTATTATGGCAAATAAGAAATTGTTTTACTTTTACAATGAGTAAAGTATTTTTACGCGTTATCAGACTTATTAAAATAATGGAAGAAATGACATTTATTAGGTCGGTTGGAAAGGGAAAACGTGCGGTAAGAATTATTTATTTTTACGTTTACTTACAAACGTTATTTACAAGCACGTTTTATTTACAAACAAACATTTACGTTTTATTTACAAATAGTTTGAAATTTAATAAAAAATTAGAATAAAAGAATACAGTAGGTCAGTCTGAATTTGAAAATCATGATAAAGAAAGACAGTACACCCCATAAAATTTTATGGAACTAAAGTTGAGAAGCATTGATTAGTATGCTATAAACTTTGTCTGTGGTGTTTTCTGCCTTTCATGTGAATTGCTTGTGTGGATACTACACCGTCTGACGTCACTGGACTAATAGTGACTGAACTATAGTATGATATTGAGTACGATTGATATTCCATTGAATTCTCCTTTACTAATTACTGTAACGCTCGGCAAGCTCAGAGTGCTATCTCATTCAATAACTGTTTTTAAATGTTTGTCTGGCCCGGATGGTTTCTGATGACGGTCATCAACACGGTCCTAGCTCCGCTGCACAACAAGAAAAACAGACGCAGCTAACGGTGAATGTCAAACGGCCGATACGCTATTGTCCATCGATTTGTCACGGGGACTGACGGAATGCAACACTTGGCGCGCCTTCTGTCAACATCCAGCACTTGGTCCGACCCGTCATGTGGCCATATCCATCAGTTAACGACCGTTTTGACCTGCATCCTCAACAAGAGGATTATTTGTTGGTGAGTGTGATTGCGTTTGTGTGTGTTAGTTTCTTGCGCTCTCTTGCTGGTTGTTCACTTTATTTTACTCCTGAATGAATACTTATACATTGCGTTTCGTCGTGTATTTGTCTCCGTATTCCTAAATTTCGTCGAATTCCATGACAATGAAGCCGGTAAAGAGTGAGAAAACTCAACTGGAAGAAGAGCTCGGCACGTTACATTACTGTTAACTCTCTCAGGCTCAAAGTATTAATTTTTATACATGCTTTATGCCCCACGGCTGTTGACTGATCCGTGTTAATTAGCCCGCTCCTCGAAATCACTTCATTTGTATTTTCTGTGGACTCTGAACACGCGTTTTGCACGAATAGATCTGGTGCACACACACTGTAGAGTTGTATATTTTCTCTGATGTATCTATGTAAACCCTTTCGCGTCCGTTGTTGCCGTATGGCAACACAATGTTTAGCGAACCGCAGCATTTGATCTGTTTTGTAATATTGCTCGTTATTTTTCTATGTTGTTTTATCTTCCTTCTTCTTCATTTGTGGAAAAATTTATTGTACAGCCTAGTGTCCTGCCTGAGATTTATATTTGTTTATGTTGTATATTCGAGGAAGGTTGATTGCGATGATGAGTTAACCTACAACGGTATAGCGTTTTCTGCTATTTATTGACCAAAGCACAATTGAACACACACGATACGAGTAAGTTAAAAGGACAGGCAACGCAACACACTACTGACACACATACACACGTTACTCAGGGGGAGGGGGGGCAACACAGTAGGAATATAAAGATGGTTAAGCATAATAGTTTTATCTTCTACCATAAAAGAAAGTCTTCTCAATCAACAGTGTGTCCCAACAGTTTAATCAGCATTTTGAAAATTTTCAGTTTTGGAAAATCTCAAACTTTATCATGCCATAAAAAAATATTCTGATAAGGAGATGAGCCCATATTTTTTTTCTTTGATCTACATGTTATGTTGAAATATACTGTGAAATCTGAAATGCGTAATGCTAACGTATTTCTCGTGGTGTTGCTTTAAATTCTTGTTGCCATATGGCAACAACAGCCTTTAAGGGTATAAAAAATCGTTCATATTGCTTCTTGCCCTTAATAATTTTGAAATCGTGCTTTTTATCTGATGTATGCTTAGAATGCATTTTTTAACGAATATTCCATGTAATGTTGTCAAACGTATGCTATATTTTGAAACGTATTTGAAATATTCCTGTACAAAGTACTTGCAGTGCATTGGCAAGATGCAGTTCCAATTGTAGCAGAAGATGATGTTTATTGAAAACCCCATAGTCACCATTATAAGAATAATTCATGTAATTTGTTTTTATTATAGCATTTGGTTTATCTTTTGGAAATGGCTGTCATGCGACTGTTATAAAACTTCATCTTCTGAATTATTTATGTCCACAATTGGGCTTGATGCAGCTGCCTTTAGCTGGTGTAGCGCCGTCGGGCGCTCGATTAATACGTAACATTTGTGATATAGAGAGTTTATTGTAAACAGCGGGTACAAGACACTATACAAAGGACTGTAATGCTAAGATCAAGCAGGACAGGACGTGCACGCCGTATGACTATTTTCAATTCACCTCACCACTTGCTACTCCACGCTGACCACTTTGTTTTTACCGCCGGCCGACATGCAAAAAGGTGAACGTGATACGCAGGTACAACTTCGCGGTCGCCGTCACACTTGTATATTGCTCCCACAATGTAGCTCGAACAGGCGCGCGGCGGCTGTTAGATATTTGTTGACTTATATGGTTCTCGTGGTGAGCACATGACGCATCTGCAATGACCACGACTCAAAGTACAATAAATAAGGCGAGAAATCACACAGCTATTTTCACTTTTTATCAGCTATCGTCATGGACTGCGCCTTGAACGTTCGTCTCATTAGAAGCGGAAGAATAATCCAAGAGCTCATAGTGTTACCTGATGCAGATATATCTGAACCTGAAACGGACAGTGATGATGATCAGAGATCATCCTCTGTGGTTGAAAGTTCAGCGGAGTTAACATCTGAAGATGAAGAAACTGAGACCTTCAGGAAGACAGAATTTAGGTGGAAGAAGAGAATAATGCCTCCTATAGATGCCACATTTAACCCTTCGTTGGATTGTTGGGGCAGATCGCACCCTACTTTAGAAAAACACGTCTGAAAAACTGGGAGTATGTTCAATTGTTATGAAATTTTTTTTATTGGATAGATCGAAGAATTCTCTACATGATTGTATCAAAGTTTTTCCAATTATACTAATTTTAAAGCCTTTTATTGGCAAAAAATGCGACAAAATTTTCGTTAAAAAATCGTCATTTTTTAGTTTTTTTCTTCGCGTGGACTTAATTTTGTAAAATTCGTGAAACAAATTACAGATTTGAGTAGACCACGTTATTCTGCACATTTTGATACCAAACTCAGGTCTATAGTCTTTTTTTTTGGTTCCGAAAAGACTTCGCTTTTCTAAGCCCTTTCTATAGTTTTAACATAAACATATGGAAAACTGTTGAGCAGGAAATCTAGAATCCATATTTTTGCGTCCTTGTTTCAAAAGATTTCCTTCATAAAATACAATATCTGTAAAATGAAACTTTAAAGTGATAACAGAAGCATTAATAAAACTGCAACACATTATAAATTATTGTTGCAGCAGTTTTATTCTTGAACATTGATTGCAATATGGAAATGTCATCTGACAAAGGAACAAACTATGAAACAACTAACTGACTGACTGATTTTTGTTCTTCGTCCGTTCTCGTATTTCATAAAGCGAATGATATATGATGCAGGGGTGGAATTATATTTCAGCTAAAATTTCGTGCGAAAGATGATTTATTTCCTGCTTGTCATATAGCAATAACTTGCTTCTTTCTTGACGTTTCTGTTTTGAACAGTCTTTTCTCATTTCATTTTCATTTCTATTTCTTTGCGTTATTCTGTGTGCTTGCTATTATGGCTGTGTTTGAACGAAACCCAATTTTCGACGATGAAGCAGAATCAGAGAGCAGTTCTTCTGATGATGTTGATGCTGCTGCTTCTGATTATCTGGACCAAGAAGGACGTTTAATTGCTTCAGATGATTCATCTTCAGATGATTCATTTGAAGATGAACCACCTGATGCAAAACGTACGAAGGCTGCTGCTGATCAAGATAGGAAATTTACATGCAAATCTGGTCGTGTTTGGACAACTTCAGTGCCATCTGCAACGCAGACACGTTCCCACAATATAGTTCGTCAGATGTGTGCCGTGTTTACCACGGCATCAGGTATTCAGTGTCCAGGAGATGCAATAAAACTACTCATCACTCCAGCTATGGTGAATGTAATAGTCCAGAACACGAATAAGAAAGCAGAAAAAGTTCGTAGGGAATGGAATGAAAAAAATCCGGATGCGCCAAAAATGTGGAAGCCAACCGATGAAGAAGAAATATATGCATTCATTGGTTTGTTGCTAATTTCCGGTGTTTTCCAATCATCTGACGAATCGGTATCAGATCTTTGGTCACTGAACAACGGAAGACCAATTTTTCGGTCCGTAATGACTGAAAACAGATTCAAAGAGCTGCTTCGATTCTGTAGATTTGATGACAACAGTACCAGAGCTGCGCGGATAAAATGTGATAAACTTGCTGCATTTCGGGACATGTGGACAATGTTCCAAACTAATTTTAAAAAAAATGTACAAGCCGTCAGCATTTTTGACCGTTGATGAGCAGCTGGTCTCAACCCGCGCGAGAAGCAGCCTAAAACAGTACATGCCATGTAAACCTGGCAAATATGGAATAAAAATATTTTGGTGTTGTGATGCTGAAACATCATACCCGTTGGCCGGAGATATTTACGCTGGCAAACAGCCAGGCCAGACTGGACGGATGAATGTGGTCGATCTTGTGAAGCGGTTAGTGAGACCTTGGTGCGGGAAAGGTAGAAATATAACTATGGATAACTTTTTTACAAGCATACCATTGGCGGAAGATCTGTTAGCCAAAAAAACGACGATTGTGGGAACACTGCGAAGAAATAAAAAAGAAGTGCCATCAGAATTAACAGAAGCCAGGGGGCGAGAGGTGGGTTCGTCATTGTTTTGCTTCGATCGACAGCTCACTCTTGTGAGCTACATCCCGAAGAGAAAAAAATGCGTCTTGCTGTTGTCGACCATGCACCATGATGATGCAGTAAATGAAGATCAAGAAGGAAAACCAGATATCGTGCTGTTTTATAATGAAACAAAGTCCGGTGTGGATACCCTAGACCAGCTTGTACGGGTATACACATGCAAGCGACGCACCCGGCGGTGGCCAATGGTACTATGGTTCAATACTTTAGATTGCGCAGGTCTAGCAGCATATGTTATTTGGACATGTAAAAATCCAGATTGGAACGCCCGAAAGTCGCAGCGTAGAAGACTATTTTTAATGGAGTGTGGCAAAAATTTAGTGGACATCGTTCTTCAGAAACGTGCTGCCAGTCCTCCGCAATCCCTTCCTTACACAGTAAGGAAAGCGATTGAACAAATAGGAACAGCGACGTCAACCGAGCGGTCAGAAGCAAGCAAAGAGGAAAAACACATCTATAGAAGATGCGTCTTTTGTGGAAGAAAACGTGACAAAAAAGTAAGATCTACCTGCATAAGTTGCAGAAAGCCATGCTGCAATGAACATCTGCGCAGCTATTGTGAGCATTGTGATGTTAATCCTAGCACTTCCCAATAAAGGAAGATCAACAGTTTATTACGTCAATTTTGTTGAATTTTTCAGCTAGAAGAGACTTAAAATTTATTTATAATAATAAAATTTTAATCAAAATGCTTAAAATTGAATTAATGATACAAATTTAAATAAAAAAAATGCGGAATATCGATTTCCTGCTCAACAGTTTTCCATATGTTTATGTTAAAACTATAGAAAGGGCTTAGAAAATCGAAGTCTTTTCGGAACCAAAAAAAAAGACTATAGACCTGAGTTTGGTATCAAAATGTGCAGAATAACGTGCTCTATACAATAATGTAATTTGTTTCACGAATTTTGCAAAACTCAATCCACAAGAAGAAAAAAACTAAAAAATGACGATTTTTTAACGAAAATTTTGTCGCATTTTTGCCAATAAAAGGCTTTAAAATTAGTATAATTGGAAAAACTTTGATACAATCATGTAGAGAATTCTTCGATCTATCCAATAAAAAAAATTTCATAAAAATTGAACATACTCCCAGTTTTTTAGACGTGTTTTTCTAAAGTGGGGTGCGATCTGCCCCAACAATCCAACAACGTACCTTTTTACTTTACGATGTTCTGCAAACTGAACAAAAAATCCTGGAACATTGAAATTTCTTTCAAAATATGTCTAATTGTTTCAAAAGAGATGTCACATAGCTTCAGACTATGAAATTGAAAATTGACAGAATGCGACGAAAAAAAAACCCCCTGGGGTGGGCTCTACCCCAACAATCCAACGAAGGGTTAAGGGTATGTTGTGCTTGCTCACCTACTTCTAGATAATAAATCTTTGCATTTGCAGAAACAGCATCTGGTTCTTCATGCGCTTTGCGAGAACAAGTTGAATATTTTAGACAGTACTTCCATCTGACACTTTTGAATCTTATTGTTGGGCAATCTCACGTCTATGCTGCCCAGTGTAATTCGAATTTTCAGATAACTCAGTCTGAATTAGAAACATTTCTTGGAACGTTATTGAAAATGGGACTTGTTCCAAAGCCGCGGTATTCGATGTACTGGTCCACGGAGGTTCGGTGTGATGCTATCGCGGATGCAGGTTCCGGGAGGTACTGCGTTACCTTCATTTTAATGACAACAGTGAAGCGGTGCTCGACTGAGAAAGCCCATGCTATGATCGACTTTTCAAAGTACGATCTTTGATTGAGAGCATCCGTTAATCATGCCTGCGTTTGGAACAGTAAGAATACCAGTCGATTGACGAAGAAATTATCCCATATAAAGGGAGAAATAAGCTGAAACAGTACAGCCCAAAGAAGCCAAAGAAATGGGGCATCAAAGTTAACGCGCGGACAGGAGTATCAGGGTTTCTGTACGACTTCTGCTTTTATGAAGGTAAAGTGCCAAGAGTAAAGAAACCCAGTGGCTGCCTCAGTTTTGATATTGTGATGAAGCTCTGTGAAATGGTTCCAAAACATCGAAATTTTAAAATATTTTTCGATAATTATTTCACTTATCTCGACCTGCAACTAAAATTATTAAAGAAAAGGCATCCACACCATCGGAACAATTCGGCGAAACAGACTGAAGAACGCGCCACTGAAAACGGAGAAAGAGTTGAAAAGGGCTGGTTGGGGTGCCTTCCACGTCTGCACCACTGCAGAAAACAACTTATGCATCGTTCGATGGCACGATAGTGCAGTGGTGGATTTATCTTCCACTTACGTTTGCACACAGCCTGTGTGTGAAGTAAAACGGTAGAATAAGAAAGAGAAAACCTTGGGCGGCGTAGATTTGGCGGGGATGTTGCGAGCATTGTATCGGATAGACCACCGAAGTAGAAAATGGAACAGGAGAATTTTTTTTGGACACTCCACGTGGCAGTAGTGAACGGATGGCTGCAATACAAAAGAGACCTTAAAACAAGTGAAGCCGCCAGTAGCAGCCAGAAACATTCAATGCACTTCACGTTGGATATTGCAGAAGCCTTGACAAAAATGAACAAAGCATATGCGAGAAAATCCCGTGGCCGCATGTCTGTAACAGCAAATACAGAAACCAGCAGAAGGCGGGTAAGAAGACCAGAGCCAACAACAGCCGCCAGATTTGACCAGGTTGCACACTGGCCGGAAATTATAAACCAAAAGAACCGATGCCGCAGCTGCCGGAAAACATCAAGAGTGCGATGTGTCAAATGCAACATTCATCTTTGTTTGACACAACAAAGAAACTGTTTTCAGATTTATCATAATAATTAGTTTGGCATAATATTTTTAGAAATAAAAGTACTGTTTGCTGACTTCAAAACATTGCACATTTTATACCCTTAAAGGCCGCTGTTGCCATATGGCAACATGACTATAACTGCTGATAATTTTATAAAAACAAATTATTATTCGTAAATAACGCTTAAATCAGTTATTTGAGTTAATAACAAAGTCAAAAAGAATTGGGGGAAATGGGTCTGCCCAAATATTTAATAAGCTTTCTGTAAAATAGTGAAAACTGAAAAAATAGGACTCGAATTTTCGAATATATAATTTGATAAGTTTTTAAATTATTTTAAAAATTGTGTTTCTTAATCGTTTTGAGTTTTGATCTGAATTGTATTTTCAACAAATATGCATACTGCTTAACATGGCTGAAAAGTAAACGTCGAATTATTCATAAACAAATGAATAAATAAATAAATTGTAGAAGTCATTAGCCAGCATTCATCCAAAAAATTGAATTCTGATAATTACTATGAAGTTTGTGAAATAATATTAAAATTTTATTAAGCTTCTTGTCATTATTTTCACACAATAGGAAAATAAGTTGAACAATGTATTTCTTGTGCAACAAAAATGAAAAGATTTATATAAATGAAAATTTTAATTTAAGAATGTGCATCAAATAAAATAAATGTAGTAATATCACATTGTCAAACAAATGACCACAAATCATTTCTAACTCTAATTAAAAAATCTATAAATTGTGTTCTTTGTAAAATTAAATCACCTTAATCAATTTATATGAATTCTATTGATAAAATTAATTGATAAACAGCAAACATTTACAGACAATAAGAAAAAATGAAATAATAAACAAACAGTTTAGTAAAAAAATTTAAATAATTTCAGATTAAATTTAAGGACGGTTGAAAAATTTGAAATCGATACGGTTAGTACAGTCCAAGAAAGAAATTGATGGCAAAGCGCAGTGCATAAGTTTCCAAGTATTGTCGGATTTGTTCTCTTCTAATGCCACAACAGATCCAAATGGATAATGGACACCAACTTGCTTCAGATTATTTTCATCCGGCACATTCGCTGTTTTCTTTGTCAAAAATCGACTGCCTGCATCAAGGGTAGGTGCATGAACAACAAATAATATATTGCACGGTGATTTGGTGTGCCTGCTCAGAATACTACCAATCACATCGCCGGTACGTTTGTAATATTCTTCTATAGTTTCATTTTTGTATTTCGTTTTCAAATCCTCACAACTGATCACTGGAAAATAATCAGGATCTACTTCATAACCTTGTACGACCATTTCCAAAGTGCTCAGGAAGTTCAAATTCTCTTCTTTATACCATCCCATATATTCGAACAATCCTGGTTCGATACAAATTTTCGGCTTTGTTTTAGTAAATGCTTTCAACATCCCGTGCGCACTTTGCGCACATCGCAGTGCTGGACTACAGTAGACAGTGTCGAAGTTTATGCAGTTCAATTTTGCTCCTCGTCCAATCAACTGGGATACAAAATAACCAAGTTCAGTAATCGGTGGATCATCATAAAAATCATTAACTCCGTTTAATCGTGGAACCATCGATATTGGCATGTTCATGTCGTACGGTTTGTAATTTCCAGATTCTGTATAAGACAACCGCGTCCAAGCAGGGAAAACGCGATCCATTCGTTCACCATGGCGAGCGAAAAAGACACGCCTACCTGCAGCAGATGCCTGCTCACCCAACGCTGACTGGACAGCAATGCTAGCCTGCTTCATCAATTCTGCTTGTCTTTTTTGCTCTGCTTCATTTATAGGACCTGCCGCTTTGGACGCACCCTCGGCTTTCTTAGCCACGTCCATATCAAGGACGCTGAATTTAGCTTCATAAGCGGTTTCCAATTGGTCATCCATATTTGTGCAGTTTTTTTCAGACTAGGACTCAAATTGTACAGAAGAGAAAACAGCAGCTTCTGTCGTCGGCGAACCTCCTAAACTGATCAAGGTTCGGTCGAAACTTCTCCTGTATTCAAAATATTTTAAAATTTGAAGTGTTTAAAATTTGTTGTTTAATGTTTAAACAATATAGCATTCATGATAAATTTTAACTAATCAATTTACTCAGATGTACTGTATAGTTTAAATTTTATGAAGTTATTTTATAATCATTTAAAGAATATGAGTTTTTTAAATTTATATTTAAAACGGCGATGTTCATGTATTATGTATACTGATCAAATTGCTGAAATAAGCATTAGGAAATTTTTTTTTCAGAGAATTCTATAATTTACCCAAATAAAACAATTTTTAATCGAAATTCATAAATGAAATTAAAAAATGTTTTTCATGCCATCTGGAAAAGTTTAATGGAAAAGAACTAAGTTTAGTTTTATGACAGGGAAAATGATGAAAGTGTTAAAAATTATTTACGATCACTTTCAAAATTCATAAAGGTGTTTATCATTCAAAACATTTTGCTTTTTTATTCATATTTATTATTGATTTATGATTAAAATGAAAATTTCAGAAACAGCTTATTACTTTTAAAAATAGAAAGAAATTTACTGAAGAATTCTGGTAGAAGGATGCATTGAATTTAGGCAACAAAAAATAAGCAATTATAATGTTATTGCAAAACTTTTGGAGTAAATGTGATCATGCATAAATAAGTCTTGACCATGCTGATAACAAACAATATGGAGTTTAAAATGATGCTTCTTAATCGCTTAGAAGACAGTTTGTTCACTTGACAAATGTGCAAATTTATATTCATTGAAAAGCTGCCGTTTACATTTGTTCCCTTCAAGTAAATATCGCTGAGTGTAGAAAATTTGCGCATGATGCATATGGAATCTACATTGTGAGAATATCTTGAAATCTTTCTTGCATGCCCTTTTTTAGCACAACTAAATGATCACAATAGACTTGAATGCCATCATCGTGCACTTCTTCACTTTTCCTGAGTGCAGCAAAGCTTTGAAATTGGTAAAATTCTTTACGCCCGAAGTTGCGTTTGAACAAAGCCAGCTTTGATGCGAATTGTGATATGACAAATCTTGTCCTGATTTGATTATGTTCGATTCCTTGCAGTTGCAGATTAACTTCATTAAACATGAAAAAAAATAAGCCATATAGGCTATGTCACTTTTGAACTTATCCAAACTCTCTCAATAAAGGTTCTTTGTTATCAAAGAATTCCAAAATCGTTCCAAAAAGATCACAAAAACGATTTAAACAAACACCTTTCAACAACCATCAACAGGCAATTGAATTCTTCGTCATTTTGTTCGTCCATCTGGCTGAATAATCTGTCATTGCAAGAAATGCTTCTTATTTTGCTTACTGTTGTAATGACGTATTTCAAAGAGCGATGCAAACGTTGAGTAAGTTGAGATGTTATTGGTGAATCATGCAATGCACCACCAGTACGTCCCGCACCAGTACAATTTTTCAGCGCTCTCTTGCAGCTGTCCACCGCCCCCAAGGGGGTGATATCACCAACTTTGGAAATCACTGGTACAAATGTTCATCACTGAATTATCTTCAACAGTTGAATCATTTTGTATAGTAAATAATTTTGTTAGGAAGTGTTTATACAGGAAAAAGGCAGATAAATCTGCAGTGGGAACCAGCTGATAATTAAAACTTCATTTATTTACTGTACTATGCACTGCGGATTAATGGTGAGAAGATGGAGAGCAATGAGTAATAGGAAATCGAATCTCAGTTCACTTTAAAATATTTGCTAAAAAAGTGCTTGAATTGTTTATTCAATTCTATTAAGATTCTATTAATACAAGAAATTCTCTCTAAACCTAATGTGCAAGAATTTTTACAATGTCAAAAGAGTTCTATTATAAATGCTGCAATCCATTCATCAAAACCACAAAAAGCAATTTCATGAGCAGTTCTCCACATTCTGCGCAATTTCTCTGAAGCGAGCAGAAATGGTGGCATCATCAATGCATACTGCCATTGCAGGTTCCATTGCTTGACTTTTCTAAATAAATATTTTTTAAATAACTGCTTTTCAAAGAATCTAAAGTTACTTGATAAGGTTTGTCAACAGCACAGAATTTATTTCCTGTTTCAGTGACTAACCACTGAGAAACATCATTTTCAAGTGTACTTTGATCACCGTTTACGGATATAGGACTTGTTACTAATCTTATATTTCTCCCAGAGATTCTACAATCACTTTTCAATTTGTTATCTCTAGCTGTCCAAACTTTAACTGTAGACTTCAATTTTTTCAGGAGTATTTTCCGGTAAATCTCTAAAAAATTGTTTTAATCATTTTTTCAAATAAATAAAATTAAAACTGTAATTTCATTTTCATCAATTTATGATTAAATTTTAAATTTATTGTTGATTTAATCAATCACTTTTATTAATTGTATTATATCTATATGTTTTATAAATGAATAACAATAAAATTTCATTAAAGTTTCTTGAGCATCAACGTTCCATTAAGTTTTGCATGATTTGTGAACTTTGGTTACCTTTCCAAAAATTAGTTTTTACCATAATGTCACAAAGCTATTACTCATTGTAAGGTTTCAAACTGTTAGCCTCAGCAAAAGCCTTTATTTTAAACAACCTTTATGATAATTTGAAAATTTAGTTTTTTATAATACATAGATGTTGATGATGGAAATTTACGGTGAGATCTTAATAATTCAAATAGTTAATTCATTAAATTAAAGCAAAGCTGATTTACCATATCTTGATTTTTCACCTTTGCTGTAAATTGTCACTTTCAAACCTGGACCAGTTGCAGTTGAAGTGTCCTTTATTACTGCTAAAGGTGGTAGGATTCTTGATTCACCAAAAACCAGCTTTCTCAAATTTGGTCGAGAATTCATCTGCGCATCTGGTATGTCATTGTAGTATATTAATGGAGTTGCAATTCTCAGTGTCAAGGCTAAAAAGTATTTTTATGACTCTTCATAAATCCATTGATAATAAGCATTTCATAAATATTTGTTATCTTCAAAAAATTAAGATAGTCTCATGATGTTTGCATTATTAAGTTAATTATCGTATTCTAACATTTACCAATTGTGTCAATTTGGTCTTCCTTAATTGTTAAGCAAATCAATAGATGGCCTTTCTGAACTTCTGCAGGAGGAAATAAGTATCCTGTTCGTGCTTTTGGAAATCCTGGTACTGTATGAACAATCCACGCTGCAGCATCATTGTTACCTGTATCCATCATTAATACACCTAAATGTTGTACATGCTGTACAGAATGCTGCATTATGTCGAAGTTCCCCTCTTGTTACCTTTACTGTTTGATTTTGTTCTGACTTTTGGAACATCTGGCGGATCATTGTTGTATGAAATGAATTTGTTTTCTGCATTTGCTGCAATGACATGTTCAAGGGCTTTGGCAAATGAATGACCGTTATTTAAAGTTACAGATTGTGGGCTACCTGCCCAGTTTCCACCAGCAGCACCTGCAAACAGTATCTTTCCATTGGTTTGTGCAGGAGCTTTATATAAAATGGCCCTTAAAATACGTTCAAATAATTATATGCATTATTTCATTAACTGCACAATCTCAAAATACTTTGATTTATTAATTTAAATGTTTAAAGTGCATTTGCCATCTTACAGAAAAAGTATGCTTATAACATGAACTGTTATATGTAAGAACGTTGCCAATTATAAAATTATGGAATATCTTTTTTAAATGTAATTTAAAATCAGCTCATACCAGTCTGCATCACCAGCTCCCGCTGCATTTTGGCATTTTGATGTTGCTTGTGAAATACTGGGGAAATAAGCCCATAACATTAAAATCCATCTAATGCATGTGATCAAACACCTTTTACTAAACGACATGTCAACATTTAATGCTGAACACTGAATGACAATTGAGTGATTAATAAGCAAGTTTACTCTAAATAAATATTTCATCAAACAAATAACCTCATAAATTTGATAAATAAATACAATTTTATTTATTTTACTGATGTTGGATATATTGGTTTTGCATTCAATGAGTTCAAAGTTTTGCATACGGTAATAGCGGTTGCTGTTTTAATTATTCTGTTCCCTTGCTAACACAGTAGTAAGTTTTACACAGCTGGTCATTTTTATTTATTTTTTTGATATTTGTTCATATTTTGCAATATTGTATTTGCTTTATTGTTTGCAATATTGTGCCATATTTATGTATAATATATTTCATTTTTTGCATGAATTATATGCTCATAATTCTTTAATAATAAACATTTTAAATATGAAATTCCTTTCATAAAAAGCATATGCAATGGAGTTATTTTTCACAGTATAATGAACACAGGACGCCTTAACAGCTAAAACATTGTGTCAGTGATACTTTTTTAAATTAACATTTGAATTTCATTAATTAAATGTGCTTTAGTATATTATAAGTTAGATTGCAACTATTTTGAAACATTATTCGATATTATTGTTTACTTTTAGATTTTTTCAAAAATTAAGTTCACCATCTTGACTTAAAAGTAAATAATTGGACTTTATGAAGTGAAATATTATTAGAATTAATTGCAATACAAATTTAAAATTAAGATAGGGACTTTGAAGTCTCTAGGGTTTCAAACGGAATATGTTTTTCAATAAAAGATTATATACTTAAGTCATATATAATTTAACACTATTAAATGATGAAATTTAGAGGCTTTTATCCAAATAAAAAGCATCTAGATGTTAACAAACCATGAGCAGAATACTTCAAACCATGCGGTGAACAATTATAACAAACTTTTAAATAATTTCAATTTAATTTTAAATAAAAGAATGCCTGTAAATATTTGCTTTGATAGAAGTATCGCAGTTGGTACAGTTCACCTATTTTACTTTCTCTGATTTTGTTTCAGGTCAATACTGATTACTAATAATTAAGAAATTCAGTGAAGAAAGGCTTTATGAATATTCATAAATTTAATTACATCTCATCTAATTATGAATGAAAAAATGAGCACATCAAAGCTAAAATCATAATATTACAGGCAATATTATAACTTCCAACATTTAACATGAATAATGCAAATGTAATAACTGAATAGAATGAAGTTCAATATTTTTAGGACGTTACGTTTAGAATTTTTGATTTTGATGTGATTATATTTTCAACATCTTTCATTGTCTTTTTATCAACTGTTGGTAACTCTGTCCAACATATGTCAAATTTGCATGCTCCACAGTATGGACATACTCCTGTTCCAAAGCATGAAAAGCCAGTTGGAACTGCCGGCTTGCATTTGTAATTTACACATATTGTCTGTCCTTTGCAATCAGTATGTTTAATGCATTCCTTTGGAGGTTCTGAAAACATGAGGATATGCAAAATTCTGCTTGTAATTTTCTGAAGTAAATTTAATGACGTATCTTTTCCTCACTGATTATTTTTTATACTTGCAATAATATCAATTTGAAATGAAGAATATTGAAATTTATGAAGTGTGAAGTGGAATTACCTGATGGTATCATGCAGATTCCATAACGACAAGCCTGCCCTTTTGACAAAAGGCAGTCATTGTCTTTCGAACACAGTCCTCCTGCTGGTTCTGAGGGTAAGCAGCTACCTTCCACACACATCTGTTGACCAGTGCAATCGGTATGCACTTGACATTCTGTAAATGAGACCGTTATTTTAAGTTTTCATTTCTCAAATAAAAAATTTTATTAGAACAGATAAATTAAGAAGAAAAGAACCAACAAATTGAATTTGTGATTTTTATCCATTCTGTAAGATTAGTTAATCAATTACTTACTCTCCTTGTGTAGTTGAATGCAGAAAGCAGCAACAGAAAGAACAAGAAAAAGGTGAAATTTAAAGTACATATTTCACGATTCTGTGTTTAAAAATTTTCCGCTATACATTTTTAAGAATTTACTTTGAATATTAGTGCTATCAGTTTATTTACTTTTGGTTTTAAATTTATCAGATTTATAATTAAGCTTTAGACGTATGATTTAAATGACTTTGACATATCAACAACATCTTTGTCATTTTAATTTGGTTTACAATCATGTTGTATGCTAAAAATTACAAAACGTACTGTAAGATAAGCACTTTGGCTTCACATCTATATGTAATCTATGCTAGTATGATAGCAGAAATTTTCTGTCATAGCAAAAAAATGTTTACTCCTAGTTAAACATATTTAAATAAAGTGTTAACCGTTGATAATTTTTATTTCATTTATTATTCATCGTTATTTTTATCTGTTTGTATTGTTTAAGCAACTGCTTAAATGTTTGATTCAAAAAGTTATCTTTTTTTCAAATTGTGTACTATAATGATTTAAAACCTTTTTTTACTATATTGAATTCGTTGCTGAAATGTAATTCAATTAGAAAGTTATTTAAATATAATATAATTTAAATTCTTAGTTGTGTGCATGCTTCGATGCAATGAGCGTTTGATATTTTAATTGGAATGCATTTTTCAATAACCTGGCCATTATTAATAAAATATGCTTCTTAATATTTCATTTGGCGATAATCTCAATAGCAATTTAAAAAACGTTTGCAATGATTAAATCGTTAAATTGGAAATTTTTTTAAATAAAACTTAAAACAGAAATGTTTGTCACAAGAAATAAATCATTTTAGAACAATAATTTTGTTCTTTCAACAATAGTACTTTATCGCCGTCATATTATTTAATAATTAATAATTGCCACTGTTTTATTGCTTTTTTAATGTAAAACAGCTTGAGCAAAATAGTTCTGTTTATCTAAGCAAAATTTGTACTTTTATTAGGCATTGTAATCAATTATTACTAATTACTTTTAGACTATGATTATTATTTTAAATAAAAGAAAGTCCTGCTTTTTATAATTAATAAATAGCCCATAAAAATACTCATTGTTGTTCATTGAAATATATTTAATTTATTATTCTATATATTTATAAAGTAAATTCAACCTTATATTGCTACATTTACTTTATGACATCCGCTTTTTTAAATTATCAGAGTTTAAATGTTTACTTGGTTGAAAAGTTTTGAAATTCCACGTTTTATTACACTATACACGCTACATTATATTGTACTGCTGCTGTTGCACTCTTTAAACATCATTTTATTTTTATTTTTACATTATATTGATTCAGTAATAAAATAATTAATCAGCAATTTAGCTTGTGAATAAGCTGAAAAGTGAAAAGAGTACAAGTTGTTTTTCATATGCAATTAATAAGCAAATGACTGACTTATACATTTTCTGTATCAATGTATATCAATTCATAAATCATAAATCATCTTTATTTTAAATAGAAATGCTTCGTATACAGATTAAACAGCAGCTTGTTTATATGTTGTGCTGTTACGTTTCGACATGATTTCAAAAGATAAAATATACTTTGTAAATTTTATGAACAAAAGATATTTTCATTTATGCAAATTATTGGTTGTGATTTATTATGATGATTTAAATTATTTATTAGGAAAAAGAAAACGCATATTGCAAAAGCTATTGTGGATTAGCTGGTGTTTTAAAGAAGTTTAAAGAAATCTATTTATTTGATGGTGAAAACGTCAACTCCGCAATACATACTGCATTGCTGGGCATATACAGTAAAATATTAATGTTTTTTGATTAATTTTATCATTAAAAAATAAAAAAAAGTATAAGAATATTTTTAAAATTTCTGACCGTTTCTATGAAAGCTTAAAAAATGAATGAAAATAGATTTTCCATTGCTTGTAATAGTTGTTTAAGGTTGTCAATCTAAAAGAATGCTTCAAAAAAGTTTCAGCAATAGAAAGCAAAAGATGACTTCTTCTTTTTCTTCGTTTTCTTTATTTGGCATCAAATTAAGACGACGGAAATTGCAACAAAAACGCTAACAAGCAAATATGTAAATTTGAATAGCAAAAATCCGTTACATAATCAATGGAATGTTTTCTTCTTCACTGACTCATTCTCATATCGTAACAGGCATCCATCCAGTTGTTCGTTCATTAGAAAAATATGAAAAATAATAAAGACAATAAAAAAACAAATTAAAGTAGTAATAAATGAAGTTGACAACGAGATTGCTTAAAAAAGATATACTTAAAGCATTAAAAGTTTTCACCAAATTGGTGACTTTACCGAAGTAATTAACACTCTTGAACAGAGAGGTATGGATGGAAACATTTTTACAATATAAAATGTGTTAATCTTTTTTAGCATTAAAAAATATGCTTTGCCTGTTTGCAAAACAGACATTTCAAAAAGTGATGCAAGAGAAGAATCACAAGCAACAACGTTTCAAATTGCATAGAAAAACAGATGATGATTATGATTGAACACATGTTCATGTCCAAAAAAAGAATTAATGGCAGAATGTCGTCATCAGACCAAATATAGATATGTTGCAAAGGAAAACCAAAGAAAATTGAAGGCAGTCATTCGAGACCACTAAATAGTAAATAAACTGACCTTTAAGCTCCGCGCCTTGTGCAAAAAGCAGCACTAGCTAGTTAGCTGACGGTCAACAGGAAGTGAACGATTAAGGAACGTTTGTTAGAACTGTTAAACGCTTATTAAAAGAAATTATAAAATGCATCGATGCACATCGGTCATAGAAACAATAAATTGATAAACTTTTAAAATCACAACACCGGGGAGATTTCTTTTCATTCATTCATTTTTTGCTTTTTCTGATTTCTGAAAAGAACGTCAGTTATTGTGTGGACCAGCCAACTAATAAACACAACGTCCGGTGACACTGCTACGTATCACATGCTTCGCCTCAACATGGCTTACATCATAGATGTTGAAGGCGAATTTCTCACCGGTATGGTATCCCTGCTTCATCTATACCCGATTAGAGCAGAGTTCAGAAAATGGGCCTTTGAAAATTGGTGCGATTTCTTCAATTCAAAATTGGCAATCGATACTGTAGACCTGCTGGCATTTCTGTCCACTTGTTGCTTGTTAATAGTTCGTCTGTGGTGCATTCGGCGCCACGGTCGTCCACCGGTGGGCAAGGAAGAAAATTTTTCACTTCTCCACTTCTGCGTGAAACTGTCCAACCCAAACGGACTGTTGGTGAGCAATTTGTGTCGACGGTGTCCTTTGAAATCTTCGTCGTCCAGATGAAGCACTAAGAACTGAGCATATTTTTGCTTGTTCCGAGAACGATTGCCACGCCTTGGCCGGCCACGTTTATTCAACGCAACAAACCATTTCCTCCGGCGTCTTGAATAACGACATGATGTATATGTATTATAATAATTTTCGAGCATTTTTTCCATAAATATGCACTCTGTTGAATGATTCACCTGAAACAATTTCATATTCAATTTTTATTCATTTAAACAATGAAACCAAAGCAATCTTCATCACAATAATATTTCAACATTTTATATAACAGATTAGGTTTTACAGATTAAAAATACAAGCTGTGCCGTGTATTGCTAATGATATTCTTATTTTCAGTTGACAAATAATATGCTTAAATTTTGAATGTTGAAATAAATGCATACACAAAATGAATCTGAATAATAAAAAATTCACCAAAAATTATTTGCAAACTTGCTTATTGCAGTTAATTTATTTAAAAACATTTTTAAAAGATTAAATAATAAAATTAATTTCTAATAATTTTATTTCAATTTCAGCAATTTTAATAAATAATGTTAAAAATGCTTTCATTATGACTTAAGACTCTTTTTTCACTATCGCATGTATTGTGATATTTTTTATGCAAAATCTATTTAAAACACTCAACTGTGAAAAATTTACAAAATTAAAACTAAAGCTGAATAAAAACAACGTTAAAATTTTACTATAAATTCGTGAGCGCTTTATTGCAGCTCAAAATTTATTAATGAATTGATTCAAGTTAAATAGAACAGTATTTTTAAGTATTATTTATAAAATAAAAAATGAAATTATCCAGTAACATTACTGTTTATAAAATACATGCCTTTTATGATTCCGTACTTTCTGTGATTAGAATATAAAAGTAAATCAGCTGAAAAATTAGTTGAAAACATCATCATTTTTTCTCATTTAAATTAATTACAAGATTTTTATAATTATCATATTCAACTTTTTTTTTCAAATTTTGATTCACTTTTTGTAAGAATTGAATCAATTCAGTAAACTTATCATTGTCAAAATTATGAAATATAGCTTACTGAACCATATAGTCGACCACGACTATTCATGCATAAATAGCGATTGCTTTCTTTGCCTTTGATGCTAACTAATCCAAATGCCACAGATAAGAATTCCAGAACACCTAAATGATTTTCCTTTTAATCTCAAAAAATATCAATAAGTAATAATAAATTTCAAATATTTTATAAAAGTGAATAAAATTTCAATAATAATTTCCTTAAATATGAATTATAATTACAGTCTAACTTGATTAAGTGAATGTGGAATTTGGCAACATTTTCCATGCACTTATCCAAAGTTGGGAATTATTCAGCGCAATTAAAAGGAGCAATAAATTCACATTTACATGGGTTTGATGCCAAAAATGCCCATTACTTCCTTGGAAAGAAGTAGTTGCTTTAACTTTGGACTAGCTCACGTTGTCTGTGATACGCGTGCTTATTCTAATTTAGCGATCAATAAACGTTGCAAACTATCAATAGTTGTTATAACTGATGATAAACGTAAAGCGGCCAGGAATGAGTCTATTGTGCAAGTAAGGACTATATTTCGAACAGTAAATCCTGTGGAGCTCAGCAAAATGAGATACTTAGCCAAGTTGTGCACTTATCCAAATGTGCACTTATCCATTATTTTACCGTATAATTAACCACGGGGAATTTTGTTAGGCCAAAATCTGGTGTACTTAAGGGAAATGTGCACTTAATTAAGTTCGAGTATATAATTAATTTGCTATATAATGTAAAAAAATTCAAAAACTGTTAACATGTAACTATAAGTAAGAAATTGAAGTGTCATTGTTTTTTATTTATTAAAAACGTAAAATGGATAAATGAAATAGATTTGTTCATACAATTAACTTAATGTAATTGACTAGAAATTTAATACTGACAATCATGTATGCGACAAAGCCACTCTACACTGCACTCAAATAACGAAACGTCATGCGATACATGCTGAATCATAGAATACAGCATTTTCATCATTTAGCAAATAACATTAGGAAATGTGAAATTTCTACTATTAATATTCAGTTACAATCACATTTTATTCATAGAATTATTTTCTGTGAATCTAAAATTCAAATTTCAATATAGAGATGTATCAAACAATTCAAAAATCGTTTAGCCTTGTATAAGTTACTGTCGATCGAAGATGTTGACCACATATTAGAATAATCGTTTATTAATTATAATAATTTAAAGTTTGGCATATTTAAGAATATCAGCGAGAAGTTTTAGAAAAAATTTATAGATCATCATTCAGAAAAAAATTGCGTAAAAGTTTATCCTTGATAACCATTAGCAAAGATAAAGATGAATGTTAAAGAAACAGCGATTCAATCTGAACATGAAAAGAGTAGTAATAGTAGTAGTCGTAATAATAATAATAATAATAATAAGGCAAGGGAATCACACTTGGATATATGAAATAGATGAATTTTGAAAATTAATTGTCAAAGCATGAGAAAGTAATGTGTGGATAAAAATAAAAAGAGCCAATGACGGTCCACTGAGAAACAAGGGAATATGCGAGCTCATAAAATTGGTGAACATTTTCCTTATTGTCAAAAATAGAATTTTCCTACTGGTAGGTCTGCAGTTAGACCTTGACACGCCTGTTCTAATCAGTCTTATTTCAAATGACGTGCTTGAAAGCGGCGTTATAAGCACGCGGTTGGTGCATAAGCTTCTATGCTTCTTCTCTTTAGCATAAATCGGTCAAAGTGGAAAGCAGCAGCATCCCGCAATTAGAAATCAGAATGAAACAAACGCATCCTAGTTTAGTTTTGCAAAAACATACGGCAAAAGCGTTTGTCAACTTTTTTCTCAGATGAAAGTTATAAAGTTACTTTTTTTCACCGCATCGTCAAAGCAAAGCAAAACAAAACAGCGGACATGATTTTTTTTCCCATTATAATTTATGCTTATGAAAATTAAAACGTCACATCATTTGTTGTGGAAAAATAAATTATGTCCAAATAATTTCAATTCTTCAATCAATGGTTAATTGCCATTGTTCCATATTTGAAGCATGGATGTACTGAACAGTATTATTAGCGAATAAAATTTTGTAAAATGAAACACATATAAAAAGCTAATCAGCGGATTATCGCAAGATGAACGTTGCCACAGCTGCAAAAGCAGTAGAAAGTTTTTGCAGCAAAGTGCAAAATGTATTCCAATCAAAACAACCAGTCACATGAATAATTCCACATACAGCAATATATAGTAACCATACATCTCGTTTGTTTTTATACTGTTAAAATTGATAAAATAAACACTTTCAAAGCTAAACTATTATCGAGATCTTCGTCCAGTCAAAATAATATTGTCTACATACATGTAGATAAAACTATGAATGCTACATTTTTAATAACTGAACTTAATAAAACTTGAAAATTTTTTTCCAAATCATGTGGAAATTTATTGAAGGCAATTTGAAACATCCTATATAAACATGCACCAGTACAGTTAATGAATGCCAGAATATCTTGAAGCTTATAAGCTGAATGACTACAATACCAACTTTGTCAATAATTATTAATTCCATAATTCATTAGAATTAGAATTTAATTTATTAATTTCAAATATTAAAAATTTTATTAATAAGAAAACATTAATTTAAAATTTTATTTTTTAAAAATAACATCAATTCTGAATTTGATCTAGGTAAGCATTGAAGAAAATTAAAGATTTTTTAAATTCCAATAAAAAACACATTTCCAAGAAAAGTTATCCTAAACGCAGAATATGCTTCAAATTATTATTGCATGATGATTAGACAATGTTGAAAATAACAAACGTTTGTTGTTTTTTTTTATTCCCAGCGGTATGTTTACGAAACGTCACCAACAGCTGTTTAAAAAAACAGCTTAAAACATGTTCAATGAAGTTTTAAGTTTGCCGTTCAACTAGATAAACATTTACCTCTTTTACAATTAAAATGCCCATATACTACATGTTGGAATTACTCTACTTCAACAGCACTTTAACCAGCTCATCAAATTTAAGCATCAACATAACGAATGATGAAATTAGAAGCTAAAGATATAACTTCACCTGAAAATTATATTGCATGTGTACATTTGTTTACGACCAATTCAAATTCAGTTTTGTCAAATATTTATTTTGTCGAAAATGTAAATTTAGTAAGAAATTTATTTTAAAAATTATATGATGAATTCAAATGTAGTACTTTTTCATTTCTTTAAAAATTAGATTCACTTAGCGTTCTACAATAAAGTGAGCAAATGGAATGAAGTGAAATAAAATATTTTTTTTTACTTTTAATAATCTGCTCTCATTACTTCATATATTAGTATAATATTCATATTATCATTGAGTAGTAAAAAGGAAGAAATTAATATCACTGCTTTATTATTTTATTTTCCCAGACTTAATTAAAGTAGAACTTTCTCCATTATATTTTGCAGCAATTGTTAACATTTATAAAATATTCTGACAATATCGTTGTAACAAAATGCACTAATAATGCTAGGATAGCATACTGTTATTTTTTTGTTTTGCATAAATCATTGATGTGTAAAGAAAATGGAATTCTAGTTCATTTTTGTGTAGTGGAAAATTTTGCTGCATTTGAAATTCTACTTTCTTGAGAAAAATTTAATCCAACTTTTGTTTCAATAAATTGAATAAGCAAGAAAAGTAGTGAATTTCATATTTTTCTGAAATTTTACTTTTTGCTAAAACTAAAATAGCAATGCTGGCAGGTCAGGGTAAAATGAAAAACAGTGAATGAACGCTTGAATAAGCAAAATGCAATTGAGGACGCCATTTCCAAGTGGTCAAGCTCTATTGACGAAAAGCATATAAGCATTTTGTTGTGCTATTCTGCAGACTGTTGTTCATCGACCTCGAATCTTGCAATAGCTGAACCGGTGGGATGCGTTGCAAGTCTAGTCTACAGACGATCAACTGAACAATATCAATTTTTAAAACACTCTATTACAATAGATTGGCGCTTTTTAGTTGGTGTCAGCGTAACTAATTGATACACATCCTTGGACAGCAGGATCAATTTGCAACAATCAATAAAAGAGAAATTGCCAAAAAAAGGCTGGAAATCATTGCACCGTTGACCCTGCCCCAACGAAAGAACCAGTCTGGACGTCATGGATATGAGATTGCATAATGCACATATGATAAAGCAAAACAAAAAAAAATACAAAGCACAATGACAGCAAGGTCGTTTGATAATTTCAATAAACGGCACAAAATCCAAAGCAACAAAGCTTCTGAGCAGTGAAACAAAAAGCTCCCACTCCTGCGGCCTTAGAAGCTGACACACCCAAGCAAAGCTTTCTTGCATCGTGTTGTCCAACGCATATGACGCTCTACGTCAAAGTGTAGTGTCATATACACGTGCTATAGCTCAAGAGATGCTCTAAAGCAAGCAAGTTTACTCATGGAATTGTCCCCCTTATGTTAACTTGTTCTAATGGAAATCCAGATATAAACTTCAATCTTATCCATGTATAATAACACAATAAACACAACTTGAAACTGTATAAACATCAAAGTAGATTTTTAAAATACATCATTAATTACAAACTTATAAAAGCAGAACAACTCAATTTTAAAACCCATCTAAAAGAAATGTGAATTTAAGCTTTGCTTAATTTTACAAAATTATATTGCAAGCTTTTGGTTTTTCGATATATTCTGTATTGTTTATTAAAACATTTCATGCTTTATTTATTCGATTGTTTGCAACTTTCATTATTACAAAACAAAAAAGACATTTGTGCAGCCAATTACAATAATGACAAAGACATTTGTTTCTTATTTTCTGTTAATGCTAATTTATCCTATTTTCTCACACATGCACATATACATACAATTGAATATTTTTATAAAAACAGACAAAAATGAACAGCTGATAATTTATGCAAAATGCAAAAAGCGAATGTTTTAAAATTGCAATATTTTTATAGATATGTTAATCTCAATTTAAAAAATCATTTCAATCATTTTTGTTTAAAAATTACTGCTAATAATAATGTTTGATGCAAATGTTTTAAATATGCAACAATAACTTACAAAATTTTGGTTTTTTTGTTGTACACTTAAACAGATCAATATCTATAACGATAGCTAGCTTTAGATGAAACATTTTTGAATGAGAATTGAAAGAGCATCCGTATTTTAATTACGCATTGTTTGAAATTATCAGAATATATTTCTTAATAAATGCATTTTATATGTTTATTTTTTAAAATTTGAATTGTTGTTATGATAGAAAGTATTAACCCATTTTTCGTGAAGTAAAAAAATTTTACATTGGGGTAGTTCAGTTGATTGGACTATTGTGAAAATAAAGCTTCAAGGTGAGCAGTGAACCTCCAGTAAATAGAGGTGACTAATGCTATTAAAAAAACCATTTTAAAATATTTAAAGTGACTTAGTATTATGTTAATAATGTTTGGACGATTTAAATAGTAAACATGAACGGCAGTGTATTCGAAAAAGATTTTTACAAGCTTATACATGTTACGAGTGATTCAGAAACGAATATCATGCTAAATGAAAATTAGTGTTTGTTTTATGAAAGAACACTAAAGTGTGTTTAGTATTTTGGCAACGAATTATTGCATTAATTGCAATAACATTTGTGATTTTAGAAGGAAGCCGCAACTTTGAAGAAAAATTCAAACATTTGCAATAAAGCTAACAGAAGAGTGGAACGGTTAACAACAACTAACACTCAGCTTTTGAAAAGAAATCTAGAATAAAGTTATTTAAATAAAAGCAGTGTTTGTATTCAAGGGAAATAATTTAGAAAATAAAAATAGACATATTTAAAATAAGATATTTCACAGATATCCGGTCACTTCAGGTTGAATTTATATCTAGACGCTTTTTGAAACTGAAGCGCATGATCGCTCCAGTCGATCAATGCGTGAAAATACTGACACTGTATGGGACTGCAAATTTTATTGTCAACATCGTTTTGCCAACCCGGAAATATTGTACATTTTATCGCCGGCCAGATGCCAGTTGGCCTTGTATACACTGGAAACAGTGTTTCGATGAAATAACTGAAATGTAAAAATAAGCGGAAGGGAGATATGGGTAAGGATTCAGCGATGGATTCAACATTGTTGGAACGTCAGATTTGGTGTCGATGAATGGTGACGTCACCAACAATCGATAAAGCCTAGTTTTCCTGCAGACCCACGAGCTAATAATATTTCTGTTCAGGCAGCATCAAGGGCTCACTGCTCCGGTAAGGCCCAGTTTGAACCCACCCGTATGGGTGAATAGAAATTTGATTTTTTCAGTTTTCTACATATCCATAGAACACTGTCACAGTTTCCAGACGAATAGTGTTTTGCTGAGCAATATTTTAACAAAAAAGTGATTAACTGATAAAATTAAAAGTAAAAGGAAAATTTTTGATGATTATGGATTGAATAAAGAAGACGTTTTTATTTTTACGCAACATTAAAAAATAACTTTACCGAATCGATTATGATCCTGATGGGTTCCATTAACTTTCCCATCGCTGTTGATTAGCAGATGAAAGCCAGTCCTGCAGTAAAGCTTGCCAAGTCGAGTACTTTTTTCGTAATGCACCCAGTAAGTGTCTCCGGGAACTTTGCTGGGTGATCGTCTACGTTTTCTTGGCGCACTTTGCTGCTGTAGAGTGGTTCTGGCAAGCCGCATGCAGGAATGAAGCAAAGCATCGTCGTCATCGTTCAGTGGATTTATATGAAAAGAAACAGAATTGGCAAACTGACTGGTCATACTGATAGCAGCCGATGGTGACCGAAGACGCACTGGCACCGGTGCTATTGCCAGATTCATCAAAGCACAAGAGAAAAGAAAGAAAGAAAATAGCGCCGCTGGCCTGGCAGAGCCGGCGCCCAGCGCTCGGCCGGCCACTTGGGACCCGAATGCCGACGACACCGCTTGCAAGGTTTTCAAAAGCTAAATGACAAGTGGCACCAACGTTGGACACTGGATAAAGCCCGTGTCGTAACTGCTTTCACCCTTGACCAAGCAGTGAACCGAAGTCGACAAGCGGCAGTGTCGTTGAAGACCGGCAAAATGGAAAGTGTGCGGAAGCAGCTTAATCGCAGAAGCGGTGGCCGCCGTACGCGGCAAGCAAGAAGCAATAGCAGCAGTCGAGTAAAAAGATGAAATGGATGTGATGAAAGTGACGAGCTGTTCTCATTATGCCAAGCATCATCAGCATCACTGGATGGCGCCACCAGGCTTCATACTATGAAACGCCCGCCTTCAAACTGCTAAAGCACACGCTTATATACACGCATACACACACTTACATACACGCTGCCTAAAGGATGGTGTCGCAAATTTTATAAATCAGCAAAACAGACAGTTTTACACTGTCGGTCAGTTTCAACGACCAATAAGAGTTGAAAATGGGGGCGTTGCAGCACTGGATTGGCTATCAACACTTGTCCGTCAAGTTATTGGCGCCAGTTTGATTGCATTATTTATAAAATAGTTTATTCAACTTTTTCATTTACCTCATCTATTACAAATGTATTATTTTATGAAACACTGTAAGCATTGGTGAGAAAAACGGTAAGTAAGTTTATATCATTATTATGTTCCATTCATTTACTTCCGCTTTTGATTTTCCAGTTTTGAATGAGCAGAAGCGTTTATTTACACTACTAGCAAAAGTTAATTGATTTCAACAAGTTAGTTCAACATTGAAATAAATTTCATGAACAAAATTGAAATGGAAAATAAATAAATCATAATCAGTGATAATTAAATTAAATCAGTAATTTTGCATGCTTATTTTACATTTTTCAAACTGATTGGAAAATAAATTATCATTACCGTATATTACAAAAATTACAGTTAATGGATGTACTTGAAAGCTGTTGAACGAGATGATTTTTATGAATGTGTTCAGCTGAAATAGCTTGCAATCATGTAATTGATTCAGGTAATCAGTAATAATTGTAAGAAAGAATGATCAGTTGCAGTTTGAAATTAATATTTAAAATTATCTTGAATATTCAATGTGAAACCGTTGTTAATGATTAATTGAAAATGTATGTACAATGAATGAATTGTTAAGTAATAAGAAGAAAATAATTTCTCTTCCCACTGTGTGTGCACATACATACAGAAAAGTTTCAATTGTCTGCAAAAGAAAATTCAACAAAAAGCAATTGCTTTTTGCTTCACTGCATTCGTTTTCTAAGGTTATAATATAATATAAATTATTATGTTTAAGTGAAGTTCAAGAGCTTTTTCTTCTGTAAATTTCTGTGGAGAATTGAGACAAAATATTTAAATTATTGACTGAGTGATTTTAATTTGATCAAATACTACTGCTTATGTTCAAGTTTAATTTCATGTTTTTTTGAAGCAGTTTTTAATCTTTTATTTATGAATTTTATTAAATAAATATATCCTGATTGGTAATTTTTCATAATTAGTATGAGTTCAATCTGTATTCTCTATGAAATATAATATTTTAAAGTTATTGTGCATGAATTATATTTAGTAAATGAACAATTGAATGATAATTTATTTGAAAAATTGTTTATGGGAAAATCAATCTGCGAAGTTGGTGGTAATTATTTTATGTTGCTAAATGCGTCAAAATTTATTACGCTGTTGTATGCGATTAATTGTGAAAATGGCAATAGCGTAACATGGATTTCGATAATCAGTTGCAAAGTTGCGCATTTAATGACTAGCGTGATTAGCTGCAGGTCGTTTGAAAATGAAACATTTGAACAAGCATAAGGGTCTGCATGTTATAAAATTGAATTACTTTTCAACCAAATTAAGAAATAAGCTGTTTGAATGATAAAACGGAATGACGACTCCACTGGATGATGATCAGAGGCCAGCAATTGCGTCGAATTGGAAAAGAAAAAGCCAACCCGGTCGAACCGGGATCTTTTTGTCAATTAAACTGAAATACAAATTCTGTGTGAAAATATGACATCCGATCATTCTCAGTTAATTGAATTAAATAAATTTGTCCAACAAAAGCACTTTCAAATATTTTTTCTTCAAACTCAATGCAAGATAACTTTCTTTATATAATAAAACTTTGAACATTTTTGTTTAGATTAAAAAAATTCAATTCGTCCAACATGCAAAAAAAGCATCAGTTTCATTTATGTGAATACTTTCACAGTTTGGCTATTCAGTCGTGAAAAGCTGAACATTTTCAATTGTTTAGTTATTTGTTCATTAAAGCACCAACAACTATATTTTCTCGTACAATATTTACGCAATAATTTATTTGAATTCAGTACCAAATTAACTGTGATTTTTTAGAGATACATTTATGTTAAAATAATTTTTCCAAATCACTGCAGAACACCTTGGCTTTAGTGAGAAGCTTGAGCAAAACAAAGCAATTTTGAAAACTATCCCTCTGTTGCACTGTCTATTAGGCAATTTAAAAAATTACAATTTAATAAAGTATGCATTTTATAATATTATTTACGCAAAACAATTAGAGAAAAAGAAAAGACTTAATATGATTAAAATTCTACGTAGTAATAATTATTTGTTGGATGTGAAAGCTCAAGTCAAAAAAGGCTTATTTCAAAATTTAGCTGTTTCATTATTTTTATTAGAAAAGAAAACGAGAAAATTTTTTGAAAAGTTATGACTAATCATTTAACAAATAATAAAATGCATAAGATTTTTGAAAAGAGTTAAATTTGTATACAAATAATATGAATTTTTTTGATGATGGCATATATATGAAATTTTATTGAGCGTGATTAAAGCAAGTAATTAATTGCTTTAATAATTAAATGAAATAAATCAATGAGGCAATTCGTTTCAATGAAGACAAATGAAAACTTTTATCCAAAGTGTTAACTTTTTGAACATTTTTGGTTGGTTGTTATTTGATTTTTCAGTTTTACATTTCATTTCATTTCATTTGATAAATAATGGTTTTTGCGCACTGCTCATTTTTACAGTACATCAGCTTAAAATATGAGTAGAAATATATTAAAACAGTATTTTTATTTTCAACAGTAAAAATGAAAAATAATGGATAACATTTAATAATAATATTTTTTGAAAAAAAAAACAGATATGTATATATTAAATAATTGCTTTTTTCATCTTTATTTGTTAAATTTATTTTTATCATTTGTTATTTTTCACATCCATGCTCTGAAAATTTGTTCAATTTGTTAACTATCTTCGACTATTGATGCAAAGGCATCTTTCACTTTCAAATCTCTTTTAATGCTTTAATTTCAAATCTTAATTTTAAAATGCTTTATTTTTTATATTTCAGATATTGTATAGATTTGATTGGAATTTGATTTTTATATTTCAATTTTTCAATAGTTTCAAAACTGATGCTATAAGAAATTTTGAAATTTACTAACATTTTTCTTATTTGAATATATCATTTCAGTAATATCACAACTAATTTTTAATATATGTTTGTATATATTTTAATATCTGCATATACGTATTTTAATATATGTTTTTAATAAATATATTTATTTTTTAAATATACTTTAATATATTGTTTTTTATTCAAACAGATTTGCTGCAGACAATTCATGAATAAAATACGGTCATGTTGTGGATGAGTGCATGTTGGAAAAGTCAATAAAATTTTAATTCGAGCTGGTGTAAAATTTTGAACTGAAGCAATTGAAGTTTATTTTGAATTATGATTTATTGCCATTTGTCTATTGTTTTCAATATAAAACTCGATTTAAGCAAAAGCATTTGAAATTTGAAAATCAATCCGTTAAATTTAAATTGCGAATGATAGTTCCAGTATCTGATTGAAATCAACAATAATATTGAGAATGTACATTTTACAGTGGTAATATTTCTTTCCAATGTTTATTATACAGCAGCTATTTATGAAATTTTATCATTTTGAAAATATCTAATCTAGCAATAATTGAACTATTGAAAATACACATAAATGTGGCCGATGGTGTGACTATTATTACATATGTATATTGCTGTTAATGTTTTTATTATTATTATTTTTTCTTCTTTAAATTGGTGTATTTCTTTCTAATGAAATATTATCGCTTGTTTAAAATTACACTTTTTGCTTTGTTTGTTCATTTCTCAATCAAGTATCAAGCATTGTTAATTGTTAAAGTAATTAAAAACAAGACGAATGTGCTAATTATTTTTGTTTAATTACTTTTACAAATAAACATATTGTTTTGATTTTTTATTTTGAAATATGCTTGCGTAATTGATGAGATGCAGGTATACTTTTTTATATTTTCAGTGGATTGATATTGAAAAAAGCAAAAAGCATTTGTAGAAGAGAAGAAGAGAGAGAGGGAGAGAGAATGATTAAATAATAATAATAATAATAATAATAATGAATATAATTGTTGTAATTTGTTGTTGTTGTTTATAAATTTGAAAAAATGTAAAATTGTAAAAAGTGAAATTCAGGAACATATTTGGAATGAATATTTCAATGAAGAAGAGAAAGTAAGTAGTTATGTTAGAAAAATTATAAAAGTGAATCAAACAGTGTAAGAGAAGCTAATACTTTGTCCGATCCAACGTGGAGGCGTTCAAATTTGCATTATTAGTGGGATTGATTTATTATTTTGCTTGGTGGAGAAAGTTTGTCGTGGTTTTGGCGCCGTTTCGTTGGAACAACTGCTGCCATCGTTTGCCGTTCGACCCTGGGCATCTTTGTTCCATAATAAGAACGAAAGCTTACGAAAAAGCCGCCAGCCGAGCCGAGAGTGGTGAAAAGAAAGCAGCGTGGATTGAGTAGAGTGGAAGTATGAAAAATTGAGGAAAAGCAAGATTTGTTGGCACCGATGGTTCGGCTGCTTCCGTCAGCTCAGAGATGTGTGAACAACGAGCAGGTTGGTCGAGAAAAGAAAAAAGAAAGATGATGTCGTTGAGACCTGCAACTCAAACCGCGGACGTAGTAGCTTTCTCTTCTCTCTTTCATAAATGTCGTTGATAATTTTAATTTTAATTTCAATTTTAATGCCAAGCTGAGATGGAATATTCGAATCAAACCTTAATGCAAATTTGAACCGAACTGAACAAATAATAAACTTCTGCCGGAAACAACTTTTGAATATGATTGAATAGCACGAACTGGTGTGTAGGCGTGAAAAGACAGCCTTGCTTAGTAAGAAAAGCGACAGCAGCCAGCTAGCTAGTTCACTTGATTAGCCTTATAATTTGAATAATAATTAAAAGATTTTCCCCTTGCTCTCTATCTATATTTACTTGTTCTTTGTTCACGCACGCATTTGTTCAATTTTCAAAAATTTATTTCACTAATCATTTTTATTCACAAACTTTTTCCCACTTTATTATTCAAACTGAATTCTACAAACAATATTGTAATCATCATTTACATATTTTTTTCTACATTGCATTGCGAGCTTTTTTTTGAAACATTGCATAAATTTTACAATTTTTTTGAGAAACAATTATGACACTTCTCATGAAAGAGGATGCAGTTTAATCATTTTCACTAGTGAAACTTTGTGTTTAATTTCATTCCATTTCAAATTTACTGTAAACTATTTCTAGTATACTGATATGAATTATAAAATAAATTAAAAAATATCCTATTTTAAAATTATTGCATACACACACACACACACGCACACCATTAATTCTGATAAACAGTAGAGATTGAAAATTTCCATTTTTTCAAAAGTTTAAGCAAAAGAATATTAATATAAAAAACCAATGTCTCTTCAACTTCATAAATGAAAGAAAACCAACATTTGGTTGCCATTTTTATTAAATTGAAAATTTTAAACTATACTTTACAAAAAGAATTATGAAAAATTTTAATTTTTGAAATAACAAATTTCAGCAAATATACTAGACTACATACTTGCATAGGGGTGTGACTTTTTGGAAAGCTCATTATCACTGTTGACGAGTTTCATTGAGAAATTCAAGAGCAAGATAAGAATATGACGGAGGAGCTAACTAGTCTGTGACAAATTGTCGATTTAGATTAAAATCTCCGTTTATTTTTGATTGAACAACAACATATTATAATTTATTTTTTTTTCTGCTTCTTCCTTCTACAATTACCAATCCAATTTTCAGTTTTCTTGATTTGCAAAAATTTATATTTTCCGTTTATTACATAAATATTGTCTTTTATTTCTATTTTTCAATTAAATTCATTTTCAACTCTGAAAATTCAAATTTCAAGTTTGAATTGCACTGATTTTGAATTATATCAAATGGTAGAAAATTTTTCCAAATAAGCATATTTTTACACCATCCGATTAACTTTTATTGGCCAATTCAATGTTTAATGAAACAAAAAGTAATTTTTCATTTTTGTGCTTCAAAGTTGTTTTGCATTACGCGTAATAAATTTGATATTCTTCTTTGTTTCAAACATCCAAAAACCAATTATACAAAACATAAATAACAAAAAAAATCAAACATCTCATAAATCTGAAATAAATTAAATTAAAAATCTGACAGTATAAAAAATTTCATTCAGCTTTCAATATGTATTAAAATAATATTTAAAGAAATAAAAACAAATATAGATAAAAATTATTTCATTTGACAATACATGCAGTTGCATGCGTTTCGTAAATACATGTAATAATTATTCACATATATGCCGATTGCAAAAAAATTATTAAAATAAATTTTAATTTTTAACTTTTAAAATTTATAAAAAATGGTAGTAACAAAGAACATAATGGGAAAGGAATCCCTCATTGATTATTTTTTAAACATAAAAGTATTATTATAATTTTTGTCGACAATTTCGTTTTACAAACAGTGCTTCATTGGCTAAAATATAAGTCACTTGAAAAAAACGATGACTCATTTAATTGATTACCTTTTAGAAACAGAAGCTGAGAAAAAACTATTTTCAATTAAAATAAAATACAACTGATTTTGAATCTTTTACTGAAACAACATGAATTTACAATGTTCACTTTTTCATCTTTATATTCATCATTAAAGAACCGCTGATCTATCTATACAGTAAAATTCTCAAACTGTAAATATCCACTTTCTTCAAGTGTTTTAATTTTTCACTTTTTCGGCCAGTTAAGGCTTGCTACTTGCAAAAGTAAAAATCTAGCAAAGCCAAAGACTACGGACAGCAATTAATCAATATACTACATGTATGTACATGTACTCAATATACATGTAAACATCCACCTGAAATAATGAATAGCAGAAAACGCAAACACACACACACACACACACACACACACACAGTTTCGGCACGAATCATAAATTGAATAATGCGGTGATAGTGTAATAAAATGCAAAAAACGGATAATCACCGCGCAACTGCTTCAATTTCTAGTTCATCTTTCGGTACGTAAAATACTCCCTCGCGAAGATATTTCATTATTTTCAACTGTTGCTGACTGTTGAACACATTTTCCCTTTTGGAAGATAAGGAAAGTGCTTGAATAAGATCATATCTTAAACGCATCATTGTTGTTGACAATTCAGGGGGACGTGCAACAAGAAAGTCCAAAATCCTGAACAGTGTAAAATTGAATTAATTAAGAAAAACTCTTAGTATAAAAAAATTTTTTTCTTTTCTCTTACCCCTCTGAATTGGCAATGTCGACGAGAAACCATTTGTAGTCAGCTAATACAATTAAAAAGTGCATCAACGCTTCTTGGGTAATAGCAAATGGCTGCTTTAATAAGGCGAACAAAAACTGCAGCGGATCATCCGCTAACCATTTAAACCACTGATGCATTTGAAATGTAAATTCATTCACTTCTTCCACACCCTAAATATCATTTCAATAGTAACGAAAACAAACAATTACAATAAAACAACAACTTGAACTGAAAAAAGATTTGTCAGTGCTTCGATGTGGCGAGCACGGATTTCCAATGTTCCAGATCGAATAGCTGCTCCGAATGATCGCATACACAATTTCATCGGTTCCTCTAAATAATATTCATTAGTTCGAAATCATATTGCAACTTAATATTCAATTTGTACTGACTGAATTATATAATTACCCTGTTGTGTAAGAAGTCGCTTTCCTTCAGCCGTTGAACCTAGCATGCCGAACGTGTCAAATGTTAGCAAACGAAGCCCAGCATCCAAAGAGTTGTACTGAGAGATATAGTGAAAAATGAGCGATAAAAAACCTGGGTAAGCATTGCAACATTCTGTTGGATACAGTCGAGCTAAATGACCAAAAAAACGAACCAAAGCTAAAATATATACACATTAATTAAAATATATTACGATACCATATTATAATTAAAATCATACAATAATGCAGCAATCCGGCATCAGAAGAATTCTCTGCAGTGATCATCATTTCATGCAATTTGTTCACAGCGCCGAGGTTGTGAAAATATTTTAAACAGTGCTCGGAACTGCTAACCATCTTTGTCAAAATTTCCAAAACGTTCAGCTGTACAAGCAGATCAGATTTACCTAACTCATTATACAGCGCTTCCATGAAACCTTCATTAACGCAACATTCCAAACCTTTTTCAGACATGCATGCCAAAGCACTGCATAGCTAAAACTCAAAATAAACATAAAAAAACAACACCACAAAAATGTATTAAATTTGAAACGTTTATAAAATGAAACGTACATCATACAGTCGCATGCGAAGCGATTCATGCTGCTTCAGCATTAATTGCAACAATTCTACAGTTGGTTTATGCTCAAAAATCGATGCCATTCCTTCTGGATAACTTGCAATTGCTAAAACAGTGTTGTGCGCTGCCTCACTAACAGCCAAATTCGGTTGAAAAATGCACTGCACAATGGCTTTGACCAGAGAATGTCGGTGTTCCATAGACAACGAACGCATTAATTCTTTATCACGATTAACAACAAATTTAATCTAATAAACATGGTTGACGTTAATAAGACAGTTAAAAACATGATCATCAATAAAACAAAAAATATATTAAAATATTTCAGAAACTCAAATAAATTTCAATAAACAAATGACTATCCGTTTCAACTATTCAAGTTTCAATTAACATTTTAAATGACTGCTTTATAATACTGGAGTTTTATTTCTAAAAATTGAACAAACATTTATGATACAAAATAACAAGGAGTTGAACATAATTTGTTTACTTCTTTGAGCAAAGCTTCTTTCACATTGTCATCACAAGTCGATAAGCCATAAACAATTTCGACAATGAAACCTGACATGAAATACAATGTTGAGTGGTTGTCAAACATAGAATGAAGTATCAATCGAGCTTTGTTACGATTTTCTTCATTCATATGCCTAGAAGTATTAAACGTCTAGAAAAGTGTATTGCAATTTTTGCAAAGAAGACATAATTATATTTAATTAAAATTTTATGGTTACGCACAAAAATATCAAAAATACATCATTCTTTTATGTTTCAAAATAAAAGTTTTACCACCACGCCTCAAAAAACTGCTTCAAACCGCCTGGAGTCAGTTCCTGGTGGAAAGCTTCATCATTCAGAGATGTAACTTCACTTAAAATGTCATCCAAATTGTTGTTGTAGTTTACATCATTTAAGCTCAATTTATTAAACAAATCTTGCAGCATTATCGCTAACCACAATACAATACGCTAACCACGTATGATACAATTAACAATCTTCAAGTAAGTCAAATACTACCGTATACAGATCTCACTATACAATTTGCTGAACTTATAATTAAAAAATTAATTTAAACTTAATCTTTAAAAATTTAAAATAATTTCATAAATTTAGATTTTTCAATTTTAATTTTCTGTGAAATGACAAGTATAGGAATATCAGGTTCATGTGGACTGTAATTAAATGAACGGTAGCACAATTTTAAGTTGAAAGGGTTCGCATGGTTTGAAATGGCTGACTAATGTATTTAGTGTTCCATTATTGACTATAGCTAATCTCTGACGGAATAATGACGAAACTGATATAATTAACTTACTTATAAGCAACAGTGATGAGTGCTACAGAATAAAACTAATAGAATAAATAATGAGCACAGAAAACACTTGAATTCTGACGCAGCTACCTGCCACCGTAACCTGATAGGCAAGTGCAAACAAAAGTGGAATTCTTTTTCAGCATAACTTTGAAATTGTCAGATATGAAAATTACACTAAATTTTAAATTGAATTTTAAAATCTTTTAAATTTTATTTTGAAATAGAGATAAAAATCGCTTAAATGTTGAGTTAATTTTTAGCCCGATTTGTTCATTGCTATTTCTGTTAATGCTGTTTCAACTTTATCTTAATTACAATTCAACGATGTTACATGTTGTACAGTACCTACTTATAATTGAATAATTAAAATAAAATGTTCAATAAAAGTGAAATAATTTAACGAAAAAATATATGCAAAAATGTCTATCAAAATGCACTCAGTATATGCAAACGTTTGTAGTTAAAATGTGACAAATTTTGCAGATTTTAAAGCAGTGTAAAATTTTTTTAATATGTAAATTATAACCGTTTCAATAATCTGAATTACAGCTTTTAATTACAAAAAAAAAGATTCACATTTGCAAAAGAGAATATGTTAAAATTATTTAGTTCAAATGTAACAAAAAGCAAAAAATTTTAAAATAAAAATAAAATAAAATAAAAACAGCATAAAGTAAGAATTGATCAAGTAAAATATTTGCAAGAAATAAAAAAAATATATTAAAATTATTATTATTTCTGAAAAGTAAACAAAGTTTTTTCTCATCAATTAGGAAATGCATTGAAATCTTTCAAGGGGAGAGAGAAAAAGAAAAAGAAAACATTACTTTAAAATTGTATCAATTTAAAGAATGCATATTGAAGAAATTGCATTTGCCCAAAACCTGCAGCACCGAAAGCTTTCATTGGCAAAAGCTGTCTGGATTGAAAGCAGAAACAAATCACCTTTGACAAGGCTAGGACGATGCAACAGCTATTGTATATGACTGCTTGTTCATTGGTGTTGTTGCATTGTGCTTCTTACGCTTACAGTGTCTGTCGTATTTGTACAATCCAACAATTGGTGCTTCTTCATCTTTGGATAAAATAATTTTTGGCAGAACATAAAAAAATAATTTCGTTTTTATCATCTATGTCTCTGGCTCGTGCACAGTCCATCACAAGCCGACCTGACACTCTAATAGACTACGCCTATAAGGCAAGTAGTGAAACCATTTTTATTTAAATTACTGCTCTAGTTTTATTTATTTATTTGTTTATTTATGCCAAATTATTTTGACAAAAACAATCTTTTTAAAAATTTATGAGAACAATTTGCCTTTGAAGTAGAATTTTATTGATAATTTTCTCTTTGAGAAAATTTGTTTTGAAAATCTTTGAAAATGCTTGCAGCAAATCCGCTAATTTTAATTTTCAACTTTCATCATTGAAAAGCTTTTCGAATAAATGACTAGCTGATTTTATCGAAATTGTCTTGTAAATGGAATTAACTTGAAAAAAAGTAAAGTAAAACAAAGAAGTAATTTCATTCATAAATTTTAACATTTTTAAGCGATCCTAATTTTGTACTTTTTTTTCAAATATTCATTTCACTCTGGTTTATGAAGTTGAAAAAAATATTTTGATTCTATCGCATATTTTGATCGTTTCGAAGTTATTTACATAAATTATTAATAAAATAAATTAAAATTTGAATTTAAATTAAACCTTTTCAAATAAAGTCATTCAAAAGAAAAACCTGATTATACAAAAAGCAAAAAGATTATTATTTGTATCATTATGTTTTATTAAAATTTGATTTGCAAAACGAATTGAATTTTTATTTATTAATCATTTCAGTAACGTTGAAGTTAAATTTTCCAGCAATGCTTTGGTATTTTTTTTGATTTTATTTCAATTTAATTTTTAAATTTAAAATGATAAATTGTTAACATTTAAATGCAGTTTTTTATAATTTTGCATGTATTGTCAATTTTTGTTTCATTTAAAAATTTGATATTTCTATTGTTTCAACAAATTATCGTATGTGAACTAAATTGTATTAAATCAATAAACATGGATTTGTAAGAGATGACTGTTTATATTTTGTACAGGAGACTGTAATTTCAGGTGATGCTCGTTGGGGATAGCTATGTTGGTAAAACGTGTCTTTTGGTTCGCCTTAAAGATGATAAATTTTTAGGTGACAATTTCCAATCTACTGTCGGCATAGATTACACGGCAAGTTTTACTTTATCATTCTCTTTTTTAAATGAAATTTATTATTTATTATTCAACGTGAATTGAATTGAAATTTATTGTTTATTTAATCCTCTTTTAAAATGAAGCGCATGAAAATTTTTTTATTTATTTCAAAATTCCTTTCATTATTCATAATGAGGCATTATAAATCAATCGAATAAAAACATTTGAGCAAAGTATTTCTATTAGATTTCAATTTTTAAATTTAATACAATCAAATGAAACATTTCAGTATTTCATTTTCTGCTTCATTTTCAAGTATAAACAATTAATCATCAATTAAATTTTCTAATAAATAAAAAATAAATGTAATCTTATTAAACAGTTTTTTTCCATTTTCTTCATGTAAAACTTTTAGATTTTGATAATTTTATCTCTTTGAATATGAATATTTTATTGCATTTTAATGAAATTTTCTATTACTAATTAATTATTAATTTGTTTAATGTATATAATATTAAAGTCTCATTATTAAAAAGCATATATATATATATATATTTATATTTATTTATGCATATCAAGTGAAAATGGAATTTTTGATTTTTATAAATAATATGAATATTGAAAAAAATTGTGTACAAATTACTATAAAATTAAAATACAGTTTATTTATTCAGATGAATATTTTATACATTTAAAACAGGACGATGTTAAACAAAAATTATAAATGTACAGTAATAATTGAAGATATTGTTTAATGTTTTTTATTTTTAACTTTTCAGTCAAAAGTGATATCTGTCAATGGATCATCAGTAAAACTGCAAGTATGTTTTGTGCGTGGAAAATATAGGAGCAGTTCAGTTTAGCTTGTTGTACAATAAATTCTCTGAAGGTGTGGGATACGGCAGGTCAAGAGCGATTTCATTCCTTAACTCGGGCCTATTACAGAGACACGGATGCTGTTCTTCTACTCTTCGACCTCACCAACTACGACAGTTTCATTCGATGCAGGGTTTAGTAAAAAGAAAAAAAGCGAATATACATAATAAATGAACAAAAAAAATTTTTTTCCCCTAATTTCTCTGTACGCTTTTAGTCATGGTTGGCTGATGTAAAGGAAAATTCACTTGAATGCGCTTTCATATGCCTTGTTGGCAGTAAATTGGATCTTCAAGGGAAACGAGTAGTGAAGTTTGAAGAGGCCATAAAAATGGCCCAAGTATATTATTCGTTTTCCAAATTTGAAGTCAATCCACAAATATACTGGATTTATTTAATATTTCGATTAAGGATTTCAATTTGTCATACATTGAAACTAGCAGCAAAACTGGTGAAAATGTCAACGCCTTGTTCTATATAACAGCCAAGTATTTACAATCACCAGTATTATTTAATAAAAATAAAAATATGTAAAATACTTTATATTTGCCAATATTAATTTTTCAAATAATTTATTCTCCTTGTAAGTTACTTTATTTTAATTGAACAAAAAATGTATAAAAACTGCTTTTGCTTAAATTGATATATATTTTTCTCATCTCTAACGTTCTTTCTGCAAAGTACTGCACTCTTTCTTTCTACTTATGAATGAGTAAAGAGTTGATCTAATTGTAATTTTATATCGAATTTTTTTAAAAAAATATATATACTCGTTTTCGCTAATTAAAATAGTTTAATAATAATAATAATTGAATTGACTTCAATTTTCAGGCAACTGCTGCGCAGAAAGAAAGTGGATCTTCTCGCAAGATATTCGATCGACTTGAACGATCAACATTCGATTGAAAAACACAATTGCTGTTCAAGCAGTAGTTTTTTTTGTCAATTTCAACACTTGTTGAATTATTTATTTACAGTAATTATTTCCAGGCTGAGATCTAACGGCCAGATGTCGTTCAACAATGAATGCATTATTACACCAAAAGCTTCCACCTGCTTTTTTCAGTTTTTCCAGCTACTGCCCAATTTTCCTGTGCATTAAAAACAAAATTACATATTTTTTGAAGCAAACAAAATATTTGCTTTGAAACACGCTGAGTTTCAAGTCTCAATTTTCTTCGCCTTTTACTCTAGCATTTGTTATGGATTTTGCGATAGCAACAGTGATATTGTTCATTTTCACGTTGCAAAATATTTATCTTTCAGTAAACAAAAAATGTAATCACTTCATTTAAATAAAAAATAAAGCACAGTTTTTATTCTTCACAGGATATTTTTGTAAGTGTTTTCGTTCATTTCAAGCAATTTATTAGATATATGCAAATAAATAAATAATATATATATTACAAAAATAAATCGTGTTAATAAATGAGCGTTGCAAAAAACTGCAAAAAAACAAAAATCGCACATCATGAACGAACAGCAACAGAAGTGAACAATTCTGATTTCAAGATTTCTTTGCACGTAGGCCGCTCGTCTGCTAAATGCGATAACAATTTCTTGACAAAAGTACTCTGAAAGATTCAAAAATGAATTAAGATCATAAAATTGAAATAAATATATACCTTTATCGGGCAGTCGGAAATGGCATTGGGCAGTTTCAGTTTGCGTAAATTTTTCAAAATTGTAACCCGTTCCATTTGCGTCGAAAATGGAATCATCAGTTCAACAAATATCAGTCCAAGGGCGTAGATGTCCACTTTGAACGTGTATGCAAACTTTGTCTCCTAAAGTTTGGATGAAGGAAAAATGAAAATGAAATTAAAATAAGCCTGACAACCTGTTCAGGACTCATATACAAATAAGTGCCAACATTTTCTGTATGAATGCAACTGTTGCTACCGGATGAAGATTGAGGTAAAGTATCGGCCGTATCTTCACAGTGCTCACAGGAAAAGCATTCTTTGGCAAGGCCAAAATCACCAATTTTCACTTGACCAGTAAGTGAGAAAAATATATTTGTCGGCTAGAAAAGGTGTAATTTGATCGATTAAATGAAAATAATAATAATAATAATAATAGGATTATTGGCTACTTTTAAATCTCTGTGAATCATGCCGCAATCGTGCACATATTCCATGGCTAATACAGTTTGTCGAAACCAATCGAGCATCAACGATTCGTCCCTTTTGCCGGTATTATTTTCGTTCAACCAATCCATCAACGTATCTTGTTGACAGAGTTGCATTTGAATGAAAAGGAAAGCCTTGCCGACGCACGTTTGAGTTTGCAATTCTTTGTTGTGCTTTTTATTTTTAGAACAACTGCTGTGCAAAGTTTGCAATAAGCCGAAACGTAACGAATTCAGCTGTTTCAATTTGGAACTTTCAATTTGCACGTTTTGTGAGTCAGGTGAAGTTTCGTCGCCAGAATTTTGAAAAACAATTTCCAACGAATTTTCCTCATTACCACCATCACCATCCTGAGAAGAAAAAGAAGAAGAGATCTTGCCCGTAGGAACAACATCCGCATCGTTGAACATCAAAGACGATTCTTCTTTGTAAAAGCGAGGCCAATGGTGCTTGGAATTGTACTGCGTACTCGTGGTCTTGTTACTCTGCGGACCGCCGGATAGTTTGCAATCGCTCAACGTTTCAAATTCACCAAGGCATTTCCCGTAAGGCATGTTTTCACCAGTGCTCAGGCAGCTACTGCCACTAAAAATAAGACGAAAAACAACAAGCTCACCACAAATAATCACCTTCCTACTACACATATTCATTGAAGTATCATTTATCAACTGACCATTTTTTAAATACGGAAGCTTCCAAAGAATCCAACCATTCCAGCGGTGGCTCTTCAAACCATGAATTGTAATAACGAACAATACCCGGATGATCCAACTTTGCCAAAGCTTTCACTTCTCGTATTACCTTCTCTTTGGCGTAATCTCTATAAAAAAGAAAAAGAAAAGTTTTTTTAAAATAAATATTCATTTATTAATTTAAAAAAAGTTACTACAACCTCTCCGGTAGAGCAATCCGTTTGACAGCATACTTTTGCTCATCGACTTTGTTCACTGATTCGTAAACTGTTCCAAAACCACCGCAGCCCAAACATCGTACCGGTATGAAATCTTTCAAAAATCTAAAAAGATGTTAAATAAATAAATCAGAAGAGAAAAAAATTTGTATTATTTTTTACCTGGATGAAAATTCTTGTTTAATTTCATTTGTAAAATGCTGCGAGTCAGTCATCGATTCTTGAGATTTCGTTGTAACTGACGTTGTTCTGGATCGAGATTCCTATTAAAAATATTCCAAAATAAAAAAAATAAAATTAAAAATCAATAAAGAAATGAATAAATTGGTCAACATAACAGAAAGTAACCTTTGTCTCAGTTTCGGTGAATTTTCGGAATACATATGAAAAGAGAATTATCTGAGGGATGAACGCTACGACAACACACAGCAAAAGTGCGTGTTTCCTGGAATAAAAAAATGATTCGAACAAACAAACGCATCAAACAACACTTCTCGCACTACGTACCACCAATCCCACACGTCGACAAGTGACAAGCTGTTTCGATTTCTCGCTTCGGATATTGACGAAAATTCCTGATCCCACTGTTTCCATTTTTGCAATGCGGAACCAGACTTCAAATTGTACAAGTACCAACCGGAGTCTGTTAGAAAAAAAAATTTTTTTTAAATATTCTTTTCAATAAAAATTTATTCAATAACTGCACAGTGACAAAAAAATATTTACTTGGACTTTGCATTTGCTGCAAAATAGTGCTGACATCACTGGCTGAACACAGAGAACAGTGATCACTACCTGAAGGGCAATTTGCATTTTCGCTTTCCAAAAGTGGCAAATTGTAAGAATGTCCTGAATGTAAAATACAAATAACAAATGGAGCAAAGAAAAATAAATAAATTTGCATAGAATTTGAAAAGAATTTTTCTGCACCAGCCAAAGTTGCCAAGTAAAGACGACCAGGAACCGTAGAAGCCATGTGACTTTGCGAATACAATTGCAACAGATGCCTTTCTTCTTCTGAAGGAATAATATAACGTTGGCTTCCATAATAGCCCATGTATATCATCGATTCAATAGTTGGATGAAATTCAGAGGATGCAGTTCCGACAAAACTTTCCAAAGCAGGAACAACATTCGGATCAAACAAAGACAATTCTTCTAAATTGTTCTTATTCAACAACCAAACCTTAGCAACAGGACTTTGAAACTGAAATAAGCATAACAATACAAAACAAAACAGATTATTCATAACAACTTTGCAATTTGCATTTGTGCAATACTTTTTGCTGCCAAAGAACGCCATCGAGATTATTCTTCAAAGTAGCGTAAACAATACCTTCTGGAGGAATCACTCTTATTTGAATGTTGCTGTTCATACATGCTTGATTATAGTTTATTTTGCCATTAAACATGCTCTTGACGTCAGCATTGGACAAGAATAGCTGATGTTCGCCAACCGTCACATTCCATCTTTATAAACAAAAAATTTTAATTCATAAGATAAACTGATAAAATACGAACCTTTCATTTCCTGTAGATAAATCAACAGCGCGTACAATTTGTGAAACACGTCGAATTACTAATTTTTCGGCATCATTTGGCGTTACAAAATTTTCACAGCCATAAGAGGAACAACTATAATATATCTATAATAAAAAAGTAAACAATATAATATCTCTGCAAGCAATGCAAAAAAAAACTATACATAAGACGTACAATTTATCTAAATTTGCAAGAATTGCATACAAAAATAAGCATGTTTTAGGCTAAAAAATGCAGTCTACGAGTAGCAGTCATATTGAAAGTATATAATAAAAAGAATAAATATTCGCTTACTTTGCCAGTTTTCGCGTCTACCCCGTATGTGACAATATCTTTTGAACCAACGATGACATCGTCACCAATCTTTGTGGAACTGCTGAGCAGCGAATCAACGCTTAATGGAATTCCCTGAGTGACGATTTCATTATACATGTAAAGACTTCCGTCCAGTGACGGTAGCAAGCGAAATGACAAACCCCCAGATACGACCTAATAGAAAAATAAAAAAATTATAATAACCTATAAATAAATATAACTTCAAAAAAAGCAAAACATTACTTCGATATTATTCAACGTTGACTGTAACAATGGCAGCTGGTTTGTTGCCAAACTCCATAAAACTTTCCCATTCTTAGATACATCCAAAACCGACAAGGAACCATCCAAAGTGCTTACAATGACTAATGAACTTAAGGAAAAAGAAAGTAATAAAATTAAAAAATGGAAATTTATTTTTTAAATAATAATTTATTGGCAATGACAAAGTTGTTTATTTAATAAATATACCCAGCTTAATAAATCAATAAAACCACTACTGAACCGTGACCGTTTTAACTTTCGTAAACTTGCTTTTTTTCAATAAATATAAAATGAGTGCAGCGAAAAAACGTTCTATATAACAAAACCCTTCTAAAAATATGCCACTCGCACAATTATATACATTAAAAAAAACATTTTTTTTAAATATCATAAATTATAAAATATACATATTATGACATAAAACCGAATCCACTAATAATAATTTGCATTTTCCTTAACACAGAACTACTTCAAAGAATAGACAGTCAATAAAGTTGAATGCATGTAAACATTCACAAATTTATTTATTTTATTCGTTAGTCATTTACAGTAACATCAGTAACGCGTTACGTAATAATACATTCTATTTAATAAAAAGTGAAAATTTTAATACAACCATCCACTTATACTATTATTATAACATTATACATTCCAACTATAATACAGTAAAACTGTAATTATTACTATTCAATACCAATAATTCACTATCAAGCTCCAACAGAAAAACAATTAAGGCTCCAAAATTAGCTTCACTCATTTTAGCCTTTAAATTATGATAATTTTGAAATAAATATAAAAAGAATTGCCAATATTTTATAATACAGAAATTTTAAAATCAATGGAAAATTAATAAAAGCATTCATTTTAAAGGCATAAAAAATGTTTCCACTCATTTGCGAGTAACTGCAAAATACATTGCAACTCAACACAACTATTAACGTAACACTAAGAACGTCAAAACAATGCAAAATTAATCTGTAAAATTTGAGCAAATTGAAAAATAAAAATTTCAAGCTTTACCACCAGAAAACCATATTTCTCATTAAAAAATATAAATACTGGAGCACATACTTGCATTCTGAATTTTCACTGGCAAAAGTTCCACTTTCCAATGTTTTTGAATTACACACTAGCAACAACAGCAAGAACAGTTTGTGCACCAAAGAACAATTTCTGGCAGGCTCATTAAGCATGTTCTTCTACATGATTCAAAAACACTGAATAAAGCTGAAATTTTCAAATGCAAAATCTAATGACTTAACAAATACTTTTGCTTATATGACTTAATTTACGTATATTACGATTTCCGTATAAACGCATATTAAATGAATCATAAACTGTGACCCATTACACAAAATAATAAAATAATTTAATGTATGCATTTAAAATTAATTACAGAAAACCAAAGAGAACGACATAACCAATCATAAAAAGTGCTCCTAAAACAATAACAACTGAATTAAGTACAGTAAGAAAAAAATTAGGTAGTTATGCATGACAAATACCAAAAGTCGTAACAAATGCTCATAACAAAACATTTTCAAAAATACATGAAATAAAATTTACTTGAAACAATATGAAATTTACTATATGAAAATTTCAAATGTTTTAGTTCATTTTTTAAGAATAAAATTCTTTAAAAAATTATGCCAGCTTACTGGAAAGTATGTCATTAAGATAAATATCCATTGTAATATCAAAAAATCGTTGCAACAAAATTAACATAATTCCACTAAATAAATTAATGTACTCTTTAAAATGCTGTCAATTTTCATGATATTCAATTATTAAAATTATTTATCAACTAAAATATTACCCTAATTGCTCTGGGTTCACTTTATTAGTGATACTTTATTATTATTTAAAAAACCTTTCTTAATTAAATTATTTTTAATAAGAAGAAATTAATTTCAGCTTCAATCTGATAGAAATAGAACACCAATGCAAATGTATGATTAGCTTAACGGAGATACATTAAAATTTTCTGTTGTCATCATTTATCAAAAATAAGCACTTGAAATGCGAACACAGTAGCACAAACAAACAAATTCGCCTTGGGGACCGAATCGATAAGTGATAAAAATGATAGCAATAAAAGTAAATTTGCCATTTTTTGGTGTTACTATAAAATAAGGTACACAAAATGTATTATTCTTTCCACTGTATTAGCGAAAGTTGTGCACAGGCTTATAAAAATAATTTGAAAACTCCTCTAACATAATTTCAACATAAATCTAAAAACTGCTAAAGACCAGTAAAGATTCTATAAATTAACAGCAGAAATTAAATTCTACCGGTTAAACTTAAACGCCGGTAGACATTTTAACAAATTCTAGTTCAGTCAGTGTTCTTATGCTGGGGGCAGATGCAGCTGCCATACTAAGCCATTTATATATATATATAATTACTAGTATTAAAACTCATCTTTGAAAACTTCAAAGAAAACAACTTTGAAAACAATATTTGCATTTTTTAAATTTACATCACCACATCATTATCGCGCTTGCAAATGTAGAATGTACTGATTTTCGTGTTGATTTCATATCCTCTGCATCTGTCCAGTCGACTGCTAACGGCAACTGTAATGTAATAATTTTCCCATAGGCGACATATTGAAAAATATGTAAGCAATTCAGTATTACGCAGTCAAATCAAAATAGTTGATTAATGTTGCATTAAATGACATTCAGGCGTTGATGTTCGGTCGTCATTAATTGATAGACACACCTGAAAATTTTGTAACAAATTTTCAGGACTTCCAAAATGGCAATAGATAGGTTTGCTAATTGTTTGTCCGCTCGATTTTAGCCTTCTTTTTTTCATTGGCTGTTCACTGAGATGATATACGGCGTTTGAGCACTAACTGGCAAATGACTCATGATATTATATTAATTATTTATCTTTGATCAGTAGCATTAGTGATTTATATTTATCTTAGGGCGAAGAACTTGCACCATTTGATTAACTGCACAGCTTTGGTCAATGATTGGATGATTGTTTTTTATCAACGTTTTCCCAAATATCAGTGCTCGGCTACTGACTTACCTTATATGGACAAAATTCATCACGTGCATTTTTGAAAACAAAGGTTTTTTGAGACATAATGTGTAATAGTGAACATTTCTCTTAATAGTAAAAAATCTTCAGCATAACTTTTGTATTTGCATTGATGAGAATTAATTATACAATTCCATACTAAATATAATTAAGTTCCATGTTCAGTTTCTTTACATTTGCTCAATTTTTATGTGCATATTTTCAAGTACAAAATTAAAAAAGATGTTTGACGTTATAGTGCATGACATAGTGATATTCCACGTTAGTTTACTGTTTAATTGAAGGCTATTGGTCTTTAAAAATAATGCTTTTAAAATGCTTCACATTTTCATATTTTACTGATTACAGAAGACTATCTTCTTTCTAGTGATAAACTGTTTTTCTAATTTTATTTCCTCAAATTTACGCTTATCAACAAGCAATTTTCTGCCATTCGTCAAACGCCTATCAGAACTAGGCAAATATATAATATAATGTGCACAAGAAAACAGAAAATGAAATCCTGGATGGTAGATGAGAAGCCAATCCATCCTTTGTACCTGCCCATGTGAACAATTAGCAATAGCCATATGGCGGCAGAGCATACGCAGGGCAAGTACAGAGATTAGAATGATGGTGGACAATTGCGTGATGAAGAAAACATTAGCAGAAAACCATCTTGGTTTAGCGTTCTATTGTTGGGAAGAATAATTTTGAAAATGCAACAGATAAGCTGAATCATGAGCGTTGATTTTGATCTCGAATGTTCCACATTTCTTTATCACTGAAATCCAAATAGTCCAGCTTGATTGTTGGTAAAGCAAGTAGTCAGCTTACTTTGGATATTGAAAAACAAATTTTACGCAATTTACACAAAATTTGTAAACAAATATGTAACTTCATTTGTATATAAAATTCCATATATATATTATTTAAATTAAACTGAGAAAGGTCAATAAAGGCAAAGAAAACTGTGAAAATGAAAGCAAACTTTTTTGACTGCAAACAAGAAACAAGAACAAACAAGAAATATCTAAACATTCCGCATCAAAAGCTGCGCCTATGATGTAGCTGATCTGTTTGATGTTGCATTTCAAATTACATTTGAACTTGGTTATAAGTGAGCATGGAATTTGGCAAGAATTTCCATGCACTTATTCATTATTTTATCGTTTAATTAATTAGATGGAATTGTTTTCGGCCAAAATCTTATGCACTTAATGAAGTTCGACTGTATTTGATATGAAATGTATGAACGTCAAACAGGATTTTTCATACAAACAGCAAACCTCATCGACATGTATAAAAATACATATATGGATGTTTTGTAACAAAAGAAACTTTAGAAATATTAAAGTAAAATTTTTGGATTGCAAATAAGAAAGATTCAAGTAAAACACTGCCAGTAAATTCAAGAAATTAATCAGATGCTAACAATTTAGTAGTTGTCTCTCCTTGGTAAAGCTTGAAAGCTGCAACTGTGAACAATTTGTCAATTGTGCATTTTTCCTTTGTATTAAAATCGCCTTTACCAACATATGTGATGTGTCGAGAAACGCGAACAATGTTTGACAAAGGCATATGCGTGAAATCATGCGTAAAATTAAGTGAAATTGCGAGCTAACGCGTAACGTTAGCATTAGTACCCGGAAATTGGAAGTGTTGTTTCAACATTCCAGATTTTTCAAGGAAATTATTCAGCATTCTGACATTACACCCGGAAGTTAACATCCAATCTTGATAAATTTGAACAGGAAATTTGAAATTACAAACGGTGGGAGCAGATTTGTGTATGTATAATCAGTAACGAACCGCGTTTTCTCCATCTTACCCCTTATCTGCTCTCTGTGCTTGATGTTTCTCTGATTTGTCTTATTTCATGGCTGACAATTTCCATTTGGTTTCAAATGAAAGAGATAATTACAGTTTAATACATGAAGGAAGAGTTTACAATTTGAAACGTACGAACATGGAAGATAAACAGTGTGTTTGCCGTCGGGTAATTAATATTTTATCTAATATCTCATTTCTGTTCATTCAGTTCAAGATCATCATGTAGGTTAAAAAAGTATGCCGGTGTTCAATCCACACGAACTTGGATGTGGACGCAATCTTGGATTTTAATCCTCATGCAGATGATTGCATCCCTGACAATGACATCGTTTATAAAATGGAGAAGAAAAATGCTCTCAAGCGATGGGCAGCGGAGGAAATGAAGACCGTCCCGCAAATATATCATGAAGAAGCAAGCAGTGCATCTGCTGATTTGGAAACTGCTGGTCAGTTTCCAACGTATAAAAGTGTTAAAACTGTGATGTACAGAAGACGGGTACAAAAATTTCCAAGACTTCCGCCAACTCGCCAGTAGCTGGAGATTCCACCACCCTGCGAATGACGACGTCTGGTCGCCGTTTTTTATTGCATAATAATGTATGTAATTCCATTTTAATATTTTGTACAGAAGATTATGTTATCTGATCATTCTGTCTGGTTACCGGTATAATTATCATCGTTGCATGAAAAGCCAATCCCTGGATGAAAGGTTACGTTGAAATGTATTTCCAGGAATTGCGATTCGTTACTCCTGTACGATGTTGCATCCGTGACTTATTACATTTATACTACTGCGTCGGCAAATTTCTAAGAAGCGTGTCGAAGCTGATGACATGCACGGTAATAAAGATCAAAGTGAATGTTTCGTATTTGAAGTTATGATAATTGAAATAATTTTCGTTGCTGTTCTGCTTTATGCAGCTGCCGGTGTTGTAACAATTAAGCATTTGATTTATAACTTTGACAATCAATTCCAATGCTATGATCATACAAATGAGAATTAAATGGAAATAATAATTTAACAGTTTTATTCTGAAATTGCAATTTGATATTTCAACTATCACTTCGCAAAATTTACCTTAAGCTGGGTTCAAGATTTTTTTGCAGCCATTTTATAAATAACAGATTAAATTCATATTTTGTCAGAAATTAATTCAAAACAGCGATTATTGAAATTAATTATTTAATAAAATAACAACAATATCATTTTCGCATTTAAATTGCAGTTGCAGATTTTATACATTATATTGAGTTGAGAGTAATCAAAAATTTTTTAAGATAATTTAGTATGAAACATAAGAATATAATAAAAATAATAATAAATAAGCAGATGAATAGTAGAAAAGAGTGATGATGGTGGTCATTCTGTAGTTATTTCTACAGCAGTAGTACAGCCAGATATAAATTCACTGTAGCGGGATTGGAAAAACTTTTCATACAATGTTGCAGCTCCAAGGCAGCTAGGAGTGAAAAGCCAAACAAAGAAAATGCATTTCAGCGGCCAATAGATTGGTATAATAAAGGATATGCATTCAGCAAAATAATCAACAAGTCGAAAGAAGCCAAAAATCACCCAATAAGTCATCCACTGCTTACAGTTGACGTTTTCACTTGATTGCATCTCGATTAATGTCTTCATTGCTGGATAACCAATGCATATACAATTGCACAACAATCCTGCACCAGGGCTAGCAATCAAAAGCATACAAATCACGATTGCTAGCATCACCGCAGCTTGGTAACGACTTTTGCCAGTCTTTTGTTCAATTTTAGCAAACAGTTTTCCAACCAATCTGCTTTCATCACCAATAACGTTCCAAATATCACTGCGAATATTTTGAAAAATTTGGGCCATTTTTCAAGCAAGCAACAACCAACAAGCAGTCAACAAGCAAAGCAAACTAATTACTGTTTCATATAGTTATCAAACTTTAAAATAAGTTAATTTTACTTTTAAAGTTTTTTCCGATCTTTAGAAGTTTTTGTTTAAAGATATTAAACATCTACATTATTTACTTAAATAACATATAAATGTATTTATAGAAATGATAAAATTGTAGTTATGAAAATTAATAATCACTCATTTATCCATTTGAATCAGTTTTTTTCATTTGAAAAGTGCTTATGGATAACGCCTGATAATTATGCATTAATCCAAATTGTGCGATCTTGATTACGAAAAGTTCATGTAAATGATTTTGCACACGCTAATTGTACTTTTTCGAAAAGACGAAAAAGAATAATGGTATATTTCAGTGAATGCGTCAGTTGTACGATGAGAATTTATAATTAATTTCTGAACATCTGTGTATTTGTCATAGTGGTTTGGTCTGAATTCATCCGCAATAATTCGACTCATTTTTGTGATTGGCGGGTCGCTGATTGGTTGTAGAAACCATTGTTCGGTAATTAGCTAATGACTTCTGCTATTTTATTAGCTAATTTTTCTTATAAGTGATTGGGTGAATAGCTGTGCCATTTGATTAGCTATTCAGTTGTGATCTAGGATTGGGTGATTGTTGTTTATCAAGTTTTTACCAAATATGGGTTCATTACCATTAAATACCTTATATAAACATAAAAAAGCATTTACTATTTCTTAAAGAAAAAACTTTTAGTCAAAACCTGGAAATGTGTATATTTGTTTTTAGACTGCAAATGATGCTTTTAAAAAGCTTTTGCGTTTTACTTTTTACTGTTAGCAAAAGATTATCTTATTGCTTAATTTTATTCTTGTAAGTTTGCTTTTGCAGTTTACTTCTTCACATCTGTGCTGATCAACTGACTGTTTTCACAGAAACTTTTCTGCTATTCGATATAAGCGTTTCAGAACTAAGCAAATGTATAGTACAGAAATTTCCATTTTACAACAACAAGCTAATCAGAACTTTATTACAATATATACCATGGGCAAGATGGGCAATAGAACGATAACGTGGAAAAAATCCATTTCTAAACTTGTGGACACTGTGCCACGGCAGCCAACTAATCGTTATGTTGAAAACATGGAATAGCTGTGATATTACAATAATAATGTGCTACATTAAGCCATTGTTTGTATGTTTATTCACAAGCCATATTTGTCATTATGGTTTGTGCACTTCAGCGTGTGGCATCGCCCTTTGTGTATTGGCTTATGTCGGGTCTTTGAGATACAAACTGAAATTCATTATTGTAATTCTCATTATCATCATTCGAAAACACATCTCAAAATTCAGGGCCGATTTTTCAGGAAACGTTTTATTCGTTCAGGACTAAGATTCGCAACAATAACGCTAGCAACAGAGGAAAACACACACGCACACCATACAGAGCTGTCCGATCACACACACACTCTGAAATCCGGGGTCCCTGGCACCCCAACACTTCCTCCTACGGTAGATGGCCGACACTCAAGTTCTAGCACTCCGGTGGCGTCGCCATGACGCAATCTTGCGTCATCCCAAAACGGCCCATCATAACACAATTTGTCAAATTTCATTTCATTCTATTTGTCAAATTTTATTTCTAACCTTTAGACCAGGGGTAGCCAAAGTGGTCGATATCGACCCCTTGGGGTCGATGGGACTCTCTAAGGGGTCGATAAAGGCTTAGGGGTCGAATGGGGGTCGATGAACTCCGGGATCGAATATGGACTTTGAAATCCCATCTGAGTAATTTATTTCGTCGAGAACTATTTTGTAACAATAATTTATACATTTCTGAACTATCAACAGACACTACCAGAAATTAATTTTGCGCGATGCTAAGAGTATTTTCGACTTCAGGCTAAATTTTCACCACCTTTTCTTACTGGTCATTTAACGCTTGTTACCGCCAGTTATGCGGCTTTGTTCTAAGAGTTTGATAAATGTGTAGCATAGGACTTTGACAGATATTTTCGCGTCTTTCGTCACATCAGATGAATTGGTAAATGCGATTTTATCAAAGCAAAGGAACAGACTGAACCTAGAAATGCGTGGAGACTTGCGCCTGAAACTCACCAATTTCCAGCCAAATATCAATGCTGTAACGGGCCGCTACCCCGAGCAGACTCTTCCGCTCCTTCCGTCGGGTTATTGACACGTTCATCGCTATTTGGCGATGGGCCGGTATTGACTGGTGCATTAACTTTCCGTTCTGTCTCGCGCTTTCCTGATATCATGGAGACAACAAAACAACAAACAATGGATATATACTTTATTAAACAATCGGAAACAAGGATCGACGACGATGTAAACACAAGCACGCTCCTGGCAACTTGCCAACCACCCTGTAAAACACAGCTACCGTACTCCTCCTCCGATCTTCATGTATTATTCTTCATACTGTAGCTTCGGTGTCTTCGTCTTCATTTTCTGCAGGAAAGATCTCATTAGCTCGGTCCGTGTCCGCTGCACCACTCTCCCCCTCATGAAGAGCACGTCCAGTGCTCACTTCCTGCGTTTGTATGAAATCTCGGAGCCAGGCTGGTCGCCGCGTCTTTCTCCTCTCCCGTTGTCTCCCCTGGGCTCCGTCTCCTTCTCGAGTACCGTGGTACGGCTTCAGCCGGTCGAAGTGTACTACCAGCCGTTCCCTTCCACTACCCACCTTCTCTACCCGGTACGTGTTCCCATCCAGCTTCCTCTGGACTTGGTACGGACCGTCCCAATACGCCTCAAGTTTGGTCTTTGTGGGGAGTTGCATCCACACGAGATCGCCAGGCTCGTAGACAGGTCCGTAGGCTTTTCGATCTTTCCAAGCCTTTTGGCGTCGTTGTTCCCGGCCGATTTTCTTTCGGACCACCTCGTACACTCGCTCCAAATCTCTGCGCAGGTGCTGCACGTACTCCCCTGCGGACCTCACTTGTGCATCCGTCGGCACTCCGTACATCAGATCCACTGGCAGCCGGAGCTCTCTGCCGAACAGAACACGACTGGGAGTGGCTCCGGTTGTGCAGTGAACGCTGGTCCGATAAGCCAGCAGTGTCCGGTCGAGATACACGTCCCAATCTTCTGGATGGTCGATAGACGCCTTCGCTAGCATGTCCAGCAGTGTGCGGTTCATCCGCTCTACCAAGCCGTCTGACTGCGGGTGGTAAGCGGTGGCCCGGGTTTTCGTCACGCCAAACAGCTGGCACACCTCCTTCACCAGTTCCGACTCGAAGTTCCGGCCTTGGTCGGAGTGCAGTGTCTCCGGCGCACCATAGCGGCAGAAGACACCGTTCACTAGAGCCGTTGCCACCGTGCGCGCCTCAGCTTTGGGCAGGGGGAACGCCTCCGGCCATTTGGAGAAGTAGTCGCACACCACTAGGATGTAGCGATTACCACTCTGTGTCTCCTCCAGGGGTCCCACAAGGTCCATAGCCACTCGTTGGAAAGGGTGGCTCACCGGCTGCAGCTGCATGGGGGCTTGCAACTTCCGAGTTGGGATCGCACGAGCGGCGCACGTCTGACACGCTCGGCACCAATCTTCCACGTCCTCCCTCTGCTGGGGCCAGTAGTAACGCTGGCGCACTTTCGCCAGGGTTTTTGCCACGCCTAAATGGCCCACCGTTGGTTGGTTGTGGATGGTCTTCAGGATTTCCGGGATGTTCCGCCTCGGAATTACCGGCAACAACCTGGAGTCTCCTGTGTCGGGGATCTCCCACGCTCGACATATAGTCCCCTCTTGCAGGACTATCCTGTCGCGCTGGCTCCACAGACTCTTCATCCAGAGACTGCCCTCGGGAGCCAATTGTGGCCATGTCCCCTTCTCGATCCACTCCCGAACCTGCATGCACTCGGCGTCTTCCCTCTGCCAGCGTTCGACGGGGCTGGCTGAGTCTAACGCCATTGCCGCCACGTGGACATTCGAGGAGTCATCCCCGGACCCGCACTGTCTGCAAGCACGCCGGGACAGCGCATCCGCGTTCTGGTGTTTATTTCCGGGACGATGGACCACCTCAAAGTCGAACTCGGCCAGTTTTTCCAGCCAGCGGGCAACCTGTTCCTCCGGCTCCCGAAAGTTCCGCAACCACTTCAGGGAGTTGTGATCCGTCCGGGCTGTGAACTTCCTACCATACAAGTATGGCCGGAAGTGGTGAGTAGCCCAGACTAGGGCCAGCATCTCCTTCCGCGTCGTGCAATAACTCCGCTCCGCACGGGAGAGCGAGCGGCTGGCGTACGCGACCACCCCCGGTGGGCCCTGCTCTCCTTGCTGCGACAACACTGCCCCGATGGCGTCTTCACTGGCATCCACATCCACCAGGAAAGTGCGGTCGAAGTCTGGGTGGCACAGAATCGGGGGACTCACCAGCGCATCCTTCAGGCGAGCGAATGCTTCTTCCTCCTTCGGACCCCAGCGCCACTTCTCACCTTTCTTTGTCAGGGCGTGCAACGGATTTGCCACGCCGGCGAAATTCCGAACGAACCGCCTGTAATATGATGCCAGTCCCAGGAACTGCCGGACTTCTCTCACGCACCGAGGCGTGGCCCACTCCTGGACCTCCGCCGTCTTCTCTGGATCGGTACTAACCCCATGCTGTGTCACAATGTGGCCAGGTAGCGCACGCTCTGCCGCATTAGTTGGCACTTCTCTGGCTTGATCTTCAGCCCCACTGACCGTAGGCGGGACAGCACCCCTTCCAAGCGTTCTAGATGTTCTTCTTCCGTGCGCCCATAGACAATAATGTCATCTAAATAAACCAGGCAGCCCTTGAATGTCAACCCCCTCAACGCATTCTCCATCAGCCGCTGGAAGGTCGCCGGGGCGTTGCATAGGCCGAATGGCATGACCCTGAACTGGAAGAGGCCCATCGGCGTGGAGAAGGCCGTATTCTCTCGGTCAGGTTCGGCTACTTCCACCTGCCAGTACCCTGAAGCTAGGTCTAGTGTGCTGAACCACTGAGATCCTGCCAGCGCGTCTAACGTGTCGTCAATGCGCGGGAGTGGTCAGCTCAACCAGCCGCTTCAATTCATTCAGCTGGTGTTGATGGTAGAATGCATGGGCATCCACTCGGCAGCCCTCTGCATGCTCACCGGTTCTCATGACTTGTGTGGCATCAAGAATGATTGCTTGCCCATTTCTTAAGAGCGAAGCCGCCAGTTTTCTTTAGTTCAGTCAATCTTTGTACGAGATGTCAGAACTCGTCAACTCCATCGCAGCTCGTTGCCAGGTCGTCGACGTACATATCCGACAACACTCTGTCAGTCAGCGCGTCAATGTTCCCGCAGCCCTGCGCATGTTGTCTCACCACCTGCATGGCCATGAATGGAGAGCACGTGAGGCCGAATCCCTCCCGCGTTATTCGATAGACTTTCACGGGGGCTCCGCAGTCCCTTTCCTGCCATAGCAAACGGCAGACGTCCCGATCTTCCAGACGCAATCTGACCTGCAGTTTCATCTTTTCAATGTCTGCCTACAGCGCGATCCTGGATCATCGGAACCGGAGGAGCACGGCGACCAAGTCGGGTTGCAACCTCGGTCCTGGGTCGAGCAGTTGTTTAAGAATGTCCCGTTCCATTCTCCAGAACTGTCGAGCTGACACGATGTGAGGCATGGCGGAGTAGCCGGGGTCCATCCCAGAGGATTTTCGATCGATTTCACGTGGCCAGGGCAACGGAGTTCAAATGAGATCATCGCAAATGCTCGGGATGCAGAGCGCTGTCAATTCCAATTTAGTGCACACAGCTGTCTCTTCATGTGCCTGACCTAACTGGAAACGCACTTGGGGTGAGTCGCCGACTCCAGCACTCAGGACATGTACACCCCTGACGGTCACCGCGCTTGGTGTTCCGCTGAGCACCAGTTCATCGGCGACGTCCGTCCTGATGAGCAATTTCTCCGAAGCACTGTCGAGAAGACAGTTGACCGACCACTTCTTCCCGTTCTCACCGTAGGCCATCGCTTGAACGACAGACAGGAGGACCCCGGGAGCCTGAACAGTCTAGGAGAAGTGGACCCCGACAGGAGCGAGTTCAGTCGCGGCTCTGTCAGAAGCCGCATCTTCTGCTTCCAAACACTGGGCGGGTGCCGTTGTTGGGTTTATCTTCTTGACAGCTGCATCCGGTTGCGCTGCGGGTCTTGCATTTCTTGAAGCTACTGACCGCCTGGTTCGTCTGCGGTTCTGACGACGGTGGGGGATCTCGCAGCCAAGTAGAGTGTGCTGACCTGGTCGATCAGAATTCTGCTGGAAGCTCCCTCTACGGTGCCCTTTTCGCAGACATCCAAAACACAACCCGTGTTTCCGGACACATTGCCATCGTTCCGGCCCGGAGAGTTCGACGAATCGCGGGCAACTCTCAACAGGATGGATTCCGCAGCACACCACGCAGTTTCCGACTGGATCCACTTGTATGGTGGCCGTCATGAAACGCACTCCCTGCTCAGACCTCCGTTCCGGTTTCTGAGCAGACATCTTCCTTGCCGGGCCCTTGATCCGAGATTAGTTCAGCAAGAAGGAGAGGAACACAAATGAAGTAATTTTCTCATTCGTCATCCCCTGTACTAATGCTCTCCAGGCTTCCAAGGTGTCTGGCGGCAGTTTCTTCTTGATTATCGGAAGAAGAGCATAGAATCCGCTCAAGTTTGCGTCCACATCCTTCCCCAGAGCTCTCAATTCGAGGAAGTGGCGATTCAAGTCATCGTGGAGCCTCGTCAGGTCGGCTGCTCCGTCATCAGAGCACTCCTTCAAACTGACCACCTTCAACACGTGACTCTCCACCACCTCGGGCACTCCATGGAATCGATTGCGGAGCGTCTGAACGACCTCAGGGTAATTCTCCGCGCAGACAGTGATTCCTTCAATGGCTTTCATCGCTGCGCCGGACAAACATGACCGCAAATGAAGAAACTTGGTGATGGCATCAATGTCCTCACGTGGTTCAATGTTCACCTCGAATTGATCCCAGAATGACCTAAACTCCAGGATGTTACCATCAAACTTTGGCAGTGGCACCGGTTTCAGCTTTCCCAACTGCGACTTCGACCCTGATTTTTCGGTCAACGCAGGTGTCGCCATGGGCTCTTTGCTCTCGTCCTTCTCTTTCAAAAATGTGTCGGCCCGGGTGCGTGTTGTAAACACTTCCTTGCATAACTCTCGCCATTCATTAAGAACAGCTTCCAGAGACTCTCCGTCGGGAAGTAAGTCTTCCAATGTGACTTGAGCCCCGTGCGCTTCCGCATACTGTGCGTCCAAGGCACGCAGGACATTCCTGACCGCTAAATCAGCGGAGTCTGTCTCGAGCTGATCCAGCACTTGGAGAATGGTCTCCCGCAGACGCTGCTGTTCAATCTGTTGGTGTTTCTTAACTGTTTCAATCTTCATCTCGTGAAGCAAGATCAAAATTCTCAGATTCCGGCTTTCCCGGCTCGTGGCACCAAAATGTATATGTTCGATCCAACTGTGTTTAGAACAGTTGAATTTCACTAAAGGGTCTCGGCCCTCTTTCAGGCATGTTAGCGTTAATTAAGTTCGGGAAGAACAACACACGGAAACTAAGATTTATTCGGGAAGAAGCACACAACACACACAAACACACGGTCTCGTTTCTGCTCGCGTTAACACTCGCCGATTACGTCACCACCACAACAACAACACCGGTTACGGTAGCAGATTGGGATCTTCAGGTTCAAACGAAGGGAGTTCTCAACAGTTAGAATAGTGAATAATCTGTTTAAAAAACTGGAATGATGCAGCAACACTTCCAATTTTAGGGTTACAAATGGCACTAATGCTAACGTTACGTGTTAGCTCGCAATTTCATTTAATCTTACGCATGATTTCACTCATATGCCTTTGTCAAACATTCTTCGCTTTACTTGTCACATCACATATGTTGGTAAAGGCGATTTTAATACAAAAAGAAAATGCACAAGTGACAAACTGTTCACAGTTGCAGCTTTCAAGCTTTACCAAGGAGAGACAACTACTAAATTGTTAGCATCTGATTAATTTCTTGAATTTACTGGCAGTGTTTTACTTGAATCTTTCTTATTTGCAATCCAAAAATTTTACTTTAATATTTCTAAAGTTTCTTTTGTTACAAAACATCCATATATGTATTTTTATACATGTCGATGAGGTTTGCTGTTTGTATGAAAATTCCTGTATGACGTGGTCAACGACCAATAACTGAACAGTGGGACTGAAGAAAAACATCGCACAGACGACAATACTAAGTTCCACTATCACGAGTACAACAACACACTTTCTAAAAATATCAGTTTTACTGTAGGTTATCTATACTCAGGTTTTTGGAATCGTAATTGAAAACTCATTTCGTTTGAGCCTGAAGATCCGTATCAGCTACCGTAACTGACGCTTTTTGGCGGTTGTGATGACGTAACCAGCAAGGAAGTGAGTGAGCGCGATTTTAAACGTATTCTTGCGTGTGTCGTGTTGGTGTGCGATAGAGTTCCCGTTTATTCTTAGCGTTGTGTGTTATTATCTGAACTATCCATTTGTTTTGCAATTATATTCTGTCTCGACTTCAATCGTTGGAATAAAGTTCCAAATTCAGTATTTTGTTTGCTGTTGCGCAAAGAGCATTAGCTTGCCTGAGCGAGATCAGCCGCCTCCGTTTTCTTTGGATCTTCCGTAATGTCGATTATTGCGGGACCAACATGAGAATCAGATTGTACAGAGAAATTATTACATTTCTTGGTGCCACGAGCCGGGAGGCCGTAATCTGAAAATTTTGGTTTTTATTCCCCGAGAACTGGAGACTATGATGCGACCTCAGCAGATCGAACGGAGGCACCTGCGGGATGCCAACATTCAAGTGTTGAATCAGCTAGAAACGGATTCAACTAAAATAGCGGTCGTGAATGCCTTGAGTGCATTAGATGCACAATATGCTGAAGCTCGCCGAGCTCAGGTGGCATTGGAAGACGCGCTCCCCGATGGAGAAGCGCTGGAGGCCACACTTCGTGAATGGCACGAATTGTCTAATGAGGTGTTCGGAACACGCAACCAGCCTGGAATCTTCTTGAAGGAGAAGGGAAATGGACCAGCGGTGAATCCGAAGCAGACCGCAAGCTTGACGTCCGCCGCAGAGCAAATAAAACCCGCGCGTGTGCGCTTGCCGAAGTTCGACGGTGATATTCTGCAATTCAAATCATTTTGGGATCAGTTCGAGCGTAATATACATCAACGAGAAGGTCTCAGCGACATCACAAAGTTTCTCCACTTGAGATAGTGTCTATCTGGTTCAGCTCTGAAGGCAATAGAAGGTGTTACCATTTGGGCCGAGAACTACCCAGAAGTAGTGCAGACTCTGAATACCTGATTTCATCGACTCCCAGACATGGTGGAGAGTCACGTTCTGAGTGTGATGAATGTGAATGCGTGTTCAAACGAAGGAGCTGGGGAGTTGACCAGGCTCCACGATGATTTGAACCGGCACTTCCTCGAGCTCAAGGCCTTGGGCAAAGATGTCAACTGCGGCCTGAGTGCTTTTCACGTCATCTTGCCAACACTGATAACTAAACTTCCGTCTGGAACAGTGACTGAATGGAAAATCTTGTTCAAGGACAAGAAAGACGACGAGATACATTTGGACGTATTTCTAGCTATCTAGTTGGAACAAGCTAGGATAAAGGACAGTGACATCAGAAGCAGAACAAAGTCCCCAAAGAAAGGGCATCAACAGGAGCTTCACCACAATACCCGGAAGCCTGACCTTCATTTCACTACCGCAGCTGTTCAGATGGAACCTGGCGGCGGATGTCCCGTCTGCAAGGGGGATCATCTGGCGGACCGTTGCCCACGGTTCTGAAATTATTCGGTTCAGTAGAGACGGCTTTGGGCAATGCGGCTGAAGCTTTGCTTTGTTTGCCTTGCTCAAGCACATCGCAGGTCGGTTTTGGTCTCTCTTGTTCCCCATTCCTCGCGATGAGAGTGATCCGACACCATGCACAGAGTCATGGCAAGGTCAAGGCATTGGCTGACAAGGATAGATCAAATATGTATGTGGACGACTTTACAACGAGCTTTGACCGGATTGGGCAGGCCCGGACTTTAATCCGGAAGCTATGCAACCTTATGAAGAGTGGAGGTTTTGCTGTGAAGAAATGGGCCAGTAACGACACTGCAACACTCTCTGACTTGCCCGTAGAAGTAACGCCGCCGCTAGAGACAAGCCGACTTTGGAAGACCCTCAGACTATACTGGAATCGCCGGCTTGATGTTCTGACTTTTGTACCTCCAGCAGAGATCCCTCTGGGACGGCACGATACCAACTGAGATCAACGGTAAGTTGGATTAGCTGGAAAGATGAGCTGGAACGACTGTCTGCCATCCAGGTCCAGCGTGCGTTGGTCCCAGTTCCCGGGGATCAAGTTGGCAGGTCTGAGTTGCATGTGTTTGGAGACGCCGCTGAAGCGGCATACGGAGCGGTAGCGTTTCTGCTTAAGCAAGCACGTGATGGTTTGTCTCAAGTCCGCTTTGTCCTCGCCAAAGCTCGTGTGGGGCCCATCAAACTCCTACGACTTCTGCGCCTGGAATTGATGGCGTCTTTGCTTGCGGCTTGATTGAAGGCGTGCATCCCGAAGGAAATGGGCTTCCAAACCGACAAGCAAATTCATTGGAGCTATAGTTCTGTCGCCCTATGTTGAATCAATGGAGATCCACGAAAGTGGAAGACGTTTGTAGCGAACCGTGTGCAAGAGATAATCACACTCACTGAGCCGTGCCAGTGGAGATATGTTCCAACAGCGGACAACCCAGCCGATCGTCTGAGTCGACATTGTACTTTGGAAAGACTCCTGAAAGACCACTTGCGGTGGAATGGGCCCGAGTGGTTGCAGCAAACCGACAGTGAATGGCCACGCTTGAGCGTCGTTGTCTCCCCGGAGGAAGCCAGAGGAACGGACCCTGAACGGAGGACGACTGTTGTGCTGACCACTACGTTTCCAGCGCAAGGGCTACAAATGATGATCGATCCAACCAGGTACAGCCGAATGGAGAACCTTCTTCGTGTTACTGCATATTGTTGGCGATGGGTAGACCAAGCGAGAAGACCCTGAGGTGAACGAAGAGGGAGCAGCTCACTCACGCTCTTAGAGTTGCATGAGGAAGAGAAGAGGTGGGTGAGAGAAGTCCAAGCCGGAGCCTTTCTGATTCACAGAATTGGATCCGGTTCCACTGAGTGGCCGAAGAGCAGTCAAATCGCTTCACGCTCCCCGTTTGTGGATATGGAAGGACTCCTGCGCGTTGGAGGTCGACTGACCAATGCAGCGTTGCCGTGGTGTCATAAACACTCGTTGTTGTTTCCCCCTGACGGAACGATTGTGGCGCTCATCGTGCAACGAGTCCACGAGTGGGAGAACGGAAAACCAGACTCTATCGGCTTTACGGCGACGCTATTGGGTGATTCGCGGACGTCAGGCAGTGAAAAGATACATTATATCTTGTATCACCTGCAGTCGGCAAGATGTTTGCGCAGTGCACATTGACATCGTGGCCGACATGACGACCACGAGTTTTCTCTCCGCGTTCCGCCGCTTTGTGGCCAGAAGGGGCAACCCGGAAGTGATCCAGTCAGATAACTTCCGAACATGCAAGCAAGCAGACGCATTCATGTGCTCGCTTTTCGTCGGCATGCGCGCTGAACAGTTTCAGAACGAGTTGGCCAGCAGGTGCATTCAGTGGAGATACACCACTGAAAGAGCTCCTTGGAGCGGTGGATACTGGGAGAGCCTTGTTCGCTCAGCCGAGAACGCACTTCGGAAGGTGCCCGGAAGATGCCTGCGTCGTTTCCACGAACTCCGGACCACCTTGTGCGAGTTGGAATCTCGCATTAACAACCGCATCCAACCTATAATTACTAGCTAAAACATAATTTATCTGATGAGCGAAACAACTGTTGGTTGACATTCTTTGAAACAGTATTTATCAACTCAGATGGATAAAAGTAAAGCACTTTGAAAGCGGAAAAAAGCGATGAACAGCATCAAGCAGAAAAGCTGTTAAAGCTGCTTCAAGTTCACTTTGCTGTGCACATCGCATTGTTTGATGTCAGCACATGTGCGTCATTTGTCTGCGATAATAATCTTCTGTCAACATCAACAAAAGGCGTTGGCGCTACAATGAATATCACAAGTTAATCTTCAATTGTAGATAAGATGAGAAATGAAAACTAAGAGTTGTTTCAAAATGATTATTTAAGATGGAATTTAAACCGTCAAATTTATTTTCCTTTTTGGTATTGCGTTTGAGTTCAGTGCTTAGCATTCGAGGGTTATTAGCTAAGGAGCAAAACAAAATCAGATATTATCATCTGAAATTTGCCTGCTGAAATTGTGATGGATACGGCTTTCCGGACTGGTCGGCAATGAACAGAAAATGGACGCGGAAATGGATTCCGTTATTACTAATACTGGAGTAAGCGGAAGTACACTTATGAAGCAGGAAGTAAAATGCTGCTGGGCATAAAGCATGACGCAGCTAACTGAGCATGACAAAGCAACCGGAACGGTGCATAAGCTATTTAATGATTGCAAAATGGTTATTTAAAACGGAGTGCAAAACCGTTAAATTTATTTCCCCTGTTTACCGTGTACCTGTGTGCTTCGCATTTGAGAGTTGTTATTAATGGAGAGTGATGAAATACAGTTTGTTTCTACTCAAAGGAAACAACAAAAAGTAGTGTACAGAGGAAGGTGTTACACCCTCAAGCGGACGAATCGCAATGACAAATCTTGAATATGTGCATCAGTAAACAGAATTATTTTATTATAGCACGTTGTTATTACTGTGTAGTATCATGAGCTTGCAATTTCGTTTCCAATTTAGGGATCGAGAGGATGTTCTGGTAAGCTCTATACTAACCTTGATGCCACAGAAGTCATCAGAACCGGTGAGCATGCAGAGGGCTGCTGAGTAGATGCCTATGCATTCTACCATCAGCAGCAGCTAAATGAATTGAAGAGGCTGGCTGCAGGGGACCCGAGGCCGGTATTAGAAATTTACGATGATCTGGCAAGCAACGCCTCCACCAGCCTAACAACTGCCGCGCATTTTCCAACATGGGAGCAGGCCCGGAACACAATGTACCACAGCCATTCGAAGAGATACCCACGACTTCCGGCCAGGCGACAGGATCTGCGGCTTTCTGCCGAGCAGACGACAACGAAATCCGGTGCGCAATTTTCAATGTATCATTCGCCGACCAATGATATTAATTTTTGCCACCGAGGATGGTTTGAAACTGCTGGCTCAGTGTAACTCCTGGTGCGGGGATGGGACGTTTAAGATTCTCCCCTCCTGGTACCAGCAGTTCTTTACCCTTCATGTGTTCCTAAGTGGTAAACAGCTACCTGTCTTGTATGGTTTGACTGTTAGGAAAGATCTGCCCACGTATAGCCGGATATTTCAAGTGCTCCATTCTAAAGCGGAAGAACCTGGCGTTCAACTTGAACCGGCGAAATTTCTGTGCGATTTCGAAACAGCCTTGATCCCGGCAATTCAAGGCAACTTTCCCAACACCCAGGTGCAGGGTTGTTTCTTCCAATTTTGCCAAGCTGTGCTTCAGCAGGTCGGCCGGCTTGGCTTAAGAAATGATTATATTAATAATCAGGAGATATGAAAAAAGGTTAAAATGCTGATGGCATTGGCATTTTTGCCGGTGCACCTTGTACCCGCGGGTTTCGAAATCATAAATGTTGGGACGTCGGGTCAACTGGAAGCCTTGTTCCAATATTTCCAGCAAGAGTGGCTTCCGGCCACAAAAATTAAGCTTTGGAACGTTCATGGTGTGTCTGTGCGGACCAACAACCATCTGGAAGGTTGGCAAAGCCGCATGAACAAAAGAGCACCAAAGCACCACCAGGGGTTTTAACAGTTTTTACAACTTATCCTTGATGAACAGGGTAAGACTGAGACGGTGGTGCGGCAAATAGATGATGGCTATACGCATGGAAGGGGCTCTGTAGGACGTAGCGCAGCTTACGGAGTCCAGCAGCGACGGGTAGCTGCGCTTACGAGTAAATTGGTTCATAATGAAATTACTGTTGAGCATTTTTTCAGTGAAATATCGTATCATACTCCTGAACCACTACGATTATAGTACTTTTGCACTGTTTATTATTGTTGCATATATTTCATTCACTATTGTTGTATATATTTTTTATTCCTTATGATTGTATAGTTTGTGTTTGTCATATATTGTATATATTGTACTGATTGTATATATTGTACTGACTGTATATATTGTATTATATTTCACCCTTGTTTGTTGTTGATCTTATTTATTGTTCGTTATTGTTGATTCTTATTTATTGTTGGTTATTGTTGATTTTCATTCCTTGTTAGTTGTTGTTGGTCCTTATTGATTGTTGCTGGAACATGATGCTGTATACTATACATTTGCATTGTAGTATACTATGTATACTATGCATACATGTAGCGAAAAGCAGAAATGTTTCTGTGCAAAGCAGTCTGCTGATTAGCACAGATGTGAAGAAATAAAATTATAAAAGCAATTTATTACGTGAACAATGAAATGTAACACTGAAGAATCATTAATGTTATTGACTAAGATAACCACTTATTTAAAGCCATATTCGAATATTGCAAGACATTTTGTTAAATGTTCTTCTTAACAACATACACAAAGAATATGCAAATGTAAAGATGTTAAACATTAGTTTGGACCATATGAACTTTGTTATTGTTATAATTTCTTTAACGAAATAAAAGATAGCTAACACCATATCTTAAAAAGCTTTTTCTTCAAGTAGTAAATGTTTCTTTATGCCCATATAAGGTAATTTAATGGAATGCACCCATATAAGGTAAAGAGTAGATAATCAACAATCACCCAAACCTTGATCAAAGCTTAATAGCTAATCAAATGGTAAATTTATTAACCCAATCACTTATCATAATGATTAGCTAATAAAATCGTAGAAGTCATTAGCCAATTACCGTTCAATCGCGTGCAACCTATCAGCGTACAGCCAATCAGAAAAAGGGGGCGGAGTTTGGAACAAATGGAATGCGGATGAGTTCAAAGTAGCCCGCCCCTAGCGTACACATCGAGTGTAATGAATGCGATGGCGCAGAGCTACTTTAAGTATGAATATTTTGAAAAGATCCATTCAGAATGGGCTTCATTTTGCACAATAATTTATTATTATTTGATTAATAACAGTATGACATAGTAAATGATTTACTTAAGTTGACATGCAACAGTGATGGTCAAAATTTGAATTTTTGTAAGATGGTATTTTCTTGAACGTTGAAATTTATTTTTTTTTCAGTACTTTTATGTTGTAAATCATTTTACGTTATGTATGTTTACGTGGCAAAATATCTTTACGTAAATAATTGATGCGTTCAATTGTAAATTGGTTTAAATTTGATGCTGAATGTTTATACATATCGTTATCATTGAAATACACTTTGGAAAATTGCAAATGCCAATGGTATGTTGAATTGAAAGATTGCGTTGAAAGATGTTGAAGAACAAACTTTGCAATTTACACCAAAAATGTAAATAAATTTTTCTTTATTTGTAAGCAGTATTGCAGATTTTTTTATTTAAATGAAACAAGTAGACAAACAATAATTCTTGTGAACAGGAGCGAAAGAAAGATTGGAAAGATTAAATTCTTTTGCAAGCTAGAAATATTTTTAGAGAACATTCAGGCAAAATCAGAAAAGAATTTTGATGCTAACATTCAGCAACCACTACTCATAGTTTTAGCTGAATAGCTGCAGTTGTGGGGAGCTCATCATTTGTTGATTTTTCCATTGTATTAAAATCGCCTTTAGCTACTGCATCAGAACAATTTCTGACAAACGGAAAAGCATCTTGTGCATAGATCTCGTTTAATGGCTAGTTAAAACGTGATTTATCTGACAAGCAAAGCAAATGTTGATTGACATTTTTTGAGCGGTATTTATGCACCGGCGTGATGAAGGTAAAGCACTTTGATGATGCTAACAGAAAAAAAGCAGTAAATGGAACCGACCAGGATATCTGTTTTTTTAAAGTTCGCTTTTTATCAATTTATTTGTTTCGCACCATTTAATGTTGCGCTCCGTCTATATGAACAGCATCTCCCTTTTTATATCAATAAAAAGAAATTTGAATTTCTCGAGAAATATTAAATGCGCAAAATCATAAAATTAAAAAAAATTATCAACCACGTTGCCATGATTACATAAATTAAAAACAGTAAAACCTTGAATTAGAAAACTTACCACTGATAGAAAACGAATACTTAACAAATGGAACTTCTCAGAGCGACAACCATTTATTTAAATGTGAGAAAGCAGGCAACGTTCCCTTTAAAAAATCAGTTCTACTCATTAAAAATTAGAAAAAAACCTGGAATTTATGCTTAAAAATTATGTTTACTTAGTTTCTTTATAGTTAATATTACTTCCTGCTTCACTTTTATTATTTCTATTTCTATTATTAGCTATCTTTATGATATTATATTCCTGTATTGTATTGTTTTGTTATGTTTTTTCTTATGTTTTTATTGTAATTTCATTCTCTTGCTTTTCTCAGTCTGAGAACAACAGAATTTTTATTAAAAAAGTCAAAAGGTTAGAAATAAAATTTGATAAATGCAATGAAATAATATTTGACAAATAAAATGCAGAGGAGTGACAACAAATGATATTTAGGTGCGCGTCAAAGCAGCAACCAATAAAATTTTACCGCAAAAAAACTAGACTGAGTTACTGGGGAAATCAGTTCTACCCCAGCGAATCATACTAACAGCCCTCTCAATCAATTAAAGCACAAAAGCAATAAAAATCATTAGTCATCAATCAGCAGACTGCTTTGCACGGAAACATTTCTGCGTTTCGCTACATGTGTGCATAGTATACCTACTATTCTACAATGCAAATGTATAGTATACAGCATCATGTTCCAGCAACAATCAATAAGGATCAACAACAACTAACAAGCAATTAAAATCAACAATAACCAACAATAAATAAGAATTAACCATAACCAACAATAAATAAGAATCAACAATAACGAACAAGAAATACGATCAACAACAAACAAGCGTGAACTATAATACAATATTTACATTACAAGACAAAGTCAAACTATACAATCATAAGGAATAAAAATATATATACAACAACATTGAATGAAATATATACAACAGTAATAAGCAGTGCAAAAGTACTATAATAGTAGTGGTTCAGGAGTATGATACGCTATTGCATTCAAAAGATGCTCAACACTAATTTCATTATAAAGCAATCTACACGTAACCGCAGCTACTCGTCGCTGCTGGACTCCGTTAGCTGCGCTACGTCTTACGGAGCCCCTTCCATACGTATAGCCATCATCTATTTGCAGCACCACCGTCTCAGTCTTACCGTGTTCATCAAGGATAAGTTTCAAAAACTGATGAAACCCTAGGTGGTGCTTTCGTGCTCTTTTGTTCATGCGGCTGTTGCAACCTTCCAGATGGTTGTTGGTCCTCACAGACACACCATGAACGTTCCAAAGCTTACTCTTTGTGGCCGGAAGCCACTCTTGCTGGAAATATTGGAACAAGGCTTCCAGTTGACCCGACGTCCCAACATTTATGATTTCGAAACCCGCGGGTACAAGGTGCACCGGCAAAAATGCCAATGCCATCAGCATTTTAACCTTTTTTCATATCTCCTGATTATTAATATAATCATTTCTTAAGCCAAGCCGGCCGACCTGCTGAAGCACAGCTTGGCAAAAGTTTAAGAAACAACCCTGCACGCGGGTGTTGGGAAAGTTGCCTTGAATTGCCGTGATCAAGACTGTTTCGAAATCGCACACAAATTTTGCCGGTTCAAGTTGAACGCCGTTCATCCGCTGTAGAAGGGAGCACTTCAAATATCCGGCTATACGTTGGCAGATCTTTCCTAACAGACAAACAATATACGACGGGCAGCAGTTTACGCCTCAGGAACATATGAAGGCTAAACAACTGTTGGTACCAACAGGGGACAAGCTAAAACGTCCCATCAACGCACCAAAAGTTACTCTGACCCAACAGCCTCACACCAGTCTCGTCGGCAAAAATTAATATATCATTGGTCGGCAAATGATACATTAAAAATTCCGCTCCGTATTTCGTTGTCGTCTGCTCAGCAGTAAATCGCAGATCCTGTCGCCTGGCCGGAATTCGTGAGTATCCCTTCGAACGGCTGTAAAACATTGTGTTCCGGGTGTGCTCCCACGTTGGAAAATGCGCGGCAGTTTCTAGGCTGATGGAGGCATTGCTTGCCAGCTCATCGTAAATTTCAAATACCGGCCTCGGATGCCCTGCAACCAGCCGCTTCAATTCATTCAGCTGCTGTTGATTGTGGAATACATGGGCTTCTACTCGGCAGCCCTCTGAATGCTCACCGGTTCTGATGTCTTGAGTGGCATCAACGATGATTGCTTGCCCATTTCTTAAGAGCGAAGGCGCCAGTTTTCTTTAGTTCAGTCAATTTTTGGACGAGATGTCAGAACTCGTCAACTCCATCGCAGCTCGTTGCCAGGTCGTCGACGTACATATCCGACAACACTCTGTCAGTCAGCGCGTCAATGTTCCCGCAGCCCTGCGCATGTTGTCTCACCGCCTGCATGGCCATGAATGGAGAGAACGTGAGGCTGAATCCCACCCACGTTATTGGATAGACTTTCACGGGGGCTCCGCAGTCCCTTTCCTGCCATAGCAAACGGCAGACGTCCCGATCTTCCAGACGCAATCTGACCTGCAGTTTCATCTTTTCAATGTCTGCCTACGGCGCGATCCTGGATCGGCGGAACCGGAGGAGCACGGCGACCAAGTCGGGTTGCAACCTCGGTCCTGGGTCGAGACAGTTGTTTAAGAATGTCCCGTTCCATTCTCCAGAACCGTCGAACACGAGCTGACACTTTATCTTACCTTGATTGTGTTGGTAGACGGCATGATGGGGCAGGTACCAAGTTCTTTCTGGCGGACCTGATGTTCCATCCACTTTTTCTGCCTATCCACGGTCAAGGTAGTCACTGAGTACTCCTGGTCCTTCTCAGCACCCCGTTTCAACTGCCGTCTCAACGCTCTCAATCGCCACATGGCGACCTCGCGGTTGTCCAACGCAGGTTCCATCGCACGCATGGAAGGTTTCCATTCCATGCACGGAAGGTTCAATTGCTTGCCAGGTCATCGTAAATTTCAAATACCGGCCTCGGATCCCCTGCAGGCAGCCTCTTCAATTCATTTAGCTGCTGCTGATGGTAGAATGCATAGGCATCTACTCGGCAGCCCTCTGCATGCTCACCGGTTCTGATGACTTCTGTGGCATCAAGGTTAGTATAGAGCTTACTAGAACAACCTCTCGATCCCTAAATTGGAAACGAAATTGCAGGCTCATGATACTACACAATAATAACAACATGCTATAATAAAATAATTCTGCTTACTGATGCACATATCCAACATTTGTCATTGCGATTCGTCTGCTTGAGGGTGTAACACCTTCCTCTGTACACCAATTTTTGTTAGTTCCTTTGAGTAAAAACAAACTGAATTTCATCACTCTCCATTAACAACTTTCAAATACGAGGCACAGAATTTCACGGAGAACCAGAGAAATAAATTTAACGGTTTTGCACTCCGTTTTAAATAACCATTTTGCAACCATTAAATAGCTTATGCACCGTTCCGGTTGATTTGTCTAGCTCAGTTAGCTGTGTCATGCTTTATGCCCTGCAGCATTTTACTTCTAGCTTCACAGTGTACTTCTCGTTTACTCCAGTATTAGTAATAATGTAATCCATTTCCGCGTCCATTTTCTGTTCACTGCCGTCCAGTCCAGAAAGCTGTATCCATCAGAATTTCAGCAGGCAAATGTCAGATGATAATATCTGATCATGTTTCGCTCCTCAGCTAATAACCCTCGAATGCTATACACTGAACTCAAACGCAATACCAAAAAGGAAAATAAATTTGACGGTTTAAATTCCATCTTAAATAATCATTTTGAAACAACTCTTAGTTTTCATTTCTCATCTTATCTACAATTGAAGATTAACTTGTGATATTAAATCAGATATTATCATCTGACATTTGCCTGCTGAAATTCTGATGGATACAGCTTTCTGGACTGGACGGCAGTGAACAGAAAATGGACGCGGAAATGGATTACATTATTACTAATACTGGAGTAAACGAGAAGTACACTGTGAAGCTAGAAGTAAAATGCTGCAGGGCATAAAGCATGACACAGCTAACTGAGCTAGACAAATCAACCGGAACGGTGCATAAGCTATTTAATGGTTGCAAAATGGTTATTTAAAACGGAGTGCAAAACCGTTAAATTTATTTCTCTGGTTCTCCGTGAAATTCTGTGCCTCGTATTTGAAAGTTGTTAATGGAGAGTGATGAAATTCAGTTTGTTTTTACTCAAAGGAACTAACAAAAATTGGTGTACAGAGGAAGGTGTTACACCCTCAAGCAGACGAATCGCAATGACAAATGTTGGATATGTGCATCAGTAAGCAGAATTATTTTATTATAGCATGTTGTTATTATTGTGTAGTATCATGAGCCTGCAATTTCGTTTCCAATTTAGGGATCGAGAGGTTGTTCTAGTAAGCTCTATACTAACCTTGATGCCACAGAAGTCATCAGAACCGGTGAGCATGCAGAGGGCTGCCGAGTAGATGCCTATGCATTCTACCATCAGCAGCAGCTAAATGAATTGAAGAGGCTGCCTGCAGGGGATCCGAGGCCGGTATTTGAAATTTACGATGACCTGGCAAGCAATTGAACATTCCGTGCATGGAATGGAAACCTTCCATGCGTGCGATGGAACCTGCGTTGGACAACCGCGAGGTCGCCATGTGGCGATTGAGAGCGTTGAGACGGCAGTTGAAACGGGGTGCTGAGAAGGACCAGGAGTACTCAGTGACTACCTTGACCGTGGATAGGCAGAAAAAGTGGATGGAACATCAGGTCCGCCAGAAAGAACTTGGTACCTGCCCCATCATGCCGTCTACCAACACAATCAAGGTAAGATAAAGTGTCAGCTCGTGTTCGACGGTTCTGGAGAATGGAACGGGACATTCTTAAACAACTGTCTCGACCCAGGACCGAGGTTGCAACCCGACTTGGTCGCCGTGCTCCTCCGGTTCCGCCGATCCAGGATCGCGCCGTAGGCAGACATTGAAAAGATGAAACTGCAGGTCAGATTGCGTCTGGAAGATCGGGACGTCTGCCGTTTGCTATGGCAGGAAAGGGACTGCGGAGCCCCCGTGAAAGTCTATCCAATAACGTGGGTGGGATTCAGCCTCACGTTCTCTCCATTCATGGCCATGCAGGCGGTGAGACAACATGCGCAGGGCTGCGGGAACATTGACGCGCTGACTGACAGAGTGTTGTCGGATATGTACGTCGACGACCTGGCAACGAGCTGCGATGGAGTTGACGAGTTCTGACATCTCGTCCAAAAATTGACTGAACTAAAGAAAACTGGCGCCTTCGCTCTTAAGAAATGGGCAAGCAATCATCGTTGATGCCACTCAAGACATCAGAACCGGTGAGCATTCAGAGGGCTGCCGAGTAGAAGCCCATGTATTCCACAATCAACAGCAGCTGAATGAATTGAAGCGGCTGGTTGCAGGGCATCCGAGGCCGGTATTTGAAATTTACGATGAGCTGGCAAGCAATGCCTCCATCAGCCTAGAAACTGCCGCGCATTTTCCAACGTGGGAGCACACCCGGAACACAATGTTTTACAGCCGTTCGAAGGGATACTCACGAATTCCGGCCAGGCGACAGGATCTGCGATTTACTGCTGAGCAGACGACAACGAAATACGGAGCGGAATTTTTAATGTATCATTTGCCGACCAATGATATATTAATTTTTGCCGACGAGACTGGTGTGAGGCTGTTGGGTCAGAGTAACTTTTGGTGCGTTGATGGGACGTTTTAGCTTGTCCCCTGTTGGTACCAACAGTTGTTTAGCCTTCATATGTTCCTGAGGCGTAAACTGCTGCCCGTCGTATATTGTTTGTCTGTTAGGAAAGATCTGCCAACGTATAGCCGGATATTTGAAGTGCTCCCTTCTACAGCGGATGAACGGCGTTCAACTTGAACCGGCAAAATTTGTGTGCGATTTCGAAACAGTCTTGATCACGGCAATTCAAGGCAACTTTCCCAACACCCGCGTGCAGGGTTGTTTCTTAAACTTTTGCCAAGCTGTGCTTCAGCAGGTCGGCCGGCTTGGCTTAAGAAATGATTATATTAATAATCAGGAGATATGAAAAAAGGTTAAAATGCTGATGGCATTGGCATTTTTGCCGGTGCACCTTGTACCCGCGGGTTTCGAAATCATAAATGTTGGGACGTCGGGTCAACTGGAAGCCTTGTTCCAATATTTCCAGCAAGAGTGGCTTCCGGCCACAAAGAGTAAGCTTTGGAACGTTCATGGTGTGTCTGTGAGGACCAACAACCATCTGGAAGGTTGCAACAGCCGCATGAACAAAAGAGCACGAAAGCACCACCTAGGGTTTCATCAGTTTTTGAAACTTATCCTTGATGAACACGGTAAGACTGAGACGGTGGTGCTGCAAATAGATGATGGCTATACGTATGGAAGGGGCTCCGTAAGACGTAGCGCAGCTAACGGAGTCCAGCAGCGACGAGTAGCTGCGGTTACGTGTAGATTGCTTTATAATGAAATTAGTGTTGAGCATCTTTTGAATGCAATAGCGTATCATACTCCTGAACCACTACTATTATAGTACTTTTGCACTGCTTATTACTGTTGTATATATTTCATTCAATGTTGTTGTATATATATTTTTATTCCTTATGATTGTATAGTTTGACTTTGTCTTGTAATGTAAATATTGTATTATAGTTCACGCTTGTTTGTTGTTGATCGTATTTCTTGTTCGTTATTGTTGATTCTTATTTATTGTTGGTTATGGTTAATTCTTATTTATTGTTGGTTATTGTTGATTTTAATTGCTTGTTAGTTGTTGTTGATCCTTATTGATTGTTGCTGGAACATGATGCTGTATACTATACATTTGCATTGTAGAATAGTAGGTATACTATGCACACATGTAGCGAAACGCAGAAATGTTTCCGTGCAAAGCAGTCTGCTGATTGATGACTAATGATTTTTATTGCTTTTGTGCTTTAATTGATTGAGAGGGCTGTTAGTATGATTCGCTGGGGTAGAACTGATTTCCCCAGTAACTCAGTCTAGTTTTTTTGCGGTAAAATTTTATTGGTTGCTGCTTTGACGCGCACCTAAATATCATTTGTTGTCACTCCTCTGCATTTTATTTGTCAAATATTATTTCATTGCATTTATCAAATTTTATTTCTAACCTTTTGACTTTTTTAATAAAAATTCTGTTGTTCTCAGACTGAGAAAAGCAAGAGAATGAAATTACAATAAAAACATAAGAAAAACATAACAAAACAATACAATACAGGAATATAATATCATAAAGATAGCTAATAATAGAAATAGAAATAATAAAAGTGAAGCAGGAAGTAATATTAACTATAAAGAAACTAAGTAAACATAATTTTTAAGCATAAATTCCAGGTTTTTTTCTAATTTTTAATGAGTAGAACTGATTTTTTAAAGGGAACGTTGCCTGCTTTCTCACATTTAAATAAATGGTTGTCGCTCTGAGAAGTTCCATTTGTTAAGTATTCGTTTTCTATCAGTGGTAAGTTTTCTAATTCAAGGTTTTACTGTTTTTAATTTATGTAATCATGGCAACGTGGTTGATAATTTTTTTTAATTTTATGATTTTGCGCATTTAATATTTCTCGAGAAATTCAAATTTCTTTTTATTGATATAAAAAGGGAGATGCTGTTCATATAGACGGAGCGCAACATTAAATGGTGCGAAACAAATAAATTGATAAAAAGCGAACTTTAAAAAAACAGATATCCTGGTCGGTTCCATTTACTGCTTTTTTTCTGTTAGCATCATCAAAGTGCTTTACCTTCATCACGCCGGTGCATAAATACCGCTCAAAAAATGTCAATCAACATTTGCTTTGCTTGTCAGATAAATCACGTTTTAACTAGCCATTAAACGAGATCTATGCACAAGATGCTTTTCCGTTTGTCAGAAATTGTTCTGATGCAGTAGCTAAAGGCGATTTTAATACAATGGAAAAATCAACAAATGATGAGCTCCCCACAACTGCAGCTATTCAGCTAAAACTATGAGTAGTGGTTGCTGAATGTTAGCATCGAAATTCTTTTCTGATTTTGCCTGAATGTTCTCTAAAAATATTTCTAGCTTGCAAAAGAATTTAATCTTTCCAATCTTTCTTTCGCTCCTGTTCACAAGAATTATTGTTTGTCTACTTGTTTCATTTAAATAAAAAAATCTGCAATACTGCTTACAAATAAAGAAAAATTTATTTACATTTTTGGTGTAAATTGCAAAGTTTGTTCTTCAACATCTTTCAACGCAATCTTTCAATTCAACATACCATTGGCATTTGCAATTTTCCAAAGTGTATTTCAATGATAACGATATGTATAAACATTCAGCATCAAATTTAAACCAATTTACAATTGAACGCATCAATTATTTACGTAAAGATATTTTGCCACGTAAACATACATAACGTAAAATGATTTACAACATAAAAGTACTGAAAAAAAAATAAATTTCAACGTTCAAGAAAATACCATCTTACAAAAATTCAAATTTTGACCATCACTGTTGCATGTCAACTTAAGTAAATCATTTACTATGTCATACTGTTATTAATCAAATAATAATAAATTATTGTGCAAAATGAAGCCCATTCTGAATGGATCGTTTCAAAATATTCATACTTAAAGTAGCTCTGCGCCATCGCATTCATTACACTCGATGTGTACGCTAGGGGCGGGCTACTTTGAACTCATCCGCATTCCATTTGTTCCAAACTCCGCCCCCTTTTTCTGATTGGCTGTACGCTGATAGGTTGCACGCGATTGAACGGTAATTGGCTAATGACTTCTACGATTTTATTAGCTAATCATTATGATAAGTGATTGGGTTAATAAATTTACCATTTGATTAGCTATTAAGCTTTGATCAAGGTTTGGGTGATTGTTGATTATCTACTCTTTACCTTATATGGGTGCATTCCATTAAATTACCTTATATGGGCATAAAGAAACATTTACTACTTGAAGAAAAAGCTTTTTAAGATATGGTGTTAGCTATCTTTTATTTCGTTAAAGAAATTATAACAATAACAAAGTTCATATGGTCCAAACTAATGTTTAACATCTTTACATTTGCATATTCTTTGTGTATGTTGTTAAGAAGAACATTTAACAAAATGTCTTGCAATATTCGAATATGGCTTTAAATAAGTGGTTATCTTAGTCAATAACATTAATGATTCTTCAGTGTTACATTTCATTGTTCACGTAATAAATTGCTTTTATAATTTTATTTCTTCACATCTGTGCTAATCAGCAGACTGCTTTGCACAGAAACATTTCTGCTTTTCGCTACATGTATGCATAGTATACATAGTATACTACAATGCAAATGTATAGTATACAGCATCATGTTCCAGCAACAATCAATAAGGACCAACAACAACTAACAAGGAATGAAAATCAACAATAACCAACAATAAATAAGAATCAACAATAACGAACAATAAATAAGATCAACAACAAACAAGGGTGAAATATAATACAATATATACAGTCAGTACAATATATACAATCAGTACAATATATACAATATATGACAAACACAAACTATACAATCATAAGGAATAAAAATATATACAACAATAGTGAATGAAATATATGCAACAATAATAAACAGTGCAAAAGTACTATAATCGTAGTGGTTCAGGAGTATGATACGATATTTCACTGAAAAAATGCTCAACAGTAATTTCATTATGAACCAATTTACTCGTAAGCGCAGCTACCCGTCGCTGCTGGACTCCGTAAGCTGCGCTACGTCCTACAGAGCCCCTTCCATGCGTATAGCCATCATCTATTTGCCGCACCACCGTCTCAGTCTTACCCTGTTCATCAAGGATAAGTTGTAAAAACTGTTAAAACCCCTGGTGGTGCTTTGGTGCTCTTTTGTTCATGCGGCTTTGCCAACCTTCCAGATGGTTGTTGGTCCGCACAGACACACCATGAACGTTCCAAAGCTTAATTTTTGTGGCCGGAAGCCACTCTTGCTGGAAATATTGGAACAAGGCTTCCAGTTGACCCGACGTCCCAACATTTATGATTTCGAAACCCGCGGGTACAAGGTGCACCGGCAAAAATGCCAATGCCATCAGCATTTTAACCTTTTTTCATATCTCCTGATTATTAATATAATCATTTCTTAAGCCAAGCCGGCCGACCTGCTGAAGCACAGCTTGGCAAAATTGGAAGAAACAACCCTGCACCTGGGTGTTGGGAAAGTTGCCTTGAATTGCCGGGATCAAGGCTGTTTCGAAATCGCACAGAAATTTCGCCGGTTCAAGTTGAACGCCAGGTTCTTCCGCTTTAGAATGGAGCACTTGAAATATCCGGCTATACGTGGGCAGATCTTTCCTAACAGTCAAACCATACAAGACAGGTAGCTGTTTACCACTTAGGAACACATGAAGGGTAAAGAACTGCTGGTACCAGGAGGGGAGAATCTTAAACGTCCCATCCCCGCACCAGGAGTTACACTGAGCCAGCAGTTTCAAACCATCCTCGGTGGCAAAAATTAATATCATTGGTCGGCGAATGATACATTGAAAATTGCGCACCGGATTTCGTTGTCGTCTGCTCGGCAGAAAGCCGCAGATCCTGTCGCCTGGCCGGAAGTCGTGGGTATCTCTTCGAATGGCTGTGGTACATTGTGTTCCGGGCCTGCTCCCATGTTGGAAAATGCGCGGCAGTTGTTAGGCTGGTGGAGGCGTTGCTTGCCAGATCATCGTAAATTTCTAATACCGGCCTCGGGTCCCCTGCAGCCAGCCTCTTCAATTCATTTAGCTGCTGCTGATGGTAGAATGCATAGGCATCTACTCAGCAGCCCTCTGCATGCTCACCGGTTCTGATGACTTCTGTGGCATCAAGGTTAGTATAGAGCTTACCAGAACATCCTCTCGATCCCTAAATTGGAAACGAAATTGCAAGCTCATGATACTACACAGTAATAACAACATGCTATAATAAAATAATTCTGTTTACTGATGCACATATTCAAGATTTGTCATTGCGATTCGTCCGCTTGAGGGTGTAACACCTTCCTCTGTACACTACTTTTTGTTGTTTCCTTTGAGTAGAAACAAACTGTATTTCATCACTCTCCATTAATAACAACTCTCAAATGCGAAGCACACAGGTACACGGTAAACAGGGGAAATAAATTTAACGGTTTTGCACTCCGTTTTAAATAACCATTTTGCAATCATTAAATAGCTTATGCACCGTTCCGGTTGCTTTGTCATGCTCAGTTAGCTGCGTCATGCTTTATGCCCAGCAGCATTTTACTTCCTGCTTCATAAGTGTACTTCCGCTTACTCCAGTATTAGTAATAACGGAATCCATTTCCGCGTCCATTTTCTGTTCATTGCCGACCAGTCCGGAAAGCCGTATCCATCACAATTTCAGCAGGCAAATTTCAGATGATAATATCTGATTTTGTTTTGCTCCTTAGCTAATAACCCTCGAATGCTAAGCACTGAACTCAAACGAAAGGCCAAAAAAGAAAATAAATTTGATGGTTTAAATTCCATTTTAAATAATCATTTTGAAACAACATTTAGTTTTCATTTCTCATTTTATCTACAATTGAAGAACAACTTCTATTGATATTTCTGTGGCACCTATGCCTTTTGTTGATGTTGAGAGAAGATTATTAATCACACACAAATGGCGCACATATGCTGATATCAAAGTGTACGATGTCCACTGCAAAGTGAATTTGAAGCAGCTTCAAGTGCTTTTGAGATTGGTTGGTGCTGCTCATGGTTTTGAAGTGCTTCACTTTTATTTATCCATGCCAATGAAAAAATACTGTTCAAAAGAAATGTCAGCCAACAGGTGCTTTCACTTGTAATATAAATTACCTTCTTAGCTAACAATTAAATGAGATTTATGCCTAATGTTCTTTCCTGTTTGTCAGATATTGTTCTCATGAAGGCTAGTTGAAGGCTATTCAAGTACAAAGGGAAAACGTAAAATTGATGAATTGTCTACAGCTTCAGTATTCAGCTAAAACTGAGATTGGTGGTTGCTGAATGATAGCATCGAAATACTTTACTGATTTTGCCTACATGTATAATGCATCGAATGCCTGAATGAATGCATCAACATGTATAAAAATACATATATGGATGTTTTGCAACAAAAGAAACTTTGCAAATATTAAAGTAAAATTCTTGATTTGCAAATAAGAAACATTTAAATAGAACACTCCCAGTAAAATCAAGAAGTTAATCAGATGCTAACAATTTAGTAGTTGTCACTCCTTGGTATAGCTTCAAAGCTGCAACTGTGAACAATTTGCTAATTGTGCATTTTCACTTTGCATTAAAATCGTCTTTACCATCATACGTGATGTGATGAGAAAAGCGAAGAGTGTTTGACAAAGGCATATGCGTTTAATCATGCGTAAAATTAAATGAAATTGCGAGCTAACACGTAACGTTAGCATTAGTGCCATTTGTAACCCGGAAATTGGATGTGTTGCTATAACGTTCCAGATTTTTCAAACAGATTATTCAATATTCTGAATTACACCCGGAAGTTAACATCCAATCTTGATAACTTTCAACAAGCAGCAAATTTATTTACAAACAGTCAGAGAAGATTTATATATCAAGAGGGAAATCTGTACTAGACCGTTGTTGGCTGTTCATTACTGTTGTTGTTGCTGCTGTTGGCTAGTGAAAAATGAAAATCACTATTTAACTTATTTTTGTATTGTTTTTCTGAATTATTACGATCTCATTTGATATAAGGTCACTTTTATACAATAAAATATAGAATAATGATAAAAATTATTTTCGGGAATGCTGATGATGAAAAAATATAAACTTCACCACAAATAATATATTTTTATGAACAAAATTTCAATGAATGACAAAATAAAAATTTGGAGTTCGCTCCTGTTCATAAGAGCTATTGTTTTTCTTCTTGTTTCATTTAAATAAAAAATAAAATCTGGAACTTTGTTTAAAATAGAAATTTGTGGTTATACATTTTGTGTAAATTGTATTTGATTTCTCTTTCAATATCTGAAGTAAACCGACTATTGGGTTGACTAAACATTCAACTTGAAATTCATGTATTACTATGGTTCTACATTCCAGATCAGAAATATCTATTGCATTTCGAAATGTGTTTATCAAACAAAACTGAAAGCAAAGAAAATTATTTTTTTTGCTCTGTTGTCATCATAAAAAGTCACTTCATGTCAAACTATGAAAACAAAGAATGACTTTGATAAACACATTTATTTAACATCTCTTTGTTCAGCTCTCTTCAGGCTGTTCATTTGTTGCTTCTGTATTTCTGTAGAATAATGTAATTGAATAAAAAAGATATTTAATTTGTAAAGAACAAAACAGTCAATTCTATTTTTCATTCATTTCTTTTATAACGTTTAATGAATGAATTACAGTTTTATTTTATTGAATTTTCTATGCATCGAAAAACTGCAGAAAATGATAAATGCTAGCAATTTAATCCCCAATGCTTATCAATAGCTTGTGCTATTTTCCGTGTCGTAGGTTTGAGATGTTTTCAAATGATGAGAATAAATAATAATTTCAGTTTGTATCTCAAAGAACCAACATAAGCCAATACACAAAGGGAGATGCCACACGCTCAAGTGCACAAATCATAATGACAAATACGGCTTGAGAATAAACATACAAACAATGGCTTAATGTAGCACATTATTATTGTAATATTATAGACAATCCATTTTTTGAATATAATGATTAGATTGTTGCCGTGGCATAATGTCTACAAGTTTAGAAATGGACTTTTTCCACGTTATCATTGTATTGGCCATCTTGCCCATGGTATATATTGTAATAAAGTTATGATTTGTTTGTTGTTGTAAAATGGAAATTTCTTTGCTATACATTTGCTTAGTTCTGAAGCGCTTATATCGAATAGCAGAAAAGTTTCTGTGAATACCGTCTGTTGATCAGCATAAATATGAAGAAGCAAAATGCCAAAGAAAACATACAATAATAAAATTAAGCAATAAGATAATCTTTTGTAAACAGTGAAATGTAAAACCCAAAAGCTCTTTAAAAGCATCATTTGCAAAGTCTAAAAACAAATATGCACAGTTCCACGTTATAACTAAAAGCTTTTTCTTTAAAAAATGGTAAATGATTATTTATGCTCATATAAGGTAATTTAATGGAATGCACTCATATATGGAAGAGAGTAGATAAACAACAATCACCCAATCCTTGATCACAGCTGAATAGCTAATAAAATGGCATTGTTATTCATCCAATCACTTATCACAATAATTAGCTAATGAAATAGCAGAAGTCATTAGCCAATCACCGAACAATGCCCCTACAACCAATCAGCGGCCAGCCAATCACAAAAATGTGCCGAATTTTCGCGGATGAGTCCAGACTAAACCCATGCAAATGATTTTTTTAAAAAACCACTTTTATGTATGCTTTTTGGAATTGAAAAATGTTTAAAAATCATCTTTATCAGAAATTGAAAAAACTTCATACTGTTAAAAATGAATTTAATAATTTACCGTGGTGATCGGTTGTTTCTGTGAGAGTTATGAATGTGACGGGCTTTTAATTATGTCAGGTTTCTTCATTTTTTGCTGCCTCTGTTGTCGTAGATAGGGTCTTGGGCATTGTACAATAAATGCACCATAGAACTGAACGTAAGCAATACCAACCTTAAAAAGTGTAGAATGTAATGAGCAAGCCACGAGCAGGAGAGTGTCACAAACTAACGCACAAACGTGCAACCACACTCACCAACAAATGGTCTTCATGTTCATGATGCAGTTCATAACGGTCGATAACCAATGGACGCCGCCACATGATGGACGGATAAACAGCTCGATGTTGACAGCAGGCGCACCAATTGCTGCATCCATTCACTTTCCGTGACTAATCGATGGGCAGTAGCGTGTTGGCCGTTTGACTCTAACCGTCAGCTGCGCCTTTTTTTTTGTTGTGAAGCAGAGCTGGGACATGCTGGTTTTCGTTATGATAGACCACTGACAAGGAAAAGTGAGTCGAACGGTGGTTTCGTCTCCGTGGTCATATTGTCCGTACGGCTGCTGCCGTTCCTGCTGTCACTTGCTTCCTAGTTCGCGTTTTACCGATGAAATTCTCTTATTAAAAAGAGACAAAAATACAATAATGATTTGAAAATACCAACAAGGATCCCTATTGATCCGTCAGTATATGCCAAGAACTACCTATAACACTTCCCTCACTGCAAACCCAACCCATGCTACCGTATTCCTTCCATGATCTTCAAGTATTAATCTGCTTACGGTAACTTCATTCTTCTTCCTCATCTTGCTCTACAGTTATTGCCACGCCTTGGCCTGCGTCCGCTACTCTACTTCCCCGGTCATGCAGCGCACGTCCGCTGCTCACCGTCCCCTGTGCAAATAAAAAATCGCAACCACGCTGGTCGACGCGCGCTTCTCTTATTTCTCCCTACTTTCCACGTCTCAGCGTTCTGCTGCCATTCGAGGAATAGTTTCAGGCGGTCGAAATGGACCACCATATGGTCCCTTCTCTCACAGACCTTGTTTAGCATGTACCTATTGCAGTCCAACATTTTTGTTGGGAAAAACATTCTCCTGACCTTTAGTCTTCAGCAAGTTAAGCGGAAGCGCCAGCCCACGATAGAGCTGCGCGTCAGAGCGTGGCGCTGTGACGTCATTTTTGCATGTATATGAGAATGGGTTATAAAATTTTACTTCCACTTTTCACTTCCGCGCATAACTGCGTTGCATGCTGTTCACTTTGGTAGTTTATGCTTAGTAAAATTCATCAATTTTCTACACCAAATATGGTCCTTCTTAGTGAGCTCCTAACTTCGGGTAACTGCAGCCACCCTGGTCGCCCGGTTCGTACACATGTCCGTGCGCATGCTTATTCTTCCATACCTTTTGTCAGGACATCTAGAGTCCTGCTTTTTTTCAATCTGCGTCGAACAGTTGCTCCAGTTTGTGGCGCAAGCGTTGGAAGAACAACCCTTTGGTTTTCTCCTGCGCGCCGTGTGGAACACCGTATATCAAACCCACTGTTAGTTTCAGCTCCCTGCTGAATATTATCCGGCAGGGTGAACCCCAGTGGTATGGAGGACGTTGGGCCGTTACGTGAGAAGCACCGGATCGAGATGGACATTCCAGTCCATCAGCTGGTGAGTGGACACTTTCCATGTTCATCCTCTCCGCTAGAGCCTAAGAATGTGGGTGGTACACCGTGGTCCTGCTCTTAGTTGCGACAGCAGGGAGAATTTGAAACCACGTAATGTGGTGCAAAGCGTCCCAGTGCATCAGCCACGTCCTTTTGAATAAAGGAGCTCTTTGAACCAGGGTCAAGAAGGCAATAGATAGTCATGCATTGTCCAACCTTTCAGAAAGCACGTTCTGTAGGCGGATTTGATGAGCTCATCCACTAGCGGTCAGCATCCAGCTCTAAGACTTCAGTGGCTCAGATGACATGTCCTGGGACGGCTACTGCAGCGGGTGCAGAGGCCCATGATGATGACCCCCACATCCAGACATTGAACATTTTCAGCTCACTTTGCAAACTCTTGCCTGGTGGCCATTCTGAAATCACCAAATGCAAAACTTACTCTTGACTGCCATGCTGGGCGTCTGAACGTCTGTCTTCCGTAACTCTGTACAATTGGCAGCGTCGCGGGCATCCTTACAGAATGGACAGCTGCTGATGATTGCCAGGTGCCGCACGGTTATAGAACCTTTGCGGTTGGTTTTGCCTCTCTGGTGGGTTCAGTGCAGCTCTTGGCACCTGGTCCTGCTTCTTTCTGTCTCATTTCATACTGCTTGACAATCCGTCTTCCACCTGAGATGGCAGCCGCTGCACGCATCGCTGCAGCCTTAACCTGAGCGAAGTCAAGAAATTCTCACAGGTTGTTCTCAACGCCTGACCCTGACTGCACATGGATGTCGCACGCAAAGCAAGTATTTCAGGAAATCTTTCCGCTAGAAGCGGCAGGAAGGCTTCGCTTACAGTCATTTCTCCTGACGATGGATCCTTCTCCAGGGAGTTCAGGCATCAGAGGTGTCGCGTGATCTCATCTACCTGGCATGAATACCATTCCCTGAGTCAGTGCAAAGTTTACATCCCAAAGTGCTTTCACGTGTTTCTGAACTATGACATCCGTACGTCCAAAACGTGTCTTCAACAATTCGACGACGTGTGGATAATTCACGCCAGAACTCAGCATGATTTTTTTCATCAGGCTCACCGGATGGGCTCGAAAGCAAGTTCACGAATTTCAAGGAGTGGTCCAAGTACTTCTGACGATGAACACTTGCCTGGAAACGGTTCCAGAACGTCGTGAATTTGAGCCCCCTGCTGGAAAACGCTGGCATCCTCAGTTCCAGAAGCTTTCCATTCACCTCTGGCTTGCTGCTACTGCGGAGGTTGAGGTCTTTGGATATGGCACTCTGAATCCTTTGTGCGTATGTATCCCACTGAGTGACCTCTTGGTTTCATTCCCAGTCCGTGAGAACCTCTTCCAACTATAGGTGCACCTCTAACGCGGTGTCACGGAACGCCATCACTTCTTCGAGTGGTTTCCGGATGTTAGCAGGATGCGACGCATTTTCACAGAGTTGTATCAGTTGATCAACCATGCCATGAAATTTCGCCCTTTGAACTTCTACTTTATGCACCACCGTCTTGGCCTTCATAATTAATCGACTTGAACCATAACGTATGTGATTCTGAGTAGATTTCTCTTTGCCTATTGCCAAGAATCCGGCTCAGAGGACCAGAATGTAGTGAGCAAAAATACAGGTTCACTCGCTCGCAATCACAGTGGACTATAAATTTCATATTGAAAAGCGGAGAAGTCAATTACGCCAGGCTTTTCTTATGTCAGATTTCCTCACTTTCTGCTGTCTCTGTTGTCGTAGTGAGGTCCTGGGCATTGCACAATAAATGCACCATAAAACGCAAGGTATAGGAACTTAAAAAAGTGTACAATAAAATGAGCAACGCCCGAGCAGGAGACAAACTAACACACACAGACGCATTCACACTCACCAACAAATAGTCTTCTCATTCAGGATGCAAGTCATAGCGATCGATAACTGATGGACCCCACCACATGACAAATGAAAGAACAGCTGGATGTTGACAGCAGGCACACCAATTGCTGCATCCATTCAGTTTCCGTGACTAATCGATGGACAATAGCGTATTGGTCATTTGACTCTAACCGTCAGCTGAGTCCTTTTTTTGTTGTGAAGCAGGGCTGGGCATGCTGGTTTTCGTTATCATATACTATATTACAGGGAAAATGCAGGTTCACTCGCTCGCAATCACAGTGGACTGTAAATTTCATATTGAAAGGCGGGAAAGTCAATTACATTTCACACTCCAACCTTACCGTGTTGCACTGACTTCCGTCATGATAAGCGTCAATCAAAATTCGATCAAGGGCCGACACATTTTATACACAAAGAATAATAGTAAGCCACAGACAATAAGGCAAAGAAAACATTCAGTATAGCACAAACACAAGCAGTCACACAAAGATAGGAAACTTCCAAACAAACTGAAAAAACACACAGTCTCCTCAATACTAATGCGCAGGTTCCTTCACGTTGATGAGTGAATCCTCTTTTCTGCACGACTGTTTAATTTTGTTGGTTAAATGAATTTTGTAATGAGCACTATGAAAATTAAGAAGCGGTGATAATATGTTAATTCTAGTATTTTTTAAAATTCAGACGTAACCGCAAGTGATTAAACATCCCTGATTAGTAAATTGTACTTTCGGCAGTTAGACTACAGTAAAACATTTTCACACATTTTACTTACTATTGTTTTACCCAACCAACAACCATTTTGCCTACGACTATACATCTTCAGTCAACGAACACCAAGCAAACCACTTTCAACCATGAACATTTCCCTTGGAATTTTGCTTAAATAATCAAAAATCAAGAATTAGGTCAAAGTGCTCATTCAAATGCTATTGGTTCTTGCGTATAAATTTCAAAACCTTACTGTGAAACGCTATTGGCTATTTTCCCCTTGGTTTTAGTATAAAAGCTCTCTTTAGATATTGCATTTTAATCTTGACGTTTCAGCCGTTAGGAGTAACTAATAGTTAAAGTAGTTAAAAGCATGAAGAAAGGTGTCAAAGCACAGAAAGCGGCAAGGTCTGGTGATCACAAACGACGTCATCCCAGGAAAAAATCGTTCGCTAGTTACATCTACAAGGTTTTGAAGCAAATTCATCCTTATATTGGTATCAGCAACAGGGCGATGTCAATCATGGACAGTTTTGTTTATGACATTTTTGATCGCCTTGCCGTTGAGGCGAGTCGTCTTGCCAACTACAGTCAGCGCACAACGATCACTTCACGGGAAATTCAAGCGGCTGTCCGTTTGCTTTTGCCTGGTGAACTTAGCAAACATGCAGTCAGCGAAGGTACCAAAGCAATTAGCAAGTACATGAATGGAAAGTAAACTATGATACCAGCATATTTAAGGAAATAATAAAAACCCAACGGTCCTTTTCAGGACCACATTTATTTTTACTCAAATCAATAAAATTCAATAAATAAAACTATACTTTTGTTGAGATTTGTTTTTCACCTACACAAAGTAAATTTTTACCAGTTTACCTAAATTTTTAAGCATTAATGGGATATTGTAAAAAATTGTTTATAAAAAAACATTTGAAATTTATTGTTAAAAACTGTCAGCTAAAAGAGGCAAGATGAAACCTGCATCACAACTTGTTTGCCGCCTTTTTCCCCTACCAATCATTTTTGAAAATCTAGTTGACCAATTACAGTTCAAGGTCAATTGCAGTTATGTGTATAAAGGAGTGAATATTTATTTTGCCATCAGTTGAGTACTTTCGAGTGAAAATGGCGCGTACAGCAAGCCGCTCGCAAAAATACTGGTGGAAAAGCCCCCCGTAAGCAGTTGGCCACTAAAGCGGCTCGGATGATTGCCCCCAATGTTGATAGAGTGAAGAGACTACATCGCTATCGTGCAAAAACAGTGGCTCTTCATGAAATTCGCCGTTATCAAAAAAGTACAGAGCTGTTGATCAGTAAGCTGCCATTTCAGCGTTTGGTTCGGGAAGTTGCTCAAGACTACAAAACTGAGTTGCAATTCCAATCTTCAGCATTTTTTGCTTTACAAGAAGCGGCTGAAGCTTACCTGGTCAGCCTGATCGAAGACACAAACTTGTGTGCTATTCACGCAAAACGTGTCACCATTATGCCAGTCACCAGTTGGCTCATCGTACACGGGGTAAACGCGCCTAACTTTGTTACGACTATTTTGTTCATAGCCCATCGGTCCTTTCCAGGACCACTTCAATCTGTTTTCCTAAGCTACATTCCATTGACGAAACATCACTTTGTTAATAAATGAAATATTTAAATGAATTTAAATTCTAAATTTGTTCAAAATAATGATGATCATTTTTATAAACATTCCATAATAATACTGTTTTCGAATTTTATTTTTTAATATTTAATTTCATGTGAATTTCATCATTATATATGATAAATGTTTTTGAAAACAATTGTTATTGTTATTTTATTGTACCACATTAAAGCAATACAATAGGAGAGTAAAAACCTGTGTTGAGAATAATTAGGTTCATGATTCTCAAGTCCAATACAACCGCGCAAGACAGCTGAGTATAGCTAACTGAGTCGCTGGCTCTTATCAGGCTTAAAAGAAGTTGCTGTAATTCGAGAATAGCAAAACAAGCATTTTATTTATTCAGGGATGACCAACACAGAGCAGGAAGAGTCAGACACACTCCCACTCGAAACGGTCAAAGCAATCAAGCATTCACACGTCACCAACACACACACGATCACGTTGCTCACTCTTGCGTTTATGTGTTAACACGCGACTCTGACGTCACAACCAACCAACGAACCTTCAGGTTACGGTAGCAGTTCAGATTATCAGGCTCAAGCGAAAGTGTTTTTAACTACCTATTTCCGCCTTCTTTTTTTACAATGAATTTCATTGGTTCATAGTCTGATACGTTCTAGGTTTGGTACTACTCGGTCCCGTTTTTCTCTTATTGGCCTTTGCCCACGCTATTTTATTGGACCGTGAAATCTTTGTCGTATTGGTTTTCATTTTATTGGGCCGTGAAGTCTTTGACGTATTGGTTCTACTTGTCCAATTGCTCATTGATTCAAACTCTTCAGTTGTGATTAGCTGTAATATTTTTCATTTCATTAGTTCAAATATTCCATTTAGGATAACGTAACTTTAATAATAGTGACGTAACATTAATAATGGAAATATTTATTATTCCAAAATTTTATTCTTTGTTTGAAGTTTTGTCATTCATTGAAATATTGTTTATTTAAATATATTATTTTTGGTGAAGTTTATACTTTTTCATGATCAGCATTCCCGAAAATAATTTTTATCATTATTCTATATTTTATTGTACCAAAGTGACGTTATATCAAATGCGATAGTCATAATTCAGAAAAAACAATACAAAAAATAAGTTAAATAGTGATTTTCATTTTTCACTACCCAACAGCAGCAGTAACAACAACAACAATAAAAAACAGTGAACGAACGGCATTAACAAAATGGAAACAATGAAAAAGCAAGAAAGTAAATAATACAATACAATACAATATAATACAATACAAGAAATATATAAATACAATACAATACAATACAACACAATACAATACACCAATTGGAAGGCGGCATTAAATCGGCTCAGGCGTTATATACATTAAAGCTTCTAGAAACTGCTCCAGCGTTCGTCTACCGTTAGTGTATTCACCCGTGTATCGTGCAACCTGTCGTTGCTTTTGAGCATAAACCTTGTTAAACCGTCTTAAGTCACCAACGTTCACGTTTCCTGATAGCACTTGTTGCCTCAGGGTGCGCATAACACCCTGTTCCGCTATCAGAAGCTCGAAAAGTTCATAAAACCCGTTATGACTTTTACACGCTTTTCTGTTGAGCTGATTATGCCAACCTTCCAAGTGGTTATTTGTCCTAATAGTTACATTATGTACATTCCAAAGCGGCAGTCTTTCATCGGTCATCCACTCCTGCCGAAAATATTGAAATAAAGCGGCTAATGTACCCATAGTGCCTGCTTCAAGCAGGCTAACACCCGTATTAACATGCGGTACAGGGAGGAAAGCGGTGGCCAGGAGCATTCTGATTTTTCTTCTTGTTTCTTCATGCTGGCGATATCGCGTTTTCAATCCCAGCTCACCGACTTTCCTATGTACCGCCTGGCAGAAGTGGAAGTAGCAGCCCTGTACCCGCGTATTCGGGAAGTAACCCCGAATTGCAGGTATCAGGGCTGTTTCAAAATCACAGATAATGGTATCTGGATTATCTGTGACCTCCAGAACTGCCGCTTTGTCTATTAAAACTTGAAAAAGCGGCGGAAGCTTCCTCGTCATAAATGGCCGGGATGGGCTTTGCTTCTTCCGCGCTGCGCTTTGTCAAAACCGCACTCTTTTTCATTTTGTAGGCCAAGTGTTCAGCCACCGGGCAGCTTTCGATGTGATCATTCCGCTTGATCACCGTTGTCACATCAAGATTGGTCCATACGGCACGGCATACCACAGCCCTTTTTATCTTATACCAAAATGAACTAATCCTTAATAACGAAGGAAACACACTGTACATTTAGTACATACTTTCGAGCATCTCCAATATTTCTGTCTGCCGGCACGTTTTAATTTATATGCCTTGCCTTCATAAACAAGGGACGTATCATGGCAACGATTTTGCACAAGATGCAACTCAGATACATTAGCCATAGGCAAAAGAAAGAAAATGATTTCAATAACTCAGGAACGAAAGCACTGGTTCCAAAGACAACAGAAAAAGAAAATAAATTGCAAAACGATTTTGATTTCATTTTATATAACCATTTTGCAACATTTAGTTTTCATTTCTCATTGGTTTATTATCGATTTCTTTCCTGATATATAAATCTGCTACCACTGTTTGCAAATAAATTTGTTACCTGTTGAAATTTATGAAGATTGGATGTTAACTTACGGGTGTAATGTCAGAATACTGAATAATCTGTTTGAAAAATCTGGAATGTTGCAGCAACACTTCCAATTTCCGGGTGCTAATGCTAACGTTACGTTTTAGCTCGCAATTTCATTTAATTTTACGCATGATTTCACGCATATGCCTTTGTCAAACATTGTACGCGTTTCTCGTCACATCACATATGATGGGGTAAAGGCGATTTTAATACAAAGGGAAAATGCACAATTGACAAATTGTTCACAGTTGCAGCTTTCAAGCTTAATCAAGGAGTGACAACTACTAAATCATTAGTATCTGAATAATTTCTTGATTTTACTGGGAGTGTTCTATTTGAATCTTTCTTGTTTACAATCCAAATCTTTACTTTAATATTTCTAAAGTTTCTTTTGTTACAAAACATCCATATATGTATTTTCATACATGTCGATGAGGTTTATTGTTTGTATGAAAAATCCTGTTTGACATTCATACATTTCATATAAAATACAGTCGAACTTCATTAAGTGCATAAGATTTTGGCCGAAAAAAAATTCCCTTTGTTTAATTAAACGGTAAAATAATGGAAAAAAGTTAAAAGTAAAATTCTTTGATTGCTATCAGGAAAGATTTTCAGAGAATAGTCTGCATAGTGAATTTGAAGCAGCTTTAACTGCTATTCGCTTGGTGATGTCCATCGCTGAATATTCTGATGAATAGCTAAAGGCGATTTTAATACAATGGAAAAATCAACAAGTGATATATTGTCCACAGCTGCAGTTGTCAGCTAAAACTTGGCATGGCAACTGCTAATTTGTTAGCATTTAAATACTTTTCTAATTTCAGGCTAAGTGTTCTCTGAAAATCTTTCTTGCTAGTGTAACGGCCTTCCGTTCTTTCTTATTATCACTAGCGGAACCACTCATAACGAGTAAGATCAAGCTTTATTATACAACTAATACACAGACAGCACAGAACACACGCACACTCTACTCAGATTTTTTCGTGACTGAACTTCCTCGTCACTTCCGCGTACGTCTGGCTGTTGTCCGCCCAGCCAATCAGGTTTCTCTTGGCCCCCGAGTTCGTCTGTAGGCGTCGCTTCGCTCCGCCATCTATAACACAATTTACTCGTAACGTTTGTTGTTATAAATGGTTAATAGCGTTGTGCGTTATTTGTGTGCTTCTGGTTCATTGCTACCCGTTACACTAGCAATCAAAGAAATTTATTTTCAACTTCAGAAAGTTTTACCTCTTTCGTCAGTGTTATTATTTTCATTCTTATGTTTTATTTAAATAAAAAATAAAAGCTGGAATTTTATTTTGAAATAAAAATACAAAATTATTTATATATTCGGTGTAAATTGTAAACTTTCTATTTTCCATCTGAACGAAACCGATTTGTGCGTTGGTGAACACTTAAATTGTCATCTATTTTCATTTCCATTTGCAATCTTTCAATGTATATTTTAATGATAATGAATTATTTAAACATTCCGCATCAAAAGCAGCGCCTATGATGTAGCTGATCTGTTTGATGTTGCATTTTCAAATTACATTTGAACTTGGTTATAAGTGAGCATGGAATTTGGAAAGAATTTCCATGCACTTGTCCATTAGTTTACAGTTTAATTAACTACAGGGAATTTTTTCGGCCAAAATCTTATGCACTTAATGAAGTTCGACTGTATTTTATATGAAATGTATGAATGTCAAACAGGATTTTTCATACAAACAATAAACCTCATCGACATGTATGAAAATACATATATGGATGTTTTGTAACAAAAGAAACTTTAGAAATATTAAAGTAAAGATTTGGATTGTAAACAAGAAAGATTCAAATAGAACACTCCCAGTAAAATCAAGAAATTATTCAGATACTAATGATTTAGTAGTTGTCACTCCTTGGTTAAGCTTGAAAGCTGCAACTGTGAACAATTTGTCAATTGTGCATTTTCCCTTTGTATTAAAATCGCCTTTACCAACATATGTGAGGTGACGAGAAACGCGAACAATGTTTGACAAAGGCATATGCGAGAAATCAAGCGTAAAATGAAGTGAAATTGCGAGCTAACGCGTAACGTTAGCATTAGTACCCGGAAATTGGAAGCGTTGCTACAACATTCCAGATTTTTCAAACAGATTATTCAGTATTCTGACATTACACCCGGAAGTTAACATCCAATCTTGATAAATTTCAACAGGTAACAAATTTATTTGCAAACAGTGGTAGCAGATTTATATATCAGGAAAGAAATCGATAATAAACCAATGAGAAATGAAAACTAAATGTTGCAAAATGGTTATATGAAATGAAATCAAAATCGTTTTGCAATTTATTTTCTTTTTCTGTTGTCTTTGGAACCAGTGCTTTCGTTCCTGAGTTATTGAAATCATTTTCTTTCTTTTGCCTATGGCTAATGTATCTGAGTTGCATCTTGTGCAAAATCGTTGCCATGATACGTCCCTTGTTTATGAAGGCAAGGCATATAAATTAAAACGTGCCGGCAGACAGAAATATTGGAGATGCTCGAAAGTATGTACTAAATGTACAGTGTGTTTCCTTCGTTATTAAGGATTAGTTCATTTTGGTATAAGATAAAAAGGGCTGTGGTATGCCGTGCCGTATGGACCAATCTTGATGTGACAACGGTGATCAAGCGGAATGATCACATCGAAAGCTGCCCGGTGGCTGAACACTTGGCCTACAAAATGAAAAAGAGTGCGGTTTTGACAAAGCGCAGCGCGGAAGAAGCAAAGCCCATCCCGGCCATTTATGACGAGGAAGCTTCCGCCGCTTTTTCAAGTTTTAATAGACAAAGCGGCAGTTCTGGAGGTCACAGATAATCCAGATACCATTATCTGTGATTTTGAAACAGCCCTGATACCTGCAATTCGGGGTTACTTCCCGAATACGCGGGTACAGGGCTGCTACTTCCACTTCTGCCAGGCGGTACATAGGAAAGTCGGTGAGCTGGGATTGAAAACGCGATATCGCCAGCATGAAGAAACAAGAAGAAAAATCAGAATGCTCCTGGCCACCGCTTTCCTCCCTGTACCGCATGTTAATACGGGTGTTAGCCTGCTTGAAGCAGGCACTATGGGTACATTAGCCGCTTTATTTCAATATTTTCGGCAGGAGTGGATGACCGATGAAAGACTACCGCTTTGGAATGTACATAATGTAACTATTAGGACAAATAACCACTTGGAAGGTTGGCATAATCAGCTCAACAGAAAAGCGTGTAAAAGTCATAACGGGTTTTATGAACTTTTCGAGCTTCTGATAGCGGAAAAGGGTGTTATGCACACCCTGAGGCAACAAGTGCTATCAGGAAACGTGAACGTTGGTGACTTAAGACGGTTTAACAAGGTTTATGCTCAAAAGCAACGACAGGTTGCACGATACACGGGTGAATACACTAACGGTAGACGAACGCTGGAGCAGTTTCTAGAAGCTTTAATGTATATAACGCCTGAGCCGATTTAATGCCGCCTTCCAATTGGTGTATTGTATTGTGTTGTATTGTATTGTATTGTATTTATATATTTCTTGTATTGTATTATATTGTATTGTATTATATTGTATTGTATTGTATTATTTACTTTCTTGCTTTTTCATTGTTTCCATTTTGTTAATGCCGTTTGTTCACTGTTTTTTATTGTTGTTGTTGTTACTGCTGCTGTTGGGTAGTGAAAAATGAAAATCACTATTTAACTTATTTTTTGTATTGTTTTTTCTGAATTATGACTATCGCATTTGATATAACGTCACTTTGGTACAATAAAATATAGAATAATGATAAAAATTATTTTCGGGAATGCTGATCATGAAAAAGTATAAACTTCACCAAAAATAATATATTTAAATAAACAATATTTCAATGAATGACAAAACTTCAAACAAAGAATAAAATTTTGGAATAATAAATATTTCCATTATTAATGTTACGTCACTATTATTAAAGTTACGTAATCCTAAAAATGGAATATTTGAACTAATGAAATGAAAAAATATTACAGCTAATCACAACTGAAGAGTTTGAATCAATTAGCAATTAGACAAGGAAAACCAATACGTCAAAGACTAAAGGGCCCAATAAAATGAAAACCAATGCGGCAAAGATTTGACGGTCCAATAAAATAGCGTGGGAAAAGACCAATAAGAGAAAAGTGGGACCGAGTAAAACCATCCCTGTAGAAACTCTTCCAGCGATTCACCGTCTCGTTGCTTCCTGGAGCTAAATTCATATCTGGCAAAAATCACGTTTTTTGGTTTAACATAAACTTCGTTCAGTTTCGCTATCGCTTCGTCATAAGTCTTGCAGTCTTGCACGTATTCAAAAGTAGATCCGGATAGGTAGAGACGTAAGATTTTCACTAGGTCGCTCCCAGGTTCCACGGTCAGTTGAACAAAATCTTGGAATTGAAGTAGCCAGAACTTCCATTTCTGAGTCTGGGGCAATGGGATCGATAGCAAGTTTGATCAAAGAAAGTGTCTTTCTTATTCATGATAACGAACTGTCTAATAAATTTTAAAAGTTTTGATTCCCTTTTGTTGTGTTCCCTTTTGATTACACTAGATACCTTACAGTTCCACTAGATATGATTTTCTCGGAAGTGCATGGAATTGAAGCGGTGCTGTTATTGGGGAGGGTGGGTCCATTTTGTGCCCCAACTAATCTACCGTGATATGGACTTTTCACGAATATTTGGAAACCAATTTACACTAGTGAAGTATCTGTTCCAAACTGTATATCACATCAGTGGTTTGTATCAGATCTGATTTTCTAAGTTATAATGCCTGCACACATTTAGTACTGTAATACAGTAGTTTAGCTTATTTTTTCTCTTGTTTTTGTACTATTTGCATCTTCGTATCGTATCGTGAACGTGGAGGTTAGCTGTATGAAAGATATAGAAATGGAGGAATATGTAGATGAGCTCGAAAGTTTGGCTGAATCTTTGTCAGATGAAGACCATGTGAAGGAAGAGGGCATATTAAGTCAACAATGTTAAAATTGATGTTGAAGAAAGCGCAGGTCCTTCTACCAGAACAATTCCATGGTCAGAGCACCCGCCACACCCGTCCAGACGATCGGCAGAAGACCTTTTACGTGATAACCCACGGCCAACTGGCAAATGCAAAGCCGCAATGACCATTGAAGATGTGTTTTATGCCTACTTGTCTTCTGGTATCAGAGAACTGATCGTTTTGCACACAAACGAATAAGGTGAAAGAATTTTTTCTAAATACAATGAAATGCATTGGGGAAATAAGAGGGTATTCATACCTACATACATTGACGAAATAAACGCACTTTTTTGGACTTTTCTAAGTCGTTGGTACTTTCTATGAAAACCACAAAAGTCAATTCTCATTATGGGGTTTCAGTTAAGCTTTAAGTTAGCTGACAGTTTAGATGCCAATGGTCCCTTTTGGGAACATGATATTTGAGCAAATATCTCTGTGAGGAGGAGGTTAACACACCCAATTTTTTTGGTGTTTAGATATTGTTCAGTTTCATTTCATAGTTCCATTTTACTAATCTACACCTACGCTATCTGAGACAATGGACCCCAAAATATGCTAATTTTCAACTTTTTAAACCTGTCTCGCTCTCAGTTAGACTTTTATTTAAAAAATTTGCGTCAGTTGCATATAATTAACATGGAATGAAGAAGAAGAAGTTGTCTATCAAATAAATATTATTTTATTACTTTATAACCATGTGGCAGCTGACGGGATGGTGGGAAAGTTTGGGCTTGACATTAATAAAAATCACGTATTCCACACCAAATCCTCTTTGAGTATAAGTACAGCTCGAGGTTGTTTTTTGGTCACAGCGAGCATTAATGATGAGATCTACACCTCTGTTCTAATAACTGACACATTCATTTGTTCCATTTTTCTCATTATTTGGCTGTTGTTGGAGACAGCTGTATCCAAGTTTCGGTCAACTTTGGCCAAATGAAGCAATGCCTGTTCACAGCTCTCAGCTCAGTTGTCTCAATTCCCACTTAGACTACAGCCCTACTGCCATTCTGTAAAGTTGTCGTTATTCGAGTTGGTGATGGCTTCGAGATTTCTCACGTTGGAAAACGCTATTGACTATTTAGAGACCTTACCCCCAGAAGACCAAATCAATGCAGAAGTTTGTCAATTACCACCCTGTGAAGATGGCAACCTGACTGATGAGGAGCATATTGAGGAAGACGATTTTGATGAAGTGATGCCACTAGATGTCTGTGGTGAGGTAGACGTTACCTTGGATAGCGATCGAATTGTGAATGAAGACGACGTGTATGTGTTCTCTGACAGTCAAACTTGGAGCAAGCGGAAACCATTAAATCATATTTTTGAAAACATTCTAGTTCTGCCGTTGTCAACAGTAGCTCCTGAATTAATTTCTTTGACACCCATCGAACTTTTTTATAAGATCATGCCTAAAGAAGAAATGTCACATTTTGCTGAAATGACAAAGCGATATGCTCTGCAGAAGGGAGTGACTCTGAGCGTTGAAGAAGAAGACATCGAACTGTTTTTTGGCCTCCTATGTCCATTTTTGGCCTTTTGAGTGGATGTCACAGCGTGCCGTCTGAGTTCATGTTCTGGAGCACAACTAGAGACCTCACAGTGAGTATTGCATCGGATACAATGAGTCGAAACAGATTTTTCGTGATTTGAAGAAATATTTTCATGTTGTTGACAACATGACGTTTCAAGAAGGGGACAAGCTGGCGAAAATATCACCAGTGTATGAAAACATGGGAAAGCGTCTGCGTCAATGGGGGATTTTTAATGAAGCACTTTCCATTGATGAATGTATGGTTCCATACTATGGCCACCATAGCTGCAAAATGTTTATAAAAGGAAAGCCCATTCGCTTTGGCTTCAAAGTATGGACGATGGCATCTTCAAGTGGCTATCCGTACGCCATGCAGATATATGCTGGTAAGGAAAGTGATAAAAAAAATGAACCACTTGGCCTTCGTGTCGTAAAGCAAATGGTTTCATATTTAAATGAACACAATAAATATCATGTTTATTTCGATAATTTTTTCACTTCGCACCAACTTATTAAAGAACTAACTCAAAGAGGAATAAAGGCTACGGGTACAATTCGAAATGCCAGAATACGAAACTGCCCCCTTATGAAGCCGGAAGTAATAATGAAAAAATGCCGAGGATATTTCGAACATGCATCTGATGGAGAAATGTATGTGTGCCGATGGAATGACAACGCTGCAGTAACTATTGCATCCAATTATCATACACATTTTCCGGTTAAAACTGCAAAAAGATATTCGAAAGCTCAGAAGAAACATGTCGATATAACAGAACCTAACATCATACGGCAGTACAACAAATATATGGGTGGTGTGGATGTGATGGACAAAGTCTTATCTAGTTATCGACCGAAATTGAGATCAAGAAAATGGTGGTGGAATTTATTTTCACATGCGTTGAATATGGCCGTAGTGGCAGCTTGGAAACTGCACATGGAGCTACATACAGCAACCAATGACCGGCTGTCACATTTACAGTTCCGCCGGGAAATCACCATCCATTTATTGCACGCGAGGCCATTCGTAAGAAGCCACCCAGGGCCACGGTCACACTTACCAGTGAGACTCCGGACTTCGCACGGGCACTACATCCAATCATGTGCCCAAGGACGATGTGCAGTTTGCCAAAGAAACTGCAGAAATGAATGTGTTCAATGCAGAAAAAGGCTACACCGAAATAGTTTCCCGTCTTATCACGGCTTAGCATAATTTTATCAACATGTTTCTACTGTAGAAATAAATTTATATTATCCACAATGTGGAGTGGAATATGAAACCTTTAATATTGAATTATTTGTAAAATTATTAAGCCCAAGTGCCAACGTTCCCATTTGGGACCATGCCAAAAAAGTACATTGTTTCAATCAGAATGAGGTGGCATTAACACATTTACTATAGATCCTTCTTATTAAGCCATTTTTTAAATATTATAGCCCTTACGCAAGGGGAACCTAATTCGGCCAGTAATCAGCTAATGAATAACTCACAAAGTCGAGCTTTATTAGACAGAACGCAGCCAAGATTTAAGGGACAATCATAAGATAAAGTTATATTATCACGTAAGATTATCAAGTAGGGCACCTGGGTTTACTGTACCCACTACACGTTCAACTTTATCACGATGCAATGTCTACTTTTGAGCAAGATTTAGGAAACTCGATAATCGATAATTGTCTAAAATAATGTTTCTCAACCAGGGGGACGTAAGAAGGTTCCAGGGGGCGTGAGAAGTGATAATTTTTAGTCCTGCATAGGTGCTAGAAATTCAGTTTGGGGTTTGATCCCATTTGGTCCCACTTCTGTTCCCATTCGGTCCCACTGTTCACTTATTGGTCGTTTTCCTCGCTTTCTTATTAGACCGTAAAGTCTTTGTCGTATTGGTTTTTCTTGTCTAATTGCACATTGATTCAAATCTTTCCCTTGTGATTAGCTGTATTATTTTTTTATTTGATTGGTTTAAATATTTCATTTTAACTGTAATAGTAATGACGTAACATAAAAAGTGACGTAACATAAAAAATGGTGTACGAACCGTAAGGGTTCTGTACGCTCGGGATGCTCAGGTACAATTTTGCCAGACGTTCGCTCGTCGGGCAAAAATGAGAGTGGACTGTATAACGCAGGTTTTCTTGGCCAACCGAGTACTGGGTGGTCAAGAAGGAGATCGCGTACGATCAAATGCAAGCGGATCAAAAACACAGCGAATATACGTTCGTTTTATTCGGTCGCGAATAATCAGAGGAAAGCACTCCGTCCACAGCAACGAACGGAGAGTCAATATATAACAGTACACACTAACGGTACAAGAAATAGATAGTTACTCCACGACAGTGAGTTCGACTAACTTTGACCGCTTCACCGATGTTAATTGCCGCGTACGTTTGTAGCCATGGTATATATAGAGCTCAGCCGCCAATGGGCGGCTCGATCAAAGCGGATAATCTGGCTATTTTCGTCGGCAATCCAAATCACCATTGACGTCAGTAGGCTGCCACGCCTTCGGCCTTCTTTGATCTCGCAATGGCCATTTGGCGTGCTCGTCCGTCAGGCGGCTTCTTCAAAGTACCTTGTTGACAACCGGCACAATGGCGTAAACAGCCATTGCCATCCGTCAATGTCAGCGTACGGGGTCTCTCTGACCCCGACCGGGGCTGCCATATGCCGAGATAACGATCTGGCCGACGGGGTGCGGGTATTGTCCTCGTCCTACCCGCGACTTTCAGCCACCAGCCCCTGGCCAGGTCACACCGACTAAGTCGGTGTTGTTCCGTTCGGAACAAATGGAAATATTTATTGTTCCAAAATTTTATTGTCTGTTTGAATTGAAGTTTTGTCATTCATTGAAATTTTGTTTATTTAAATATTTTATTTGTGGTGGTGTAGTCTACTTTTTCATTATCAGTATTTTTGAAAATAATTTTTATCATTATTCTATATTTTATTGTACCAAAGTGACGTTATATGAAATGCGATAGTAATCATTCAGAAAAAAACAATACAAAAAATAAGTGAAATAGTGATTTTCATTTTTCACTAGCCAACAGCAGCAACAACAACAATAAAAAACAACTGTGAACGGCATTAACAAAGTTAAAACAGCGATAAAGCAAGAAACTAAATAATACAGTATGTCCACTGCAGAGTTAATTTGATGCAGCTTTAACTGCTATTCTGTATCGTGCTGTCCATCGCTACTTTACTTCTTTTAAAGTGTTTTACTTTTATTTATTTCAGTTCATCAGATAAATTACGTTTCAGCTAGCAATTATGTGAGATTTATGCATTAAATGCTTTTCCGTTTGTCAAAAAATATTCTGATGATTAGCTAAAGGCGATTGTAATACAGTGCAAAAATCAACAAGTGATGAATTGTCCACAGCTGCAGTTGTTGGCTAAAACTACCCATGGCAACTGCTAATTTGTTAGCATCGAATTACATTTTTAATTTCCGTCTGACTGTTCTATGAAAATCTTTCTTGTTAGCAATCAAAGAATTTTATTTTCAACTTCAGGAAGTTTTGACTTCTTTCATCAGTTATATATACTGTTTGTTGTTATACTGTTTGTTATTATTTCACATAAGCAACTTATCAGCGTACAATGGCGTCGAAAAAACGAAAGTATGATGCAGAGTGTATCAAATATTGCTTCGCAACTATTACAAAAATGGTGTTAAAATGTCTCAGTGCGTTGTATGCCTTGATACACTCAGCAATAATGCTTTACGGCTGACGCGACTGCAGCGGTATTTGCATCACCGCCATCCTGAATTTTCAAAAAAACCTGTGGACTCCTTTTGCGCAAAAGGGATGCCCTTTCTCAAATCAGCTTCACAAAAAAGGCAAGTATCATCAGGAGACTGCAAAGACTGTCAAAGCTTCATACGAAATAGCTATGTTGATTGCCAAGAATAAGAAACAACATACTCTTAAAGAAAATCTTGTTAAGCCCTACATTGCAATGCAGTAGGGATTCGGCTTGGGGATGGCATGGCAAAACCGTTTCAAAATATTACTTTTTCTGATTCAACAGTTAAACGCTGAATCAATGAATTGACTAAAGATATAAAACAGATAAAGGTTGTAACCTAAATTATATGAGAAGTTCTGTCTGCCAGAACAAATGCGCAATGCAAACAAAAATAAAAACGTATATTATACGACTGCAAAAAGCGGAAAAAATTCAGTTCCAACATCAATAAATGTGAAATAACGAGTTGGAGTCCGACGGCCCACACGCCACCACTAACGGTCGGCTCATGCACGCCATCAATCAAGGGTTAATGTTGAAAATTGCCTATTATTGATAACAAGCAGAAGCGTTTGCCTGATATGGGTAATCGGCAATAAGCAATTCCATAATATTGAAACAACGGCCATCGGGCCACGCGTGCCATTTGGGAACATTGAGCGCTGCGGTGTCTAGACGGTATTTATTTCTACAATTCACCACTCTTGAATAGTAAACATATTGGATACAACAGTTACACGGTACTCTTATGATATGGAGCTACTGATGATACATTGGGAAACATCTGATGAAGCTGTTTGGCACACTAAACTGGAAACACTGATTTCTGCAGTTTTTCTTGCAAACTGCGCATCAGCCTTGCGTACGTGACTGCAGGAAATGTTCACGTGAGCTACGCAACCAAGTGGCAAATGGCTATGTGGCCCAGGCCTTGAGATTTGTGGTCGCGGCAATCACTGCTAGTTGACATTTCTTCGAACAGCTTTTTTTTCAATTGTTACAAATAGAAATAGAAATAGACGCTTTTCATAAAATTCTCTAAAACCCATTTGATGATGCAAGAAGAAAAAAATTCTACGGGGCCAAGCTGAAAGACACGATTAAAATGTTTTTCATTTCAGTGGCCATTCGACATCGCAGTCTTTAGAGTGAGCATTGGCGCAATTTGTGGATAAAATAAAACTCTTGGCACCACATTCCAAATCTATCAGACAGATTATCCACTTTTCTGACATCAGACCCAGAAGTTTACTTTATATCCGGATATCAAATTTGAACAAGCAACAAGTTCAGTTAGTTACAAACCGTGGGAGCTTCGTCGTAACTCTGCAGCAGGCTGATCAACAATTTTATCTTCCTCTCTGTTTTGCTAGCATTTATAGGGCTCAGGAAATTCAACACCACGGTCTCTGCTGGTCGTAAATCCATTTCTATTATTCTCCTGTCAAATGCCATGTGTGTGACTGATTCAGCATCACGGCACCAACTCACATATCACCGACACGTGTTCCTAGCCAACTGTCAAGTCTGATGGATGAATGAAGCAAACAATGCAGCTTCCAGAAAAGAAGTTCAGTTGTAACTATATCCAGTGTAGGGTGATCACCACGAGAGAGATGGCCAACTTACTGAGGCACTAAATCCCACAAAGATTTGTGATAATATTCGATCCGTTCCCTTCCGAAGCAAAGATTGGAAACATCTCGACAATTGCACCTATCAGAAGAACTGGATTTGGAACGCCTAATCCATGCTTCGATAGGTTACGACTTTTACGGTTGTTTTCTAGGTGAGAAGATTTTATGGGGTGACCACAACAATCCAGTAGCAATCGAGACAACATTAGGATGAGTTGTTTTCAGCGCGGTGACTCCATTGCCAATTGCAAAGTACCAAGTCAGTTGCGCCCATATTGAAGATGAAACAGAACGAAAGTGAAAGAACTTCTGGGAGCTTGACTCCATTTCAGTTAAGCAGCAAGAAGAGAATTTGACGCAAGACTTAGTAAGTGCTTCACCGCATGTTACCATACAACAATTTACGGTACTCAGTGGGACTGTTGTGAAAGCCCCGTGAGATTCAGTTACCTGACAACTGCTCTCCAGCTGAGCACAGATTACAATCCGTGAAAGGAGCATCAGAAAAGACTTGAGTACGCCGCTGTGATCGAAGAATACCAGATGGGCAGGAGAGGTAAGCGGCCAGAAGGAACAGACTGGCAAAATTTGGTATCTACCACACCACGCGGTGTACAAGACGGTTGATAGTGAAGTAAAATGCGTGCTGGTGTTTGACGGATCAGCAAAACAGTGTGGTGTTTTACTCAATAAATGCCTTGAGATGGGTCTAAATTTGCAAGCTGATGTGGTGGGTGTTGCGCTGTTCCAGACAGTAGCAAACACATAGAAAAAATGTACCTGCAGGTCAGACTCCGGGTTGAAGAACGTGATGCTTGTCGCTTCCTGTGGAGCAACTGCTCACAGCACACACCAGCGCGAGTGTATCGCCTGACCCGTGTGTTTTGTGTTGGCGTGTTCTCCATACCACACAATAAATGCTATCAATGCACACGTGAAACGAAATCCAGAGGAATGCGATGAGGGGATTCAGCGAACCCTGTCCAACATGCATGCAGATGATCTCTTGATGAGTTACAATGAAAAGTCAGAGATGGCAGAACTGATCCGTAGAGGTCGATGTGAATTTATCACTAGCTCAGCTATAGGCCGCAGATGTCTGATTGTTCAGACAAGTGCAGATGAGAGAGTTTGCTGCCTCAGCCAACCCAGCTGAACGGCTAAGGAGTTCAGACCTTTCCTGGACGAAGAGAGCCTACTGAGAGTGAGCGGACGGCTTCGGAAGTCAACACTGGCACCAGAGTCCAAGCACCTGATTCTCCTATCACCCCATCACCAAGTGGTGAAACTGTGAATAAAAAACCAACGCATAAGACAGCTGCATACTGGTGTCAATCAAACCCTGTTAGCGATCTGAAGCATGCTGTGGATCATCAAGGCCAGAAACACGGGAAAGAAGGTAATCCGGTCATGTCCAATCTGTCGCATAATAAATGCTCAAAAGTATCGACTAAAAATTAGTAATGGAACGAGTGGCTGAATCAGACCCACTGTATCACTGACATCAGACGGCACTGAATAAGCAAGCAACCAACTAGTGCAGGCAGAAGAGCCAGCGTGAATACTGTTTGAAAAAAAATTAGGCCTAACAATGAAAACCCGTGACATATCACGTCCTGCTGATGATGCTTTCAATTGTTTCATCGATGATGAGATTGTAAAAATAATTTGTCATGAGACAAATTGATATGTTCCACATTATAACTAGAAGCATTTTTCTTAAAAATGGTAAGTGATCATATAGGTCCATATAAGGTAATTTAATGAAAATGCAACCATGTTTGGAAAAATGTAGATACAACAATCACCCAATCATAGACCAAAGCTACATAGCTAATCAAATGGTAAAAGTTATTCACCCAGTCACTTATCATAATGATTAGGTAATAAAATAGCAAAAGTCATTAACCAATTACCGACCAACCTATCACATTGTACGAACAGCCAATCACAAAAAGGGTGGTGGGGTGGGAATTTTGGGGAAAATGGGACGCGGATGAATTCAGAATAATCACACAACTCCATGCATAAATTATCAACCACACAATTTCCAATGATCGAATTAATTTCTTAATTGCTAAATTTAATTCACAAATAGCATATCAAACAAAAAGGAACCATTTAGCTTGATAATTGAGTCAAATGAAAACCCCCAAAATGGTTCTTTTCTCATCCGAATCAAAATTGAGCCAGCAGTTTTAGTCATCCGAAGGTTAAAAGAAGACGAACACCGTTTGCAGAGTGTTTGGTGGATGAAGACACTTTAGAACAAGAGGACAGCTGAATAGGTAACGTGACTCCCCTCATCTATATCGTATGTCTTGTGAAAAGTGCTGGCAAGTGACATTTGACTTTCAAAGGACTTTGAAGTAAGTGACTGTTAATCAGCACGTCATAGTTGGCAAAAATCTACTACCCAAAATTGAAAACATGATCGATAAGCTGAATGTGTCTGGGAAATAACAGGTATAAAAACGATTTTCATTTATATTGAAACATTGAGATTTTGAAAACGTAAGAATATGGGAAAGCTGAATCAACACCAAGAAGGATAACACCGTCGGCAATGAAAAGCGAAAATAAAAGAAGCAAGAAGAAAACAACAATTGGACGAATTGAAATTAGGTCTGATCCGCTTTCAAAGGCAATTGCAGGGTCAGAGTTTGGTTGTCGGTGTCGAATTGGGCGTCGGCTTGGTCGGGATCAAACGCGCAGGGCAGGATCTCATCGAAGGCGTACTTGCCGAGTACGAGCAGCACAATGCGACGGTCGCTGAGCGCTAGCTGCACCTGACGGCCACGCCTAACGCCGGTGAGACGGAACTTGGCCAACAGTTTAGTCGGTCGGTCAGTGGAATCTTTGCAAATTTGGAACCACGGTCTGGGCAAGCTCACTGACAACGGTCGCCCCAGTCGACCGCAGTACTCTCCGTGGTCAGGGGTGTGGACGGGCGCTGGCTTGGCGCTGGGAGAGGGCGTCGGCACAGCGCTGTGGTAGGGTGCAACGATCGGTCCGACGTGCTTGCGGTGCTTGAGTTGAAGCCAATTTTCGCGGTCGAGCGTCACCCCATGCTTGGATTGAATCTCGTCGAGCGCGACGCAGATCAGAAACGTGCGGAACAGGTCGCTGGTGCTGGTTCGCCGGCGGTGGAAGTCGTCGTTGAACAGGACAGTGAAGGCGGAGCCGGGTCGACCGCCGCAGTCGAGCACCGGCTCACGGCGACCGATGCTAATCGCCACACGGTAGCTGCCCGGATTGTCCGATTCGAGAATCGACACCAGCTCGGCTTCGGTGATCATCTCCGCACAGGGCAGCAAAGTGGACGTGCAAAAATTGACGAACAACTTCTCGCCGGGTCGGCCGTCGTCGTCCAGTCGGCGGGTTTTCACGCAGAACACCGGCGTTGGATTCGAATCCACCATCGACGAGTCGGACGTTGCTGTTGTGGACGATTGCATCTGAAAAATAAGAATTAAAAAGAAGAGAAAAGTGATTTTTTGTGCAGGTAATGTTTTATTTTTTCTTCAATTGAGTAGTGCAAAGTGACGGTTCAAACAAAGTACGCGAACGCGGAGAGGAGAAGGGAGAAGAGCAAGAGTCCTGTGAAGAGGCAAATGGCCAGTTCGGTGAGAAGGCGCCGGAGCGGCGAGCAACCGGCACGGCAAGCGGTCAAAGCGCGCAAAATATACTGACCGTCCAAACCGTAGCAGGGGACGGCGTTGAGCAGGGCCAGCGTCAGCGAGAACGACCGCACGCAGCCGAAGAATTGGCGCAAATCGTCGACGCTCAACGGGCCGAGCCGAGGCACATCTCCACGCTGGTCGACGTGGTCGTCGACGCGCACGGCGGCGTGCAACTGGGCCGCGCTGCCGATCCACAACGTCGTCTTGGGTCGGCTGTCGTTCGAGCGAGCTTCCAAGCGGAAAAGCTTGCGGTCGTGGTCAGCCGGCACCGCGAGCAAGCAAACCGAGTTGGCGACGGGCGTGCCGTCGAATTTTCCTTGTTCGTCGAAAATTCGAATCGGCAAGCAGTGGAACGTCGTCCTGGCCCGGTGACGGTGCCAGTAGAAGCACCAGTGACTGCGAGCCAGGGCCGGCTGGCAGCAGGGTCCGTCGTCGGGGGGCAGACGTCGATCGTAGTCGGTGGAGTGGAGCAGTCGACGCAGGGGTTCCGTGGGCGGCAGGCAGTAGTAGTAGTTGTCGGTTTGGTCCGGCTCGGAGACGGTTTGGAGCAGGCAACGGCTCCAGTCGGCTCGGTTGAGCACTTCGCAACCGTTCACCGACCGGATCAACGTACCGGCGGCGAACAACAGTGGAGAAGAAGAAGCAGTAGGGGACGAGTGCACCCAGACGCCGGCGTCCATTTCCGGGCCGTGCAGACGGCGAGCCAGGTGAAGCACGGCGCCTGAGCAGACGGAACCGAGCGCCGCCAGGACGACATTGTGCCAGACGCCGGCACTGAAAACTTTCAACTTGCGCCAAGTGGTGAGCCCGTCCAAATGACGACCAGTCAGTTCAGTGAACGCGCCCGGATAAAAGCCGAACAAGAAGAAGCCGAAGCCCAACACCGGCACCCCTTCGCCGGTGGCCGCCAGGGCGTGGCCCAGTTCATGGGCCACGGCACAGATGAGCAAGACGACAACCAGCATCGGCAGCCTGGTCCAAGGCAAATTCAAGCCTGGAATCACCGGCACCATCATCGTCCTCGCGTCGACACTGTTCGACTGGAAGAAACTCTGCTCAGCCGATGACAACGTCGAAGAGGGCGTCGACGACGACAACGCGAACAAGCCGGCCAACTGTGCAAGCAACAGTCGAACCATCAGCAAAGCCGAAAACAACGCCACCACGACGCCAGTTGAAAACCAAACGTCGAGCGTGAATTTCAACCACGAACTGTTGGATAAGAGTCGCTTGACGCCGGCCAATTCAGATTTGCTGACGAAAAATTTCAAATTGAACAAGCCGACCCTCAACTGCAAGCGGCTTGCAAGCCTGCAGTAGCTTTTCAAACGAACTCGACGGAACAGACGGTCCAACAGCAACAATATCAACCACACCACACTGAACACAGTCAGCGGAACTGCGCTCGACATCCCAAACCAACAAGAAAACAATTCCTCTTACCAATTCATCAAATTGATCATCTATGAAAAATATTGAAAATCAATATTTAAAAAGAAAAAAGAAATAATACAACTTCAATTCTATTTACACTACTGTATCAAGTACCGTTGGGATCAAAAGAAAAATCCTTTTAATTGTAAATATACTATCACTTACCAATATAGCAACTCTATCCATCCGTGCAGACATCTTGACAGAGAAATCTATTGAAAACGAATAGAAAAAATTATGTTATTGAACGTTGAAAAGATAATTTATAAAAGAAAATAGATAGATAGATATGCATAATGTGATTAACACACGAACAGCATAAACCAAAAGCGCAAACAACATTTTATTATTATCATTCGCTGACCAATCAAATCCAATCAAAGCATATCAAAACAAAAAGCAACATTAGAAGAATGGTCATAAAGAAATTGAACAATGAAATTTGACCAACGACCAGTGACAGTTTCACAAATTGTGCGCATGGTTCGTGGACCGAAGCTTCGCTTCACTGACCATTCGACAAGCCCAAGTTGGACTGGAAAAGAGAAAGCTGATCAAATTCTATTTCTCACAAATGCAGTCATTGTCCACTGCGATCGAAAAACATCTTCAAACAATTATCACGATTTATTCATTATTCACCAATAAAAATTAAACATTGAATACAAATTACAAAATAAGTCAAACATACAAACGAAAAAAAACTTTTATTTGCTTTTATTACGCTTGAAAAATGATTTTCATTTTTCTGAAAGTGTTCGCTTTGTTCACAGAAAAAAAAACAAATAAAATAAAATATGCAGTCGGCCCTTGAAGTTCGAGGGCTTAAAATTCGCGGATTTTTGATGTGGTGACCAATTTTTAAAATAGTAAGAGTAAATGTAGTTTATTTTCCAGCATTTCGATGACCATTTACCTTTCCGAAATTTGGCCTCTTACTGAAAAACGGTTAATATAAATGTGGAAGATGAATTTAATTGTTTATCTTAAATGAAAACAAAACCCGGAAATTTCTAAATCGCTTATTTTTAGATTCTACTGTATTTATGTAATGTAGATCTGGAGGATGAGTGTAAGGTTTTCACTGATCAGGTTCCACTTTATAAAAGTAATGATAAAGACTTACCCAACTCAGAGGCTAATTAATCACTAATCATAAGAGAAATAAACAAAAATGAATTCAAAAAGGGCTACTGTAAGTAAACGGTTGGTTTGCAGAATGACAGACAACTGTCTAACAGACCAACTGACTTTTCGTTCTTCGTCCATTCTTCATATATATCGTACAGATGCTGCTGAACGTCAGTGAAATCAAACTACACTTGTCAATCAAGAATATAAGCATAAAATCATAAAATAATACTTATCAAACAATGATATAAAAAGCAGAATCAAATTTCAGCTAAAATTCGAAATTTCACAAGTTTTTCGAAAAACTTTTCAGAAAACATGTGCCGGACAGTCCATCCACTTCTGGCAAGCATGCATGCAGGAACGCACCCCCCCTCTTATTTAGACTGTTATATTGTTAAGAATTGAACTGTAAACTATTATATGTATATTAACTGTAAATTGTTGTATGCTAAAAAATAAATATATGATAAATACTTAGCTTGCAAATCAATAAACGTTCCGTAACATATCATGCTATTTACAGGCAATCTGCGTAGGCAACAGCGAACCGAATGAACAGAAGTGGCATGTATTCGCAAAAATTGAAAATTCGCAATTTCCTCTGGAACGCACAACCGCAAATTTTAAGACTGACTGTATTTATTATCAAATAAAATCTCTAAAACAAAAAGTGAATTATAATAATTTGAAATACGAAATGTCTTTCTTCTTAAAACAAAGAAATAATATAGATATGGTTTATTTCAAAAAACTAACAAAAAATATAAAACAAGCTGAACTAATCTTATCTTGCTAAAAATTATCTCAAACTACATCAACAAATAAAGAAACAACAAAGAATTGAATATGCTATTTAGAAAAATGATCAAACATGACATGATAAATACAACAGTGCAATTGTACAGACAATATGTAAATAATTAGAAAATTTATATCAAAACTTGAATAAACGCTGCTGAATCAATCGTTCGTTTGCACATACCTGAATTATTTGATCAACAACGACACAGCATTGAAAATTCACATTAAACTTGTTCCCAGCATAACGAGCAAAAAAGAAAATGTGTTAATTATTCACTGGCTTTTGTTTTTCAAGAATCTGCTGCATCGCACGGCAACTGCACATACTTGGCTATAATAACAAATTTACTACTACTACTACTACTACTGCTGCCGCTATTGAAAGAAACAAAAACAAACAAACTGACAAATTGTTAGATAAGAAGGGGAAAAAAATTAATTCATCAAAAAACAAAACAAACATATTATTTATTGTATTTACCTGACCGTCGTTGACTAATGATGAAAGCCATCTGCGCCAAGAACATGCTTACAAAGAGAATGAACAAAATAAAAAAGAGTGAAGCATATTCTAAAAAAAATATAATTATTATAATAATAATTGAATTCAACTTCAATGAACAACAAAATTTGTAAACTACTTTTCCACGCTATCGTTTCCATGCTTTGCAAACCGCATGCTGAAAACCAATCCAAAGGAGTGATGTCTTTGAAATTCTTTTCAAACTTCTCCAAACTGCATGGATGTGGACAAAATTCCAATTGCAATGGCACCGCAGAATTGTTACCATTTTTAAAATACATCTACATAATAAAAATAACCAATTACCAATTTTCTTAGGAATATTTTTAATGCCTTATTATTTACTTTCTTTTTGTACAGTCAATACGAAAGAAAAAACTAACCGGCACATCACTCCTCAATGATATATTTTTACAAAATTACAAAAATCAAAAAAGAAAAAAAACAACTAATAATAATAAATAAATAAATATACTTGGACATAATATTTTCCACGCAATTCCAAAAGTTCGATTAAAATGATGCTCGCATAAGTTGGAACCATTGTCGCATCGTAGACGCGCATATGTTCAAGAAAACCGATCAATGTTTCGTCATGCTGAAACAAACAACTTTTCATTCAATTCACGCTCAACAGCAACAAGAAACTCTTCGAAATTTGTTTTACTCAATACCGCAGAATATGCATAAAATTTCAAATTTTCATCAACATATCCAGCTTTCCTTTTCATTCTTTCGATAATATCAACAACAAGATAACCTAAAAAAATAAAAACAAATACAATATCGATCAAACTACCATATACATAATTTGAAATGCTCACTCATCAACAATCAATATGCAAAATTTACAATTCAATAAATACCTAATGATCTATAAATATACATACAGTAAGGTAGAGGTCTTAACCAATAAATAAATAAACAAATCCAAAATGATCAAATTTTGCAATAACTCACTTCCACGAAATTTTTTCACTTTTTCAGAGCTGCACCAAAATGTGGTTGAAATGTTGAACAATCTGGTGATGTTCTCGTAAACCTCATCTGTTACCCAGTGTGGAATTGAATGCTTGTCTTCGTGAATTTTCTTAACATGCTTGCTGCATTGGTTTTAAGATAATCAAAATTGAAAAAAAACCAAAAAAAACACTTCCTACTGCGCAGTGCAGTGGATCATAAACGGTGGATATTTCTTCCAAAGTATTCATCGGTAAACCGGTGTTTAAACGCAACAGTTCAAAAAGCGCTTCATTAGCTTTTACAATCGACATTGCCTCACTGGAATGCCATACTTCGATTTGCAGCTTCTCAGCTGCAGGACATTTAGCTTCCAAATTCAATACCTAAATAATCATTAATAAATAATTAACAATGAAAAAAACAAAAATCGAATGCACAACAACCCCAACTTACATTATCCAAATCACGAGGTACTGTGTGGACAGGAATCGGCTGCCAAGATAAATTTTTATTCCACATATCGTCTGAATTTGGTTCAAACAGTGCAGCCAAATTTGCCAAAGCACTCATCAAAGTACGATTGACATCGGTTGATCGAATGAAAACCTTCAATTCATATTTTTAGAAAAAAAATCCCAAGTTATAATTTTAATGTTCGAATAGTGAATTAATCTATTTTAAACACAACAACAACGTACTTCATGTGAAGAATAATTTTTCGGCAAAAAATTTTCATAACGATGGCGCAAAAATCGACCAAGTTCATATTGTTGTAAAATTCCCAACTAGAATAAAATTCATCATTAAAATTGAAATTAATAATTTGAAAACAAAAAAAAAACAAAACCTTTGTCAACTCTCCAGTTCCTTCTGACCATACTTTGTCTGGATTCAGAGGAAAATTCATAGCAGGAGTTCGATCACCGTGTCGCCAAATCTGAAATACATCAAACTGATACACTGGATGAAACTTGAAAAGCAATAAAATTGCCCAATTTACCACTTGAAGTAGGCGAAGTTCACCGGGGCTTTGTTGCACGACAGTTCCTGAGCAAATGTTATTATCCAACATCAAAATGATCACCAAGCCAATAAATGGTACCCAGTGAAATTTCATTCCAAACTCCGCAGAATTAGCCAAGCTTATCCCTAACATTAGAATGGATGATTTACCAATAAGAAGAATAATATGACACAAATACAACAGTATTCGGTAAAATTTGGGACAATTTGTTTTTCAAAAAAAATTAATCTACGACTGATTAAAAATATAAAAGGAAATACGTCACACATCTTACGCAGTTGATCAGTAAAATCATTTTCAATTGAACAATTATGTGGAAAAAGCAGCAACAACAAAACATTACATTCATTTCCTATCAAAACCAACAACCCGCAATTATTTGTTCAGATCACTCACTGTAAGAAATTTGTAAACATTTGTTAACAACCCAAATTTCAAAACCATTTCGCTGAACAAGGTTGTTTGCCATTTACAAAAATTACACTTTGAAAGTTCATTAATTAAAAAATTATTAATGCTAAAATGGTTTAAAAACAAAAAAAAACAAAATCAGAACATGTACAAAAGTCGTAAATATGACTATATTATTTATGTAAACAATCCTCTTTTGTACTGTAACTTTTCACTACTGTAGCTGTTTTCAAGTAATTAGAATTAGTATAATCAAGTGACGGAATTTGTTTTTGAATAGTACACGATGTAAAATTGATTTCAAAAAGAAAAATAAATATAATTAATATTTATTTTAAAAGCTGCTTTCAATGAATATAAATTTTCATTAAGACAGCTAAAATGTTTGTCAACATAAATTTCCTCTTTGTTGAGTGAAAAATGTAAGTTATCGATGACGTAAACAAGTTGACTTGATAACAACCGATACCTGCAAATGCTTTTACTTTGTTAAATAAATTCAATTACATTTTTTGCGAAATTTTCTCTCACTGAATGAATGTAGAAAGTTCACGTTGTGCAAACGTTCGTTATCCAATTCAAAGCATGTTTCAGTTGTTTTACTTAGAAATCATTGCACTGCCCACAAAGATTTGACGATGCATAAATTGCACACAATAATGAAAAAGATGAATTTTCAATGAATGTCGTTTTCCAAAACAGTCCAAACAATAAATAATACTGCGTCATTGAATTATATTCAAAAGTATAATTGGAGCAGATGAATTGTTGTTTTTCTGAAAATTTACATTCATTTTACAATTGCTAATTGTTTAGACCGAGTTGGAGGATCAATAACGCAGTCCAAGTTTCTGTTTTTCTTTGCATTTCTTTCTCACCGCGTCCAAGTTTCGATCTTTCCATGAACTTTTGCGCAGTTTAATTGGCCTGTTTCCAACGTACTTTCCGTCCATTTCGCGTAGAGCTCGGATAAAATCTTGCGGATCTTTGAAAGAGACAAAACCGTAGCCTTTGGTTTTGTTCGAACGCTTGTCGCGTACAACTTTGGCCTTCAGAAAGCTCGGATATTTTCGAAACGCTTTCGACAACAATTCATCGCTCACTTCGTTGCCCAAATCACCGCAGAACAATCTGAAATCGTCCGGATCCCATTCGTTCAAGCTCAGATCTTCCCAGACACAGCCGCCGGCGGTGCGTAAATTACGAGCAGGCTTTTTGGCTTTCGACTTGGATGATGAATTGAACGTCGTCGCAAGTGTAGCAGTTGAAGTGGTTGGTCTGGATTCGGTACGTCTTGATTTCACCAAATTCACATCCTGCGGTAGAACTTGTGAAGTAAATTTTGCCGCATCCGCTTCGCCTGCACGGTTGAGAACATCCGTGTAACGTGAAGGAGCTGCTTCAATCACCGCCGCCGCCGACTGATGATAATACTGATTCACCGCCGGCGTTGGATTGAACATGGTCGACTTGGATTGGGCCGGCGTTTGTGCATTTGAAAACGGACGCTGCAACGAATGGGGCAAAAATTGCAAATTTGCCTGCACACGACCACTCCCACTTCCAATCGCCTGTGAGCGAGCATTTTGCGCAGCGATCTCTTTTTCAAAATTTTCCATCTCTACTTGAAAACTCTTCCCACCACTGCTCATCGTTTTTTCAATTCTCACTGAAATATATAAATTACAACACTAAAATACCTGCACAACGACCACCATCACCACTTCATTCGATGTAATTTATCATCAACTTCAATTCAGAACGAGAAACATTGAATGATCAATCAGTTATTAAAAAATTTTAAAATATATGAAAAAAGAATCTAAGTTTCATCAGAAAAAAATATATACAATTATATGAATTATGAATTATGAAGAATCATGCATAATTATGAAGAAATAGGCAAACCATCAAATCAAACAACACAAAAATCAAATCAGCTTTTTGCAAATGTGACAAAATTTTCAAATTTTCATAAAAACAAACTACTACAAACATTGAAATCTTCTCGATCAAATAAAAAGAAAGTATTTTTTAGTTGTGAAAATTACAACCACCGGAAATTTGATCTAGATATCCTATTTTTAGTAAAAATAGAAAATAAAACCAATTAAAAGCAGTCAAAAAGAAAAACACTGCGAAAACTTACATGATATATTTCTTTATAACAAAAAGATCATCGCAGCGTTCACATTAATGCTAGCAACAAAGGAAAATTTGTTAAAGAAACATAAATCCGTTTAACCAAGTAAATTTTCTACAGAATGCTGTATACTGTATTAATTGATTTTCAAGTAAGAATAAGTTCACCTGAAGTTAAGTTTCATAACTTTAATCAACAAATTTCAATATAGCGTATAATCTCTGTATGAAGTATCATTCACTTATAAAAATTATACATATTATATTTAATTTCAGGTTTTTATATAAACTTCAACTTTATAAAGCACAACAACGTGAAACTATGCAAATGCATTACAAAATTTGCATAAACTTCGTTAAATATATACAATTTGGGTTATGATTTGGGCGAATTACAGTTTGCAAGCATCCTTCCAATCAGGAATATAAATGCCAGAAAATTTCTGCTCAAAATCGAACAAAGAACATGGTGATTTGCAGAAATTCAACTCCAGCGGCTCTAACTCGGTGCTGCCATTTTTGTAAAATAACTAAAAATAAGAAAAAATTATTTTAAAAAGTTTGGAAAGTTTAAAAAACGAAATAAATGTTAGTTAGTTAATCGATAGAAGGGTTTCATTTGCAAACCATATCATTACAACAATTATGAAATGATTCTGTTGTTTGCGAATTTGCAAAACAATATTTAAAAGCTCACTTGAACAAAATATTGCCCATCTTTCTCCAAAAGTTCGATCAAAATGATGCTACAATATGCGGGAAACATCGATTTTGAATAAACCTCGAGATGATTGAGAAAAGCGATCAAAGTAAGATCATGCTACAAAATGTATTTGGATTAAACAAATTCTTAAACAATAATCACCTCAGTACAGCAGAATATGCATAAAATTTCAAGTGTTTTTCCATTCCAGATGATTTTGCTTTCATTCGATCGACAATTTCCCAAATTAGATAACCTCAAAAAAGAGCAATTTATAATAATTTACCTGCATCTCAATTTGGTCTTTAATAATTTTCAATTCCAAAAAATCTTATGCTTAAAAATTGAATAAGCACAACAAACGTTATTGATATTTTTGCAAATGGATTTATAAAAAGAAACGGTTTATTTTTTTTCATTCACACTTTAGATTATTTTAAAATAAAGGCTAAGAAACGTGCTTAAAATAATGTTAAACAAAAAACTGCTGAAAATACTTACTACCACGAAATTTTTTTACTTCTGGAGTACTCATCCAAAATGTTGTAGAAATATTGAATAAGGTATGGATTTTTTCAAAAATTTCTTCGGTAACCCAATCAGGTATAACATGATGATCACTGTGAATTTTCTAAAAATACAAATTAAAAAAAATACACAAAAATTAAAATTAAATAACTCTACTCACTGCACAATTAATTGGATCAAACACGCGCACCATATCATGTAACGTAAGAAATTCTAAACCTGTTTTGTTCTTTAAAAAATCAATAAATTGTTGATTTTCTTTCATTATTGCTAAAACTTCAGCCGACTGCCAGATATTTTCTTGTGCTTTTTTTGCTAAAGGACAATCCGCTTCCATATTTAAAACCTGAAAATAAAACAATCGAATATTGCATCATTTTTCAATCATATTATATGTACATAATCCATATTTTTTGGAACTGAATGAACTGGTATGGGCTGCCATGGTAAATTTTCATTCCATTTCTCTTCAGCAGATGGTTGAAACAGACCCGCCAGGTTAGCAAGAGCACTCATTATTGTTCTATTGTAATCTGTTGAACGAACATAAATCTAAAATTACCAATAGACTAAATTGAAAGTCAGTCAACAAATATTTCTATTTAAAAATCATTCAAAAAAGCATATGAATTAAAATAAAATAAAATAAAGAAAGCATTTTCATTGCATAATAATTATGCAAATGTAAGCAGAGTTGAATTGAATAAATTCAAAAGATATTAGTATTTATTTAAATCACATAATTGTAAATAGCACAACGCATGCATGTAAATATATTTTACCTATTTAAAAATTTGATAACAAAACCACCTTTGCATAACAGCATGTATAGTATGCACGAAACAAAAAATTGGAGCAAAAATAAAATCAGTTCAAACAAAGTAGAATAGAAATTGCAATAGTAATTTCAGTATTACTAGATTTGAAGAGTAATGATTCGGCAAAAAGTCTTGGTAACGATTTCTTAAATATTCTCCAAGTCTAAACTGTTGCAAAATTCCCAACTGAAAAATAAGCAGATATGAAATTAATGAAATGATGAAAATTACTGCTAACCTTGGTCAGTTCTCCATCAGGACCTTCAGCCCACGAAGCAATATCATCTGGATTAAGTGAGAAATTTAAAGCTGGCGTTCTATCACCATGTCTCCAAATCTGCATAAGCAGTTTACACTAAGTCCAATATAAACACACACACACACAACAGCTTATTTAAAATTTACCGCTTGAACAAGATGCAGTTTAAAACTTTCATCATCAGTTGCTATTGATTGCAAATCATCATGAACAGAAGATGCAGTAATGAAGAGTAAAAACAAAAACAAAATGCACTGCATGAGAAAGCGAATTTCACAGTTGAAATGCATTTTGAATAATTAATTTCCAAAGTTTTACAGTAAAATAAATAATTCAGGGATACAGAAAGGTAAAAGTTCAAATGCCTAATCACTTTAAAAGAAGGTCGTTTCAAACATTTCATGCAATTTTATAAATGGAAAACTCATTATTTATATTAAAAGCAATTATAACGACATGATAAATAAATAAATAAATAAATAAATTCACTGCAAAACTGCTTTCTCAAGTTGCAGTAGTGCAATTATAAAAACAAAGAATGTTTATAAAAAATTATTTCTCACCTCATTGAATTAATTTAAAATATAGTGCGCATAAAAATGTATACATATATGTATGTAAAACTGAAATTTTCTAACAGAGTATAAAATTTTAACATTCAGTTTTTGACAAAAATGTTTACTCATGCTAACTATAAGATACGGCATACCTGCATTTCATTAAATATCCATAATATCAATTAATAGCTGATGAGCGATTGAGCAAATGTTTCTTTTCTACCTCCTTATGTACACTGAAGATGACAAAAACAAAATATGAACATCATCGAAAGAATGTTTCAAGTGAAAAATTGATATAATTCATATTTTTTTATTTTTGGTAATTATCACGATTTGTTGCAAGAAGGAGTTTAAAATGTAAGCTTTCAGTGACTGTTTTTTTTTTCTGATCAATTTTATAAAACTGAAGCTAACCTTTACAAACTACAAAACAGAGCGAACAATGAAAAAGTTTCAAAGTTTTGCCGTAGTCTTTGATGCGTAAATTAAATTTGTATTTGTGCACCACATTAATGAGGTACCTCAATTTCTTTTATGATGAGAAAATTCAATTTTTATTTTAAAAAAATTTCCAAATATTTGTTTATATGTTACTAAATTTAAACTTTAATTTATTTTCAAGTTTATTTCAAATGATCAATAATTATTGAAAAAAGTAGTTTGAGATATCATGTTCCCATTAGAATTGTTTTAGTGAAAATATTTTCTGCAGCATTAAAAAATAACGAAACAAACGTAAAAATGTTGTTCACTTTATATTTATTTCACGCATTTCAATGTTACTTTCAAGAAATGCCATTCTTATAGATGGAATTGATTGATTGATGAATAATTCTGAATCAGTTTTTTTAATTTGGAATCTTTGGAAAATGTGAGCAATTTGTTTTTAGCTATTGTAAGCTGAATGCTGCTTTTCATCAATTATATTGTTTTAATTTGAAAAGCAACCGTACTGAAATCTGAAATAAAATATTCTCATTGAATTGATTAGCTAATTTTGATATGATAGCAGTTGTTCTCTGGCAACTGAGCATGAAACATTTTTCTCTTGCTCATCCACATCACACTGATTTGCAAAAAATAATTCTTATCCGTTTTAATTGACCATGTCTTGTGAAAATAGTGAGCCTAGCAATTGTTAAATAACATCTATCTTTTTAAAACAAAAAATCTGATACGATAATTTGTTAATTCCAGCTGTTAAAATCTCAAGGATATTTGGAATGTTCAACGATAATAAAACTTGAATAGCATTAAAAGCTGAAAAAGCAAAACGTCAACGTAAAATGTTTTGATAGAGATAATGTTTACAACATGTTTATCCTCGTTTCTGTCATATTTTATTTGCTTTTTAAATAGTGTTTCTATGCACATGATGCAACTTCTTCTTCAATAGTATTAGGTCGTTAGCGAAATTTGTGTTTTATTAGAATATTTTCTCTCCCTTCCTTTCTTACCACTTATCTTTTTCGATATGATTTATTACTGTATTAGTTTAATAAACTATTTTATTAATTTAATTTAATTTAATACCAAATTTTACAAATGCTTTCCTGGAAATGAGATTCATTTCGATGGCATAAGTGTGGCTTTTCGTAGGCAGTGGATACAGTTAAATTTTTAATAAACAAGAGTTAACGCAGATGATCAAGTGAAGGTTCAACATTTAAAGTCACAGCGGTAAAGTGTCTTAAATTTCCTTGCATTATGTTTAAAATGGCTGATATCCCTAAATTTTGCATACTCAAATACAAAATATAATAAAAGAAAACTATTCTTATACTGATTACGGACATATTTACATTGCAAAACAAATCAGCTATTGAAAAAAGATGAATTCAAAACAATTTTCATAGATGATTAAATTTTATAAAATGAAATATTCGTGAATTTTACATAAATTAAAAAATGTTCAAAACAATTGTTTTAAATTTACACAAAATTCAAAAAAGGAATATTTTGACCAATGAAACATTAAACATTGCAGCCATTCACAAGTGGTTATTTTTAGCTAATAAAATGCTGACCTGTATGCACCAATAAATAGAATCTTCATTCAAGCAAATCAAACGAAGATCATTTTCAGCCAATCAAAGAATAAGATCAATAAATTTCAGTTACTCAGAAAACAATATGAGCAAAAGCTGTCCTGAAATATAAATCATAAATTTCCCAGTAAATTATGTATTAAAGCTACTAAAACCGAAGCAGAGAACTTTACAAACTAGTACTTCTTAAAATGCAAAAGTAGTGCACTTTAACAATAGCTTTTTGGACAATTTTCTAAACTAAACTTATAAAAAACATGCAGTCAGGCATTTATTAAATTATTTTCACTTTTAATATTTATGGAAATTTTGTTTTCCACTAATATTTTGTCGTAAAAGTTTTAAATTTAATTATATTAAAACCCAAATTTTCATTTACATTTATTTAACAACGTTTATATAAATTCAGAAAAAAAGGGATTACTGTGCAAAATGAAAGGAGAGCTAGTTAGCACTCCCCTTCACAAGGACGGAGAATTGTCACACAAGCACAATGGCAATGATCGCCTACCTTCGCGAGATTTGCTGCCCATTTTTTTCCCAATATTTCATCTGATGGCTGTTAAATAAACATTTTAAATGCAAATAAACAAGCAGTTGGTAGTAAAAAATCGTAACTTTTTATAGGAACACCCCGCTTAACGCTGTTTTTGGCATGTTACGTGACTCGCTTTTTTCTTAAAGCGACAAATTTAGCTAAATATTTTAAACAGCAATGAAATGATTTTATTATATCATGTTGCTTGAGTTACTTCGTGCATTATATCAATCATTTACGGTACCTGGCTTGGATTCTGTTAGATTTCATATATTCGTTCGTATATTTTTGATGGGCACTTTTGGTGTGCATTTTGGGTATTTATGTCACAACGAGGGTTTTAGCAATGATGACTTGAAACAACTAACAGAGCTATGTACTAATAATAAACGCCAACAGTTGTTGATTCAAAAGAGGATATACCTTTGAGAACTGTAACAGCAGAATTCCCCAAGAACAGCATCACCAACATTACACAAATCATGAACCAGTTCATAGGACAGGATCCTGATGTGAGCGAAGTTCCAAAGCAAGACCAGATGTTCTTGAGATTATATCTTTTTATCAATAAATTCTACATGAGAGAAAACGCAAAGGGAGAGACAATTAACGCTCAATAGTTTCATCACAAAGAAATGTGAGGTTGAGAAATTAAAGGCTGGTCTGTCATCACGACGATTAATATGAATAATAAAGTATGTTAACATTTTCATAAAAATTTCAAATAAATTTTGTTGTATATATTCTGACTTTTGTTGGAACCGATGTACTACTATAAACACATGCTATAAAGTCCCGTAAACGCTATTTCGCTTAACGCTTTTTTTTCTGCAACGGACTGATAGCGGTAAGTGGAATATATTCAGAATATAGATAATTATTGTATATGAAGTTGTGTATAAATGTTTGTCAAAGATCATTAAAGATTAACGGTTATTTTTGTTTCAATTTTGTAATTTTCAAATAATTTCTTTATGAAATGTTTCTCTAATTGATAACAAAACTTATTCACGGACAAAGTGAAAAGAAGTAATTTCAGTCAAATAATATGATAAAGTTTATAGTTATTAGTTGAACCGCTATTTAAAAAACACAAATAAGTTGCAATTTTGCATATTTTAAATATATTGACAGTGAGAATAATAACTTGTAATTGATTAAAAGGGAAAAATGACTTATAATTATTTTCAGAAGTTAATAAAAGTTGAAAATTAATTATCTCTAATATAGTTTTCTAAATGTTTAACATTTCTGTATATAAATAAATATACATGTATGTATGATGCTGTTGGAGTGCATTGTTTGAATAGCAGAATTTCCTTCTGTAATGAAAGAGAGAAATATGCCGTACTTCATCATATTTACATCACTACTGTATGTAAATTCGTAGCAGATTGAGAAGTGAACGTGTTAACGGTCTGTCGTGTTTTTGTTTTGTTTAAATTTGCTCGGGTTGTGTGTGTATGTTTGTGTGTTTTGATAATATATAGCAGAAGAGGCTCTATTCGTATGCGTTAAATGAATTCTGCAATCAAGCTTACCTTCATAAACAACAGTTGTGGATGATTTTGTCATTCTGTTAGTTTCAATTCGCATGTTTTCCTGAAATTAATTTTTTTAATGAAAATGTGTAAAAAATTTATTTTGTACCTTTGAAAATTTATTCGTAATGTCATAATTTCATTCAAATTTATAGGAATTTTATTTTGCGCAATCATTTCTGATTCAAATTCGTTTCCCGTTCAGAGCCCTTTCTTTTGTGCAGTTATAAACTTATAGTTTTAATGATTTTTAGAGATGCATTTCTTTTTATTATAATATTATCATTTAGAAAAAGAAAACAAAAGTCTTTTCAGTTAATTTCAAGAAATAAAACAGTAAATTTTGACTAAAAAATTCACTGGTAGCAATAATATGAGTTTTTATTGTAAGAAGTTTACTGACAATCATAATGTATTTCTATTTCGATTTGTTACCGTTATTGAAATTATTTTATTGCATATATGTTTAAACGTAGCAACAATGATGTATAAACTATATGAACAACTATATGTTTTAATTCCCTCAGTTTAAAATATCGAAAAAGTATTTTTAAAAAACATTACATTTACATGCCATATGTTACCTGTTACAAAATAAAAATATTTATACGAAAACACTGTATGTTCTATTGTGATGAATTTTTATTTAAATAACTGAATAAACGTCTACACAATAAATACGTCAATTCATATATCAATAAATAAAGCAAGCTTTTTAACACAAAAGTAATTGAAATGTTACAACATAACATTACTTACTGAATAATATTCATTTTCAAGCATTATTTGTTGAAACGCTTTGCAAAATGTCATTCTTCTTAACATCATTTAAAAATAAATGACAGAAAAATTGCAACCGTTTGCACATGTTAATAGTAGCGATTGATTTTTAGTTTGTATTTCTATTAATTCAATTTTAGAATATTATTAATATATGATTTACAAGCATTTATTTTAAAATGCTCCAACAAAGAAAAGGTTTTTATTTTTTGTTGGACATGGAGAGTCAATAGCATAATCAGTGCAAACTTTATTTATATTATGAAGCATAATTTGCCATTCGTTTTTCGCTACGTTCAATTGCTTTAGCTGCTAAATCTTCTACACTTTTATAATAATCTTTCATATTTATATATTTCTTCCGATATGCCTGATGATGGTCTTGATAAGAACCACTACTTCTGAAATTTTCTCGACTTGTGGGATCTTCTCCACTTCTCGTGTATTGAGGAATCATATCACTTTGATGCACATCTGGATATGGTTGTTGCATTTCTTTCGGCATTCGGTGTGGTTGCGGTACTGGCTGTGGGTTTTGCACATAATATCCCTGAGCATCATAATTCGGTTGCATTCCCATATGATCAAATGATGGTTTTCGTTTTGGATAAAAGGATTCATCTTCACCTGGCTTCAATTGTTCTTTGTGTACTTCGAGGATGCTCTCTACAGGTGCAACAAACTCCGCGTCGATCTTATCTGGTATAACAGCTACTTTGGTTTCAGGATTAAATACTACATGGCGTCCTTGATTAGAGCCAGATTTCTTCAATGCAGACTTCAAGCCATTTGTTTCTTGAAGTGAAATGAAGAAAAAAACATGCAAAAAGATAAAAATGCACTTTGACGAAGCCATTTTCAATTCTGACATTACTTAATTGTCTTCAAAGCATATATATAGTTAACGTAGACCAATTACGTAATAGTTGCATTAATTGATGTGTTATTTGTTAATATACGACGTCATTCAAGTAACATCTCTTATATTAACAGGTGTTTTACAAATAACAAAATAACGCCATATTTAATTATACATCTTTACAGTTGCAGACAAGTGATTACTGTTCCTCATAATGATTCTTTTGCATTGCTTTAATTTCTTTTTCTGATTGAAGTAAAATTTACCAAACAAATATTTAGACTAAATAAGAATTCAAATTAAAGCCAGCTGATTTTATAAATAATGTTATTTTTCATTCGCAGATTATTTCATATTTTCTTCTTGTGAAATGACGTGATTTTTATAAATGTACCGCGAAATCAAATTAACTCTCAATAAAAACTACATCCATCAACATTTGAAACTAAAATTTGAATTTATTATTATTATTACTATCATTATGCTATGTTCTGTTATTATTATCAAAACTAAAAGCATCTCATAAAAAAGGATACTTTTACATAAACGCATATATTTATTTATATACAATAAATTATTATGTTGTACATCACATTATATATAAAAAATAAAATTTTATTTTCCGAAACTGCAATAAGATGCTTTAATTATTGTCCATAAAGTAAAAAAACATATGAAAAAGTGAATCTAATTTTGAGACTGTGTGCATTTTAAAAAATTTAGTTTTATGGCAAGCCTGCGTGTTAAAAGCAACATTTTCACTTTGGGCCAATCTTCATGCAGTACTGCTAAAAACACATTATGTAAGCAAATGAACTATCGAATACTAATTAAATTAAAAAAAATTCTTCAATTAAGTGTAATATTAAAGCATGCATCACAATAATATTTCTAGCTTAAGTATTAGTTTTTTGATAAAAAATTCTTACATTTATTAACTTGCAACACAACTTTGTAGCATTTGAAATTTACTCATTCACAAATGAATTACCGCATTTAATAATTTCCGAGTAAAAAATAAAATATGCATGAAATTCTAAACAATTACTTAGCAAATTATAAATGATAATACTGCCTTCAGAACTGAAAAAACTTTTGTGTGAGAAAAATTATACTTTGACAATAAATTTAAATTATTTTTAAAAACATTTTTTTTCTGTAAAATTATTAAGCATGGAATATTGAAACAAATTTTTGAACTTCAACTACTCCAAAAGTGTCTATCTTTTAATATAAAAAAGATGTATTATGTTCTGTTTATATTTTTCCAATAATAAACAAATGATAAATTTAGATAGATTATGTCAAAAATAAAAGAAATAAAGTGTAATTGTTATCTGCTAAATCATTAATTTTTCAAATGAGCAAGCAAATGTACTATATTTATTTTTGTCATGAAAAGTTTGTTTATTTAGTTGAGCATTTTGCATTGCATAAATTTTCATTTTCTAAACATTAACATTTTTTCAAGTAATAACAGTCTTTTGTCATTTTGTTAGAATACATAATCACGTTTATAAGCAATAAAAATTAACAAAAGTTATCGAGCTAGTCAGTCATTTATTGCATTCTTCAAGTAATTACATTTATTTTTCATTTTCATGGATTATGTAAAATTATAAACATATGCAGTGTGCGGTAAAAACAATCCTCGAAATTTTGATCAGTACAGTTTTCTCAAAGTCAATTCATGTTCAGTAACGCCTCAGGGGAGAAGATGAGCTACCATAACTTCTGCGAATCTCGTAACTTGCCATGTATGAATTCTGTCCTAAAAGTGAACTTCGACTGTATAAATTTTGCGAAGGTCTATGCTGATAGCTTTTAGACAAATAGCTTGAAGAATAACTGGGAGGAGAATAAGTTGATACGGATGGTCTATTAGCAGAATATGAAGGATAAGAAGGTCTAGTATTTTGTCCGTAGCCAGATAAATATGAAGAAGAATGTGGTCTTTGAGTGTAAGACGAAGTGTAAGATGGAGTGTAAGACGGCCTATAAGACGAACTGTAAGATGGAGTATAAGACGGACGGTAAGACGGAGTGTAAGAAGGAGTATAAGACGGGTAGTGTTGCTTCGGCGGCACTAAAGGACTTGGCCTTGGAGAATCAAAATCGGTGGGAATGTCATAGCTTTTCTTTGTAAAATTGGTAGATATTTCTGCTGGAGGTTTCAGTTCTTCAGGTTCAGCTTCAGTTATGCTTTCTTTTAATGTAAACTCATTTACTGATTCTTTGTCTGGTATGTTGGCCATTTTTACAGCTGAACTAAAAGATACTCGTTTCTTTTTTTTAACAGGAGGTGTTGTTGTCGTTTGAACATCAGCGGCAGCAACTTCTGTGGAATTTACTGGACTTTCCTTTGGTTCAATTTCTGGAGTTTCTTCATTACTGCACAATACGAGAACAGTTGTGCAAGCCAATAATAAAATGAAGAAATTCAAAAGTCGACTAGAGCACACTGCCATGGTAGTAGATAATCAGAATTGGACAATCCACAACTGAAGTTGCTGCGCTTATAAATGAAAAACTTTCTCCTGTATAAACACAAATGTTATGCAAGCCTATAATTTTTCCGTAAACATTTTTCTTGAATAAATTATTTTTTCTCATTTCATTGGACGTGTTATTAACTACAGCTATTCAACAAGTGTTCGTTTGGCTTTAAAATCAATAAATTGTAATGCAGCAGTTGCAAACATTACATAACAAATGTTTTTTCTGTCAATTTACAAATTGTATAATTCTTTCTTTAGCAAATATAACAGTAATAGCAAGTAATATGTGAATTTGTGGATAAAATATAAAGTTTAACAAAATTCCTGTGAACAAACGTGCAGTATCTTTACTTTCGCAGAATCAAAAAATTTTCAAATGCAACAAACAAACAAAATAGTAACATTGGGCGCAACAACATCAATTGTAAAAATTTCTTCATTTCATCTGCAGCACAAAGCAAAACAAAGCTGTTTGTATTATTTGCTTCATATAATTGGTTTTACTATACACTAAAAAGAGAAAAATGATATTTATGAAATAGCATGTATTTTTACATAACTTATACATACATAACTAACTTATGAACATTTTGGCATAAACCACGAAAAGTCATCATGACAATATTTTTTGAAATTTCTTTCACTTTTGTACGATGTAGAATTTAAATTCAAGTTGTGCTCACGCCATTGAGAACATCTCTTATAAGAACAAGCGCTTATTCCAACCATGCAACAGCAATAATTAACCCTCATCCGGGCACCAGTCTACATATGTAGATGCTACAACAGTGGTTTTGAAAGTGTAGTTAGTACGTAAGTCGTGAGCAGTTATTGGGTGGGTCGCATAAAATATTAAAGTATGAGAGTAGTCTTTATTTTTGTTAAGAGAGTTTTACTAATCGAATATTGTTGAGTGAACATTTTAATTAGGCTTGTTCATTAAAAAAATTTAAAATATTAAACTAATATTTTTTATTTAACCTCTCTTGTCTTTTAGAATATGCATTGCAAGCTGGTAGGTCGCGAAAAATTACCGTTTTCGAAACTGGGTCGCAGCCCAGAAAAGTTTGAGAAGCGCTGCACTAGAAGTTTCGTCGTATTTAGTCCCTGTACATGATGATTATTTTTTCAAGAACTAATGATAATTTCACAAATAGATTATTTATTTTATTCAATGCAAGCGCTACATGATATTTTAGTGATTTTATGGCTGCTACGTATATATTCTTTTACATGAATAGCAGCGGTTTTAAGTTGATTTTCGACGTCCTTGCTCTTGGCATTTTGATGGATTTTATCATTTTATAACTGATATCTGTAACATTTATGATTTTGGGGCAGTCTGTAGTGGATGAAGGCATGTTCAGTTTGTGCATGGATTTTTTCATTTTGATATCTCATTTCGATGTGTTGTTTGACCAGCTGTGCTGAAAACTCTCTCATAAAACACTTCTTTGTCTTCTGATAACTTTGCTGATGTCTCATCAGTAAGAATCCGTTGTTGATGCACACCTCAACGATGAAGTACAACATCAGCATGATATATCTGTTGGGCTTTTTTTATATCAAAAATTTTCTATTCTTGCATCCCTGTTATCCACGCATCCTTTGCCAAGATTATAGTCATTTATGATGTTTGGTCTTTTGAAACCTTGCTAGTTGTCTTCTTTCAACTTTACGTAGCATGAAGTCAGCAGAAGAACATTGCTGTTTTTCCTTGGCACGTAATTGATCATCGTTACTTTTTTGCTGTGCTCATAAACAGCTAATGTCGAGTAAGGATCACGTTGTGCTGCTTTACGCAAACATGCTAGAACATCACGGCGATGTGCAAACACATTATCAATAGCTGTAAGACCATGCTGAAGAAGATGCTGCACAGTGGAATATGATGTAAAATAACGGTCCATAAAAACATTTCTGTTAGAGTTCACAAATGGCTGTGCCAATTTCCCAACATTGGTGCTTGCTAGACCAATTTGGGGTTCTTCACTACTTCTGCCAATATATAACAAACCTTTCAGAGAATAACCATTCTCCGCGTCACGTATCCAGTTGATCTTCACACCGTACTTTCCTGGTCAAATGGTCAAATGGTCAATACTTATGGTAAAATGCAAAAGTGGCAATCACAACTGATTATTTATAGCAATGAATAGCTGCATAATGGATATCGCTCATCCAGTTTTTAAAGCTGCCATAAAGAACTGACTCCTTTTATCGAATATTCAGCTAATAACAGTGACTCTTAAGCAAACATCAAGAAGGTTTGAGAGCACTGACAGACACTCATGAAGCATACTGTTTTTATCTTCGGGGTTGGCACACTGTTTGATATCCCAACAGATGCGGGACTCTAGATGCGACCAAACGCATAATTCCTTGCGAAGACCAGATCTTTCCCTGGCAAATTTTGCATATCTTTTGTTTTTTCGCCTCCATTAAGTCGATTATGCCTCTGACTAATTATTCTGCAAGGTCAGGGTGCATGCAATCGAGAATCGTACACAACCGACGCTTTGGCTGAGCTTTTTTCGACTGATGTACAAAACGTCAGCTATTGCAAGAACAACCGTTGTTTCCAACTCTCATAGAATAATTTCCAGCAAAAAGTTTGAATTATTTTAATTGTCTAATTGATATTATTCATAGTATTAGAAAAACATATATCAAAAATGTGAGATTTTGAAATAGATTACAACAATATTACGCAGTTACGGATTTATGATTATTTAGAAAAATATTTATTTATTGCATTCGAAGAGATTGGCCATTTTAAATGTAAATTTAATTTTTCATAAGTATAATACAATTTGTAAAGAAAAAGGAACGAAAACAAAATTTTTCTTGTTTGCTTGTTTTTACATCGTGTTTATTCAGTCGCTGAGTTGTTCTTAGCAGAGGAATTATTTATCGTGTGTTTGAAGTGGTGCAATTTTCCGAATTGGACGATTTTCGCCAAAGCATTGAAAATTTCCTTGATGCGTTGTTTTTCGAATTACTCTGAATATTGCGTGAGCAGATATGCAAATCACTTGAAACAGCCATAAGCTATTAATATTGATGACAAGAACATCGCAAGAGGCCAGAAGGCTCATCGTCAATGGAAAACTTTGAATTGCCAGCGTGAACAGCAAATTAAGAAACAGACGTTTCAAAATTACAATGTCGCGTTTCTGTTTCACCAATTGCACATTGGTTTTGTGCCTTTTGTGCCAAAGCAAAAGGGCAATATCAATTAAAATAATTAAAACTGCTAAAAAATTTAACAAACAAAGAAGTATAATGTGAAAACATTGATAAAAATATGGTAAAAATGATGCATATGTGCAAGATATGCTGAAAAACATGTCACCATTGTTTACAGCTGATACAATGAGAACGGTAACGTCAGTTAGAAATGTTACCGTAAAAATGATTATCATTTTGATGAAAAGATTCTTATTGTATACATGAAGAGATTTTGAAGAAACCAACGCAACTGTCATATCAATTACAAGAAATAAATTCGATTCGCATATAGCTAAATCGGACAATGAATAAATGAACGGATGAAATGACCAAAGTAAGCAGTACGAAAATGATACGCTGGAATTGTCAGAATAATACCAAACATTTCTGCTATATTCTACGATATAACCCAAACTCAGAAGTAAGTAACCAGTAGAACAGCCTGAAATATATGCTTTCATAATGATAGAATAAGTAAATTTGTTTTCATTCTATTTGCCATTAATTCATAACTATATTTATTTCTAGGTTGATTTTCAAAAGTAATATATATGTTACGCTTAATGTTGAAAATTGCCTATTGTTGATAATAGGCAAGCGTTTTGCCTATTATTGATAATAGAAAACAGCTTTTGCCTATTATTGATAATAGGCAATAAGCATTTGACTAATATTGAAAAAAACGGCTTACGAGTCACGCTGTATGTTGAAATGCTTTTATTAATGATATTTAGTATTTATTATCAGAAACAAATGTATCGTACGAGGTTTATATATTATTGCATGACTTCCCGGAGTGACAACGAGAATTGCATAATACTCTTTTTCTGCTGCAACTGCATCGACCAGATGAGCAGCCGGATAGGCACAAGCACTTAACATATCCTTGGCCGCCCGTAGTTTTAGTTACTGCAGCTCTAAGAGGAATTTCGGCATCAGGTGCATCATCAATTGATAGTAAATTTCCTGATATCACTTGTAAATCTGCAGCTGTAAACTTAGATGCCAGTTATCTTTCTCTGCAACCAACAGTGTACAATCCTTCACATTCCGCCATGACAACTACTAAGAAGTTTTTAGGATCCGCCGGTTCACGATCCACGTCTGGCACTCAGTGTATAATTCTGACCTATTTGGAGCGGTATTATCATTTTATTAGATCATCTTGTCATTTTTGCTGCTGCTCTAGTCTGCCCTGAAGCTGCTTCTTTTTGTGCTTTTATAAAAGTCTCAGAAAAATGTTTCATAATACTGCTTTCATTTTCTTCATAGTTTTTTCCATCTCTGTTTAAACTTTCTTCATCATTGGTTTCTTGAGATGTCAAAAATTCTTCAATTTCTTCTTCTGTTTTCGCTGCAGCAACTAGTGATTTTGGCAGGACGTAGGACTCCAGTCCACTTTGTGGCTGCTCTCCAAATTTCACCTTGAATGGACTTTGTCCTGTTGTTTCATGAATGCTAACATTTATTTGCCATTGAACAAATTTCAGTCCCATTGACCATCTTTTGCATCCATTTTCTCGCATCCATATTGCCAGTTTGTCTTGCACAACGCCGTTTAGGCGCTCAACCGCACCTTGGCTCTGAGGATGCCTGGGTCTACCCGTGACAAGCTTCAGCTCTGGCCAACATGTTTTGAGTTCCGCAATTATGGCATTTAAAAATTCCCGACCGTTGTCGGATTGCAGAATGCTGGTAGCGCCGAACGTTAAAAAGATTTCGAGCAGCTTCGATGCCACTTCTTCCGCCCGTTTTGACTTTAGCGGACTCAAAATGCAGAACTTCGTAAAGTGATTCAGATATGTCATGATATATTTAAAATCACCATCAGGCATGGTCTGGAAATTTATCAAGTCCACCTCGGCTCGTGACCTCAAATTTGTACTAACCAGTGGTTTAACAACTAGGCTTTTTGGAAGCTTTCTGGCCCTCTTCTTATGGCATTCTTCACTAAACGTGAGAAACAAATGGCAAGCTTCTTGCGTGACGCTCGCCCATTTATTCTGTGCTTCTCGAAATGTTATTTTTTCTCCACCATGACCAAACTTTTGATGAGCATCATTGATAAAGCGTCTATTTCTATTTCTATTTGTAACGATTGAAGAAAACTGTTTTAAGAAGTGTCAACTAACAGTGATAGCTGCTTGGCGACTTCCTTGTGAACTTCATAATGCTGACAGAACAGCGATGACAAATTTCGCATTTAGAAGGGATATTACTGCTCATCTCCTGCGAGCAAGACCGCTACAGATCTTAAGGCCTAAACGTCATGGTATTTGCACGTAGCCATTTGCCAAACAGTTTGCAAAGCTCACGTGGGCATTTCTTGCAGTCGAGTACGCAGGGTCGTTGCATAGTTTGCAAAAAAAACTGCAGAAATTAGTGTGTTCAGTGTGGCAAACGGCTTCACCAGATAGGTTTCCCAATATATCATCAGCAGCTCAATATCATGATGGTATTGTGTAACTGTTTCTGCCAATATGTGTACTATTCAACAGTGATGAATTGTAGAAATAAACACCGTATACTGCTTTCATGAAGACTCTGCAGTGTACAATATTCCCAAATGGGTACATGATAAAAAACAACTTGTAAATTATTTTTTCATAATAATTTTTCATTTATATCTTAACTAACTCTCAAGGACTTTATCTGAAAAATTAAGTATTCACTTCAACTGGATCACAATTCAGCCACTAAAGGGTTAATAAAAGCATTTCAACATACAGCGTGACTCATAAGCCATTTTTTCAATATTAGGCAAATGCTTATTGCCTACTATCAATAATAGGCAATGATTTTGCCTATTAACAATAATAGGCAAAAGTTGCTTTTTATTATCAATAATAGGCAAAACGCTTGCCTATTATCAATAATAGGCAATTTTCAACATTAAGCGTAACATATATATGACATGAAATGAAAAACAAAATGCATGTAAAAGTATTAAAAGTTTGTTAATTTGAACATTTCAATTTTGCATTATTTTCAAAGGATAACATTTAACAATTTTAATAATTATAATTTTGAAGTCAAAGTATAACATCAAGATTTCAAAATCTGAAATGAAAACAATACACAAGCAGATGAATAGAAATCACAAGTTTTAAAATAACACTTACCAATTATTAATTTTTCTATTTTTGCTTTCTTCTTCTTCCAAATCATAAATATTAATAAAATTAAATGTAAGCAAAATCCAAGACTTGCAAAAAATAGCATCTGAACGCTGAGTGGTAATTCTATGGAGTTTTTCATTTCAGAAATTACCCTTTACTTTGGTGGTCACTATTTCTTTCTAAAAATTGCTACCGTATTGCTGCGTCCAATTATTTTGTCGATTTTACAAACAATTATCAAAAAAAAGAAAATTCAAATTATTAACTTTTAGCAATGAATAACTTTTAATAATTATTTTACTTTATTGTTGAAGAAATACTTGTAAAATAAAATGCAGTAACGTAAATTACATGTAACTTTATTTAAATTATGCAAAAACATGTAAGTTGTGAAAGACATTATTCCTATGCACTCCATTATTATGAATTCAAACAAAAAATTTTCAGCTCTTTGATATTTGTTTTATGTTTATGTTTTAACAAAAAATAGATATTTTTGGTTTTTAATTTAAAAAATCATTAATCATTTCTTCATTATAATTTTAATATTATTTTCATTGTTTAACAAATTTTTATCATGCTGATTATTTCCTGTCAGTTGATTTAAAAATTTTAATATAATTTATTTTGTAGAAAAAGCAATGAAAATGTAATTGTAAAGTTGAGATACCTCATTGATTCTTTTCCCTCCTATTTAGATTTAAATCAGCAGTTGTCAAAATTACTGTATTTCCTATTAGTAATAATTTTTGCATTAACGTTACGTTAGGTGAACATTATTTTAATTGAAAAAAGATCTTTAGGTGAAATATTGCATTTTTAATTCAAAAATTCTTCAATTTTTTTGATGCTTCTTGAATTTCAATTAAAATTAATGAAAACTCAATGTGTTAATCAGATTAATCTTTGAAATGGAATTAGAAAAGTAAAGTTATTTTATAATTTCAACATTTCCTTTATTATTATCATTATTATTATAATTAAATTTCAGCTGTTGTTTAAATGCCGTTTATCAATTTTTATAATGATGATTTTTCCATTTTCCAATTAGAAATTACAAGTTGTTTTTCTTTTAATAAAAAAATGCCAACAAAACCATAAAATATGTAAATAAAAATGGATAAAATCTTAAATTTCATTATATCAAAGAAAATTAAATGATATAAAAGAAATAAGTAAAATAATAACTTTTTAAACAATGCTAAGCTGACAGAACCATAAATCATTAAATTAACTCGTTGAACAACTGCTGCTAGAAGACATTAACAAAAAATAATAGTAATAATATAAAACTAGCAAAGGCCAAAAGTACAAATCTGTAACAACAACAGAGGACTGGATGATACAGATTTTTTAAAAAAGGTAAAAGAAAAATTACTAATTAAAAAAATTTGTTTTAGTAAAAAGAATATAAAATGACGCCAAGTTCTATATTACTATTTTATACATTAGTCTGAACAATAATTGTGCTCTTTGGAAATGCAAAAGTGAAATATTTTTAAATGCAACTTTCTTGTTATGTGAAATAAAGCAAAATTATAAATTTTACAAGACATCTGCATCTCAGTGAAAACAATGAACTTTGAAAATTATGAAAATTTGAAAAAAGTGAAAAAACTTTGAAACTTGCATTTGAATTATTTGTATTATGAAACTTTGAAATTTAAATTATTACTTCAAAAAATCGATTTTTTATAAATAAGTTTGTAACACCCGATGTTACGATTAGCTCTTGTCGGTCATCCGTGCGAGGCACATCACTGGTTTATAACGTTTATTCACAAGCAGATACAAGCCCCATTTTCTTTCTTTACACCTTAATCTCTTTTTGATTGTTTAAGCAATCGTACCCATTAAAAGTTCAAATTTAAAATAATAAATTAATAATCTTGACAATCCAACAAGTATCTTCAACATTCCAGTTGAATTGTTGAAAATGAAATTAAGCAAGCATAATACATATAATAATTACTTTTTATAGATTGCTTACAGAATACAAACCAAGATGCGGATACTATTATCACTAGAAAATTTCAATTTCCGTTTCACCTTTTTCAGTAGATATGCAGTAGCACGACAAAGCAATGCATAAGTGAATAACGTAACTTTATTTGTGGATTAACACACCTCATAGCACTAGCCACTACTCAGACCAAGGCTATTCAGAACTCATCTGCAACCCATTTTCCGCAAAATCCATCCCCTTTTTGTGATTGACTCTTCTCTGATAGGTTGCACGCAATTGATCGGTAATTGGCTAAGTGACTCGGCGAATAACTTGCGCCATTTGATCAGCTATTCAGCTTAGGTCGATGATTGGGTGATTGTTTATATACGTTTTTTCAAATATGGGGTTTATTACCGTTAAATTATCTTATATAGACACGAATAATAACATTTTCCATTTCTTGAAACACCGTTTTTAACATTTAATGTAATAGTGTTAGCTAACTTTTATTGCGGTAAAGGAAATATAAAAATAACAAAGCAAAATGCATATGACCAATATTTAACTTTTCACATTTGCTCACTCTTTTTGCGTACATTTTAAAGAACAGAATTTAAAAAGATGTCTTGCAGTATTTGAATATGGCTTTGAATAAGTGGCCATAGTAGTATATAACATAAATGATTCTTCAGTTTTACATTCAGTTGTTCTCATCATAACTTGCCTTTGTAATTTTATTTCTTCATTTCAGACTGTTTTACACAGAAACATTTCCGCTTTTTGCTACAAGCGCTTCCGAATGAGGTAAATATATAGCATACAGCTTCGTGTTACAACAACAACCAACAAACAATAAGAATCAACAGCAACCAATAATCAACAACAAACAAATCTGAACTACATTATAATATATACAATGGACAAAGATGAAACTATACAATAATAATGAATAAAATATATACAACAATAATGAATAGTGCAGAGGTGCTATAATCGTACAGGTGCAAGAGTATGATAAGATGAAGATCTTAAAATGTGTCCTACACTAATTTCATTACGATGTAGTCTCTGCTGGATTCAGTAAGCTAACTTAGCTAGGAGCCCCTTCGCCGCGTGTAGCTGTCATCCATTTGCCGCACTACCGTCTCAGTTTTTACTCTGTTAATCAATATTCAGTTTTAGAAACTGATAGAATCCCTATTCACGTGCTCCGTAGTTCTTGCGACTGTGCCAACCTTCGAGATGGTTGTTGGTCCGCAAAGCCACACCATGGATATTCCAAAGCGGAATTTTAGTAGTTGGAAGCCATTCTCGCTGGAAATATTCGAATAAAACTTCCATTTGAGATTTAAGATTTCGAAACCCGCGGGTACAAGGTTCACCGGCAAAAATGCTTATGCCATCAGCATTTTCACTTTTTTTACTTCCTGATTATGAATGAATGCAATCATTTCTTAAGCCAAGCCGGCCGACCTGCTGAAACATAGTTTGGAAAAAGTGGAAGAAGCAACCTTGCACCCCGGTGTTGGGATAGTGTTGCGTATAATATAGCTTTATTCAGTTAAACTGTAGTACAGCGAACGAATAGTTAGAGACTGATTGATCATGCGGCGTGCGCGCGTAGACAAATAAGTTAGTTATTCAAATTCAATTACAATATTAGGTTATCAGTTTATGAAAATCAGGTGAGTTGAGTGTACGTTACAGTAATATTTTGCATTTTAACAACTACAACTTGAAATAATTACGACAGATAGTTGCCTTTAATGGTCAGGATCAAGGCTGTTTCGAAATCACAAACAAATTTCGTCGGAGCAAGTTCGATTCCAAGTTCTTCCGCTTTGGAATGGAGCACTTCAAATATCCGGCTATTCGAGGGCAGATCTTTCCTAACAGTCAAACAATATACAACGGTTGACATGAACAAATGAAGAGTGAACAACTGCTGGTACCAGAATGAGACAATCTTGAAGGTCCCATCCCCGCACCAGCACTTACTTCGAGCTATCAGCTTCACACTAGCCTCGGTGGCAAAAATTAATATATTATTGGTCGGCTAATGATACATTAAAAACTGCGCACCAGATGTTTTGTTGTCTGCTCGACAGTGAGCCCGGCTATTGTACGGTTTGGTCCAGTTCGGGTAAAATTTCGACCTCCTTTTCTTACTGGTCGTTAAGTGGACCATCCCATGCGCATATCCGACATTTGTCATTGCGATTTGTGCGCTCAATACAGTAATTTCTGTTGACTCCTTTGGGTCGATACGAACTGGATTTCATCGTTTCCTTCCATCAGTAATAACACTCGAACGCAAAGCACTGAACTCAAACGCAAGACCAACCGAAAATGAAATTGACAGTTTTAAATAACATTTTAAATAAACATTTTGCAACATTTCGTTTTCACTTTTCATTTTATCAATAATTGAAGATCAACTTGCGATTTCCATGTAGCATCCGTGCCTTTTGTTGATGTTGACAGAAGATTATTAATCACACACAAATTGCGCACAAATGCTGGTGGCAAAACATCACACTCTTCTGGTGCTTCAGTTAATCCATTGTTATTTAACATTTGCATTTCTTTTCTTTGTTTCTTTAATTTTTTATCAGCATTACCATTTCAGTTTAATATTGTATATATTTGAAAACCAAAATTTTAAATTGTCAAAAACAATTTTCTAGTACGCATTAATTTAAGACAAAGGAATTTAAAAATTTCTGCAAATTCAGCTGAAGTGAGAAATGCATGTTGGATTTACTTTGTTGTTTGGTAGCATACATTCTGGTTGTACATGCATCTTCTTTTTCTTTATGCATGAAAATGAAACATTTTTCATACATTTTTGGATGCGATCTTCTTTCAAAAGTCGATTAATTGGATATATTGGCACTGGAAAAACTTGCAACAACCACCAACTGCTTGTCCATTCAGCCGTATTATTAAAAAGTGCAAACATGCTAATTGTGAATGGAACATTTTCAATAAGTAATGTGAAGAGAATGTTTGTCAAAATTCTTTTCGATATTTGCTGTTGTCGTTTGATTTGAATTAATCGAATTGCTGTACAGTGAGATTTTTTCTTCTTTATAATCCACATCGATGCTATGAAAATTATAATTGTAATAATACCCAAAAGTGAACAAAAGATGAAATGGTACAGCTGATATGACAATGGCAATGTTTCCGAATATGTGCAAGATATTGGCACCAATTTATCTGGAAAAAGAGCGAACGTAATAACGCAAACAGCAATGTCTAAAACAAAGCTTGAGATGTAAAACAATATCATGATTTTGTTAACGAGCCGGATATTAGTAAAAGACCTCGCAAAATTTGTTATTGCAAAAGTAAAGTCGATTGCCATGAACAAATTCATCAAAGAAACTGTAATGTCTGCCAGTGAATATGTAACTGGATGAAAGCTCCATAACAAGCAATGCAATGCAGTTGTTTTGCTGGCATCACCGTAAAAGTGTTGAAGTCGACCAAATTCTATGCAGCAGGAAAATGCTAGTATGCCACAGCCTACAGCACACCCTAAAAATGCAAAAAAAAATTAGAAAATACTTTCTTTCGGCAGCTATACAAATGTAACAATTTAACGCAAATGTTTAGCAAATTATTTTTGTTTTTTGAACTTATCTTTTTAAATTTAATTGTAAAGTTTTTATTAATATATTTTTTAAGTTCTAATTTAAAACCATTCTATACTGCCATAACCTGCTCAACGCTCTTGTTCCACTCCTGAGAAAAACATTAAACGGGCTATTCCTGTATTTAACTACATTGTGTATTAAAGATAATTTGAAATAAAAGAAATTCTCGTTCCATTTTAATAATTCTAAATAAAAACAACTTTCACAGTTGGGTATTTTTGTTTAAAAAATCATTATTTTCTGCTACTCATTATTTCAAACAAAAATAAATAGTCACCTCAATGAAAAATATGTAAAAGCATGCATATCAAATAACATTCAGAGAATGGATACTTTTGCAATTATGCAAATTAATAATTTATTAATGTTATTTGTTATTTTGATGTATTTGATGTATTTAAAAATTCATATAATTGCATATTTTTAAAATGATTTAAACAACTGCTCGCAGCTTAAGATTGTCTATGTAATTTTTATGTAAATTTATTTATGAATTTTATGTAAATTTAAATAACAACACAATGATCAGCTTGCAAAATAATAAAACCAATTATTCAATAAAATAATATATTTTTTTAAAAAATTAGAAAAATGAATGTTATTGTTAGCTTATTAAAGAAACATGAAAAATGAATAAATTCAATTTATAGTGATTTTACGTATTAGGCAATATATTCTTATGAGGTGTATTATTTATGAAATACGGAAATTTGAATTTTACCAAGAGTAAGCTGATCGACTCGACTTTTCATAGGCTTTTTCCAAATGAATATAATTAATGTTAAGTTTGTAAATATCCCCAAAATTCCAAATATTATTAGGCATCCACACTGTTGCAGCCAGCAAAGAAATGCCATTTATAGATAGCCGTTCCGTGAAGTAAATGGCTGTTAGCGATCATAGTATTACTATTAAATTTAAAAAAAATTTGCTTTTAATCATTAACAAGCAAAGATGATGCAAAGGGTGTGATGATTATTTTCACAGAAATGAATTGTGTAATTGCCGTATGTTCAATAATTCCAGATTGTCGGCAATCATCGATGGAAGTTTTAATCTCTGCCGTTATTCATTATGGACATGAAATTAAAAATGTTCCACTTTATCCTGTTCTTCAATTAAAATAATTAAATATTATATTTTAACAAATTATTATTAAATTCAAATTAAAAATAATAAGATGAAAGATGTACAGATGGAACAAACAATGCTCCTATTTCCTTGTACAGCATATTTTGTATATAATAAATGTCACTATTATTAATTATTCTACGTTTTATATTTATATATTTTTTAATTTCTCCGTATTCATCTGCGAACAAAAAGAAATAATTGCAAAAATTCCAAAAATTATTTCAATGCAGTCAACTATGGATTCTAATTAATTAACCATGGACATGACCATGAATTGCCTTCTAATTTCTCCATTGAAACACGGAAAAAAATCAATGCCATTTTAAAAATTTCATAAAAACATTAATTGAATAATTTAATGAAGTTGCTAAAAGTTTCAAAAATCACGTCTGAAAATGCAAATGCATCTATTTATTAAGGTTTCAAAGAACAAAATTATAAAAATTTCCAGTTCGTATTAAAATTTCCAAAAAAGCGTCTGTCGCATTTTTGCATTCTTCTAAATATGAGATTGAAAAAACGTGGTTTTTTGTAAATTCCTAAAAAAACGAATTATGAAAAATTGTCAAGTCATTAATTGTTCATTTGTCATTCTTACTTTATTGTAGAAATCTAAAATTTCTTGACGAATAGATTTGTATTCATTGCTTAACATTATTGGATCACTATACTTTTTAAGCCATTTACCAAAGTAATGCAGTTTCAAGCAATCGTTAAACTGATTTGATTGAAGTAGAACGATTCCTTTAAAGTACGACTGAGAGGTCAAATCCATTGTGACCATATCGAAAGCCAAAATATCTGATCGTAAAAACTTCATAAATAATTATCTAAATTTTTGTTCAATATGAATATAATTTTAAAATTGCATTTAGTGTTGAAAAAGTAATCAATTAGTAGATATTAAAATGGACATTTTTTTACTTCTATAAGAGTAAGTTTTTGTTGTTAAGTTTTTTTCACATAAGAGAATTTCATAATTAACATACTAACTGCAGAGTCACTCAACGGTAGGCCATTGTATTTGAAACGTTTTGGCACAGAACTGTTCCCATATGCAAATGAACTGCTGTAGAACAATAAGATGAGAGTAATACCTTTTACAATCCGGATCATTCTCCACTTTTCAGCTTAAATGAAGCTTGAAACGGCAAGAATAAATGAAAATAAACTGCACGCTGACATTTTAACGATTGAAAATACTTTGCAAATTAGAACTTTATTTGTACAATTAAAGCTTTAAATTTTCCATTACTTTATGGTAAATCAAACAAATAAAATATTTCATAGTCTGTTTTTTGAACAATTCCATTAGATCAGTGTAAAATTTTTTCAACCAGTCATAAACTTTACACAGGCTTCAACAATAAACGCGCGCAATAAATTCAAACGGCAACTGCTAAGAAAGCAACAGTTCTATTCAAAAAAGAAAATAATATCAGTGATGACGTTTTTCATTTGTTCAATACGCTGCACAAAAATATATAAATGGAACTGTTTGCAACAATGTGCAGATTTATAACAAGCAAGCATGGTACATTTAAATAAAATTCTTAGATTTGTTTTAATTTTCTTTTTATTCGCAACAAAATTGATCAAGTCGAAAATTTTTTATTTGAATGACCCGTTTCAAAATGGAGACTATTTATATGATCCATTTTCATCTGACATTATAAGTATCATTTTTTATTATATACTTTTAAACAATTTCATCTGCATCACTACCTTTGCAATCATCATCACTTAAAATTTTTTAATTAAACTTCAAGTTTTGCAAAATTTTTAATTTATTATATAATATCAAAAAGGTATTGCATATTAGTTTTTGATTTTTTTTTCTCTAGATATTGCTAAAGCGCGCGTGCTAACATCGCTAATTGATCACGAACGTTTGCATTATATCAACAGCACAGCGAATTTGTATATTAAAAATATGCAATGGTGTGAACTGTTTAGTGATCTTTGGCATGAAATCAGCGAAATGGTTCATTACGATCAACATTTCTCACCGACAGGACTATATCTGATGAACACTTTGGTCAATAATTACAAAGTGATAATAGCATGCAATTTTCCATTGCAATTTGCAATTTCACGTGCTTTTAGAATGGTTACAACCTGAAAAATTATGGTGAAAATGGATGTAAAGAAGCTTTGATGCATACGTACCGTATTATTGAATTGAATACGCAACTCTTTTCTTCCAAGAAGAAGTAGCAATTTCATCTATTGATTTATTTTTTATATGTTTTTTACGATATGATATATTTTTTTTAATTTTGTTTCAAGCTGCTTTGATTTCCATTCCAATGATCAGCATCTTTTCTTTTCTTTATGTTTCAAATCACTTTCAATGCAATGTCATTTGCATAAAAATTGAAAATGCTAATAAACCGACATGCCATCCTTTCTTATTTTTTGCATAAATTTTGCGTCATACAATAAATGAAAATTTGTTTTGCAATTTCCATTCAAATAGCTTTCAAATTGTTTATTGCGCTTTCATTGTTATTCTTACTCAACTTTTCTAAGATTACTTAAAAAGCAAATTTTTATTATAAACTGCGTTGCTTAGAGCAGAGAATGAAAGTTTCGCCCATCCAAGTCAATGCAACTGAAAGCTGGAAAATTGTTAAGTTGTTTCATCATATTTTTTGTCATTCCTAAAAGTACGCAATTCAGATTCTATTGGAGAGAATCATTCGATTTAACCGACTTTGAAAAAGATCCATTCAACAGAAGATTTAGAGGTAAATGGATTTATTTCAATTATTCCCTATGAAATCAGTAAACTTAAAGTTGAAAATTTTTCAACAAAATCTTCCAAATATTTTTATGCTTGTAAGCTAAATTTAATTGTCATGTACAATTTATAAATTTTTTAAATATAAAATTTCACTTTTCATGTTCATCAGTATAATTTTTGTAATAGTAATTTAATAACAAAATGATCTTCGAATGATGGAATTTTGCATTTTTTATTTATTTTGATATTAAAATTTATACAAAATTAAAGTGAAAAAGAATTTATCTTCACATTTTGAAATATTTTATTAATATAAAGTGTTATTTTTAGACGTAGTTTTTCCTTATATAGTGTTACAAAAGAATGAACTGATTTTACCGCCCGACTTCGAAAATGACATATTTAAAGCTACAAAGCCTTGCAGCATACTTTCTGAATTCTTTTTGATCAACATAACTTCAACACCCTATTATTTTACAGATTTTTGGAGTGACATTGGTAGAAGGCTACTGATGTTTTACAAAGTAAGTATAAAATTTTGCATATAGCATAGTTTTCATATTTTATTATTATTAGAAACCAGAAAACATCAATACACGTGGATCCAGAATGTGCACTTTGGTGGTGAATAGACTGCAAGATTTAATTAAAATACAGAAATATTTACTCTATCGAGAATAATTATCAAACGCAGTGAGGAAAAAAAGATCAACTTTCAGTTAGAAAATATTTCTTTTTTTTTGATATTCTTTTTTTAATTTCTTTTTTTTGATATGCTAACATATTCTCAAATTCAATGCCAAATAATGGCTGCATCAGGCAATATGAAATTTATACTAGCAAACGTATTAAGAGCTAAAAAAATAAGTGCGTAAAATAAATTATTTGCACGAATATTTGCATTTATTAGTCATAATGATTGATAAACTTGGAAGAAAATCATTTAGTTCTATTAAAAATAGAATTCATTATTAGAGCAAGTAAATCATGGATTGTTTGCATTCAAGAGCATTTGTAAACTACCGTTGTGTGATGAAGCAGGCGCAAAAGTAAAAAAAATCTAGTCGAATGTGAAAACAAAGTAGATGACACAACTTGGAACTTTTAGTCATATTAAGTTTTTCATTGTGGGATGTTGTTGAATGAAACTAAGACAGCAAAAATTCTAAGAAAGTGCAAGCAAAATAGAGAAGGTAAAAGAAGGAAACCGAAGTGCCGTAAACGGGGTAGCAGAAATGTAAGCATAATGTTTGAATAGTGATCATGACTATGAAATAATATAAATATATACATAGCAATAAATGCAATAAATATATAGCATGCAGATGATAAAAAGAATGCGCATTTAATGTTTTCACTTATTGATTTCATTTGTTAAAATCACATTTCTTTATACATACTGATGATAGTGAGCATGAATATTTTTAATAAATTCGAACATTTTTTTAATTAGAAAAAATTAACTGTAGCTTAAGCTGATAAAAATATAATTATGATATATAGAATATGTAATTTATAATGGTAGCAAACTGATGAATAAAATAGTTTGCTTATGCAAATGATGCTTTAAAAAAATAGATCCTGAAAATCATTAAATGTAGTTTAAGCGGGGGTGACGACCGCTGTGGCATACATTTATTATATTTATCAAATGGTGCGGTGTTGTTTATATTGTTTCTTTTACTTCTTTGAAATTTTTTTTCCTAAGCATGGTGAACGATTGTCGGGCGTGAAACTAAACTTATTGTACATTTATCAACAATTTTCAGAAATCATATGATTATATTAATTTTTTAGTTGAAGCACAGCGTTAGTCTATGCACTGATATGGTACAGACTTATCATTCGCCTGTTCGTGTTTACAAGTACCCGTTTGAATTGGTCATGGCGGTAAATAAAATTTTATTATATTATATTTTTCATATTATGAAAATTTATAATCTGTTTATGTAATGTTTGTACTGGCTTACGTAGTAGATATTTTGCATGTTGCTTTCATTTTTATTTTAAATGTTTATGTATTCAAGTATATTTATATGTTATCACTGATGTGTATTTCATAAAAGTATTTTATGAAATGTGTATTTTTTTATTAAATATTATAAAAAGTGGAGAATTCTTATTCTATTTTGGGATGTTTTTAAATGACATTTACAGTTTAGTGGTAAATAACTGTGATTTTTATTGCTGAATTTCATTATAAATTATTGATTTGTTTTATAAAAAAAATTTTTATTCGAACGTTTAATGAAGTAAATTGGATTGCAAACGTATTGCGAATTCAGAAATGTATTTTTAATAAAAATTACAACTACATCACAAGCCAGAGAAATTTGTATTTGTTGTTGATGTTGTCGTTGTGGTGGGGAAGTTAATAACTGAGGAAATTTTTCTTTTTTTGATCGATTGATTAATTGAACTTCCAACAGAAGAAACTGCTCGGAAATCGATTCTTTATCATTATGAAATTAGCTAACTTTCCTATTCTTTTGCGTTTTATATACGGGAATATATCAGCTGTGAATAGTTTAAATTGGTTCAATCAGCTTGAAAATTGCTGATAAGATGTTAGTTGTACAAATTTGAGGATGGTGATTTTTTGTTTGATGAAATCAGTTTTCCTTAAGTTTCATATTTCTCTCGTTGGAGGAGAGTTCTCTTCATTTTGAAATGTTTTCATTCTGTTTTAAATAATTGATGTGAAAATCAAAAGTAGATGACAAGCGTCATTTATAATTCTACTGCGATTTCTTTTTAAATTATTGAGTTGTTTAATGAACAAACATTTTCCATGAAGTGAAAAATGCTATATTTTTTGATCTTTATTATAATTATTTAAATATGACACGAGTATTCATTTAAATTGTAAAGAATTTACGAGAATGAATGTTTATTTTAAAAAAAATTTTGAGAAGTTTATTTTTTCAAGAATTGAAATAAATGTTTTCAGTTTCATTATTGATTTATCGGCATTGAGCAATGTTTCGAAAATTGATCAGAAGCATATTGACGGAATAAGTAAATATATAGTAATGCGGTTGAATTGATGAAATTCGAATTGTGGAATTTTTGCATTTATATTAATAGGCTTTTACAGAAAAATTGACAATTTGAAAAGTTTTTTTGAATTTTACGTGTAACTATGTTTTAATATTAGAAATTTGAGAATTTTATTTTAATTGTTTCTAAAATAAATAAAAGATTTTTTTTATCTATTGGGATGTTTTGATTTGAGCGAATGGCAATTTTGAAATTCTTTGGAAAACATGCTATTTTCACTGCAGCTGTTGCTTTGAATTCATTCGCACCCGTTGCATCGTCACTCGTTGCAAAGCTAACGTTTGGACGCGAGATGTGAATTTGGAACCTTTTTTCTTATCATATCCATTTATGATCGTTGCAGAATTTTTCTTTTTCCAAAACTGAAGCTATTTTTATTTCAAAAATTCCCTTTTCCAATATTGATATTAATACAGTTGATTTGTTATTGTTGTTGTTTGCTTTTTGCTGAAGTAGGTGGAAGGAAGCACATACTGGGTGTTCAATCATTTGTAAATGACGTCGCTTCATGTGGTGTAAATGTATTGCATTTTAATGTTAATGACGGTGATGATGATGTTGATGTGAATTGACAAAATTGCTGAAACTTGCTTGCAAATGTTTCGGCCATGTCAATCAACAATAATCGACTAAAAATGAATAAATATGTTTGATAATTTTTATTTAAAATTGCATTTGGAAAATTTGATCAATTATTCTTTGTTCAACCTGACTTGCCATATAAATAAGTATGTATATTTGGTTTATTTTTAATTTTGTATATTTCTTTGTTTTAATGAAACAGTTGAATAATTAATTCATTAGAGCTTTTGTTGTTCAGGCATATGAAAAACGATTTCCGACATGTCCACTGATACCGTTGTTGACTGCCAGTGAAATTTTGAACAAAACTGAAAGCGCCGACGGGGCGATCTGCGTTACTGAACGGAAATGCAAGCTCAACGTCAACGCACCGTACTTGCTGAAGAAGGTTTGTTTATTATGTTTTTTTTTGCCCAAACAAAAAAATATTTAAATTTTTGTAATATTTTCAGTTGGTCGGTGTTGATCACGTCTTTTTTATACAAAAAAATACTTTGAATCGTCGAGAGAGAACGTTGACCATCGAAGTTCACAATGTCTCATTTGCCAGTCGAGTTTTTGTGAAAGAGCGTTGTCTTTATTATGTTAGCGTTTAATAATAATGCGCTTTAATTTTTGCGTTTAAACAAAATAAATAAATATTTATATTCTTCAATTTTAGGTACACCCGGAAAACCCAAGTTGGACAAGTTTCGAACAAACTGCTTGCTTGGATGTGAAATCTTTTTTTGGGTTTGAATCAACGGTTGAAAAAATTGCTTGCAAGCATTATGCAGACAGTATACAGCAGGTAAAATTTAAATTTAACCAAAAGAATTATCAGTAATCGTAAAATTAATTTCACATTATTATTATTATTATTTCAGGGTAAAGAGGTTTTGGAATTTCACGTGAAACAACTTGCCGATGAAGGAATCACTTATATTCCACCTTTTCAATCGGTTGCAGATCCTTCAGCTGAGCTGCCAATGTTAGTTTCAGTTGCAATTATTGTTCATGTTTGAATTTCGTATTAATCTTATTATTAATAACTTTTGTTGTTGTTTTCTTTCAGCGCTTCCATATCGCTTGAAGAGAACCCCTCGAACTCGGTGCGCAAAGAGTCTGATCGTTCGTGGAGACGGAACAGTTCCAAAAAGATGCAATTTGCCTCTTTGGAGATGTCTTTAATGAATGATGGTAAAACGTTTTAATTAATTAACTTGAATTTTTTTATTCTTTGTCTATTATGCGAATGAATTTAATTTTCAAGGAAAATCCAAGCTCGAATCGGATTATATTCAACGTTTCTTGGGCTCGCTTTCACTTTTGGAAGAAGGTCGATTGGTTGAACTACGGAGTTCATTGTCCAATTCATTGAAAGGGAAAGTGAGTTGAAATGAAGCGGCGTCGGCAGTTGTTGTTGTTGTTCCTGGATATGGTACGAATGCAAATTTAGATTCCCAACGACGCGCATTTGTTGCGCTTTTTGCGTGCCAGCGATTTTGAAGTGGCCAAAGCGCGCGAATTGGTCATCAGCAGTATGATGTGGCGTAAACAGCACAACGTTGACAAAATTTTGTCCACGTACGATCCGCCTTCAGTTTTTGACGACTATTTTCCCGGTCAATGGCATCATCATGATTTAGGTTGAAAACGAATAACAATAATAATAATAATAGTAATAAGTATAATCAGTAATTTATAAATTTTCATTTCAGAGGGTCGTCCGTTGTATTTACTTTGTCTTGGTCAAATTGACATCAAGGGTTTGTTTAAAACGGTCGGTGAGGAAGGTTTCATCAAATATGTATTGAATTTCTGTGAAGAAGGTTTGCGCAAAATTGAACAAGCAACTTCCAAATTTGGCAAACCGATTAGGTGAAAAAATGTTTTTCTTTTTTGTTTTTTACTAAAAATCCTCGACAAAGATAAATAACAGTAGTACAAACAAAATAATAAACCTTGATTTTCTTATTTATTCTTACTGTACTTTTGTTTTTGTTTGTTTAGCACTTGGACATTTTTGGTCGATCTCGACGGTCTGACGTTGAAACACCTGTGGAGACCGGCCATTCGGACGTTGTTGAAAATTATCGAAATTGTCCAAGCGAATTATCCGGAAACGATGGGCTCGGTGTTGATTGTTCGCGCACCGAGGGTCTTCGCTGTCCTGTGGACGTTGATCAGTCCTTTTATCAACGAAAGAACTGCGAAAAAATTCATGATCTACAGCGGCAACGATTACGTCGACTGTCTGAAGCACTACATGGACGAAGAATGGATCCCGGACTTTTTGAACGGACCCTGCCGGTGCCTTGTCAACAAAGCCGGTCGACCAATTCCGAAAACGTTGTACAGGCCTGAATTGAGCAACGTCGTTGGCCATGGTTTGGAACCGTTGTACTCGACCGGTCACGTTTACAAAGGTTATCCACACGAAGTGAGCGATGGTTTCTCCAATCGGTGCTTTAATGTTTGAATTTAACGATTTTCCAAATGAACTGCACAGGTTCTGATTCCGGTGGTCGATGCTGGCTCGGTGTTGACTTGGGATTTTGACGTTGTCAAAGGTTCTTGCAATTTTCAACTTTACTACACAACAAAACTGTTCCCCGTCGAAGGACCGAGCAGTTGTTCAGTGTCGACCGGCTTCTCTTCTCTGAGTCCTTCTTCGTCTACGGGTTCAAGTCATCCGTTGCTTGTGGATCGAAATTTGATCCTCGGCGTCGACGTCTTCATCCAAGCGAACGATTCTTGCGACGACGGTGATTCTGTTCAAGTTTGTTCGGCTTTTCAATTTTATTCTCACCTTTATTTATTTATTTTAATTACGCTTTTCAAGGGTACTCACGTTTGTGAAAAAAAAGGAACTTACGTGATGCAGTGGAAATCGTCCGACTCACCGCACATCAGTCAACTGCCGTTCGACTTTTCACTGCCAATGTCCAACAAATGCAAAGTGATTTATTATTATGAATTGTTGAACGCTGATGATTACAAGTATTGGAATTTTTATTTTTTCAATCGATGCATGCAGCATGCATGTTTGTTTGTTTGTTTAGAGATTCTGTGATTAGCATCGAATCTTGCCATTCGAGTTTCAGTTCGTTGAACGTCATGAAGTCGGAAAGTCAGCGATCGTTGGAACCAGCGCCAAGTTCTTCCGCTGGTGAAACGCTGATCGAAAGGGCTTCATCAGCAACAACAGCAGCAGCGGCGAACAGCAACGGCGCGTTCGTGCACCAACCATCGACCACTAGCGTCACTGCTAACGGCAAAGTCAATTTCTCCTAATTGAAGCAGTTTTATTATTCTATACATACACATGCACATCCTAGATGATATTGGATTTTTCAGATCCTACATGAATTAGAAAAGAAATACAACCAACTCATTTCTTGTCCAACTTCAAAAAAAATTTGTTTATTTGTTTGTTTGTTTGTTGTTTTCTTGTTTTATTTCCAGAGTTGTTTGGATGATAAGTTTGAGTACTGATTTGGGATTCAGTTTTATATGATTAATTTATTATTTAATTTTAAGATATGATTTTTGTTGAAATTGCCCTTAAAAAATTGATCTACATCTTTGCACTGTTATAAGAGATGAATAAATTTTTGTAATAGAAATGAGATTTTTTAATCCAACAACAAAGAAAAATAACAAATTGTTGAAAAGTTTATTAACAACTAACTGATGATGAAAGTTAAACAAGCCTGCCTTCCTTATTAATGGAGATGTTATTCCAGCTGAGAAGGAACGTTCAAATGCAAAACGATTTCATTTTTCTTTTATTTCAAAAAGCAGAAGTAATCACATAATGCTCTTTTCGCAACTATATATTTATTTTTTGATTTTACATACATCTATCTACCGTACCTACATTAGATATTCAGGTGCAAATATAATAATAATAATAATAAGATGAAGAATCAGAATAGTTCGGTTGCATTGTGATAGTGTGTGTGATTCGCCACAAGTAACCTCTTTTCACTGTCATCGATCGCAACGGTCGGCCATCTTCATGATCCATCCAGAGCGCGTTCGTTTCGATTCTTTTTGTTCTCCATTCGGCAGTACATACAGTACAGCTTTTGCGCTTCTCAAAACTTGCGTCGGCATAAATGCTTGCTTGACATGGTCAGCGTTGTTTTGTAGCTTGTGCAAACACGTTGCCCCGTGCAAACAGAACCCGAAAAACAGAACTGAGGGCTATCAGTCCGTCAGCTTTCTCTGCCATGTCTTCCATGCTCGCGTACGAGTTGGCTCTAAGTATCATTTGGATGTTTAGTGGAAGAGACGTTGTAGGAAGAGCTTTTTGAATAGAAATGCGTTTAGATCTAAATCCGTGTCACAAATTCTGCGCATTCCTCGAAGTAGCTGGGAGGGTTTCATGTCTCCCGCGACGACAGGAGTTGTGAGTGCGTTGAGGCGGTCGTCGTCCGATTCACCGTAGCGTTCAAGAAGGCGTTGCTTTAACGTTTCGTAGAGGTTATCTCCCGTTACTTTGAACAGATAATCATCGTCGGGGACTACGGAGTCCAGTAAAGACGAGATGACGTAGTAGTACTTCGTCAGGTGTGCCGAAATATGGCGCAGCTCAAACTGAATTTCAGTTTGCGGGAACCATAGCCGAGGAGGACTATGGGGCCAAAATGCAGATAATTTGCCCGCGATGGCAGCCAATTCCATGTTAAAGTTTGGTTGTTCAGTAACCATACGGGTCCCCAAATCACGTCACCATAAATGCTTGCTTGACATGGTCAGCGTTGTTTTATAGCTTGTCATTGCCACGTTTCACCAGCGTCATAAAAACGCTTTCTCACCTGTTCCCTTACGCACGAACACGTCAGAACTTCTTGATAATTTTCTCTGTGCAAGCACTTGGTGTTTGTCGGCTGTTACCAATCATAGTTTCCATTCCAACAATTCTTTCGTATCTTTTGGTTTTCGTTTTGTGTTACGATGGGCCGTTTTGGAACGACGCACGATTGTATCGTGGCGACGTTACCGAAAACCTAGAACTTGAGTATTGGCCATCTACCGTAGGAGGAAGTTGTGTTGTGTGCGTAACCTGGATTTCGAACGGGTGTGTGATCGGACAGCTTAGGATTGTGCGAGTGTACTTTCTTTTCTCTTGATAGCGTTGTTGTTTGCGTTCCTTAATTTTGAACGAATAAAGCGTTTCCGGAGAGAGCGGATCTTATCTCTGATTTTGTTCTCGTCGAGTATAAAAATATATCACACGTTTCTTTTTCCAAATGGAGAAAAACTGCTCATCTTCAGACTTTTCCAGAACCTGCAACTGTATGTCTACTGCCCGTAAAAGCTGCTGAGAAATTACCGACTCAGCCAGCTAGAATGCTTTTCATCCCGTATCGCTCGGGTTCACTTAGCTGATGCTCCGTATCTATAGCAGTCAGTATCTCTGTGGCCTTTGTGTTCCAAGCTATCGCTGATTGCTCGACACCATATATGCTGCGCTTCAAGTGCCATACCATATCCTTATTGTTTGGATCTCCAAAGCCGTTCATGCAGTCAAAGTTTCTCTTGAAGCTTCTCCTTTGAGAAAGCACACTTAATATCGAAGTGTCGAACACGCAGTGATAATACAGCAGCAATACTGAATAATGTGCAGATGGTCTCATGTCTTGCAACTGTTGCGAAAGTTTCGTCGTAGTCATCTCCAAGACGTTGGGAAAATACACGCGCCACCAAGATGCTAATTTAGGAATACAGTTGATCACTTCTTCTAAATGAGTACTCTTTCATTAATGTAAATTCAAAGAATCTTAGAAACAAGCCAAACGAAGCACATTGAAGTCACTTGAACAAACTGATAATTCGTCGGGGACGTAAAATGAAATTTCATTGGAAGCCAGAAATTTTTATGATATCCAATATCACCGTAACATATTAGCGATTTCTCAGCAGTTGATTCTCACTGAACAAACTGGAAATTTCTTGATTTTCCTTCACACGCAGTTTTTTTCTTCACAATAAGACTACCCACACGTGAGGGGTTGACATTTCATGCAATGGAAAACCTTTTGATTTATCAAGCGCGCATTTCCAACTGCGTTAACCAAATATACAAAATTACAATTCGTCCACGTCCGCGTTCTCCGTGGAGAGTCCTGCTTTGAATAGCAGGATCTTGTCGGCTGCTCTACTCAGCCCGGGAAACGCTTTCAGGAACAGATTTCCACATTTCCATCCTTCATCTAACGGTCAAGATGAGAGAATGGTTCGTACTACAATAAAATCACTAAAGAAAATGACACAACGTAATTGGGAATACAAAACTGCTAATTTCTTACTTTATCAACGTGTCACTCCTTGCACGACAACTGGAAAGACTCCGGCTGAGCTTCCCATGAAACGGAGACTCTGAACTGTTCCAGACTTAATACAGGAAGATGCTGACAAACATTTTGAGAAGATACCCAAATTCAATACAGATGATCAGGTTTACGCAAGGAATCATTCTTCGGGGAAACCTTCGAAAACAGCGACCGTTTTGAGTCCGACAGGCTCACTGTCCTACCATGAACAAACAAAAGACGGTCATAGACATAGACAAAAAGACACATAGACCAGTTAAGAAAACGCTATGTAACCGCTGAAGAAAATCACAGAGCAAAAAAGAACGAATCACAAAAGAAAACAACTAGAGAAGAAACAGAAACAGTTGAAGCTATACCTGAGGAAAACGCAGCAATTGTCACAACATCTCGAGAAGAACGTAAGGCAACGTCACAATCTGCAGATACTACAAATGTTGAGCAACGTGGATCATCTACGCAAGAACGAAGACCGCCATGATGGCCCAAGTACTATGAACGCTAGGGATGTTATGTATTACGCTATTACGTGAGCAAAAAGAGCACTCAGGAACATATTACAGTAGCACCAGTAGTTAATGCCAAATAGTGTGCGCGTAACGCGTGTGTGCGTTATAAATATATGTTCTTGCTGTACTATCATCACAAATAAAGGTTAATCAGTCGTAAGTAAACGTTAATAAAAAGCAGCACGCGTTAATCAGTTCACATACACAACATGCGCCTAAAGTACAGAACACGCAGCTCTGTCCACCGCAAGGTAACTAGCTGAAGCGTCGCCGCGTCACGTTCGCACGAGCGATTGAAGTGATGTCATGACTTTGTAGCGGACACGAACCGAGCTAACAGCTCTATTCCTCCAGACAACGAAACGAAAGAAAAGTGAAGCCACCGTAAGCGGACTTGGACTTGAAGATCAGAAGTTCAGTACAATAGTATGGGTGTACGTGTGCACGTCCGTTGTTGTGTGCTCGAAGAAGCTTGCTGTAACGCATCTTCGACGGTCCGTGCTCACAGTTGCCAATAAAAACTATACTTACTGACTGTTGTTTGATTGCTGAATTGCCATCAGGAAAGCCCGAATCGTATAAAAAAAGGGAAACCCACCGGTCAATACCGGCCCCTCGCCGTTCAGCGACGAATGCGCCAACAGTGTGGTGGAGGAAATGAACGAGTCTACACCTGGGAGCGGCTCGTTACAACTTCAGCAGGGAGAGGACTGCCTAGAGGAACCACTCTTACTGTAGTAAATAGCTAGATGTGTACCTGCACATTAGTAATTACAGATGTTGTATTATTATTATTGCGTTAGCGATGTATATATATATATATATATATATATATATATATATATATATATATATATATTTATTTATTTACATAGTTAGTGCATGTTATTGCATAAACGTATCTGTTGAGAAATCTTTTCAATTCCTGCTCATCACTATCTAAAAATCCCCCTGGCAACAAAGCATTGCTCCTGGTACGAAAACAACTATTGCGCAACGCCAGTTGCATCATTTGTTTTTCTTGATGATAAACAATGGAATGGTAATTAAATCATCAAAAAGTCAGCGTCCTGTAATATATTTGTCACAACTTTGGTGGTCAATTGCTGAAAAAGCGTCAAATTGAAATGAGGCTGACAGCGCACCTGTTCAGACTCCGGCTAAGCTGCACAGTCTAAGGGATGGCGTCCCCAAGCCGATTTATAATTGCTTTTCTATTTTTATCAAGGACGCCGATTGCGGAGTGACGCCAAAAAAAAGATACAAATACAAGTGCGGAGGGAGGAGGAAAAATAACACGGAACACGCCGTATCGAATACTGCCTGAGCCGTTCTTCTACCGCTGTATCTTTACTGTTACTCACTGTTCATCTGAATAAACCGATTCTTCGTCAGATCCGCTGTCGTTAATTGTCTATTAATATCCTATACAGTCCACCACAAGAAAGATCGTCAAGTTAAACCAAAGATTTCTTAACAGTATCCAATACAGCATATTTAATAAAATATTACGCACACGATAGCAAACTCACTGTTTTCCTTCAAAGTTGTTGTCATTTCCACGCATGTAGTCGTGCAGAATTGAAGTTCTTATGCTGAGGCCCGGTAAGAATCGACGGTAGAAGTTCAACATCGCGAGAAAGCGTCGTACTTGTCAGCGGCTGGAGGGTTATCAATAATAAGGAAACATTGTTCCATTATGGCTCGCTCCATGTTGCTAATTATGCAAATGAATTTTTTTCAATCTACGTGATATGGGCTATATTGTGCCTCCACGAGCTCGAACCAAAGTGCAAGGCTTTAAGTCCGGCATGGCGGGACTCTGATGGAAGCAGGAACATGTACATGTTACTTCCGTGAGATCACTCATGAGTCACAAATTTTGGGCAGCTACATGTTTATTTTCCTTGATTCGATACATTTCTACTGTACATTAGATAATCATTTGCAAATTATGATTGGATGCTTACTGTATTGTGATTCCCCACATCGTCAGTAATGCAGTTTAATTAAAAATGAGAAATTTTTTCTAAATTGCTTTCTCTTTTCATGCTTTAAATTTCATAAGTTGAATCAAAATCAAGGAGAACTAACAGTGGAAGAGTTAAATTGAGCGGAATTTTATTGGATCAAATCAGAACAGAATGAAATATATGGAGATGAAAGGAAAACTGCCAAGAAATAGTCTGTTGTTAACACTGAAACCCTATGTTGACGATATGGATTTGATTCGTGTTGGAGAACGCATACACCGATTGCATTTGCGGTACCAATAAGAACATCCGGTTCTTCTACTGAAGAAACATCCGCTTACGGTATTGGCAATTCAGTTCTCACATGATCACCAATTACTTGCTGATATTGGCCAAACGTTTGTCGATAGGATACAAAGAGAAAGAAGTACCATCACAAAGATCCTGCGAAAATGGGTTATTTGTAATAAGGAAAAGTTACAATGTTGTAAACAAATGATGGATGCGCAGCCGAAGGAAAGACAAGCTGAAACTTGCGCTTTCGACAGCGTAGGAATGTATTTTGCCAGACCACTTCATACGAAGGAAGGAAGAATAATAGTCAAGACATACGTCCGCCTATTTACTTCTATGTCTACAAGAGGAATACATTTTAGAATAACATCTGAACTGGCCGCCATAAGCTTCCTAGAAGCGTTTCATTCTCGCTACCGTTGCAATAACCGAAAAAATAGTCTTTGTTCAGTTTCAGCTCCTGCGACTGAGTCTGTACAGCTCAGAGAGCATTTCATTCTAATCAACACCTCCCATGTGCATGTTGTAGTTGTGCACAATGGAAGGCAGCTTAACAATTACTCTCTTCTGCTGATTTCAGTATCACCAATTCTTCAGTTTTACCGCCTTAACGCGGAGGTAAGATGATGTAAGCGTAACACAGCGATTGTCGTACCATTCTACCGCGATAATAACGTGAGCCTTAGTTGTTCAAAATCAGTCGTACGTCAGTCACTGACATTCAGTGCTTGCTCTGACATTAATGGACAGCCGCGTAGTCCATTGGATCTTATTGTTCCGCAGGTCCATATGCCATCATCCTCAAGCCGCAGCTGAATGTCATTAAAATTAAAATAATTATCATAAAACATTATTCTATTATGATTTTATGATTCTGCTGCTTTGGCAAATACTCAAAGAGTTTCACATCAAAGTCAGTCAGCAGCTACGAAACCAACACTTTCCTTTACTTTTGGTCGGCAGACCTCATAAAACACAAAATCATAAAACATTCCTGAAATGCCACACATAGAAAACAGTTTAAATCCCCATCACCAAGGTTTTATAGCCGTAAACATTTTTATCTTGTGTTTCCCTCTAAAGGGGATTATCTGTTCATCCATTGCTTGCTCTTCTTCATTTTCACTTTTAAGCAGCAGTTTCAGAACTGCTCAAGCAATGGACGAACTTTGTAAAGCTGATCATATGAAGGGCTTTCTCTGTTAAGAATGGCTTTCGAGTTGTCATTGAAATGCAAATATTTCATTACTTCAAAAAATCAAAAGCGGCTCATTCTACTGGCAGTGCTGTCAAGTCTAAACGCTCTCGATCAGTACATACGGTAACGTGACATACGCACCATTTCCATCTTCATCAGAATGCCATTTAATTGTTCAATATCACATTTGGAAAATTTTGTAGTTAGTTTTCCATTTTGAATGATATACAGAGTTGATTGTTCAGAAATTTCTTCAAACATGTCAATTGTGAAGAATTTTTTGAAGTATTCAATCGGTGTAAGAAGTTTTCTGAATTCTAGAAATGTGAATTAGATGCTTAAACGGATTGTGCATTTAAAAATATTTTACCTGAGAACGACTGTCGCCAAGTGCAATCAACTTGCTTCAGTTGTCGTTTCGTTTAAACAACGCTACAGCAACTGATCTCTTTGTCATCACTGTCATTAGATACATCAGAAGCAGTAGAGTCATCCACATCATCTAATATCAGTTGAGATCCCTGGGCTGCAGGTGGTCATTGTAACATTATTACTGTATCGCAAGATTTCAGCTTTGGCTGAAGCTATCCTAATGAAATTTGTTGTTTGTTTACAATTTAAACTTTTTTCTGGTGTTCACAACCTGTATCATATATGATATTTTGGGACGAGCAAGTCGTCTGGCCAACGTATCATATGTGATGCAACTATTTGAATCAATCTCGTATACACAATAATAGCACAAAACAATCCAAATTTTCACAGATATCAGATAATAGCTGTAAATATCATATAAAAAATTCACGCATTACTGCGGTGCACCATGAGCAATCACCAACACTTCAAAGTAACAAATGTCAGCTAGCTCAAATCGAAGTTTAATAAATGCTATCCACTGAGCACGCAACAGTAATTCAATCTACAAAATTCCTCATTAATAGCAAAGGCTCATGAACACATAAATGATTTTTAATACTCAGCCAAATGTTGCTGCACGCAATTGTTACTTCCAAACCTGGTTTCAAAAAAAAGTATGAGATGTGATACGTTGGGGTAGAAAGGGTAAATTTATATTAATTTGATAAAGTTACATATGATTTTCAATGAGAAAATTTATTCAATGGCAAAAACCATACTACAATGCAGAGCACAATAAAATGCAATAGTTTATAATACAATACAATGCAGTGCAATATAATATAGTACAATACAAAAAAAACTAAAGTGTACAAAGAATGAGAAAATACAAAATAAGGGTGCAAAAAAGATGGCACTTGGAAATTCACCGGCTCCGGAACATCATAAGCAACAGCTCTTAAGAACTGCTCCATTATACGCGTACCGCCATCGTATTCTGCAGTCATTGAAGCTTCTTATTTTTTCACTTCTTTTTCATATTTATTGTTTTTTAATCGTAAATCATTGACGGTAACACGTCCTGATGTCAGCTGTTGAATCAACGTTTCCGTTGATCCCTGCTCATCGATCAGCAAACGGAGCAGTTCGTAAAAGTTGAGTGACGTTTCCCTGCTTGTTGGTTCATTTTGAAGCTGCAGCCTTCTAAATGATTGTTAGTGGGTGTCCCTACATGATATTCCACATGATATCCAGTTCTACATGATATTGAAACAGGGCTGCTAATGAACCTGCAACATCTCTGCAGTGCAGATCCACGGCATCAGGTACTTCAGCAAGCGGCAAAAATGCTGTAGCCATCAGCATTGTGATCTTTTCTTTGTTTCCGCTTCATGAAGGTACCTAGTCCGCAATTACCGCAATCCAAGATCTGCCACCTCCGCAGAACTTGTTGGCAGAAATGAAAGTAGCAGCCTTGGACTTGGACTCCCGGAAACGATCCCTGCCCTGCAGGGATAAGGGCAGTCTCAAAGTCGCAAATGAGAGATTGCGCTTGAAAGGCAACCCTTAACACTGCCTCTTTTGCAATTAAATTATCAAAAATTTCGCAATAAGTAGCTATGTCTTTTCTAACAGTCAGACTATATACAAGGGGAATTAATTTGCATTCTTTAAATACATTGATGGTGTACAGCAGCTGTACCATTCAGGAACAATTTTAAATTTTCCATCCCTGCACCAGACGGAATGTGCAGCCAATTCCCGCAAATTTTCTTCTGTACAAAATATTAAAACAGAATCATTTGCATTATTATACGTGAAAAACAACCGCCCAGACTTTGTTACACGTCATTATGCTGGAATTTCTAGCTGCTGACAGACAAGGCTATGCCTGGCTTCTGTACATTGCCGCTTTTACCTTTTTGTGTGTTGGAAAATGACCAGCAGTTTCCAAGCTGGTGGATGCACTGCTGCATTCCTCCCTGTATATTTGCGGCACCGGTTTTGTTTCTTCCCTTGCGCGGCGTTTAAGCGAATTCCTCTTTTCAATTTTATACAATATGGAGTCGTCGGCAGTGCATGTTTCTGCATGAGGAGCTGTTCTTAAAACAGTGTTTACTTCGAGGCTGGTGTAAACTGTATCCCTACATCCACTTCTCACCTAAATGAGAAATCAATATTCTGATTGTTAAAAACTGCACATTATAATAATAAATTACTTCCAGTATTGCAAATCCACTGTTTGTCTTCAAAATTTGTGTGTCTCAGGAGGTGAACTCGACCTTCATACACTAAATTATAGTTATTTCGATTATTTAAAACTAAATGCGAATCGGCAGCCATTAAGCAGAAAAGAATCAACAGGGTGTGAAGCACAGGAAACAGAAAAGTGGTAAAGTGGTGTGATCGGGGTTCGTTTCTGATAATATATATGTAGCCGACAGAAATGGGTTCTGTATTCAACGTAGTGAACCTGAGTATCATTAATAATACAGTAGACACGGAAGTGACGTAATAAGGGATTTTTGGCGTTTTTTTGCTGATATAGTGATGGCTTGCCGTTGTTAGTAGTTTGCCTTTAGTGTGTTTTGCCCTTCTTGGTGTGATATTCATTGATTTCTTGTCTGATTATCTCCGGCTCAGTGTTATTTCTTTGAGTAAACTGTTTTGACTCTCATTCGAGTTTTTGAATAACAGTTGTCGTCTTATAAATCGGATTGTCTAACACATTGGACACTCCCAGCCTTACAGTAAAAACTCAGATATACAGTTCACTAATATCAGAGACGAGTGACTTGTTGTTTCGCTCGTTATATTCTGGTCCTCCGAGCCGGATTAGTGGAATAATCAAGTAGAAATCTCATCGTTGCAGCACACATTCCCATTTTGAGTCGATCCATCATGAAAGCTGAGAGCATTGTGAGCAAGACCGAAGTTCGATGGGCGAAGCTTCATGTGATGATCGATCAAATGACGCAACTCTGTAAGGATGCGTCACATCCTGATATGACCTCCGCGAACTACTTGATGACGTGATGGCGTTCCATGACAAGACGTTAGAGATGCAATTGCAGTTGGAAGCGAAGTTGACGGGTGAGGAGCGAGATCAAGAGGCCAAGCATTGGGTGGCGCTCTCAGAACGGACCCAGATAGCTCGCCGAGAAGCTCGAGCGAGGATTCGACAAATGGAAGGCTTCTTGTCTGATTGTTCAGCTAGCTCCAACGATCTTGGCCCCTGCAGTAACAGCAAGACAAGTGTAAAGGAAAGGCTCCCGGAACTGAAGATGCCAGTGTTTTCAGGTGAAGTGCTCGAATTCCCAGCGTTCTGGGACCGCTTCCAGGGATGTGTCCATAATCGGACGGATTTGGACGACGCCTCGAAATTCTTGTACTTGCGGTCCAGTTTATCCGGTGAAGCTCTGGCTGCGTTCTTTGTACGTTTGATCGATTTTATGTTCTTTGATTCGTATCGATTGTTTGAGTGTCTTGAACTTTACTGTTCGAACCACTCCATCGCTCCCGGGGTAGGCTTCGATGATTCTTGCCATTGGCCACATGTGAGTCGGAACGTCGTCTTCAGAGACCAACACGATGTCTCCGACGTGTGGCTCTTGTTTGCTTTTTGTCCATTTCTTCCTCTGTGAGAAGTTCACGACGTACTTGCTTTTCCAACGTTTCCACAGGTTGTCGACTAACGTTCGCCTGTACTTCTACCGTCTGGACAGTTCTTTTGTAGTCGGGGCTCCGTATGTGGGATCGTTATCTTCGCCATGTGGTATACTGTGTACGTTTCGGTATTCGCGTCCGATTAGGAAATGGAAGGGTGTCAGCGGATTCGGGTCGTTAGGGTCGTCTCCAACGAAAGTCAAGGGTCTGCTGTTGATACGTGCTTCTATCTCACAAAGCACTGTCCGCAACTCGTCTTCTTCCAGCCGTGTGTTCCCCAACACTTTCTTCAATAATTCCTTTACCGTTCGCACTATCCTTTCCCAGTAACCACCATTCCAAGGTGTTCTCTCAGTGATATATTTCCACTTTATTCGGTTTACAGTCAGGGCGTCTCTGATTTCAGACCACTGATTCTCACTAAACAAGTCTCGCAGTTCTTGATCTGCTTGTTTAAAGGTTTTGGAATTATCTGACTGTACAAAAACCGGGTATCCTCATGTCGCCACGAATCGGTGAAACGCGTTTAGAAATTGTTACGCCGTCATGGATGTCACTAGCTCGAGGTGTATAGCACGAGGGACCATACATGTAAACAAACATATGTATGTCTTTCATTTTGATATACACTGGTCCAGCAAAGTCTATACCAATGCGTTCAAAGGGTGCAGCAACTGTCACGCGGTCTATCGGAAGATCATTCATTATCGGTTCATATGGTTTTGCAGACAGTCTTTAACAAATTCGACATTGTCTAAACGATTCTTTTCGCTGAGGTTCTACCTTTCAAGACCCAAAATCGCTGGCGTAAGTCGGTAAGGGTCTGTTCCGTGTCGGCATGCAGTGATCGCTCATGGACCCTTTTGATAAGCAGCATCACTACCGGATACGTTGATGGTAGAAGGATAAGATGTTTCCTTTCTGCGTCCATGTCAGCATTTTGGAGGCGTCCTCTGACTCTCAGCAGTCCATTTTCATCCAGATATGGATTGAATCTAGCTAATTTACCTTCCGGATTTCTTCCAGATTGAACGGCGGCTAGTTCCTTCTCGAGAGCCTCGCGTTGAACTGTCAGCAACCAAAAATTCTCTGCTTTGTCTAGCTCTTCTACAGTCAATTCTGCGAACTCTCTTTCGTGTCGAGATAGTTGTAGATTTCTAAAGAAACGAAAACAAAACGCAGTGACTCTTACCAGTTTTTCGAAGTTGCTGAAACGTGATGGATCCAATCGATCGTTCTTCTCAATCACAGAAACGGCCAATGTCGTAATCTTGTTTCTGGCTTCTGCGCTTGACGTGATCTTAGATTGATCTACTCTCATGGATTTCTTTGGCCAGTTCTCTACCGGCAAAGATAACCACGGAGGACCTTCCCACCAAAGTTGACTTTCTTCTAACCGTTTTAAGTTACATCCTCTGCTTAGCATGTCCGCAGGGTTTTCGCCGGTTGGGCAATAACGCCACACACTGACTTGTGTTAACTGTTGAATCGATTCAACACGGTTTCTTACAAAGCTCTTCCATTTGACAGCAGGGCTTTTTATCCACGAAAGCGCTACTTCACTGTCAGACCAGCAGACTATCTCGTCGATCTTAAGTGACAATTCTTTTCCTACGTACGTCACTAGTCTAGCAGAAACTAAAGCTTCCAACAGTTCTAACCGCGGAATAGTGACTCGTTTCACAAGAGGCACTCTGGACTTGGACATTACTATTCTCGATGAAATCTCTCCGTCGATGTGCACCGTCCTTCGGTATACAACACTTCCGTATGCTGATTCGGAGGCGTCACAGAAGGCGTGTAACTCGAATTTGCGTCTTGGTTTCCCAGGTGTGATACATCGAAGGACACGAATTCTACTCAGTGACATTATCTCAGATCTCCAATTTTGCCACATTGATTCCTCAGGAGGGGGGAGGGTCTCGTCCCAGTCAATTCCCTGTTGCCACAATCGCTGCAGCAATATTTTCGCTCGTACGACGAACGGTGATAACCATCCTAATGGGTCAAATATTTTAAAAAATACGCTCAATAATGACCGTTTAGTGTTGCACGACGCAATCTCACTTTCGCTAGGGACCGGGAACTGAAAGGTGTCCGTGGAGTGCTCCCAGTTCATTCCCAAGGCTTTCGAACAATTAGTGGTCACTTCTGTCTGAGGTGTAGATGACAACACATCGGTACAATTGGAAGACCATTTGGACAGTTCAAAACTACAAATCTTCAACAGTTTTGTAAGTTCAGCGACCATCTTTTGAGCGGTACTCTCATCATCACACGATAGTAGGATATCATCTACGTACATGTTTCTCAACACTTCAGTTGCGGTTTCTGGATATTCTGTCCGATGATTCACTGCTAGATCTTGAACGGCACTCATGGCCAAAAAAGGTGAACAACATAACCCAAATGGCAATCGACAAAAACGATAAATACGTGGCATCTCTTCTCCTTGTTTCCGCCATACAAATCTTGTCACATCCCGATCTTCTGGGTGTAACTCGATTTGTAGGAACATTTTCCTGATGTTTGCATGGATACCGATTTTGCATTGTCTGAATCTCAGGAGTATGCCAACCAAGTCAGCTATTATCGACGGTCCTGGCTCTAACCGCTCATTTAAGGAAACTCCTCCGCATAGATGTGAACCATCGAAAACGATTCTGCATTTCGAGGTGTTTTTCTCCATTTTAAACACCGCATGGTGTGGAAGGTACCATATCTTCTCCTCTCGACCACCTAAGTTCCCTATCTCTTTCTTCCACGTATCGATTCTTGATGTATTCTTGCAATGTGTTTTCATACTCTCTCTTCTTTGAAGGCCCCTTTCTTAACCTCGCTTCGAATTGTTCAAAACGTTTCAGTGCGGCATAATAGTTGTTTGGTAACGCGTCGTTATGTTTCCAGAACAATCTTGTCACGTACCTGTTTTTGTGGAAGGATAAACGTGTTCGACTGATGATCATACTTCTTTTAATTGGTGATTCGGTTTCAGGTTGATCCATGATTCCGATCGACTCTAACTCCCAAAAACTCCGATACTTTTCACAATCGCATTGTGGTCGCACATCTATACGCAGCACTTTAACAGTGTCGGTATAGTTCGTTCTTGAATCTTGATCACAAAGGATCCATCCAAGTGTGGTTCACAGAGCTACTAGCCATTCGTCAACGACACTTCTTTTATCATCTTCTATGAAATGGTAGTAATAATCGATTCTGATTAAAACGTCGACATCGCAACGGTCACGTGGGAAATCATCAGCTAAGTTCAGGTCTTTCGCATGTTCCCACATTACCGGTGGATTTTCTTCCAATGTGTCACAAATCCGATTGACACAGTAGGCGTTGATCTGTTTCGCCTGACTATTAGGAGTAATTTCTTTCAGTGAAAAGGAGACTCTTCGCAGCTTCTTGTGACAGGTTTTGTTTCCCAGTGAGGATATGCACATCCGTTCATTCAATCCAGTCAATCCAAGGCTGTCGGCAACTCCCTTTGTCACGAACGAGCGTTGTGACCCTGTGTCAAACAAAGAATTTTTGTGTAGTTACCGTTCAGTGCGTATAGGTACGCTTTAGGTGTTTGCGTCTTAGTACGTCTTATCTCGGGTGTCTTTTGTTATATTGGCGCACACCCTAACAGCATTTGTTGGTTCACTCACATCGGTCGGTGTTGTTTCTGGGCTCTTCTCACTACGCTCATCTCCATGGGGGGTGCAGTTTTCCTCAGCTGCCTGCACGTTTTCATCTTCTGAAAGTAGTCGGTGTAATCCGACCGAAGTCACATTCCTCGAATTGTGACTGCGTTTGCAATCAGTCGATCGATGTCCTTGTCGCAGGCAGCGAAAACATAATCTATATTTTTTCGCTAATGTCCAACGTTCTGGTCTCGTCGCCTTTAAAAACAAGGGACATTCTTCTACGTGGTGATTCTCTCGGCAAATGGAGCAACGGTTTCCCGGTGCTACACTCGTGGAAAGGACCTTGTTGGAGCGTCGGTGCTCCTTCTCCTTTATCTCGACTCTATCCTGTCTCCCGTACTTAGAATTGTCTAGCAATTGGGTAATTGTCCTGAGTGACCGCATACCCATCTATTGCTTTCAACCCTTCACCTTCCAATATAGATCTCAGGTATATAAATTTCGTCACATCCGCAATTTCGGCGTTGTCATGAATTCCTGCATTGAACTGTTCCCAAAATGATGGGAAGTGGAGGACTTTGATGTAAATTTCGGAATACTGCAAGTCAGTAGTTTGGCCGAGGTTGAATTCAGACTCGACTTCTTGGATTCTGCAGGTTCGGTATTCATCTCCAAATACCTCTCCGCTCTGCCACGGGCTGAACGTATTTCCCTTTCGAAATCCATCCACCTTTGAATTTCCTTCTCTATTTCATCGTCATCAGTAATGACGGCTTACACCGCATCTTGCGTTTCTTGACAACGTTCTAAGAGTTTAGATATTGAATCTAAGGTCATCTTGACGTCTATCCGTGATTCCGGTTGACGTTTCAACGCGTCGAGGGCTTGGCAAAGGCGATACATTCGCCCTTTCAAGCAGTTACGGCGACGGTTCAACTTAGCGTAATCCATAGCTGCTGTCAAACGATCCGGCTTGATGGACCAGAAATGCTACCGACTTTTCTGTTGTCGGCAGCTGGACGCTAAGGTTAATAATGGACTGTATTTAATTCAGCGGTAATTAGATTCTCCCAGCGACGTAATGAACTTATTACGACGGACTACACGAACTCTCAATTAGTTCGTTCCGGTAGCCCACATAAGCTTCGTTCAACTAGTTCACAGAGAACTATTCGTCCAACGCAAATGGTTTAAACTTTAAACAAAACATTAAAAACAAAATAGTTTAAACATTAAACAAAACATTAAAAACAAAATTGTTTAAAATTTAAACAAAAGATGAAAACAAAATTGTTTAAACTTTAAAACCAAGGTTTAAAAGAAAATTGTTTAAAGTTTAAACAAAGGATAAAAAGAAAATTGTTTAAAGTTTAAACAAAGGATAAAAAGAAAATTGTTTAAACTTTAAAACCAAGGTTTAAAAGAAAATTGTTTAAAGTTTAAACAAAGGATAAAAAGAAAATTGTTTAACTCTTTCAGGCCCACCGTATCAATTTTGATACATAATGTTTTATGCCCCATAGCTATTTACTGAAACGTTTTTGTTTGCCATGCTTGTGTTTATGTCTTCTTGACACTTGTCTTAACAATATTTTATTGCCATTTTCTTTTACATCTTAGTAGATTTTTTATAATGCGCTCTAATGTACAAGTAGGTGAGACGAAAAAACATGAATTTGCATTTTGATGCATAAATTGAGAACTGAGCAGAATTTAAGGATAATAATTTTTTTACTAGTAGATGCTGATGTGAAGATGATGTTAAAATTAGCAGCAGCCTCTAAAGTTTTTGGGGTGCTGAGTAAAGTTGCTTAGAATACCTGTATCAATTTTGATACACTGGGTTTCAAGGGAAGCTGCACATCATGTTTACTACCTTGAACGTAATCAGAATCGCTTGCCCAACTCCGTGTTACTTTTCTGAGAAAAATCATTTAGGATGTCTAATGAACTACTGTCAGGTGCAATCAATAACATTTATAAAAGTTTTGCACTATCACTCATATTTATTACTGAGATTGTGTCCTCACTCCACGTCTGGTAGTTGCAGTTATTTGGTAGTTGCTGCCCCATGCATCTGTCGTTGGTAGCTTTTATCTGAACAGCCGCGTAAAAAATTACAACATGAATATGTGGTGGCATAGACCTGAACAACATGCTTGCTGCTGTATACCGCATCGAACACAAAAGTCGAAAATGGGCCCGTCGCATTTTCTTTTTTATCATCAGCACTGCCATGACAAATGCATGGCAACTGTATAAGAGGGACAGAAAAGAGATCCCTGGAACATGCACAGACACAATGGACCTACTAAGCTTCACTTGCCAAGTTAGTCAGTCCTTGTGTCTTATGAACAAGCCTATTGCAACTTCTAGAAGCCATTCTCGTGCGTCTTCTCCAACGCCAGCCAAGTGACGTTTCAAGAGAAGTAGCAAAGGACCAAACGAGCCATTGGCCAGGAATCACTCAAACGCGAAGAAGATGCAGACTGTGTTATAAATTCGCCACGTGCTTGTGCAAAAAGTGCAGTGTTTACCTATGCCTAAGTAGCAACAGAACCTGCTTTACAGAATTTCATAACTAATTATTTGTCTGCCAATTACTGCATGATTGCGTACATAAGAACAATACACTCATGCACAATTATTTATAGAAACGTATACTCCATTGAGGCCCAGTGTATCAATTTTGATACAGCTCTAAAAATGGCAATAATATTATTCAAACAATAAATCCTATTAAACGTTTCATAAACACCCCATAACATGTTTAAAACGCATATTTAAAAAAAGATTGTTTCACAGAAAAAATTGCAGGTCTGAAAGGGTTAAACTTTAAAACCAAGGTTTAAAAGAAAATTGTTTAAAGTTTAAACAAAGGATAAAAAGAAAATTGTTTAAACTTTAAAACCAAGCTTTAAAAGAAAATGGTTTAAACTTTAAAACCAAGGTTTAAAAGAAAATTGTTTAACTCTTTCAGGCCCCCCGTATCAATTTTGATACATAATGTTTTATGCCCCATAGCTATTTACTGAAACGTTTTTGTTTGCCATGCTTGTGTTTATGTCTTCTTGACACTTGTCTTAACAATATTTTATTGCCATTTTCTTTTACATCTTAGTAGATTTTTTATAATGCGCTCTAATGTACAAGTAGGTGAGACCAAAAAACATGAATTTGCATTTTGATGCATAAATTGAGAGCTGAGCAGAATTTAAGGATAATAATTTTTTTACTAGTAGATGCTGATGTGAAGATGATGTTAAAATTAGCAGCAGCCTCTAAAGTTTTTGGGGTGCTGAGTAAAGTTGCTTAGAATACCTGTATCAATTTTGATACACTGGGTTTTAAGGGAAGCTGCACATCATGTTTACTACACTGAACGTAATCAGAATCGCTTGCCCAACTCCGTGTTACTTTTCTTAGAAAAATCATTTAGGATGTCTAATGAACTACTGTCAGGTGCAATCAATAACATTTATAAAAGTTTTGCACTATCACTCATATTTATTACTGAGATTGTGTCCTCACTCCACGTCTGGTAGTTGCAGTTATTTGGTAGTTGCTGCCCCATGCAGCTGTCGTTGGTAGCTTTTATCTGAACAGCCGCGTAAAAAATTACAACATGAATATGTGGTGGCATAGACCTGAACAACATGCTTGCTGCTGTATACCGCATCGAACACAAAAGTCGAAAATGGGCCCGTCGCATTTTCTTTTTTATCATCAGCACTGCCATGACAAATGCATGGCAACTGTATAAGAGGGACAGAAAAGAGATCCCTGGAACATGCACAGACACAATGGACCTACTAAGCTTCACTTGCCAAGTTAGTCAGTCCTTGTGTCTTATGAACAAGCCTATTGCAACTTCTAGAAGCCATTCTCGTGCGTCTTCTCCAACGCCAGCCAAGTGACGTTTCAAGAGAAGTAGCAAAGGACCAAACGAGCCATTGGCCAGGAATCACTCAAACGCGAAGAAGATGCAGACTGTGTTATAAATTAGCCACGTGCCTGTGCAAAAAGTGCAGTGTTTACCTATGCCTAAGTAGCAACAGAACCTGCTTTACAGAATTTCATAACTAATTATTTGTCTGCCAATTACTGCATGATTGCGTACATAAGAACAATACACTCATGCACAATTATTTATAGAAACGTATACTCCATTGAGGCCCAGTGTATCAATTTTCATACAGCTCTAAAAATGGCAATAATATTATTCAAACAATAAATCCTATTAAACGTTTCATAAACACCCCATAACATGTTTAAAACGCATATTTAAAAAAAGATTGTTTCACAGAAAAAATTGCAGGTCTGAAAGGGTTAAACTTTAAAACCAAGGTTTAAAAGAAAATTGTTTAAAGTTTAAACAAAGGATAAAAAGAAAATTGTTTAAACTTTAAAACCAAGGTTTAAAAGAAAATTGTTTAAACTTTAAAACCAAGGTTTAAAAGAAAATTGTTTAAAGTTTAAACAAAGGATAAAAAGAAAATTGTTTAAACTTTAAAACCAAGGTTTAAAAGAAAATTGTTTAAACTTTAAAACCAAGGTTTAAAAGAAAATTGTTTAAACTTTAAAACCAAGGTTTAAAAGAAAATTGTTTAAACTTTAAAACCAAGGTTTAAAAGAAAATTGTTTAAACTTTAAAACCAAGGTTTAAAAGAAAATTGTTTAAACTTTAAAACCAAGGTTTAAAAGAAAATTGTTTAAACTTTAAAACCAAGGTTTAAAAGAAAATTGTTTAAAGTTTAAACAAAGGATAAAAAGAAAATTGTTTAAACTTTAAAACCAAGTTTAAAAGAAAAAAGACCTTCAGTCCAAGAAGACGGGCTCCGTCAGCGGTACGCTCGTGGGTTTTGCACGTCAGCCCATAGTGCGGCAGGTGCCGCTTCTCGCGGTCCACGGCGACGACGCTTTCGTTCACCAGGATGTCATCGATGTACGCAGAGGTTCCTTTCCTGACATCCGGATCCCAGGAGAGCACGCAGTTCAGCACGGCTTTCATTACTAATGGCGCTACATTCAGGTCGATTCCCATTCGGGTCAGGCAGTATCGCTTGTCTTTGAAGACCACTGTCTGCTATGACCACAGGGATTTGTCGATGCGGATCTGCCGGTAGGCCTTTTTCACTTCGATCAGGGCCACATTGACGCCCTGTCTGCGCTACTCACGCAGCTTCTGGCTGCACAGGTCCGCGTCGGCGGTATGGCTCTCAATGTGGGCGTTCAGCTCCCGGAAGTCCATCATGGACCTGACATTCTTCTTGTTTCGCTGGATCACTGCCATCAGTGGCAGCAATCCTTTGGGAGGGCCGTGTTCGCTCTCGTCGTACGGCACGAGCCAAACGTCTTTGATCTACTTCTGAGCTCCTCTTCATACCCGCCACGAGCTACGTTCGCCGGAGGGTACTCTTCTACCGTATTTTGCGGGACGCCGGGCTCCCCGGCGTCTGACCATTTCCACGCGGCGGTCCATGAGCGCGTGGAGGGACAGTATGTCGCTGTGAAATCTCTTTCACGGATACTGATCCCTGCTTCGGCGGCCGCCCAGACTCCCGCGTCGTCCAGTCGAAACCGCACACATCGTCCGCCGGTCACCGTCACGCCACCGAGCGCCGCTATACCGTTCATGCCAAGTATGAGGTCGTAGCCGAGTGGCTTCGATCAGACCACTATTACTTCAACCTCGATCAGACCTTTCCCATGGGGCCTTAGCTGCACGACGCCGGTGCCCTCGCATCTCATTGCCCGACCACACATCGTGGTGATGGCGACATCCTCTTCTCGCCAGCTTCGGCAACACGAAGCATGGGCCACACACACTGAACACCCCGTGTCCACCAGCACGCGGCGTCGTATTCCACCGACGTTCATACGGACGGCGGGCAGCGCCTCAGTCAGTGGTCGCGGAGACAGAAGGCTGGCGCTGATGCCTCTGTCCCGAGATCATTTCCCTGATTGGAAGCGGCGCAGACGACGCCCCGACGGCGTCCACGTCGGTTGCGAGTCAGCGGGTTCTGCCTACCCGGGTTGCCATCCTGTCGTCCAGCCAGACAATCTCTGGCGAAATGGTTCGGTCCGCCACACTCGAAGCACCGTTGTCCGGGCGGCGCTGTTGGACTCCGCACTCCGGGCCCCCGGGCGCTTAAGCACGTGTTCGGCGCGTCCACGGGTCGTTCATCGGTGATTATGGCTCGGGCGCGGGTAAGAATCTGGCTCAGTCCGAGATCCTCCATTCGCGATCCCGCCCTAAGCAGCTGGCGGACGTTCTCTGGCAGACCGGCTACCACGGCGCACGCCAGGGTCTTCTCGGAAACCCCGCCAAATAACGTCGCTAGCCTCCCCAGCTCCGCCAGGAACACATCAGGCGACTCGTCAGGACCCAGCTTTCTCGAGACGAACTGGTCGTAGTCTACGAAGCGATCAGCCGCAAAGGCGGCCAGCAACGCTTCCTTGACCTTGTCAATGCTTGACCTTTCCTGGGCGTTCAGCTGCAGGTACACGGCGAATGCACCGCCCGTCAGCCGTAGCGGGATCACGCTGGCCACATCACTGATGTCACGGAGCTTGCACACCAGCTCAAAACACTGTGCTAAAAACAAGATTGTTTAAACTTTAAACAAAAGATAAAAACAAAATTGTTTTAACTTTAAAACCAAGTGTAGTGTTGCCAAACTTAGAAGCTGTCTTTTTGTGGTTCTGGACTGAGTGGTTGAGTTCGCTGGTGGCATGAAGGTGATGACGTCCTCATCCTTCAACCAGTACACACCGAGAGCCTTGCCGAGTTCCTTTTCACCGGTTTCTCACACTTCCGGTCTTGGAAGAGTGGCCAAAATATCTACACGGATGCTGGCCCACTTCCTAAGGTGGAATCCACCTTTTCGTAGGAACACTGGTACTCTACTAACTCTTACATGCTCAAATTATGTCAAATAATGAAATTATTTTTTTTTGTTTTATTTGTTCAATATACGTCTCAGTAGAATGTATTTTAAGCTTCAGCTCCCCGGACCATAGTATTTTTGAAAATAATTTTTTATCATTGTCCTCTATTTTATTGTACCAAAGTGACGTTATATCAAATGCGATAGTAATCATTCAGAAAAAACATTACAAAAAATAAGTTAAATAGTGATTTTCATTTTTCACTAGCCAACAGCACTAACAACAACAATAATAAACAACATATCAGTGAACGACATTAACAAAGTGGTATCAGGGCGATTTCAAAATTACAAATTATTGTTTGTGGATAAAGATTGACGCCAAGGACAGCCGCTTTGTTTATTGAAGCTTGAAAAATAAACTCTTATTTGCCAATATCTTTAACCGTACATAGCAACAGTCTACTGGCACCAGCTTACTCGCCACAATGGCATGGATGGTAAAATGCTATTCATATCATTGAAGTACAAACTTGAATGTACCATCCGTACCCTAAGTGGTCTATTACCGATTTTCCAACTGATATATAAATCTGCTCCCACTGTTTGTAAATAAATTTGCTGCCTGTTGAAATTTATCAAGATTTGATTTATCAAGATTTCCGGGTGTAATGTCAGAATACTGAATAATCTGTTTGAAAAATCTGGAATGTTGTAGCAACACTTTTAACTGCACAATTGATAAATTGTTCACAGTTGCAGCTTCCAGCTAAACCAAGGAATGACAACTACTCAATTGTTATTAGTATTTGATTAATTTCTTGATTTTACTGGGAGTGTTCTATTTAAATCTTTCTTGTTTACAATCTAAGAATTTTACTTTAAGATTTACAAAGTTTCCTTCATTACGAAACAAACATCCATATATATTTTTATACATGTCGATGAGTTTTGTTGTTTGTATGAAAAATCCTGTTTGACGTTCATACATTTCATATAAAATACAGTCGAACTTGGTTAGGTGCATAAAATTTTGGCTGAAAAAAAATTCCCTTTATTTAATTAAACGATAAAATAATGGATAAATGCATGGAAATTCTTTCGAAATTCCATGCTCACTTATAACCAAGTTCAAATGTAATTTGAAATGCAACATCAAACAGATCAGCTACATCATAGACGCTGCTTTTGATGCGAAATGTTTAAATATTTCGTTATCATTAAAATATATACACTGAAAGGTTGCAAATGGAAATGAGAATAGATGGAAATTTAAGTGTTCACCAACGCACTACTCGGTTTTGTTCAGATGTTGAAATAGTTTACAATTTACACGAAATATATAAATAAATTTGTTTTTTGACTTGTAAATAATATTGCAGGGTTTTAATTTTCTATTTAAATAAAATATACGACTTTAAACAATAACACTGATGAAAGAAGTCAAAACTTTCTGAAGTTGAAAATAAAATTCTTTGATTGCTAACAAGAAAGATTTTCATAGAACAGTCAGACGGAAATCAAAAATGTAATTCGATGCTAACAAAGTTGCCATGCCTAATTCTAGCTGACAACTGCAACTGTGGACAATTCATCACTTGTTGATTTTTCCATTGTATTACAATCGCCTTTAGCTAATCATCAGAATATTTTCTGACAAACGGAAAAGCATTTAATGCACAAATTTCATTTAATTGCTAGCCGAAACGTAATTTATCTGATGAACTGAAATAAATAAAAGTAAAACATTTTGAAAGTAGAAAAGTAACGATGGACAGCACGATACAGAATAGCAGTTAAAGCTGCATCAAATTAACTCTGCAGTGGACATATTGTATTATTTAGTTTCTTGCTTTATCGTTGTTTTAACTTTGTTAATGTCGTTCACTGATATGTTGTTTACTATTGTTGTTGTTAGTGCTGTTGGCTAGTGAAAAATAAAAATCACTATTTAACTTATTTTTTGTATTGTTTTTTCTGAATGATTACTATCGCATTTGATATAACGTCACTTTGGTACAATAAAATATAGAATAATGATAAAAATTATTTTCAAAAATACTGATAATGAAAAAGTATAGACTACACAACAAATAATATATTTAAATAAACAAAATTTCAATGAATGACGAAACTTCAAACAGACAATAAAATTTTGGAATAATAAATATTTTCATTTTTTATGTTACGTCACTACTATTAAAGTTACGTAATCCTAAATGGAATATTTGAACCAATGAAATGAAAAATATTACAGCTAATCACAAGGGAAAGATTTTGATCAATGAGCAATTAGACAAGGAAAACCAATACGACAAAGACTTTACGGTCTAATAAAATAGCGAGATTACGGTCTAATAAAATAGCGAAGACAACGACCAATAAATGAACAGTGGGCCCGAATGCGAATATAATTGAGCCCCAGTGGGACCATCCCGAATTGTTTCGTTTTTACTTCAATGCATTGCTTCACTGCTTGAAATGAGTCAGGCGACTGTTTTGTAAGCTTTTACAGGTAATTATATGTATTTCTCAGTCTGAACAGGATGGGTATTTTCATGACACAACGCAGTTTTTTTGGCAAATTATTGCGCTTATTCACATTCTTATGTATTTACATATAATATCAGCTTATTATATCAACAAAAGGGCATTGGTAAATCATTTGTATTGATGATAACTAAAAAAACAGTTTCGTCCGGTAACAATACACAGATGTAAGTCACATTTCATGCAACGAACTTGGCATGTTCTGTGACAAACACGACAGCGTTTTTTAGTTGTCATCATTTCTGGTCAGTGGCCAGTCTGATCAGTACGTGTGATATCCTCTGGCTCTCTCGTTCTTCTGACGGTTTTAGATGGACCTGCTTCTTCTTCAGCCGTAGGTTCCGATGGCCGCCGTCCGCGCTTCCGCGTAACATACGTTTTTTCTAATTTTATTAGGCTGTCACTAACAGATAACATAAATGCCATCAGATCCATCATATTTCTGGGCTCTATACCATTCTTCGTGCAATCAGCTTTATATTTTAACCAGCGATTTGCCAGCGCCACGTGGATTACACAGAGAAATACCCGTCTGTGTCATTTTCGGCACTTATGGTCGATTCTGTACAATGAGATCAACATACCCGTGAGATCCACACCTCCCATGAACTGGTTGTATTCCTTTACAATTTGTGGACAAGGAACGTCAATAAATTGACGTTGCCTTTTATCCCAACGTCTGACTGGCTCCACCGGATCCACGCACTTGTACGTTGATGCCAAAATTACTTCCCGGTTGTCAAACCACTTTACAACGCACAATTTATTATCTCTGGCGCAACAAAAGTCAGTGGCACCTCTGCTTTTTCGTTTTAATTCGTTGAAAGGCATCACCGGGCAGCCGCGAAGTATGTTGGATCGTATGGTTGCAACAGAGTGGATGCCGTCTCTGAGCAGTGCTTCTTGCAGTTCGAGGAAAGCAAAGTAATTATCAAAAAAAACTTTGTACCCCTTGTGCTTCGGCAGCGTTTCACAAACTTTTATTACCACGTCAGCCGCGAAGAAGCCCATAGAGTTTTCTACTTTTGGCGCCATTCCATCACACATCCAAAAGTCATGGACGAATGCATTTTTTCCGCATCTTGCAATAACCTTCAAGCCCCATTTATCGGGCTTTCTGGGGTTAAAATACTTCATTTTGCACCGGCCCTTGTATGGAATTATGTGTTCGTCAACACTTTGTAATTCTCCCGGTGTTTCTTCTAAGCAGGTCTTGCGGATGCTTTCTATAAGAGGCTTATGCTTTCTATTTCGTAAAATCTGTCGTAATCTGGATGGTTTTGGTCCATGACAACCTTGTCATTGTCATTGAAGTGCAGAAATCACAATAGGGTTTCGAATCTATTGCGACTATGGTGTCCATACGTGTTTGGTTGGCCCAATACATGCGATACCGTGGCATTTCACAAACTCCCATCGTGATCAACATTCCAATCAAAACTTCTATTTCTGCTGCAGTTGTCGCCAAGTTGGAATACAAGCTTTGTGTGGCCTTCCGATTTGTCTCAAAGGAGATGTGGGAAAGAAGCTGTGCTGTAAAGTACATGCGAAAGTACTCAATTGGCCTGAGGACTGATGGTATTTCCTCATCTGCGTCTGAAAAGTTTTATGGTAAAACACCAATGCAAGATAATAGCAGTGATTATTTACTAATGAAAGGTTCTGTTTTTGGGTTGAATGGTCGTCGACGCCATGTGTATGATTTTCTTCTTGCATCGGTGGAAGCATCGTCTTCTTCAATCACTTCATCATCAATTGAACTGTTGGATTGTTGAAAAGTATGATCTAATTCATCTTCTGAAACCGTATCTGGTTCAGATACATCAGGATCGGGTAGAACTATAATCTGTCGTACATTTCGTCCAGATCTCGTTTCTCGGAAGATGGTATCAAAGTCCATGTCAAATGCAGTTTATTCACAAGGATAAGATCAACAGAGCACTTAGAACAGTTTTCTGTCTATTGAGTGAGATCTGCTTTACGCTCCGTTATTTATACTTGGTTCAGCGTGCGTCATTTGCAGCACAGTTGTCACTGTTTTGCAACTGTCAGTGCTTTTACTGTGGTGCAGTTGCTAAGTATTTTTTATTTTTACTTGGTTCAGCGTGCGTCATTTGCAGCACAGTTGTCACTGTTTTGCAACTGTCAGTGCTTTTGCCTATTGTATTGAACATTCCATAGAGCTAATTGCTGGTGCAGTTGTTGAGTGATTTATCATTAGAGGTGGCTGTTCACCAGAAATACGTATGTATCTGCGTGATTTATTAGCACCGTTGAGCAATGTGTAATATGATACGTAGGCTGAGTCAAGTGTTGTTTATCACGATATGACACTAATTTTGTAAATTAGGTTTACTTATAAGCGAAAACAATTTCAAACAATTCATATAAAACCATAATTTAGAAAAAATTTAGAATTTTTGCAAAACCGTAATTTTACCATTAACGCCGTAGGTTGCTTTAAAGCAACAACCATTTTTACGCATTTTGCTGATTTGCTACAAAATTAATTAATTAAATAATTTTATATTTTAATAGTACGTGTACATTTCAGTTATAAAAAAAGAGATTCTTAGGCCGTGAGATACATAGGTTGAAATAAAGTACAAATTTAAGTATTGAACTCCCAATACATTTTCCCACGTATATTCATCACTTATGATCGTTTTGCTTCGTTCTACATTTAATTCAACATTAGGAGCATGGCGCGAAGTAACCAAGCCGTTAATAATGGCAGAATCGCAAAACTAATTATTTTATGCGCATAAAAAAATACGATGCTTTAAAGCAACGTTGAGCGTGAAAGGGCTAATCAACGCAGCTACCTCTGACTCCTCGTCACAACTCATCACCAAATCATCAAAATACATGTTGAACAGGGCTCGCTTGATTATAACATGCATTCCTCTGGGTTTGGATTCTTGGACTCCCGGAAACGATCCCTGCCCTGCAGGGATAAGGGCAGTCTCAAAGTCGCAAATGAGAGATTGCGCTTGAAAGGCAACCCTTAACACTGCCTCTTTTGCAATTAAATTATCAAAAATTTCGCAATAAGTAGCTATGTCTTTTCTAACAGTCAGACTATATACAAGGGGAATTAATTTGCATTCTTTAAATACATTGATGGTGTACAGCAGCTGTACCATTCAGGAACAATTTTAAATTTTCCATCCCTGCACCAGACGGAATGTGCAGCCAATTCCCGCAAATTTTCTTCTGTACAAAATATTAAAACAGAATCATTTGCATTATTATACGTGAAAAACAACCGCCCAGATTTTGTTACACGCCAATATGCTGGAATTTGTAGCTGCTGATAGTCAAGCCAACACTGTGCCCGGCTTCTGCACATTGCCGCTTTCACCTTTTTGTGTGTTGGAAAATGACCAGCAGTTTCCAAGCTGCTGGATGCACTGCTGCATTCTTCTCTGTATATTTGCGGCACCGGTTTTGTTTCTTCCCTTGCGCGGCATTTAAGCGTATTCCTCTTTTCAATTTTATACAATATGGGGTCGTCGGCAGTGCATGTTTCTGCATGAGGTGTTGTTTCTAAAACAATGTTTACTTCGAACCTGGTGTAAACTGTATCCCTACATCCACTTCTCACCTAAATGAGAAAACAATATGCTGATTGTATGGCATATTATAATAATAAATTACTACTACCGCGATTGCAAATCCAGAGTTTGTCTTCAAAATTCGTGTATCTCAGGAAGTGAACTCGATCTTCATACACTAAATTATAGTTATTTCTATTATTTAAAACTAAATGTAAATTCTCAGTTATGAGATAACGCAAATCAAAGCGAAGTCAAGCACAGAGAAGAGAAAGGTGGTAAAATCGTGAAAACGGGGGTCGCTTTTGATTATATATAAAAACCTGCTCCCACGGTTTGTAACTGAATTTGGTTTGGTCTAATAGGGGACAAATTTTCACCGCCTTTTCTTACTGGTCGTTGAACTCGCTATTTCATTGGACTTTCAATTCGTCGTCTTATTAGTTTTCCTTATCTAATTGCTCATTGATTCAAACTCTTCAGTTGTGATTAGCTGTAATATTCTTCATTTCATTGTTTCAAATATTCCATTTAGGATTACGTAACTTTAATTGTGGTGACGTAATATTAATAATGAAAATATTCCTAATTTGGGAATTGTTTTAATCAAGATTTATAAGTTTTATCATTCATTGAAATTTTGTTTTCCCAATATATTATTAGTGAAGTTTATACTTTTTAGTGATCAACGTTTTCAATAATAAGTTTTATCAGTATTCTATATTTTATTGTACCAGAGTGACGTTATATCAAATGCGATAGTAATAATTCAGAAAAAACGATACAATACAAAAATATGTTAAAAAGTGATTTTGATTTTTCACTAGTCAAGAGCAGCAACAACAACAGTAAAGAACATAACAGTGAACAATATTAACAAAGTGGTATCAGAGAGATTTCAAAATCACAAATTATTCTTTGTGGATTAAGATTGACGCTGAGGACTGCCGGTTATGCCTGATTTGCTTAAAATAAACCCGTATGTGGGAATATCTTTATCCGTACATAAACAATAGACTGCTAGCACCAGCTTGCCCGCCAAAAAGGCATGGATGGTAAACAGTTGTTGATACCATTGAGGTACAATCTTGAATGTACCATCCAATGCCCAGGTTCGCCTGGTTGCCATCAGTCTAATGTTAGAACCCGTAGCCAATACCAATATATGCCTCGATGCACTCTGCCACAGCAAAAAATCTTCACCGGCCATTGTTGTTCTGAATGCGTCAGGGATTTTCTGGTCCCGACAATGTTCAGGCAGTTTTAGGTATCGCTTTGACCGGTGGCTGTACATCGTGGACTTCATTCGCCGAAAAAGCGGAAAATGGCTAGATGCAGATGCAACGGCGGACGCGGCGGAAACTTCTTCATCGTAAATGGCGAAGATGGATTTTGTTTCTCCCGCGCTTCGTTTTTTCCAACCCGCCTTTTCTTCCATTTTGTATGCTAAGTGCTCATCCACTGGGCAGCTTTCGATGTGATCCTTTTGCGTGATCACATATGTCACATCCAGTTTTGTCCATATGACACCCTTGCAGCCTTCTCTGCCCTATACCAAAGTAACCTAACCCTTAATAACGAAGGACACACTGTACATTTAGCGCATACTTTTGAGCAAACCCAATGTTTTTTTTCTGTTTATTGGTGTATCTCAATTTGTATATGTCCTTCCTTGAGAAACAAGAGACGTACTTCCGCCACGATTTGGTACAAAACGCAGCTCAGAAATATCAGCCATTGTGAAAATGATGAACAGAACAGAAAATGATACAAATAACTCTCGAACGCAAAACACAAAACTCAAACGCAGGAACAAACAAAAATGAATTGGACGGTTTTGAATTCTATTTTTAATAACTGTTGCAACAATTAGTTTTCATTTCTCATCTTATCTACAATTGAACATCAACTTCTGATATTCCTTGTGGCACTAATGCCTCTTGTTGATTCTGATAGAATAAAATTAATCGCATACAAATGGCGCACAAATGCTGACATCAAAGAACGCGATGTCCACTGCAGAGAGAATTTGAAGCAGTTTTAACTGCTATTCTGCTTGGTGATGTCCATCCCTTCCTTTCTGCTTTCAAAGTGTTTTACACTCATTTATCATTTATCATCTGATTCTGATGATTAGTTAAAGGCGATTGTAATACAATGGAAAAATCAACAAGTGATGAATTGTCCACAGCTGCAGTTGTCAGCTAAAACTAGGCATGGCGACTGCTAATTTGTTAGCATTGAAATACTTTTCTAATTTCAGGCTGACTGTTCGCTGAAAATCTTTCCTGATAGCAATCAAAGAATTTTACTTTTAACTTCAGAAAGTTTTTACCTCTTTCGTCAGTGTTATTGCTTTCCTTCATATATTTTATTTAAATAAAAAATCTGCAATATTATTTACAAATCAAAAAACAAATTTAGTTTTATATATTTGGTGTAAATTGTAAACTTTCTACTTTTACATCTGAACGAAACCGACTAGTGCGTTAGTGAACACTTAAATTGCCATCTATTTTCATTTCCACTTGCAACCTTTTAATGTATATTTCCATGATAACGAAATCTTTAAACATGCCGCATCAAAAGCAACGCTTATGATGTAGTTGATCTGTTTGATGTTGCATTTCAAATTACATTTGAACTTGGTTATAAGTGAGCATGGAATTTCGAAAGAATTTTCATGCACTTATCTATTATTTTACCGTGTAATTAACTACAGGAAATTTTTTTCGGCCAAAATCTTATACACTTGACCAAGGTCGACTGTATTTTATATGAAATGTATGAACGTCAAACAGGATTTTTCATACAAACAGCAAACCTCATCGACATGTATAAAAATACATATATGGATGTTTTGTAACGAAAGAAGCTTTGTAAATATTAAAGTAAAATTCTTGGATTGCAAACAAGAAAGATTTAAATAGAACACTCCCAGTAAAATCAAGAAATTCATCAGATGCTACGAATTTAGTAGTTGTCACTCCTTGGTTAAGCTTGAAAGCTGCAACTGTGAACAATTTGTCAATTATGCATTTTCCCTTTATATTAAAATCGCCTTACCAACATATGTGATGTGACGAGAAACGCTAACAATGTTTGACAAAGGCATATGCGTGAAATCATGCGTAAAATTAAGTGAAATTGCGAGCTAACGCGTAATGTTAGCATTAGTACCCGGAAATTGGAAGTGTTGCTACAACATTCCAGATTTTTCAAACAGGTTATTCAGTATTCTGACATTACACCCGGAAGTTAACATCAAATCTTGATAAATTTCAACAGGCAAATATATTTACAAACAGTGGAAGCAGATTTATATATCAGGAAGGAAATCGGTAATAAACTGAAGAAGAAACAAGGAAGAAGATAAAAATGCTTCTGGCCACCGCTTATTTATATTAGTTTTTTATTTCATTGTATTGCATTATTTAGTTTTTTCCTTTTTCGTTGTTTCCACTTTGTTAATACTGTTCACTGTTGTTTTATACTGTTGTTGTTAGTGCTGTTGGCTAGTGAAAAATAAAAATCAGTATTTAACTTATTTTTTGCATTGTTTTTTCTAAATTTTTACTATCGCATTTGATATAACGTCACTTTGGTACAATAAAATATAGAATAATGATAAAAATTATTATTGAAAACGTTGATCACTAAAAAGTATAAACTTCACTAATAATATATTGGAAAAACAAAATTTCAATGAATGATAAAACTTATAAATCTTGATTGAAACAATTCCCAAATTAGGAATATTTTCATTATTAATGTTACGTCACCACTATTAAAGTTACGTAATCCTAAATGGAATATTTGAACCAATGAAATGAAGAATATTACAGCTAATCACAGCTGAAGAGTTTGAATCAATGAGCAATTAGATAAGGAAAACCAATAAGACGACGAATTGAAGGTCCAATGAAATAGCGAGTTCAACGACCAGTAAAATTAGACCGTGAAAATTTCCCCCGAAATTGACTACCCCTTTTTTGCATCAAACCTATTTGTAAATTTGAAGTTATTGATCCTTTCAATTACTCTGCATAATTCTTGACTTTGGATAAATGCACAACTTGTATAAGTGCATGGGAATTCTTGCCAAATTCCATGTGCACTTAACCAAGTTTGACTGTAATTTTAAAGTGCAACAACAAATAGATCAGCGAAATCATAAGCAATGCTTTTGATCGTGAATCGGTAAACACTTCGTTATCATTGAAAACTGCTGGGCATCGTTCAAAAGAAGAAACAAGAAAAAACTGCAACCCGGGTCAAAATTGACCTGACTTACGTCATGCAAAGGTTAAGTAAAACATGGGAAGAAAAATAACACTAGTAAAAGAAAGCAAAACTCTGTGAAGTTGACAAGTAAAATTCTTTGATTGCTAGCAACAAAGATTTTCAGAGAACAGTCAGCCTGAAATTAGAAAAGTATTTCGATGCTAACATTCAGAAATTGCCAATGCTAGTTCCAGCTGAATAGCTCCAGTTGTAAGCAATTTATCACTTGTTGACTTTTCCATTGTATTACAATCTTCATTAGCTACTCATCAAAACAATTTCAGACAAACGAAAAGCATCTCATGCATAAATCTCCTATGGAAAACGTGATTTATCTGACAAGCAAAGCAAGTGTTGATTAACATTTTTTGAGCAGTATTTATGCACCGGCGTGATGAAAGTAAAGCACTTTGATGATGCTAACAGAAAGAAAGCAGTAAATGAAACCGACCAGAATATCCGTTTTTTTAAAGTTTGCTTTTTATCAATTTATTTGTTCCGCACCATTTAATGTTGCGCTCCGTCTATATGAACAGCATCTCCCTTTTTATATCAATCAAAAGAAATTTAATTTTCTCTAGAAATATTAAATATGCAAAATCATAAAGTTAAGAAAAATTCGCAACCATGCTGCCATGAATACAGAAAGAAATTAAAAACAATGAAAACTTGAATTAGAAAATTTATCACTCATAGAAAACGAATATTTAACAAATGGAACGCTTTTGAGCGCCAACCATTCATTTAAATACGAAACATTAGGCGGAGTTTCCTTTGGAAAATCAATTTTACTCATTATTAAATTAGAAGAAAAGCCTTCAATTTGTGCTTTAAACATTATGTTTACTTAGTTTCTTCATAGTTTCTGTTACTTCATAGAACTACAATATAAACCAGACGCATAAAAATTCGGTAAGATAAAGAGGTTAATGCGACTATTCAAGTGGTGGGTTGTAATATATTTGTACTGCATTGCATTGTATTCGTATTGTATTGTACTGTTTTTTTATTTTTTCTTCGTAATTTGATTATCTTGTTCTTCTCAGTTTGAGAACAACAGAATTTTTATAAATAAAACAGTCAATAGGTTAGCATCCATGCCTGCAGCGGTCACTACTGCGGTTGCCAATTGTCAACAACACGAGATAGGAAACCAATATTTGGCAAATAAAATGTAATAAAATTTGACAAACAAAATGCAGAGGAGTGGCAACAAATGAAATTTAGAAACGCGCGTCAGAGCAGCAACCAATGAAATTTTACTAAAAAAAAGTAGGCAGATCTAGGGGGGGGGGGGAATCGGCTCTACCTCATTTCATAAATAATATAGCCTGGGTCGAATATTTCATTTTTGGAAGAACAGTTCAAATTATTTTTTCACTGGTGAACAATCAGTACATAATGTATATGAAGCGAAATTTGCGATGGTGAAGAAAAATAAAATTGCTTTCAATCATTTTTCGTACATGGCAAGAAAAGATCATGAATTTTTCTTCCTAAATTTTAATAAAAACCCAACGACTAGGGTAGACTGAGAATCTTGAACAATTTTTATTAAAAGATGCTAAAGCCATTTTATAAATGAAAGAAAATGGATTTTCTCTCAAATTTCAACTCAATTGCAATGCTCATTTCACAAAATCACCATGAATCAGTGATGTTTTGTTTGATTGGAATATTTTTTGAAATGAGAATGCATATTTAAATTTGAAACACAACCGCACACGTATATAGTAAATTTAAACAACACACAGCAAGAAGAAGACGAATAAAAAGTTTAAATTATATTTTAAAGTTCCTAAACTTTAAACAAAACAAACAATTGAATTTAAATAATAATGAATGAATAAAATTTAACGCGCGTTTGGTTCGTGTTTTTGAACTTGTTGGTTGCTGCTGTGTGGGATTGTTGTTGATGACGATGGCGCCGAATAACGCGATACTGAGGAATGCGAAAAAGAAGAACACCAAAACGAGCACCTCAGTTTTAGCCCTGTACAAGCCTGCAGCAGACGACAACACTCCTCGTCCATTTATACACATGTTGCAGTGGATGTTGCTCGATTCCAAAGCCAATGAAAACCGCATGGAGCTATTTTTAAAAATTCACGAAATCGAATCGAAACGTCGAGAAAGCATGCTATTGCAATTGGCCGCTGTCGAGCAGATGAAAGATACTTTCAACGCGTCGACCGAACAAACGAAAGGTGTAAATGAGCAACTGTTAGCTTTTTTCGACGAGTTCACAAGAAAAGTGGTCGACTTGATCCAACGGTTGAGAATATCAAGTGGTGATGATGATGCGACTGAGAACGTGGACGAGGAATTTTTCTCAAAACGCTTCGGGAATTTGAAAGAACCCGAAAATGCTGTCAAGGTGTTCATGCTGCTTGTTGAAAAAATCATCCAGCTGGCTCAGGAGAATTATTTCTTTGAAACGAAACAAATTTCGAACGAGAAAAACAATTTTTCTGCCGAAAGAATTGTTGAACTGAAAAAAGTACTGCAAATTAAAGAAGAGGAAAATCGATCGTTGAATTATGAATATTTTCACTTGTACAGACTATGGGAAGATTGTAAAATATTCAAACTAAACTTTATGGGGAAAACTGCAAACAATGAAAAAGCCCACTTGGAACAGAATAATCAAACTGAACAACAATTGAAGAAAAAGCAACATGGTGAACGACGGATATTATTATTATTGGAAACTTTCGAGCGAACTGTTGGTATACTTGGAGAGAATATGCCGAAATTGGACAAGCTGATCGAAGAAATTGGTTACAAAACAACCGCAATTTTTCAAATAGACAATGATCCAACTTCCAGCGTTGAACAATTTTGTCCTTTGGTATTGGATGTGCTACGGCATTTCAAGATGATCATTCATGAAATGAAAATTCAAAAAGAACAAACCAACACGGAACTTTTGCAAGCTGAAAAAGAATATGAAGTAAAAAAATTTCACTTTTCCCATTGCAAACACTTTGCATTCACTTAACTAATTATATATTTCTTTAATTTTTCTATTCAAATCAATTAATCTAAAACGGATACTATTTTCATTGTCAGATTACTTATTTTTTTTCAACTGTAAATTTCAAAATTATTCACCTTCATTAAACAACTAATACGCGTACAGATAGCTTTTAGACATCGTATCTTTGAAATACAATTGAGCATCAATTTAAAAAGTCTACACAATTTTCACATCTCGTTGCTTTTCACATGTATACATTTTTTAAAATTTTGTTTTCATAACAACCAAGTAAACAAATCAGGAATATAATTTTTTAAAATTAGATTTACATAATATTGAAAATTGAAGAGTTTTAAAGAAAATTATTTTGTAAATTTTCAACTTTTACAGATTACGCAGTGTTACACGTCAGTTGCGTCGCTGCTGGAGGAAAAACGTTGCCATTTTGTCGTACAGGAAGTTGAAAATATGGAAAAAAGAGTCGAAGAAGTGAAAAAATGCATAGAAATTTTAATCAACACGGAAAAAGAGATGAATGCACAATTTCACAATGAATCACTGGAAAGAGTGAAAGATGAGCAAAAAGAAATTATGCCAGAAGAACAGGAGCTGAAAAAACAGTACGAATTGCTCAACAAAGAAATGATGTTTTGGACAGGACAAAGCGAATCGTGCAACGCTGATGCTGAAAATAATAGCAAAAATGTTAGCAATTATGAATCTGTTTACAAAAAGCGTTATGAAAAGCTGAATGGAAATATTGGAGAGAAAAAGAGAGAAATTAACAATCTTCAAAAGTCCATTATTCAAAAGCAAGAAAAATTGTTACAGTTAGATTTGGAATTCAATTCGGCATATTCAATGCAGAAAAAGCAACATTTCAAACAAAGTAACAACACAACGTTATTAAAAAATAATATGGAAAAAATAAATTCAGAGCTGAAACGTTGTGAAGAATGGAATAAGCGTAAACAAACGGAATGGGAAATGTTGCAAAAAAATCTGAAGATTTTGAAAATGGAATATGAAAAGGATAAAGCTGAAGAAGAACAAATCGATGTGAACAGTGCAGTTTCAGAAGAAAAATTGAAAAGCTCTAAATCGAAAATCCTCGACGACGTTTTCACCGAAAATTTGGTTGAAGTTTCTAATAGAACAAAATTGAAAGTGAACAATATGCATATCGACATGTTCACTTCTCTACAATCAGATTTACGCAACGTTTGCCGAGAAACCAAACAAATCAAACTGAACTGCGATCAAAATGTACAACGGATTTCAAAATTATGCCAAAAATTAAATGAATTTCGTAAAAAAAGTAAACATTTGACACTGGTTTTGGATAATCTGCAATCTCAAATTAACAACAACACTAAATGATCAATCTTTCAAAATGCACATTTTATTTTAACATCAATCAATTGAATTGCTGTTTCATTATATAAATTCTGTTCCACTAAATTGTGAAAATTGTTAATATTATTGGAAAATGCAACAAAGTGGTATATATAATAAATTCTGATTCATATTTCATGTGTTGCGCAATCTGTATTTATTTTGGAAAAATATTATTCTTATGCTATACAAAAAGTTAAAATTGTTTCCTATGTGTATGCTTAACTTGCGTTACACAGACATCAATCGATGACATCTCATTCTTTGACTTTTTTCACATGCTATTATTATAAAAATTTGAGAACAGCAACCTCCCTAGTTAAATAATACATAATTCAACCAGATAATACATTAATCTACCACTATAAAGAAATTTAAATTAAGAAAAATATACATTTGTTAAGCTTACAATAAACATTTTCCTTAGGACAATGTAAATTCCAATTAAAATAAAAACATCAGGACCTGAATTTCATAAGTACTGTAACTACTATAATAACATGATCAAATTATCTTCGAAATATATAATTGAAATATGAAATATCATTTTAAAAAAGGAAAATAATCTGTAAACGACATTCAACCAATTTCAGATCCAAGATTTTGTCAATTATTACTGGCTTGTGTGCTATATTTTTCATAAAATTTACAATTGTATTACTTCATAAATTTTATTTCGGTGAAAAGCACATCTATAGATTGTTCTTATCGAATGAAGCAATAGGAGTCCCATGCACTGAGCGACCACGATGGCAATTTACAGAAGAATGAACAGTTCCATCCCATTCGCTTGGAGTTTTCGTTAACATCGTTAAACAGTGCAAGTTTTCTTCAAAATATGAACGACACAAATTATTCACTATGCGATGTCTCTGAAAAATTTATCAATAAATAAACTCGTCAAATAAAGCAGGCTAAATTCAGTATACTTCTATGAGAGATAATCCTTCAAAATGCGCTGAGACAATTGTTACTTTTATGTGCTTTCTTGTACCTTGAAAAATGGAATAAAACATTGCAATTATGTTATAAGTTGTTTCAGTCGACCAAACCTGATAAAGAATGCCTCCAGCTGTCATCTTCTACTTGAATAAATGATGGCTAAAAAGCACACTGTAACACAATAAGCATAAATTTCAAATTACTGCACATTTAGATTTTCTTGAAGTTTGTTGATCACCTTTTCTTTAACAGAAACGGAAACCTAAAACTGCTCAACGTTGTTCTCCAAGCACAAAATTAGCAAAAGTATACTTACATTTGAAAATTTTCTTAAATTCGAATGAACTAAACGACAAAGCATTCTAAAAAAACACAAAATTTTCTCATATGACAAACTATACTTATATTTTAAAAATTCACAAATAAAAGATAAAAAAATTTTTTATTAAATATAATAACAACTATGGTACAGCCACAATTAACACAACTTACCTTATGTAAAATTGTTAATGACAAAGCCGTTGTCGCCTCTAAGCAAGTGGACTGTGATTTTTATTCGGCAGCAGGTGAAATCAATAATGATTACCTAGCCGTAACCCGAGCTACGTTCGTTTCTGAACGTGACACAAAGCAAGACAAATCGGCGGAATCTAACTTTACTAAGCGAAGATGAAGGTTTAAGAACAGAACCAAAGGGGTAATGATAAGCCACAACACAGTAAATGAACACAAACACACGAAACAGAGCGTTACACACTGACACAATCACTCTGATCACACGCGCACTTCCTCGGCAACTCGACCATTGCTTCCTCATTCTACAGGAAGCCACAGTAACCTGCGTTCAAGTACAAGCCAACAGGTTCACTGCCGAATAATTTCCAAAAGAATCCTCTTCAATGGGTGGAGCCCACTGATGAGTTTCGGCTGGTTCCAGCAGGACTAGGGTGCGGATCGATCTGCACAAGATGCCTGCCGCGGTCTTGATCTTTGCAGACTATGACAGCCCATCACTGCCAGTAAGCAACTCCACCATCTGGCCAAGGGGCCAATGGCGTCGTGCAGTGTTGTAGTCAGCGACCAATACCACGTCACCGACTCGAGGTTGCTCCTGCAACCTTTTCCACTTTCCTCTGGAGCTTAGGGTCACCACCTAATCTCGCTGCCAGCGCTTCCAAAAAGCATCAACGAGCTTCCGCTGATAAGACCAGCGGCGGAGCAAGTGTCGCAAACTGCTGCTCAATGCCCCACGTGAAGCACTATCGCTCTGCTCAGGGAATGCCGCTAAACTTCGGCCAAACGTGTACATCGCTTCCCACGAACGTCAATGGACGATCGTTCACTCGAGCTTCCACTAAGCACAATACGGTGCGCAATTCGTCAGGCGATGCCCATTGGCCCAACGTTGCCTTCAAAGCGGTTTTCACGGATTGCACCAGACGTTCCCAATACGACTCGTCCAAGCAAGACGGCTTGCATAGCATGATGGCAATTTGCAGGATGGCCGCGTGCGACGACGGCACCGCCCACTGCAATATCTCGATTCGCTCGATCTCACGATCTCAACTCAAACCGCTTGTCGTAGGTCAGCTCATCAATCAGGCGCTCATCTTCCTGCGGGTTCCAAGAGACGCCTATCGTTTTCCCCAAGCGGCTATGCCTGTTCCAGAGGATCTCTTCTGTTAGCCGGTCCACCAATGCTTCCGGGGAATTGCTCGCCCATTTCGCCAAATGGAAGCCTCCACTACCGAGCAACTCTGACGACCGACGAACAAAATCTTTTGCTCTGGTCTCTCTTAGCTGACCACGTGATGAGGAAAGTACCACGTGCGTCCCTTGGGTCCTTCCGACGTGACCTACTCAGCCCAACCATTCTCGAAGTAGTTCTGCAGAATGGAATAATGCACGCTCCATCGTGATGGCTCTCGGGCCATCCGCCTTTCAAGTGTCTCGAGACAGCTTTCGCAACAGCGAAGTTATCAGGCAGGTTCCATTCGTTCTTTCTCCAGAGCAGTCGCACCGAATAGCGATTTCCATCATACAAAAGCTCTTCATCTTCTCCGGATCAAGTGCATCTGACTCGCTTTTGGAAGAGACTTCTATCCTTTCGATCTCCTAGAAGCGACGGAGCAAGTCCTCGACTTTCAGCTCCACTGCAGCGCTGAACGTAGCAACTGTCTTGGGCATTGGGCGTGGATTCACTGGACAGCAGATAATCCACTCCAAAACTGTTTCCACAACAACCGGATCACTGGGCCTTCCTCTTCGGATCGCATTCCCTTAGAACCGATAGTAATAGTCGATGCCAATCATAACATGCACCACATCTGACGAATCATCAAAGATAGGATCTAAGAATTGCAAGTGTTTCCACTCGCCCGTCAGGATCTTCAAGACCGGAATTCGATGGCAGAGACTCAACACGGTCGCGCCTCCAGAGGATAGCGCTCTGTACTCTGGCTGCTGTCAAGTTGGCGCAGCCAAAGTTGCGCGGATCCTTTCCCAGAGCCGTCAGGGAGTTCACCCCGTTATGACATTAATCACAAATGGCCGAGAGATCAGAGCTCTTGTTCAGGTTGTGGAAAAATCGGAGGATGTGCGCTCTAACTGTTACAAGAGGGCGATCGAAACGCTCCTTGAGCCGCTGCACCGCGAGCTCATACCCCTGATTTGCTGCCGACAGACCTCGTAACGCATCCAACGCTACGCCATATTCAATCGTTATTAGACAACCACAGAAATAGGCCAATTTCCTCGCGTTAGACAGATCTACCTGTTGGTGAACGCTAACTTCAAACTGATCCAAGAACTCACGGAATCTCGTGACGTCACCATCAAACTTCGGGAGGTTCAAACGTGGCAGGCGAGCTTTCCTGTCTTCATAATCGGTCTTCAAAACCAAATCCGTCGGTTGCTTGACGGCCATGGATGATTCCACTTGCGCCAGCAAGCTCAGGAAACGGTTCCTTAAACCTGTCCAAATCTGCCTTTCAATCTCTTAGTCTTCCACTTCGAGTTCTTCCTCAAATTCCAATTTGAGAGCGTTCAATTGCCCGTAGAGAGTCAATTTCTCTTGCAAATGTAAGCGAAGTTCCGAATGAGAAGCGTTTTCTTTCCAGAGGCGTTCCATTTCCTCCATCCTCACTTTCAAAGTCGAATGGCGGATTTCGACCCTTTTCTTCATTGATGAAACTCTCATTCTCGACACCACTAGGCCTACTTCCTGAAGGTTCGACTTCGGTAGAACCTACTTCTCCAGCTCGGAGGGCCAGAATGTTAATGACAAAGCCGTTGTCGCCTCTAAGCTAGTGGACTGTAATTTTTATTCGGCGACATGTCAAATCAACAATGGTTACCTAACCGCAATCCGAGCTACATTCGTTTCCGAACGTGATACAAAGCAAGACAAATCGGTGGAGCAGACTTCACTAAACGAAAATGAAGGCTTAAGAACAGAACCAAAGGTGCAATGATAAGGCAGAACACAATAAATAAACACAAACACACGAAAGAGAACGTTACACACTGGCATAATGACTCAGATCACACGCACACTTCCTTGACAACTCGGCAATTACTTCCTTCTTCTACAGTAAGCCACCGTAACCTGCGTTCAAGTACAGGCTACCAGGTTCACTGCCGAATAATTTTCAACAACAATATTTAGCGAATTCACATTTCGTTAAAAGAAATGATACTGAAGCTCTTCACGTCAGCTGGTATCATAATATTCAATTATATGCAGAGATACGTTATCTATTTATTTATTTATTTATTCGTATTTCAATTTAAAATAACAATGGTAAATCTTTGATTGAAGCGTAGAAGTATTTCTATATGTAACTATTTTTATTTACAATACCAGTTGTTGATTAATACCTGCAAATCATATTTACTGTATTGTTTTGATTGTATTGTTTTTTTGCGATTGGTTTCAGTTTTTTCCCATTTTAGAATATGGATTCTGAATTTATATCATTATTTTAAAATATTAAAAGATTATATATCTATATCTGAACTGTATAACATAATTGTTGCTTTTTTTAGATATCTAATAATGGACAGACTACAGAAATTTAAAGAACTGAAAATGAGAAATAATGAGGCTCGGAAACTAAACCACAGAGAAGTTGTCGAAGAAGATCGTCGAAACAAGCTTCCTGCAAATTATGAAGCGAAACGTAAGCGTGCTGAATGGGAAATTTCAGAATTCGAGAAACGTAAAGAAGCGGAAGAAAGGGGCGAAGATTACGATCGTTTGAAGTTGTTGCAGATGCCAGCCGACATTGCCTGGAAGTTACAGCAAAATCCAAAAGCCCTGAAAAAACAGAGAAATAAAGAATTTAAACGTGTGGACTTCTGCACGGCTGCTATACGTAATTACGAACGTCTGTCAGAACAGATTAAACCTGATTTTCAAGAATACAATGGTATGAAAGAATTGCTTGCTGAAGATTTCTATCCTGATTCCAATACATTAATCCAAAATGCTCATTATCCGTCTGATTCAAAAATTGATAGATTAATTGAAGATTTAAATATGCAGAAAGCTAGGCGTGAGAAAGCCCGACGTCGGAAAGAATTTGATCCGGATGCTCCTATTGATTACATTAACGAAAGAAATAAGCAATACAACATGAAACTTGATCGTTATTATGGTAAATATACAGAAGAAATCAAGCAAAACTTGGAACGTGGAACAGCTATTTAACTATTTGAAAATACTTAAGTAACCATTTTTGTATAAATTATGGATTATAAGCAGGATAATATTTGTGTTAACGTTTTTGGTATCAGTTGTATAAATAAAAGTGCTTTTTTGCCATATGCATTGCATTTTTGTTCATAAATTGAACGTAACAAGTAAATCCGCGGAAGCAGTTTTTTCAAATAAGGAATAAAGGAAATATGAAATTAAGTCTTTCTCCCAAATTTTTTATTTAAATTTGCTATTTAAAAATATAACTTTTGACTTATATATGCATGCATGGATGTACTTATATTCTTATTTTATCAGTTCACTTAAACACAACTTGTGTACACAATCAATGTATAATTTTCTGAATTTAGCATAATATGTTATTATAACATTGCTAAATTAATATTAAATAATTGCTCTATTGAAGATTAAAATATCATTCAACTTCGACGGTTTTTGTATTTGTAGATTTTCAAGTTTGTTGAAATTATACAAGGTAACTTAGCAACAGCAGCAGTTTGTTGACAATGGAAACTTGTTGCTTGTAGATCATTCGTATGTTAAAATGGCTCGTGCAGCCGTTTCTCCTTACATTCGACGAAACAGTCGCCTACGGCCGTTGACAAGTTGCATTCAAAGTAGTAAAATTTATATGTTGCAAAGATTATACTTCTGAAAAAAGAGCTTATGCTTTAGGAAATCACAAAGGTGGAAATTTAAGTATGGAAGGTTTCGAAGAAGAAGTACTTCAATTGAAAAAAGTAAATTAATGTTTATAAAAGGTTTTTATTTTATATTTTTGGAAATTTATAGAAAATCCAATATCTAAATGAAGACAATATGCTTTTGAAAATAAAACTAAACAAGTATGATGTGGAGCTGAAGAAAAAAGTACGTTTGAATGTTTAAAATTTTTCTGGCAACATTATTCCGTTTTTATTTTTAAATTTAAGTTATAAAAAGTAGAGCTGTCCGTCTGTTTAGCGATGACATTGATAAAATATTTATTGCTTTTCATGATAATATTATGGTTATTATAGAATATGTAAAATAACAAGAACTAATTTTTCTTTTACAATTTTGAAATTGTTTTTTTTTAATTAAAATAGTTTGTGAAAAATATGCTTTGCAATCATTTTTACTGATATTCAGGAAAAAGAAATAAAAGATTTACTTTCATCTCAAAAGGTATGAAACATTTATTTATTTATGACTGAAATACACTAGTAGATGTGTGTTTTAGCACAGCTTTATGTCAATTGCTCAAGGTGAACGTGGAATTCTGCTGAACTCATTGAAACAAAGAGTAATTCGACTAGAACATCTGTTGAGAGAAAAAGATGAATTAATCAGGTGTGTATTATGTATTATAAAAATTTATTTAATCATGACTGACTGACTTTTTTTAGAAAACTTAAATGTGATATTCGATCGACAAGATTGAATGAAGCTGCTATTGAAATAGATACTCTATACGGAGAAGTATGAGATATTTTTAAGCTAAAGTATAATTGTTTAACAGTGTCTGTCTAAGCATATTACTGTTTATTTTAATAATGCAATAGAATGTAAAAATCTTATATAATTTTATCTAAGTAATAATTTTGAAGTTGCGCAATTTGTAATTTTAATTGAATGGTAGTTTCAAATTTAGATAAATAGGTTAAAAGCAATGTGTGGATTGAAGTCCAAATCAGTTTACTCTACTGGTGAGTGTTCCTCTTACGATACTTTATCCAACGTGGCTTCCTGGACTTCTGAGATCAGTGGAAGTCGACATGAACAGAGAGAAAAATATCATGGTGAGAAAAAAAGAACTGCTCAAGCGTCAATGAGCGAAGAAGAAAATAATACTGATGGCAATTTTCAAAAGGAGTCATCTTCATCTTCTGTGGACAATGACGACGTCGAAGGTAAAATACTTCAGTATTTGATTTTGAATATATGTTAATTTCAATGTTAATGTTAAAAAGGACTGATTTGCAAATATTTACGAATATTATTCAAATGAACAAAAGCGCATTCTGCAATTAAATGTTATTATGCAGTGTTTCCTGTTTCAAGTGATTCTATTTTCTTTAGCAGAGAAAGTTGATTGCTCTGATGATTGTACGAGGAATAAATTGGAGAAGGCCACAAGTTTTAATGCAGGTACTAATTTTTATAATTTTAAATTTATTCTATTGTTTCTTTTTAATTTAATTCAGTTGAAGATGTTTCTGAATTGGAGAACTTGAAAGAAAGAATGAAACATCTGGAAGATTCTTTAGCGGATAGGGAGTAAGTTGATAAGTATATGATATATATAATATATTTATATTTTTATATGATTTTTTTTCATAAATTTTGATTTTTTCTTAACAGAACACGACTGGTTGAAATAACTAACATGTTAACGGATTGTCAAGAACAACTGACAATTCAACAGAAATTTGCATCCAATAAAGTCGACAAATGTTCGTCACCAGTTGCCTTTTCTCATTGGTGAATTTAGTGTAGGAACAGTTGATTTTATTTTGTATAATCCGAAAATTTTTAATCTTCAGTTCTGAGCAGTCTATAACTGAAGGAGAAAACAGATTTCTTAAAACGGAGAAAAGTGAAGGCCCAGAAAATGATTCTATAACGAGTCAAGCTGTAGAAGTGGCTGAATATGAAAATTCTTCGTCAGAGTTTAATAATGGAAAATCTGATAGAGAGCTAAAAATGGTGAGCATCTAATTCTATCAACTGTAACAGATTTTTTTCAAATGATATATATATATATATATTCCTGATATGATGTTCTTGGTGAAATTTTTGATTTTTCTGTTTTGAAATTTGCACGTTATTCAGGCTTCACGATTGATTGTCAACGTTGTTAAAGCTCACTTGTTTCGCTTGAAGCAGATTGAAGCATTAAAGAGTAGCAATTTCGAATTGTCAAAACAGTTTCAAAGCGGCAGTGTAGATCAAAATTTTAATGAAAATGGAGAAGCAGAAAGAAAGCAGGCAGTGGGTCCGAGCATAATTAATACCAACCAACAAGCTGAAGATGAATCTGAAAGTGGTGATGATGATGACGACCACATTGTTGTAGTGGAAAGTGAAAAATCAAATGAATTGTACAACTTTGACATCGATAGTGATGCTGATATTATTATGGTTCCAGATAGTCCTGAAAAATCGTCAGAACAATAGACAAATATTCGAATGGTAATTTATTGCTTGTGTAACGGGTAGCAATGAACCAGAAGCACACAAATAACGCATAACGCTATTAACCATTTATAACAACAAACGTTACGAGTAAATTGTGTTATAGATGGCGGAGCGAAGCGACGCCTACAGGCGAACTCGGAGGCCAAGAGAAACCTGATTGGCTGGGCGGACAACAGCCAGACGAACGCGGAAGTGACGAGGAAGTGCAGTCACGAAAAAGTCTGAGTAGAGTGTGCGTGTGTTCTGTGCTGTCTGTGTATTAGTTGTATAATAAAGCTTGATCTTTCTCGTTATGAGTGGTTCCGCTAGCGATAATAAGAAAGAACGGAAGGCCGTTACACTTGTATAATTTGTTACGCTTGGTTAAAATGAGAACTTTTCACATGCAATTTTCAATTTGAACTGATTATAAAGCAATTTTGCATTGAATTGGTTTTATTAAGCAATAAATAAAAACCTTTTCTCTTTTTAATTTTTAATTATTAATTTTTAATTATTTAAATTATGTGTAAAATTAACTTATGCAAATATGTTACTCTAGGTGGTGCTTACATAAGTAGTAATTTGATAATTTATGACTGATCTGTAAAACTGTAAAAAAAGATTTGTTGAAATAACTGTGCCATTGTTTAATAATAATATTTAATTTTTATCTTGTTTTATTATCAAAATGAATTTGATGTATTTTTTTATGTCAAAATTATTTTTAGAATATTTTAAGTTAATATTTAAATAAGATCATTATTTTAAGGTAATAGTTAAAATTTTTATTTCATTTGTTGATTTGTTAATTCATCAGCAGCACAGTTTCTTAATTAATCTGTTTCAATTTTTGATTAAACAATTAAATTTATTTAAATTATTTAGAAAATTTTTTAAAGTAACTTTTAGTAAAATCCTTTTTTAGAGTGAGCATTTGTAGTGTAAAGATGATCATAAAGATGAAACAAAATATAAATTATCCACATATACTTGCAATGAATTTTATTATTGATTATAAATTATGAAATTTTTTCATTTTTAGCAATGCATGTTGGCAATGTAGTTTGATTTCTGCGTAATCTGTTCATCTTTCAATAAATGGCAATTAGGCTACACCGTAAAGAATAGAATAGGATAGAATAGAACAGACTAGAAAATATCAAGAATCAAATTGATCACATTCTTTCTTCGTTTGGGAAATCTAATGTGTAATGTTTTCAGTAAAATTGGCAGACGGTCGTACCACTTGACAAAGCTTTCTGACAATGCTAATTAAGCTTAAAATGATTTGACACTATTCAAAATCAGATATGTCAGATAGTTCGTAATTTATTTGGAACGTTCATATTGCATCAGTATTATAATTGTTGTTATTGTTATTATTATGCGTTGTAAATTTACGGTATGAAAATGATTATTGAACATTTACAGGTTAAGTAAACAATTTCAAATTTCAGCTAAACATTCTTATATTGATAAGCATTATCTACTGTTTTGCTTGAAGGCTCCTTTTGCAAATTTAGAAAAAAGTTATCATTTCAAATGTTAACTTATTCTTCTCATATCATTTTATTGATTATTTATTAAGTAATATACTAAAATAAATAACTTTTCAAGTAATGAATGAAAATTTTTTATAATTAACTTATTGCAATAGTATTTTAATCTTTCATGAATCTCAGTTTATGAAAAGTTTTTTAACGAATCAAAAATTACACATGCTAAAATTTGGTACTTAATTTTTAATTCATCATGGTTAGCTGAAGAACTACTTCGTTTTTAATTAAAACAATTTAGCTGAATATAAAATTTTACGACTTTTGGAATATGTAAAAATGTTATTAAATATGATGATTTTCAGTTTTACAAATTAAAAATTAAGATCACATAACAGCAAAGCTGTGAACCATTTTAAAATTTGTACTTTTAAGCAATAAACAATTTTAAATAATAATTTTAAGTAACTTTTATAAAATTGCTTTCTAATATTTTTTTAAAGTGAGTTTGGATCAACCTTAAACTTCGATTGGTCACTTATTTTTCTACAGATGGCGCTGCAGATTTTATAATTGTGTCACACATGTGGCACGTTGTCAAAGCGGTATGCGTCGGGTATGTGAAATAAGTTTGAAATAAGTGAGCAATGTGATGGAACAATTCTTCTATTCTTTTTAACGAATAATAAATGGAATTATTATTTTACATTTTTATCATTTCGACAATATTTGTGCAGATAGAAGTGAAAAATAATAATCTGTTATCGAAGAAAGCTTTTTGGACGAAGTATTCTGACAATTTTAAACAAGAAAAGTTAAAGAATATTTTAAATAAACAACTTGAAGATGTAAAGCAGAATCTTTTGCTCAAACGCTTACCTGATGCGATAATTATCGGAGTGAAGAAAGCTGGCACTAGAGCTACGTTGGAATATTTACGATTGCATGATCAAATAAAAGCTCCTGGACCTGAAATTCATTTCTTCGATAGAAATTACAAATATGGATTGGACTGGTACAGGTAATAAATACATATGTAAAGTTTAAAAGTATTAAACAAGTTTTGTACATTCTTATTCATAATAAAAATTTTTATTATCTGAGAGAATCTGTAGTGGAATGAAGTGTATGTAACATTTGGAGGAAACTTGTTTTATAACTAAGAAATCTCTTTATTATTACACAAATGTTTAAATAATTGATCTAGCTAGAAAATTTTCTATATACTTGTATGAATTTGTACTTTAGTAAGCCTTGCTTTTTACAGTCTGATTATATTAATTGTTTGCTCACAGCTTAACAAAGTTTGCTAGTTTGCATAGTGTGGGTGGGGCACTTTTCCTACGCCTACTTTAATGTTAACTTTAAAAAATATTCAATTTTTATTGAGTTATTGTTTTCTTCATAGAGAACAGATGCCTCCAGCAGCACCGGAAGATGTAATTATTGAAAAAACACCCCGATATTTTATTTCTCCTGAAGCGCCTACGAAGATTCGAAGCATGAACCAAAAAATGAAGCTGATTGTAGTTTTTCGTGACCCGGTAACACGCCTTCTGTCAGGTAGGAAGCTTACTTGTATTTAATCTTATGCATGATTGATTGTTGACAGTCGTTTCTTAATTAGAATATGCTCAAATAGCGTCGAAACGACCCGGCTTACCAAGCTTTGAACAGATGGCATTTTTGGACGCCAACCGAACCAGGGTCAATCGTTCCTGGGGTGCTGTACATACTGGCTTGTACGAAAAACATCTGCGTCACTGGTTGAAGCTTTTTCCAAAATCTCAAATTTTATTTATTAGTGGTGAGCAATTAATCACCAATCCAGTCAATGTTACAGCCAACATGGAACAGTTTTTGAATTTGCCTAAAAAAATTACTGACCAACATTTTGCTTTTGGTGGCAAATTTCCATGTTTGAAAAAGTTACCGCTGTCAGAACCACATTGTTTAGGAAAAACTAAAGGTCGTTTACATCCGGTTGTTTCAGAAAAGGATTTGCAGACACTGCGTCGATTTTACAAACCGTACAATGATGTCTTATACAAACTGATTGGACAAAGCTTTGATTGGTAAACTGTAATTTATACTTCGGTGATTTATACTTCAGTTGTACTATTAAATCAGTTGTTCAAAAGAAAGAAAACTTTGTTCGAAAAAAATTTTTCAATCGATTTGTAGCAGATTTGAAAAATTATTATAATTTCAGTTACAAAATTATGTCACGGATTCTTTTTTTTAAATCAGTAGCTGAGCTGTTCTATGTTTAGAAAATTCTTTTATTTCCACTTTATATCTACATATAAAATATGCAATAGTAATTCATATGTAGAGGCTATTTTTTTACTATGTATAAGTTTATTGTGTTGTAAGGTTTATGAACAAAGCGAACGTGTTTCGAAGATTTTAAATAAAAATATTCAAATTAAAAAATATGAAGATTTTATAGCAAAATAGGAATGTAAATATATTTAAAAAATTAATGAAGAAACAAAATAGTGAAGTAAAATATGTATGGAATATTTTTTTTATTTTTTTCACATATTTCCTTAAGCTGTATGTAATAATTGATATGACAAAGAGAATGAATGGATAACGGATATCCTTGTTTGAATAGACACTGTAACAATCAAATACATATCCCTGCTGAGAGGCTGCTGATATTCGACCCATCGTTAGCCGTGTTTCACGGCTTCGGTAATTGCTATTACACAGCTGAATTTAAGCCAACCTTGAAATACTGAACCGACAAAACGTATAATGTCCGGTCATTAGGCGACTTAGAGCTCAGCAGGTTCCCGATGACCCTCCGCTGAGTTGTCCAAGCGGCTAATATTTCGATTAAAAGAACCATGTACAAAACTAGGTCATTAAGAAAGATTACAGTAATTAAGCAACATCGTATTCACAATGAAGGGTGTTGTTCTGCGCAGTTCCTGCTGTTCCACATAATCACAGAATTCTTTTGTTCTGATAAAAGCAATATGGATGATGATATCCGGCTTGCCAGTGTTATGCTCAACTTTATCTCATTCCAGAAAATAAATAAACAGCAAAGGAAATGAAAAGTATCAGTAAACATTTAATCAAACATGAATGCAATTTTCCAATTAGCATTTGTAAAATTATATTTGACAGTAAGAGAAAATTATTATAACACACATAAACATCCATACGTACGCACATAAACGTTTACTTTGCTATTAATGTATAATAGTTAGAATTTTATCAAAAGTTAATAAAAACGAAAATAATTTTAAAGAAAACTGCAACCGTGCAAAGCTGTAATGAAGTGCATTTTATGTGTAAAATAATTCAGGAAAAGCAGATTAGAGAATTTTCCAAAGTTTTTAAGAAACAAAGAGCAACATAAAAAAGTAATTAAATGAATTTTTGCTTAATAATTATCCATAAAAACCTCAATTGTTCTAGTAATTAAACATCAGACCTTTTGAAATTGAAGTCTAAGCAACAGTAAACAAAATTTGGTGCCATTATTAAAAGGACATTGTTGCTTAATTTAGCAGAATTTAAACATAAAAACATTAATGGCTGAACTTTTTTCAAAATAATGATAAAATTCAAAATTGCGCTTTTCAAAAAGTTTTTCGGTTAATTTTACGCTTTTTACGTTTTGATAAATGAAATTGCAATTCAGAAAAGTGCTGTCAAAAGATGAAAAACATTTCTTCTAAGTGGACATCAAGAAAAGCAATCAACTTTGAAGTACAAGTTCCTACTAATAGTAAGTTTCTCATGAGATTTTTTTGAAATGCTGTTTTATAAAACAAATGTATTCAAAACACTTTGTCGTTTGTTATTTGCATATCTTTATATTCGTATTTTCATTCATATTTTACGCTTCGAGTTATGTGAAGTGCAAAATTGCTTCATTTATTTTTATGGTTGACGACATTTATCTATGGATGTAATAAAAATCAACTGACCCTTTCTTCCTTTCATCAAAGAATGATCAGTGCATCTAGTCACACTTTGCTTTGAAATACAATAAAAATGTAAAAATGATAGAACTTTTATTTGATTGAGCCTTTAGTTAAAGTTTCAATATTTGTGCTTTTTCAATTATTATAATGTAACGTCTCAATTCTTTTCGCTATACACAATAGTGATGTTTTAACACACTTTTAGTTGCATTCTTCAAAACAAGAATAAGCTAAAAATGCATTTACTTTAGAATTTAAAATAAGAAGTTCATTTAAATCAAATTCATTTAAACTGCGATGAGAAGATATTTTGCGCAAAATAAATTTTCAATTAAAACTGCTCATCATTGCGATAAGCTATGACGAAATGATTCAGCGAATTTAGTCGCTCAATCTTTTCTAAACAGATTTACTGAACAAAGTGCATATATTTTTTATTTTAAATTATTACATCTGTTCAAATTTGCGTTTCCTAAACGTTCTGTAGTTTGGCAAATTATCATTTATTCTAAATTCATTTTGATTTTAATTTTCAGCTAAGTTATTTAAATTTATCTCTTTGCAGAAATGTCGCATATAATATTAAAAAAAGAGAATAAAAATGCTTAAAGATTTAATTTAAAAATTTTTGTACCGCATGGAGCTCACCGGGGTCCGACGGTAGTTTAGATCAGCCCCTCAGATAGCGCGCGCTCCTGGAGGTTCGCGATAGTCACCCCCCCCCGAGGACGCTGACCACGAGGTTTATATATAGCCATGGAGAACGCCGACGAAAGAGAGTACCAGTATAGAGGAGAGCACCAGAAGCGCAGCAGGCAGAAGAGCTGGTGCTGGGAAAGCTGGAATAATCAGTGAGTCCGTGAGTTGGCACGTTGAAAGAGAGAAGACATCAAGCCGAGAAGAGCGAAGATGCGGATTGAAGAAGAACGAAGAAAGAAGACCGAGAAAGGACGAAGCCGATGCAACGATCCTGAGGAACTGAAGACCGACGTGCGTACTGCGTGAAACGCCCGTGTTTTGCTTGATTTACAGTCCTCTGTTATTCCCCTGACAACAGTGTCAGGCGAATTGTACTTGGGAATCAGTTACCGACTAAGTCAATTGTCGGTACATTTTTTGGTCCTCTGAGCCAGAGAACGCAAAGCGAGCGACCTACAGACAGGCAAGTGCTGATGGCGTCCGCAGGAAAAACCAGATCGAAGAAGCTTGCCACCAATAAGGATGGGTTGGACCAATTGTTGGAATAGCTCGAGCAGTGAGATCGAGGAGCAGGTCTCGATGACTGAAGACCGTGACTGAAGCTCTATCGTGCGAAAGATGCACTGTAGACCGAACTGGAGCAGGCCCTGGAGAGAGAAGAGCAACAATATGCGATGGAAGACTGATCAAGGTTTCGGAAGTGGTCAAACACTGGAAATCTCGATCGCGCGCCCTGGTTGAGCAGGTGCGAGAAGAACGGCCAACGGTTGTCGACAGCGGTAATTCCGGCAGGGCTGCAATGAGGCCCGGAAATAAGAACATGCCGGAACTGAAGCGCCTGCATTTTTAAGGGGAGTGCTGGAATTCCTCACCTTTTGGGCCCAGTTCGAGACGAGCGTCCGCAACAGAAGCGACCCGGATATCGCTACTAAATACCCTTAGCACGGAAGGGAAGATGCAGAGCGCCATTGATGGAATTCCTATCACTTATGCGGTGGAGATTTTGAAGGTCCATTTCAGTCGGCTGAACCATCAAAAACATGTTGAGCCTTTCCTTTACACTTGTCTTGCTGTTACTGCAGGGGCCAAGATCGTTGGAGCTAGCTGAACAATCAGACAAGAAGCCTTCCATTTGTCGAATCCTCGCTCGAGCTTCTCGGCGAGCTATCTGGGTCCGTTCTGAGAGCGCCACCCAATGCTTTGCCTCTTGATCTCGCTCCTCACCCGTCAACTTCGCTTCCAACTGCAATTGCATCTCTAACGTCTTGTCATGGAACGCCATCACGTCATCAAATAGTTCGCGGAGGTCATATCAGGATGTGACGCATCCTTACAGAGTTGCGTCATTTGATCGATCATCACATGAAGCTTTGCCCATCGAACTTCGGTCTTGCTCACAATGCTCTCAGCTTTCATGATGGATCGACTCAAAATGGGAATGTGTGCTGCAACGATGAGATTTCTACTTGATTATTCCACTAATCCGGCTCGGGGGACCAGAATATAACGAGCGAAACAACAAGTCACTCGTCTCTGATATTAGTGAACTGTATATCTGAGTTTTTATTGTAAGGCTGGGAGTGTCCAATGTGTTAGAAAATCCGATTTATAAGACGACAACTGTTATTCAAAAACTCGAATGAGAGTCAAAACAGTTTACTCAAAGAAATAACACTGAGCCGGAGATAATCAGACAAGAAATCAATGAATATCACACCAAGAAGGGCAAAACACACTAAAGGCAAACTACTAACAACGGCAAGCCATCACTATATCAGCAAAAAAACGCCAAAAATCCCTTATTACGTCACTTCCGTGTCTACTGTATTATTAATGATACTCAGGTTCACTACGTTGAATACAGAACCCATTTCTGTCGGCTACATATATATTATCAGAAACGAACCCCGATCACACCACTTTACCACTTTTCTGTTTCCTGTGCTTCACACCCTGTTGATTCTGACTTTGTTGTGAAACTCTTTGAGTATTTGCCAAAGCAGCAGAATCATAAAATCATAATAGAATAATGTTTTATGATAATTATTTTAATTTTAATGACATTCAGCTGCGGCTTGAGGATGATGGCATATGGACCTGCGGAACAATAAGATCCAATGGACTACGCGGCTGTCCATTAATGTCAGAGCAAGCACTAAATGTCAGTGACTGACGTACGACTGATTTTGAACAACTAAGGCTCACGTTATTATCGCGGTAGAATGGTACGACAATCGCTGTGTTACGCTTACATCATCTTACCTCCGCGTTAAGGCGGTAAAACTGAAGAATTGGTGATACTGAAATCAGCAGAAGAGAGTAATTGTTAAGCTGCCTTCCATTGTGCACAACTACAACATGCACATGGGAGGTGTTGATTAGAATGAAATGCTCTCTGAGCTGTACAGACTCAGTCGCAGGAGCTGAAACTGAACAAAGACTATTTTTTCGGTTATTGCAACGGTAGCGAGAATGAAACGCTTCTAGGAAGCTTATGGCGGCCAGTTCAGATGTTATTCTAAAATGTATTCCTCTTGTAGACATAGAAGTAAATAGGCGGACGTATGTCTTGACTATTATTCTTCCTTCCTTCGTATGAAATGGTCTGGCAAAATACATTACTATGCTGTCGAAAGCGCAAGTTTCAGCTTGTCTTTCCTTCGGCTGCGCATCCATCATTTGTTTACAACATTATAATTTTTCCTTAGTACAAATAACCCATTTTCGCAGGATCTTTGTGATGGTACTTCTTTCTCTTTGTATCCTATCGACAAACGTTTGGCCAATATCAGCAAGTAATTGGTGATCATGTGAGAACTGAATTGCCAATACCGTAAGCGGATGTTTCTTCAGTAGAAGAACCGGATGTTCTTATTGGTACCGCAAATGCAATCGGTGTATGCGTTCTCCAACACGAATCAAATCCATATCGTCAACATAGGGTGTCAGTGTTAACAACAGACTATTTCTTGGCAGTTTTCCTTTCATCTCCATATATTTCATTCTGTACTGATTTGATCCAATAAAATTCCGCACAATTTAACTCTTCCACTGTTAGTTCTCCTTGATTCTGATTCAACTTATGAAATTTAAAGCATGAAAAGAGAAAGCAATTTAGAAAAAATTTCTCATTTTTAATTAAACTGCATTACTGACGATGTGGGGAATCACAATACAGTAAGCATCCAATCATTATTTGCAAATGATTATCTAATGTACAGTAGAAATGTATCGAATCAAGGAAAATAAACATGTAGCTGCCCAAAATTTGTGACTCATGAGTGATCGCACGGAAGTAACATGTACATGTTCCTGCTTTTATCAGAGTCCCACCATTCCGGACTTAAAGCCTTGCACTTTGGTTCGAGCGCGTGGAGGCACAATATAAACCAGCCTATATCACGTCAATTGAAACAAAATTCATTTGCATAATTGGCAACATGGAGCTAACCATAATGGAACAATGTTTCCTTATTATTGATAACCCTCCAGCCGCTGACAAGTACGACGCTTTCTCGCGATGTTGAACTTCTACCGTCGATTCTTACCGTCGATATATATATATATATATATATATACATCGCTAACGCAATAATAATAATACAACATCTGTGATTACTAATGTGCAGGTACACATCTAGCTATTTACTACAGTAAGAGTGGTTCCTCTAGGCAGTCCTCCCCCTGCTGAAGTTGTAACGAGCCGCTCCCAGGTGTAGACTCGTTCATTTCCTCCACCACACTGTTGGCGCATTCGTCGCTGAACGGCGAGGGGCCGGTATTGACCGGTGGGTTTCCCTTTTTTTATACGATTCGGGCTTTCCTGATGGCAATTCAGCAATCAAACAACAGTCAGTAAGTATAGTTTTTATTGGCAACTGTGAGCACGGACCGTCGAAGATGCGTTACAGCAAGCTTCTTCGAGCACACAACAACGGACGTGCACACGTACACCCATACTATTGTACTGAACTTCTGATCTTCAAGTCCAAGTCCGCTTACGGTGGCTTCACTTTTCTTTCGCTTCGTTGTCTGGAGGAATAGAGCTGTTAGCTCGGTTCGTGTCCGCTACAAAGTCATGACATCACTTCAATCGCTCGTGCGAACGTGACGCGGCGACGCTTCAGCTAGTTACCTTGCGGTGGACAGAGCTGCGTGTTCTGTACTTTAGGCGCATGTTGTGTATGTGAACTGATTAACGCGTGCTGCTTTTTATTAACGTTTACTTACGACTGATTAACCTTTATTTGTGATGATAGTACAGCAAGAAGATATATTTATAACGCACACACGCGTTACGCACACACTACTTGGCATTAACTACTGGTGCTACTGTAATATGTTCCTGAGTGCTCTTTTTGCTCACGTAATATCGTAATACATAACATCCCTAGCGTTCATAGTACTTGGGCCATCATGGCGGTCTTCGTTCTTGCGTAGATGATCGACCTTGCCCAACATTTGTAGTATCGGCAGATTGTGACGCTGCCTTACGTTCTTCTCGAGATGTTGTGACAATTGCTGCGTTTTCCTCAGGTATTGCTTCAACTGTTTCTGTTTCTTCTCTAGTTGTTTTCTTTTGTGATTCGTTCTTTTTTGCTCTGTGATTTTCTTCAGCGGTTACATAGCGTTTTCTTAACTGGTCTATGTGTCTTTTTGTCTATGTCTATGACCGTCTTTTGTTTGTTCATGGTAGGACAGTGAGCCTGTCGGACTCAAAACGGTCGCTGTTTTCGAAGGTTTCCCCGAAGAATGATTCTTTGCGTAAACCTGATCATCTGTATTGAATTTGGGTATCTTCTCAAAATGTTTGTCAGCATCTTCCTGTATTAAGTCTGGAACAGTTCAGAGTCTCCGTTTCATGGGAAGCTCAGCCGGGGTCTTTCCAGTTGTCGTGCAAGGAGTGACACGTTGATAAAGTAAGAAATTTGCAGTTTTGTATTCCCAATTACGTTGTGTCATTTTCTTTAGTGATTTTATTGTAGTACGAACCATTCTCTCATCTTGACCGTTAGATGAAGGATGGAAATGTGGAAATCTTTTCCTGAAAGCGTTTCCCGGGCTGAGTAGAGCAGCCGACAAGATCCTGCTATTCAAAGCAGGACTCTCCACGGAGAACGCGGACGTGGACGAATTGTAATTTTGTATATTTGGTTAACGCAGTTGGAAATGCGCGCTTGATAAATCAAAAGGTTTTCCATTGCATGAAATGTCAACAGCTCACGTGTGGGTAGTCTTATTGTGAAGAAAAAAACTGCGTGTGAAGGAAAATCAAGAAATTTCCAGTTTGTTCAGTGAGAATCAACTGCTGAGAAATCGCTAATATGTTACGGTGAAATTGGGTATCATAAAAATTTCTGGCTTCCAATGAAATTTCATTTTACGTCCCCGACGAATTATCAGTTTGTTCAAGTGACTTCAATGTGCTTCGTTTGGCTTGTTTCTAAGATTCTTTGAATTTGCATTGATCAAAGAGTACTCATTTAGAAGAAGTGATCAACTGTATTCCTAAATTAGTGTCTTGGTGGCGCGTGTATTTTCCCAACGTCTTGGAGATGACTACGACGAAACTTTCGCAACAGTTGCAAGACATGAGACCATTCCCACACTACTCAGTATTGCTGCTGTATGATCACTGCATGTTCGACACTTCGATATTATGTGTGCTTACCCGAAGGAGAAGCTTCAAGAGAAACTTTGACTGAATGAACCGACCGCGTTTACGCCAATTCCAAAAGTATGGAATAAGGTACATGACAAAAACTATTTTGTTTTCCCGAAAATTTATACAGTTTAACATTGTTCCTCGTCGGCTGCACATTTTCGGCTGCTCGTTCGATTCGCAGATTGCGCACTCCATATATATATGTTGATGGCGAGCGATAGATTGATTGCTTTGACGGTTTTGAGTGCGATTGTGTCTGATTGCTCAACTTCCGTGTGTTTTGTTGTTGTGGAATTACAGATAACTCTTCTAAGCCGGCGAAGGCCTAGCGATTCAACTGTTGGATTGACCTTGTGAATCATAAACCCGATTATCCTCAACTGATTTTGGTTCCTCAAGCCGGGAGGCTGGAAGTGAGGTTTGTTTTGAGATGAAAACAGAAAAGGCGCTTAATTCTCGAAATGAGACGTTAGAAAGGCGTGATCAGCCGAGTTGTGATGCAAGTGGAAGAAGCCACCTCACGAACAGCAGTCAAGTGCGTCCTGAATGAATTGGATGCGCAGTATGCAGAGACACACAGAGCTCAGGTTCCGTTAGAAGACCCTCTTCCAGACAAGTATGCTCTTGAAGCGGCGCTTCAAGAATGGCGATCGCTGGCGGAAGAAGTGTCCATGACGCGCATCGTGGCTGCGACTTTCTTAGATAAGAAGGAAGCGGACGACGCGTCGCAACAGAAGTCACCGTTGAAGAAGAATTCGCCGCCGCAGTCCCAGCTAGAAAAGCTGAATGACTTGACCCTGCCGAAGTCCGATGGCGACTTACTACAGTTCAAATCGTTTTGGGACTAAGTTGAGGTGTGTCAATCGACGTGAAGAAGTAAGCAGCATCACGCACCTCCTCTATCAGCGATCATGTTTGTCTAGTCCGGCGTTGAAGGCAATTGAAGGTGTGACGGTTTGTGCTGAAAAGTACTCCAACATCGTCCAGACGTCAAGAATCGATTTCACCGACTGCAGGACGTCGTGGAGAGTCTGGTTGTATTAAACTCGTGCGCAGACGACGGAGCTGCGGAGCTGACGAGACTGCATGATGAGCTGAACGGGCACATTCTAGAGCTGAAAGCTCTTGGGGAAAATGCGAATAGTGGCCTGAGCGTTTTTCATCCACTTTTACTCATAATAAAGAAGAAACTTCGATCTGGGACCGTAAACGACTGTAAGGGCTTCGTCACGGACAAGATAGATGATGAGATCACGTTGGATGAGTTTCTCGCCTATGTGTTTGATCAAACCAGGATCAGAGAATCGGACAACGCAACTCGAACGAAAGCCACTCTGAAGAAGGACAAGCCGGTGTATGAGAAAAGAGAGAAGTATGAATTACGCTTCAGGACCGCGGCGGTTTTGCCGCTTTCTGAAGTACCTGATGCCATGGATCTGCTTGGCAAAGATGCTACGGGTTCATTAGCAGCCTTGTTTGAATATTTCCGAGGAGAATGGATGACACTTAACAAGCTGGCCCTCTGGAATGTATATAAGGTACAGACACGCACAAACAATCATTTAGAAGGCTGGCATTTTAAAATGAACCAGAAAACAAGGATGCATCACCTTAGCTTTTAAGAGCTGCTCCATTTATTGATCGAAGAGCAGGGGGCATTGAAAACGTTGATTCAGCAAGTGACATCAGGATGCGTTACCAAGGTTGCTACTTTAATTTCTGCCAACTAGTTCTGCGGAGGTGGCAGATCTTGGATTGCGGTAATTGCGGACTAGGTACCTTCATGAAACGGAAACAAAGAAAAGATCACAATGCTGATGGCAACAGCATTTCTGCTGCTTGCTGAAGTACCTGATGCCGTGGATCTGCTCTGCAGAGATGTTGCGGGTTCATTAGCAGCCCTGTTTCAATATCATGTAGAACTGGATATCATGTGGAATATCATGTAGGGACACCCACTAACAATCATTTAGAAGGCTGCAGCTTCAAAATGAACCAACAAACAGGAAAACGTCACATAGCTTTTACAAACTGCTCCGTTTGCTGATCGATGAGCAGGGATCAACGGAAACGTTGATTCAACAACTGACATCAGGACGCGTTGCCGTCAATGATTTACGAGTAAAAAACAATAAATATGATGAAGTGCAGTTACGCATAACTGCACTGAGTGCTGAATATGATGGCGGTACGCGTACAATGGAGTAATTTTTAAAAGCTGTTGCGTATGATATTGCTGAGACGGTGAATTTCTGAGTGCCACCTTTTCTGCACCTTTATTTTGTATTTTCTTATTCTTTGCGCAGTTTAGTTTTGTTTGTGTTATAGAATAGCTAACTGCATGTGTATCCTAGTATATTATATTGCATTGCATTGTATTCTATTATATAGTCTTCCACTGTATTATATAGTTTTTACCACTGAAATATTTTTACTACTGAAAATTATGTTTAACTTCATCAAATTGACAAATAAATTAATAGAAAGCAAACTTTTGAAGAAGATCTTTAAAATGCTGGATAGTACACACGCAATAAACCGAGTCAGTTTACTTTTATGTGAAGCAAATTTCTCAGATCTGATCAGCAATTGCATGAATATAATTAAGTATACACAAAAATGAAACCGCAAGAAAATTTCTTTATAAACTTTTAATTTTGAAATGCTAGTCAGCCTTTAATTTTAGTTTATGCTACTACTAATATATATATATATATATATATATATATATATATATAATATAAGTAGTACAGCTTTGTATATCAGAAAACTGACCATTAATAAGAAACTGAAATTTGACAAATGGAAGGCATTACAATGACAACCAATAAATTTAGGAAATCTTTAAAGTCCTATCCCGCACCAGCAGCTACTCCAAGCCTGTAGCCTTACACCAGCCTCCGTGACAAAAATTAATATCTCATTGGTCGGCTAATAATGCATTAAAAATTGCGCACCGCATTTTGTTATTGTTTGCTCAGTAGTGAGCATCTGACATCTATGAAAAATCCAGCCCGTTTCCAGTTCAGAATTTCAACAGGCAAAAATTTCAGACGGACTATGATATCTAATATTTGATTCATCAATTTTTTGTAATTACTTATTACATGAGACAAACAAATACTGCGTTCAACAGAATGTTCACTGACGGTTGACGCTCATCAGCTAATAACCCTCGAATGCTAAGCACTGAAATCAAACGCAAGATCAAAATGAAAATAAATTTGACGGTTTTAAAATTCCATTTTAAATAATCTTTCGCAACAAAATTTAGTTTTCATTTCTCATTTTATCTTCAATTGAAGATCAACTTGTGATTGATATTCCTTGTGGCACCAATGCCTTTTGTTGATTCTGACAGAAGAAAATTAATCACATACAAATGGCGCACAAATGCTGACATCAAAGTATGCGATGTCCACTGAAGAGTGAATTTGAGCAGCTTTAACAGCTTTTCTTCTTGGCGCTGGCCATTGCTTTTTTACCGCTTTCAAGGTGCTTTACTTTCATCCTCCCGCGTTCATAAATACCGTTCAAAAGAATGTCAACCAGCAGTTGTTTTACTCAAAAATTATGTTTTATCTAGCAATTATATGAGATTTATGCACAAAATGATTTTCCGTTTGTCAGAAATTGTTCTATTAAGTAGCTAACGGCGATTTTAGTAGAATGGGACAATTTACAATTGATAAATTGTCTGCAGCTGCAGTGTTCAGCTAAAATTAGGAGTGATGATTACTGAACGTTAGCATCAACGTATTTTCTGATTTCACCTGTGGTGTTTATACTCTGAAAATATTTCTGGTTTCGATGAGAATTTTATCTTTACTATCTTTAATGTTTCTTTCGCTCCTGTTCACCAGAGTTACCATAAAAAGTAAAATAAAATCTGGACTTTGGTTTAAAATAGAAATTTGTGGTTATACATTTTGTGTAAATTGTATTCAATTTGTTTTTCAATATTTAAAGCAAACCGACATCTGGGTTGACTAAACATTCGAATTGCAATTGTTGTATTACGATGATAATAAAAAGGATCTATTGGATTTTAAAATCATTTTACCAAACAAAACTGAAAGCAGCAAAAGTTATTTTTTTATCTCAAGTTCACTCCATTATGGATGTGTCCATTATCATATACTTGGCTGAAATATAGTCATTGTTAATTATCGGTTATTATTTATTTTATATATATATTTAGTATAATTTTATTTATACATATATTTAGTTATAATTATTGTTAATTATCCTCATCGGCAGGTAAGGAGCACAAATTGATCTTTCATGTGCTTCCAAAACTTTTATTTCCATTGTTGAGACTGAACAGCAATTGCGCACTATCATGGGGTTCACTGCCTTGGTTAGACGATGAGTTTATTTGAGAAAGTGCCTGCAGCACTGTAAAAATTTTAGACCACCAGTATTGTTGCTTGAATTTTTGCCTTATGCATTTTTATGGCATTATAGTGGTCAGAAATACTAAAATGCCAGCTCCTATAAGATAGCGTGAAATGTTAATAACAATGTGATGCAGTATGCACTGACTTCACATTATATCGATGATCTGTAAAAAATATCTGTTGTAGCGTAGCTAATGCACAGATTAAACTGAAAATGCTTTTGTCCAGCTTAAGCGAAATTCAACTGCAGCACATGTCTGTGTTGATCTAGTGAAATTTCAGAAAATCCTGTGTGATGAATGTTGACCTGACTGATAATAATCGTTATTCAACTTTCTTCATTGTCAAGATAGTGAACAAAGCTAGCTTTGTTGCCATCTTAGAAACTCATTACGTGTCAAATTATGAATACAATGAATGTCTAAGTAAACATGTTCATTTAATATCTCTTGGTTAGTTATCTCCTCTTTTGGCTGTTCATTTGTTGCTTCTATATTTTTTCCAGAATGATGCAGTTGGACAATAAAGATATTCAATTTGTAAAGGACAAGACCGTCAGTTTTGTTTTTTTTTCTTTTTACTTCTCAATGGTCATCACTAGCTTGTGCTGTTTTCTGTGTCTTAGATTTGAAATATATTTTCAAATGATGGGAATAAATAATAATGAATTTCAGTTTGTATCTCAAAGAATGGTATGATAATACACTAAGGGAGGTGCTACACGCCGAAGTGCACAAATCATAATGATAAATACTGGTTGTGAACAAAGATACAAACGAAGGGTTACATGTAGCACATTGTTGCACTTGTTTTGATCAGCAGACTTTCTACTTCAATCCTGATTTTTTATTTCATATTTTTCATGGTGTTTTTTGAAGAATACTATTCAGTATCAGTGGTTAAATATCAAATAGAGGAATACATCAATAAAAGATTTCATTGAAAATCTTGCTCATCACTGTTCAGGTTTCGTAAACCGGTTCGTTGTGTAATGAAGCAGCAGCATTTTTTCATCAAACAGTTGTAAATTTTAATACTAGCTAAAAGAATTATGCGTATGATTTTCTGATGTGCTCTTGTCGTAGTATTTATAATGAAAAAATTTCATGTTTGAAAGTCAATTGCTAATTCTTTGCTCGTCTTAGAAGCTGGCTAAAAATTGCACATACTGCGATTTATATGTTCTGAAGTTCATAGCCATCAGGGAGCAGTTTGAACTTAAAGGATTCAACAAAGTTCATCTCTGCAGGAAAGGTGCTAATAGCTTTTTATGGCATAATTGCTGGTTCCGGCATTCAGCTCTTCTGCCGCTGTTCAGCACTTGAAGAATCGTTTAGATCGACTAGACAAAATGATGCAGAGGCATATTCAGAAATTGATAGTGACTGAGTCATGGGTTGTGTCGACATTTGAAATGCGACATTAGGAACGCATTAGTGAATGTATTATTTGATGTTATCGACTAATGAAATTTCGACTTAAAGTAAACGTACATTATGTTTTCTCTCCACCGCTGTCTAAATCAGCGGAATCTTTTCAAATATAGCAGTGATGCTCTATGACAAGCCATTTTTTAATGCATTTTCTTGTAACGTGCCGGTCTTATTATCCAGTTGAATTCCATCTTCTTCTTGTGCTTTGTTGTTGTTGAGCGAGACTTAGGCATTATGTGTCAAGGACAAAAACGTAACACAAGATATAAATATTTACTGAGTAATAATAGCACAATGCAAAATAAACAACGCATGACAGCACCAAACACACCAACTTCCAATTACTTCTCAGATTCTTTTCTTAAATCATACGTAATATCTGGCTTTTGATCGTGCCAACGTGACGCCAGTACTGCTCATAAGTAGAGGAAAAACGTCCATCATAGTAATTCAAATTTAAAAGGGTGGAGGATATTGCTATTGACAGCGGACAGACTACATGTTATCTTCGGTGAGCAACATCAGAATTCAAAAGCCATATCACTCAACAGTGACGTTAAGCTGTCAATAGAGACAAACGGTAGGTCCAGGCGCTCTTTGAAATCAAGCTTTAAGTTAGATCGCTTGCTTACTGCTTAGGCGTTGCATTCTGAGTCAAGTCCACGCGAATATTTACTTGATATCTGAGAAATTCTGAGGAAACTTTAACAAAAGACAGAGTTTTCTCATGTTTTTGGCCGCTTTTTCTGTAGACTAAGTAAAATCCAAAAATGTATTTCATCATAATTTGTTTAATGCTGATTGGTATTTTAATCACCAAGGATCGAACCGTTTTCAGTATACTGGCATGTGTGTTTTTAAATTTATCATCTCTGTGATATTGGATCAAAAATATACTGTGGATTGATTTAGATAAATAAAATTTTGTAAGTGGGTGATAAGAGTTATGAGATCCCAATTATTGGTTTTGAATCCATTCTAGTGTGTCTGAAACTGTGCTATGAATGCAAATTATTATAACAAAATTGTTGTGGATCAAGTTTAAAAAAAGCTTTAGCAACTTTGAAATGCAGATTTATATTTTTTATATAATAGCAAATAATCATTTCAGTACTAAAAATACAGTACTTTCATAAATGGAATTTTTTTAATAGTAAGAAGCAACTGAACAATTTATTGAGCTAACTGTATTGCTGGCTAAAATATAATAAAAAATCCTGCAGAGTCAATAGGCGTAATTTTGTGTTCACAACATAGCTAGAAATTAGTTGGTTGTTTTAACAAAAATTTATTCTTTAACAATGTAAAGTTACTCTAATTTTCAAAAATTTTGTAACAAAAATTTTATTATTTCATTTCATTGTGAGAAAATTAAGATTACTCGAAATTATTTTCGTGAATTTTTTAAATTACTGCTTTGAATTTCTATTTATCCTCAAATGTTGAGTTTAAAATTAAAATTGATTTCTAGCAAACGCCAACGTGTGAATTAAAAAATAAAATATGCAATTTTATCAAAAAAATTTAACATTATAATTAAAATAACTCATTTATCATTATCGCTAAAAGATCCCATTATTTATAATAAATTATTTCATTTTTAATGTTTTGTAAGAACTTAATGTACATAAAGAAATTAACCTGAAAGTACTAAAAATAATATTGCAGTATATTTTTAATAAGAAAAAAATTTAATTTATAGTGAATAAAATGAAAATAATTTTATTCACTATAAATTAAAATCAATCCATTGATTAATTATATTTTATAAATACATTGCATTAATATTATTTTAAATGATAAATAAGTAGTATGCCATATTTTAAAGTCTTACTGTTTACAAATCAACACTCCTGCATTTCATTTTAGGTTACGGTTGATCTGAATTTCTTGTGGTACGTTGATTTTAAAGGTTGTTTGCTTGGCAGTTGTTTGTATAGTTGTTTTATAAATTAGTGTTTATTGTTTAGGTTAGCGCTGTTTAACTTCATCAAGCATGCCAAATAAACGTCGCCCCTTGAAGCTGTTGTCAGATTCTGAGAGTGAACGAACAGTGGATGGCGACAGCGATGAAGATTATGGAAAAGTAAGTGTAGATTCAGTTATTTTATAAACGTGTTATGCAGTTTTCATTTTTTGCATCAGGTTTCCACCTCGACGCAGGGAAATGAGAAAAAGGGGCGCGACAATACATCCGCTAGAAAGAAAGGAAAACATCAAAAGTCAAAGTCTAAACCGAGAAAGGAAAGTAGGTGGTCTTGGTTGTTCAGAGCTTTTCTTAAGTCTTTATTATTTAAACTCAACATTTTTTATGATAATTATTTTTTAAAAAAGTTTCTTTTTGTTCTGTAATATTTTGTTTTACAGTGGCGGAAAAGAAAGAATCAGATTCCTCTGATTCTGCAGTTTTTGACGATGGTTACGATGAAGATTTGTTGGGCGACGAAGAAGACCGGAAAAAGTTACAAAAAATGAGCGAAAAAGATCGTGAACAAGAAATTTATCGTCGCTTAGAGCGAAGAGAACTGTTGAAAGCAAGGTTGTGCGGTCATTTTGTCTTTTTTGGATTTTTTAAATTACTTTTTTGTTTTTTTAATTATTTTATAAAGTTATAATTATGATTCAGGTTTGAAATTGAGAAGAAACTTCGAAAGAAAAAGCGCATCGAAGCAGTATACGATGACAGTGAAGAAGAATCGATTGGAGATGCGCCAGTCGGTTCACCTAAAAGATATTCGCGTTCGCCTGATGACGACCGTGATCAGCGAGCTGAAAGCGATATCGAAGGTGAAAATGATGGGAAAATTTTCCAAACTTCAGCAGAAAGGGAGAAAAAATCGAAGAAAATAGCTTTTCAGAACTTACTAGCAAAGCGCAGAGCTAAAAGCGGTACCTACAGTCAAATTTGATTTTTTGAATTTGATAGATAGGGACAGTTTGATTGACAAATTATTTTTTTTATAGCTAAAGATGAAGCAGCCGAGGAAAATCGTAAAAATTTTAACGCCCGTTTAAAGAAAAGGAGATATGGGAAATACAGTGGTAGTAACGAGAGCGATGAGTCGAACGGTGAGGAAACTTTGCGTCGTCGCGATGATACTGATGAATCGGAAGACGAACGGCAGCCAAAGGAAGAGGAAAAGCCAGTTGTGAAAACTCGGGAAGAATTATCTAAAATTCGTCTCTCCAGGTTTAAACTCGGAAAGTATGTTGCTGCTTTTCCTATTAAAGCCTATTACAGCGTAAAATAAATAATTTTGGCCTTTTAAGATTGGTTCATACACCATTCTTCAAGAATACTGTAGTTGGTTGTTACGTTCGCATCAGCATAGGTGCTAACAATGGCGTACCTGTTTATAGAGTAGGTTTATACAGCGCGTTTTGCAGAATGAGAAGCAAAAAAAATTTCTTTCAGGTTGCTGAAATAATAGATGTGGTGGAAACAGCAAAAGTATACGAGTTTGAAAATACAAGAACCAACAAGGGACTGCGACTACGCCATGGGAAAGCTGAACGCGTGTATAGACTTGAGTTTTTGTCCAATTCTGATTTTACGGATACAGAATTTGCGAAATGGGTTGACACGATGACAAGTCAGGTAAAAATCTAAGATGAAGTAATTTTTTAGCATCAAAAAGTGTAGGAAATTTTTTCATTTACAATTAGAGTTCATTTATTATAATTTTCTAATTACTGCTTTTTTCTTAAAACATAAATTTAAATAGATCAGATTGTATAAATTTTTTTCATATTTATTTTTATGATGAATATTTTTTACTAAAAATAAGTTGGGTAAAAATTGAAATAAGCGCTGCGGTATACGGTATTTGCGCATAAAGTAATTCAGGTTAGATGTTCTTGAAAAATTTTTTTTTAATATTTAAATCATATAAATAGAGAATTAAAAACAAATGGTATTGTTTACTTTATTTATATACATAATGTAAAAAAATAAAAGTACCATTTTTTGTAGAACATGGAATTTCCTACATTAGAGCATGTGAAAAACAAAGTTGCTGATGTCATTGCTGCTTTCAATCATCAATACACTGAAGAAGATGTTGATCAAGTTAGCCCGTTACGTAAAATGTGTTATGTTTTTTATTCCAGTAAAACAATTTTAGATGGTAAAAGAGAAAAAGCGATTTCGTATTGCACCTACAAATTATGCAATGCAAAAGGCTCAATTAGTGAAATCTTTGGTAATTTTTTTTCATAATTACATCTTATTTAGTTTAAGTATTTTTCTTTAAAACAGGAAGTAGCTGAACAAAACAATGATACATTTGAAGTGGAAAGGATTAAACAACTAATAGAACAACTCGACAACGCAGCAGCAGCTAGGGAACAGAGACGATTGCAGGCTGTTAAAGGAATTGCAGATATCAATAAGAGAAATCGGCTGTGGAATATGAATGAAACTGAGAAAGCCATAAGAGTAATGTTTTCACATTTATACTATGCTTATCAGGAAAACAATTGTTGTTACAGTAGTACAAATTCGCGTCCATAGAATTGTACAATACTTTTTCTTCGTTTGAATATATTTTACGGAAATTTAAATTAATAAAAAATTTAAAATAATTTTATTATTTTAGGAAAGTTCTTCTGAAGTACAGGCGGACGATCCGTTTACTAGAAGGAATACTCGATCAAAAATATACAGTAAATCATCTGCGAGAGCTTCTCTTCAAAATGCAGAGTCATCTGCATCAGGAAAACGTGATGTGCAGAAAGGTACTCTGCCTATTCTAAAATTTATTAGTTGCATATGGTTTAACAGTACACAGATTTCAGAAAGCAGTATGCAGACATCATCTTCACAATCGGATGCTGTCAAAGATGCAGGTGACAACAACAATACTGAAGAGACAAAGAAGCCAAAAAAGAGATCGAAATTTCAAGATCCATACGAAGCCCACAATTTTGAAATTGATTTTAAGCTGGATCTACCTTTTTACTGTAATTTCGATGTAGGTATTCCATTTACAGATACTGAAAATATGCTTTCAGCATCGAGTGCGTTACCAAAACCGGAACGTGATTGAAAGCCCAGTTACTACTCATGTCACGGAAACTTTTATTTTATTGAATTTGATTACCTTAAATTTATTTCTAGATTCTGAGCTCGTTGTTGCAATATATGATTTCGTCATCTGGTTATATAGTTTCATTTATATAAAAATTAACTCTGAGTAAAAGAAAAAGTTTTTTAATTTCTCATTCACATATAATATTCAAGCACGAAATACCTGCGTCAGCGTAATTTAACACTGCGGACAATGTAAGGATTCAACCCCCTTGCTTCTCCACTGTATCTGTGAATCTCACGTTTAACATCAGGAATCTAAATAAAAAAGAATCCTGTACAACAATCCTTAATGCAGAAGTGAAATGTTGTTACTTGGCTTCTTCTCTTTTTCAACGCTTTGCGATATCGATTTCGATGACGAACTCGAGGATTTCGTTGTTCTTTTTTCCTTTTCGGCATCAGTCCTTTATTTTTCTCCATCTAACGATAAATGAATGAAATCATTACAATTTTTATCAATCAGTACTTGCGTCATGTAAATAATGAAAAATGTATTAACCTCATATGTAATAGAACGCTTCCCGAATTCATTTTGAATTGTGTCACTTTCTTCTGCTTTATCAGTCTGTTCTTCAATTTTAAAATTTTCGGTCACTGAATCCCTATCATGATTAACTGTGGATATTTCCTCTGCGTTTTGATTGTGTTGACGAAGTTGTAAATCCACGTTAGATGCTACATCAGAAGGAGACTGCCCATTTTCAAGATTACTTAATATTTTTTCAATATCTTCTTCAAATGTATTCCATTTTTTATATGCAATATTTAAACACTAAATTTTAAAATGTGAACATTCGAACTAAAATTTAATATTGTGTACTGCAGATCATACCTTTCGCCATTGAACAATTCGATTTACAACGGGATGTCGATCATCTACCGAAGCATTTTTTAAATGCAACCAAATGTAAAATGATATGTTCATAATATAGCTAAATATTTGTGATAAACGTATAACAATTTCACAGGCTAATAGTTTTACGTACTTTGCATTGGCTTCTAAAATTTTGTAAGCAATAGCTAAGACGTTTGGCAATTCACTTTTCAAATTTAATAAACTGCAAAATTTTTGAAATAAACGGTTCAATTTCACCTGAAAACACTTATAACTTGTGTATTATAATAATTTTGAAACGTCTGTTTCCTTACTTTCTCTTTATACTCTTTTAAAAGCATCACCAGTAATGGAGACCGCTTTCCCAAAATCTGTTAAAAATAATAATTCATTCACTAAACTAATTTCTATAAATTTCATTAGTTCACCTCAAACTTTTCATCATTTGTCAAAGCACTCAAATCCATGTCAATTTTAGTGACTGATGAATCCATAGTTTCAGCAACTGCCATATCCGTTTTCGCATCATTAACCTGTTAAAAAATAACTCTGAACAATTTAATATAACTTTACAAATATATATGCTGAAATATATATAATTGATAAACGTTAAAAAGTTATTTCAAAATCAAAAACTTCATTGTATTATGTATTTTATCAGAAAGACACTAAAAGTATTATTGCTGAAACTTCAGCAAAGCAATATCAAAATCACAATTTTCATATAAACTTATTTTCTTTTTTTTGCATATGTTATTGCAAGTTTCACTGAAAAATCATCTATTTCTAACTTAAATTTGTGTGTGCACATAATTCTAAATATTACCAATGCCTGTTGCGGGAGTGCAAATGTTGAACCCTGTATCCACTCATTCAAACTACGTTGCAATGACTTTGCTTCAATTTCTTCCAATTCCGCAGGTTCTTCGTCAGAGCTACCAAAACCTAAATTAAAACGTAAAAAGCATTGTAAAACAGAAGAAATTAAAAAAATACCTTCATGCTCATCTCCAGCATAATCGGTGTTGTAGAACGTTGACCTTTTTTTACCCCACGCCTCTCGATTAGGCAAATCTTAAAATACAGCTTCATCAAACAATTGTTTCATAAAAAAACAATTAAAAAATTACAATCCTCTTCTGAACTTTCAATGTCTGAACTGAAATCATTGTCTGATGCTATTTCCATGTGATTGGTATCATAATCGCTCTCATCTTGAAGATTTTCATCCTCTTCGTCAGATGATCTGATCCGCAAAACCTAAATTTCCAGTTATATAAAGTTCGGTAAATTCACGGAGAACTTGCTTCCTCTTCACTTGTAAAATCTTCATTTTCTTCCCCACTTATTTCTATGTCAAGCTGAAACAAATCATCAGTAAACATCAAGCGGTATAAATTCAATGCTTAAAATAGTATAATACTTCATATATAATCAAAAACGATACCTTATTTCTTTTATTATGAAACCTGTCAACATCATCATTTATCCATGAATCATCACTTTCATCAGATGGATCGATTTTCTTTGCATTTTTAACAGCTTGTTGTTTTAATCGTCGTCTTGTATAATTCAAGGCGTTTTTGCTTTTTCTTCGCATCTTAATTTGTAGAATATTAATTTAATTACTGTAATAATCAATGTTCATAATTTATTTACACCAATAACGTTAACATATGCACGTGAAAAACATAAATGATAATGTAGTTCATCTATGAGTTACAATTGTAGCAGTTAAAAACGCAATACAGAAAAAATTCAATAGGAAAAAAAATGTTCTTTATATTATTTTCATTATAATACAGACATTTACTAATTCAAAATGCATTAAAACACTGGAAAATAAAAATACATAATATCCATAAACCTATTCAACCAGCAACACGTACAGCGTATTAAGCATACTGTAATGCGCAGGTGTACTCGGATAATATAGATAAAATGTGTTGTAAGATCATAAAAATTTTAAATAAAAAATGGGAAAAATTAAATTTAATGCTTTAATATTTTATTTTTACAACACCTTATTTTTATACACTGCTAACATGATTTCAGCCAGATACATGAATATATCAAAAGTTGAAATATTTACATAAACTTGACTGCATGTAACATTTATAATTAAAATTTAAAGATCTTTATATATGTCATAATGTTTTTTATTGCATTACATTGCCCAGGATGTTTGTTTTTATAGAATTGATTTTAGGCCAATATTAGTGGAGTTTTTCCATATAAGTGGAAACTTAATAAACTATGCTAATGTGATGGTAGTTTAGATTACTGTTTCATTATCAATAATTATCAAACTTGATTTTTTCGTGAAATGGAGTAAATTACTGTATACTGTAATAGTGAAAAACAAGCAGGTTAAATTATTGTATGGCTTTTTCCATTTGTTTATTAAAATAAACGATTGTTTCCTCCATATGGTTAGCTGTAGGTGGAAATTCAGTTTTTAATCTCGAAATGGCATATATTTTAATGCTAACTTTGGCCTATATTATTTATACATAAACCTGTTTTGGAATCATTCATATTTCTGGCTATTGCACTACTGGTTTTAGCTGTGTACATTTGATGCTAAAAGTTTATTGTTTATTTGAACAGAAATGCATCGACTATGCTCATCTGATTTTTCTTGAATGTGCAATAACAGTGTTTTATGATCAAAAATTTAATGTGATCGTTATTTTAGATAAATTTTTGAACGAGATCCAAATATGCCGTACGGAGGTTCTCATCTTCCACTTATTCAAAATGTAGAGAAAGAATCTACATTTGGTTATGTGTATGGCGTTTCTGGTCCAGGTAATTTGTTATTTTCATGAAATTACTCCAATTCTCTAATTTCATTATTCAATATGAGCACCAAATTCATTGTAGATTTTGTATAATTTAAATAAATATCTGAATCTGAACAAGAGGCTGTGAAATTAAGATATTTGTTTTCATTGCGAAGCATGCTCAGCGTAAAACAGTACAAAATTATTATCACTGAACTGATAAAAATTGTTAAAAGTATTTATGTTTACTTATGCAGATTGCTTTATTTATCAACGTAAGCTGTGTAAACTATATTTGAAGTGCATGTTAATGTTTCAAAAGGAATTCATGTATATTTTAAAATTAATTTTTGTGAAATATTGTTTTCAGTATTGATGTATGAAAATTTTCATATGTTTATGAAATGTTTTGAATATTTTATTTTATCAAAAGCAACTAAATCCTTTGTACATTTTGTAAATGTAAATAAACTCCAGTTTATGTATTTTTAAAATTATTTCATAGAAATTGATTTTTCAACAAGCATCACACTGCTGAGCAGCTTTATTGATTTATTTATGTTATTCGCAAAAGGGCCATGTATCGAATAGTCATGGTTGATCGATTTGTGTCATATCAATATTTGCATTCATAATTGAGTTTTGTCATTTATGACCTGTAAAAAATGAAAGTTTAATTTTTGGAATAGATTTTAAATTTTTTAAAATTATCTGTGATTTAAAAAAATGCTTTTCTGAATTGTTTCTTTAATTTACTGCTTGCTCTAGTGACTTGCTGCTCATTGATGAGAGAATTACCTCATTAAAAATAATTAAAATTAAATAATGTGAATGATTATAATTTGGGCCAACAAGCACACTGTAAGCATTTAGTTTAATATTGGAAATATTTTTAAATTTAAAATACGCTAAAAAGAATTGTTTATAGTTGTGATAGCAGAAAATATGGCAGGCTCCGCTATGTATGAATTAGTTCGAGTGGGGCATGCAGAGTTGGTTGGTGAAATTATTCGTCTTGAAGGTGACATGGCTACTATTCAAGTTTATGAAGATACATGTAAGTGATTTAATTTTTTTCAGTCGAATTTTTTGTTTTATTACAATTATGAATGTTGATTTGAAAGTTTTCACCGTTTAAGCGGCCGTTACCGTCGGAGATCCAGTGCTTCGTACTGGCAATCCTTTGTCTGTTGAACTGGGTCCAGGAATAATGGGCTCAATTTTCGATGGAATCCAACGTCCCCTTATTGACATTGCCGAAATTTCACGTTCAATTTACATTCCAAAAGGAGTGAACGTTGACGCCCTTTCTCGAAAGCATGAATGGGAATTTCAGCCGTCTCCAAGTTTTCGAGTGATTACACATATCTTAAAATGTGCATTGATCTTTAAATATTTGCTTATTGCAAATTTATTTATTCAGGTTGGCAGTCATATAACAGGTGGAGATATATATGGTGTTGTGCATGAAAATACACTGCTCAAGCAGAAAATCATGCTTCCACCTCGAGCTTGTGGTACAATAACTTACATTGCACCTCCTGGAAATTATCACGTCGACGTAAACAATTTTTGAATTGAGAAGAAGTTTTTCTTTTACGGTTATGCTCAATTTCAGGATGTTATTTTGGAAACTGAATTTTCTGGCGAAATTTCCAAACACACAATGGTTCAACTGTGGCCAGTGCGTCAAGCTCGTCCCGTAGCTGAGAAATTGGCTGCCAATTTCCCACTGCTCACTGGGCAGCGCATTCTGGACGCGTTGTTTCCGTAAGCAATTTATTAAAATTTGTTCAATTCAATATTCTTAGCGTAATTGGAAGTTCTGTTTAGTTGCGTACAAGGCGGCACTACGGCTATTCCAGGTGCTTTTGGATGCGGCAAAACGGTCATTTCACAATCACTCAGCAAATACAGCAATAGTGAAGTTATTGTTTATGTTGGTTGTGGTGAACGTGGAAATGAAATGTCAGAAGTGTTGCGAGATTTTCCTGAAGTAAAATTTGCACAAAAAAAAAACAAATTTTACGTTTAACTGCGTTATTTTTTATACTTACTACTTTTACTTTAAAGCTTACAACAGAAATCGATGGGGTTACTGAGAGCATTATGAAAAGAACAGTTCTTGTAGCGAATACGTCCAACATGCCCGTAGCAGCAAGGGAAGCGTCAATTTATACAGGTACGAAAACAACAAAAACTGAAAAAAACTAAGTAATTTTTTCGTTTCATTAGGCATCACGTTGTCGGAATATTTCCGAGATATGGGCTATAATGTGGCAATGATGGCCGATTCGACATCCCGTTGGGCAGAGGCTCTTCGTGAAATTTCTGGTCGACTCGGCGAAATGCCTGCCGATAGTGGATATCCTGCCTATTTAGCAGCAAGACTGGCATCATTTTACGAACGAGCTGGCCGAGTGAAATGTCTCGGCAATCCCGAAAGAGAGGGAAGCATCAGCATTGTTGGAGCGTAGGCGTAGTTGTGCATTGTTGTGTTCGTCTTCTGGATTTGGTTAACTTGAAATTTTTGTTCTCAATTTAAGAGTATCTCCACCTGGTGGTGATTTTTCTGATCCTGTCACATCCGCTACTTTGGGCATTGTTCAAGTTTTTTGGGGTTTGGATAAAAAGTTAGCTCAACGGAAACATTTTCCGTCTGTCAATTGGCTAATTTCGTACAGCAAATATACACGTGCTTTGGATGAATATTATGAAAAAGCTTTTCCAGATTTTGTACCCCTGAGAACTAAAGTATTCGCAATTTGTAATGTATTTTTTTCTTCTCTCACTTGTTTTGTTTAGTGTAAGGAAATTTTACAAGAAGAAGAAGATCTGTCTGAAATTGTCCAATTGGTTGGCAAAGCATCGTTGGCTGAAACGGATAAAATTACACTAGAAGTGGCCAAATTGATCAAAGATGATTTTTTACAGCAAAATGGTTATTCGTCGTATGATCGTTTTTGTCCGTTTTACAAAACGGTCGGCATGCTTCGTAATATGTATGCGGAACAACCATTATTACTGTTGGCATTCTTACCGGCTTTTTTATATAATTCTTTTAGAGTTGCGTTTTATACGATGGCAAGACAAGCGGTAGAATCAACCGCTCAAAGTGATAATAAGATTACTTGGTCAATAATTCGTGACCACATGGGCGATATTATGTATGCATTATCGAGCATGAAATTCAAGGTAATTATTTGAACTTTCTTTTGAAGAAAAAATTCGAAGTATAGTTAATTATACACATTGTCTTCAGGATCCCGTCAAAGATGGGGAGAAGAAAATTTTAGAAGATTTCGAAGAATTATACGAACAAATGCAACAAGCGTTCCGTAATTTGGAAGATTGATCATGAAAAAAAAGGAAATTTAATTTTCTCCATGATTGTCTATGTAGCAGTGAATTTGCAAGATAATAAGAAGTGCAAGAAAAAAAAAGAAAAATAATAATCTATGATTCGAATTCGTTCGTTGTTCAGCTCAACGAACGAACGTCTGGCAAATTTTTGAATGATTGATTGATTGATTTCGATCGGTGATTATTGTGACTGCGTTTTGTAATTTTTACTCATATTTTTATATTATCATTTGATTTGTGTTGCTGTGATTATTGTTTCAAAGTTCGTTCTCTCATCAATTAATTATCAGTGTATTCTTTTCACCAGAGCTGCATTTGCATCAAATATATCTCAGAAACACCATTAGCACACTGTATAAGTTAGTTGGTGTAAAATTGCGCGCAATAATGTGCTGATAAAACAATAAAATGTGAAAATCATTATTTGAATATAATCCTCATTTAACAATATATATTTTATCTTGTTAAAAAGAGAACATCCCTGGTGGGGATCGAACCCACGACCTTTGAGTTAGAAGCCCAACGCGCTATCCACTGCGCTACAGGGATTCATTGAAACATTTCACTCGTCAAGTCAAAACTGTACTACAAAAGGTATTGCGATTACTAAATTTTTATCGACAAAAACAAAATTGAATTTCAGATGCATTATTTTTCGTTATAAATGCATGCATAAAAATTAGATTCTGAAAAACGAGCTCTTACAAAAACAGTTTCAATCGCCGTACATATTATATTTCAGTTTTGTAGGGACGTTTGGAAATGCTTTCAAAAAATCCGTCCCTGGTGGGGATCGAACCCACGGCCTTTGAGTTAGAAGCCCAACGCGCTATCCACTGCGCTACAGGGACAGCAGAAATGCTACTCTTCAACTAAAGCTATAGAAAACCGACATTCTGTAATTCATCTTTTCAAATAAATCATCAGCAATTAAATTTATTTATTGTTAAATTAATAAAAGGCTAATTTAAATGACTTAACACACTATGTTCATGAATTCTGAATTACTGATTACTGTATTTCTAAAATATCAATATCACTCAAGTACAGTAAAAACAATTCTTTATTCAGCTGCATACACCAATCAATAAGTGATATTACGTATACATTAATATAAGAGCTTTAACATTATAAAAACAACACTGCAAATCACTTAAATATAAAAAAATTGCGCATGCTGTTAAATCAAACAATGCTTAAAGAAACCGATTAAAAGTAGGTTTATCAAAATAAGATTCGAGTTACTATAATTGTTAACTATAAAAATCGAGTTAAATCATTTATTAATGGACATTTTCATAACTGCAAGCATGCTTTCAACGACCGCAGCGAACAAAAAAGAACATCAAAATGTACAACATCATTTTGCTCATTCACTCATTCATTCACATACGACGACTGTATTGATGATAATACCTTGTTGTACAGGATAAAATGGATGTAAAAAACAAACAAACCTTATAATAAAACAAAATTATAAAACAGTGAAAATTAAATAAAACGCTGCTCATAGAATTTCATTGTTGAAGTAAATTCTGATAGTTATATAGAAATAATAATTCGATAATCAGGTATCATTTTTATTGTAGGTCACTAGATAAATGATTATTGTTGAAATTTAAAGTAAATTTTTTATATTAAATTGAGAAAATAATTTGAAAGTAATTTACAAATATCATAAAATGGTCTGTGGTAAAGCAAGCTAATTGTTTTTATAACCTTGAATACTTGTGTCGTAATTTACAGTACTAAAACCTGCATTTGTTTTTTCAGTGAATTTGATTCACCGTACGTGTAATGAGTGAATATTCCAGTTTCATATAGTTTTTATAAATAGACGAATGCGGTTGTTTTACAAATCTCAATATGCAAAATTTTTAATAATAAAAAGTAAATAAATAAATACTCATAAAACAATTTTATTTGTCAAAGGTTTAATTTTCTGCAAACAAAGAGTTTCAGAACAATACTGGTCATACGAGAAATATTATTCATCTATCGACTCTTTGACAAAAACTGAAAATCACGCCAAATCTGGATATTCCTCTGGTGGTAAAGCAAAAGATGAACACGATGGACAAGCATGTTTCTCTGCCATCCACTGATTAATGCACTAAAAAAGTTGAAGTTTTTAGCACATGTGAAATTAAATATTAAAAATATATATATATATATATATATATATATATATATTATTACATTTTTATGAAACTTATGACTACAACTCAGAGTGGTGCAATGGTCTTCTGGACGTAGAAGAGCATGGCAAATCATGCAAAACTCCTCTGCCGCACTTCTTCGTGATCCAACAAAATTGTCTGCCTTCCCAAAGCCAGAAGTCAAACTTGGTGGTGGTGGTGGTGGTGGCTAAAGCAAACAAAAATTAACAACAATTTCTGAATTACTCTTCCATACATTGTTTCCAGACATATTTTGCGAAACTTTAATGACATTTTAAAATATTTTCACAATAATACAAATTGTTTAATAAGTTAGAACTCTAATATTTCACTTGAAATATGCAAATAATTTCCGAATTATCGATACATTTATTTATAAGATCAATCATCGAGTGGTTTGGAATCATTTTTTGTTTCCACAAAATGACAATTATATCCCCTCATATAACATAAGTAATGAATTATATAAAGTAGACATACATGATTTACATGAACGTAAATTGTTAAAACAATATAAAGCATCAAAATATCATCAGAATTTAATTTTACATATACATATGAATTAAGATAGAGGTAGTTATATTTAACAAAAAGAAGCAAGCTACAACTTTCAATGCTATAAATGAAATTATTTTCAATTTAGTAAAGAAAAAATCTTTAATCGTTTATCATTATTATAATTATTTATCCATACACCACACTACTTACCAATTTCAACTTCGCAACCATAAATTTGAGCAGCGTAGCCCAAAGAGACATTGTTGGCAAAGTCTTGAACTTTTCAAAATGATTATACCTGAATTCTGACAACGCTTCTCGAATTTGTTCACTGTAAAGCAAAAAGTAAAAATAAACGTCGTTCGTCATCATGCACACATCATCATCACCTTTGCACGGTTGGACATCTGGAGTCGAAATAATCGCAAAGAAAGTCCCAATCGACACCTTCGCTGCTAAATATTTGGTTGCAATCAGAAGTGCTCTGAAGAAAAAAAAAGGGAAATAAATGAAAAAACTTTTTTTCCAAACAAAAAAAGTTTTTTTAATAAATATAAAATAAGCAAAAAAAGAAAAGAAAAGATAACCATGGTCATGCCAGGACTGGCGCTACGCTGAACAGCCGACGGTGGTCTTTGCTGCTTCACTGAAGAATAATCAGGAGTGGAAGATGTCTGCAAAGTGGACAAAGCGCTCGGCGGTCGTTGTTGGTATTTGCTCCAATTCGACCACTGACCAATTGTACCAGCTGTTCCAACCTGCTGTTGCTGCTGCTGTTGTTGTTGTTGCTGCTGTTGCTGATGATGATGATGCAGTGGTAGTGGTGAAGGTTGCTGCTGATTTGGTGGCATCGTTGGACCACTGGCTACGGTGGAAGAACTGCTGCTGAAACTGTCGAACATCGTGCCGAAAGCTTTGCCGTTGAAATACGACTGAGTTCCATCAGCCCATGGGGAAAAATCAGAAGATGAAGCAGCTGTACCGCTACCACCACCACCACCACCACCACTTCTGTGCTGTTGTTGTTCAACAACACTTTGCTGATTTGTTCCATAAATACTGCTGCTGCTGTTGCCAATTTTTGCCATGCCGCCAAATCCGGACGAAAAATGCATATCAGCACCACTGCCCGACAGTGAAGCAGCAGCAGCAGTATTAGCACCACGTAACGTACCATTGTTCGTCGAATAAATTCCCATCGACTGTTTCTGCTGTTGTCCACCACCACCACCACCACGCACTGAAGCCGCTGATGACATCTGCTGACCAATCGGAGGCATCGGTTGTTGCTGAAAACAGAAACAACAAAATAACAGTAGAAAAAAAATTAATACATATCCATTGATTTCAAAATCACCTGTTGTTGTGGTTGCTGCTGCTGCTGCTGAATGCTGTAACAAAAACGAGGAAATGGCGGTGGAGCCGGAGGCTTGGGAATTTCTATCGGCATCAAACTTTGCAACAAAGTACCACCACGCACCAATTCTATCTGATGTCGAAAATCGTCCTGACAATTGTACAGAAAAAGAAAATAAAATTAAAAAAAAGGTAAATTCTAAAATTTATTTATCTGAATCACCACCTTTAACTTTTGCATCATTTCTTTCACAGTTTCTTTAGTTTTAATCCACTCTTGCTGGCACGCCAAGAACACCTTCATCTCTTCATGACAGATCACTTGTCCATGTCTGCAGACAGACAAATACAAAGTTAGCAGTTGTAATTTTTCAAGTGAAAATAATTCAACAATTTATATATATATAAGGTTAATAGGTGTGGCGTACTTTTTTGCAATTTCGTCGAATTGATTCAAATGCCGCTGACAATCATCCAAAGATCCTTGCAACGCTTTCAAACCCATTTGCAAGCGCAATTCCAATATTTCAATCTAAAAATAAATAAACGTGCAATTAATTGTATTGGATTGTATTGGATAAATGGATTTTTTTTTTAAAAATACTTCGTGTCTTTTCGCACGGTCCATCACTTCTTTCAACGTTGTCTGCATCTGGAGTACTTCTTTTTCACGTTCTTTTTCCATTTTTTCAATCATTTGACTTTTCGAATCCACATCCAATTGCAATCTAAAATAAAATAACCATCATCAGTGAACAAAAAAAAATTTCTTTTTCTTTTTTAAACCTGTCATTTTCCAATCCAAGAGAATGAGCTTCACGTTGGGCAACTTTGAATTGTTCGACGTGTTTGCGAATCTCTTCCGAATTACGTTGACGTTCTTCTTCATTTTTCGTTTTCAATTTTTTCAATTCATTTTCCAAATTTTCCGCTTTGGTCATCAGTTCCGCTTTTGTCGACGGCGACATGCATTCGTTGCGCAGTCGTTTTTCCAACTTGCGAAATTCTTTGCGATGCTCTTTCGACAATGCCACTTGCCTGGAAAGAACGAAAAAGAAAAACAATGGCAGCATTTCTCTTCCAAACCCCATATATTATTCCTCCTTCCGACGTATATTTTATTTTAATTTTATTATTAAATTTAAATTTACAAAAAACAATTAATTTTCTTACTTTTCAAAACGCTCTTTCGCTTGATCGAGTTGCGTTTTCAACGTTTCCACTTCTTTGACCAATTTTTGTTCGTTGACAAGATAACGTTCGGCCGCTTCGTTCAACTCTTTTTTGCTAGCAGAAGTCGCCTTTTCGTATTCCTACAAAAAAAAACAAATAAATAAACATCAATAATAACAATAACAAACAATTCATCTGCTCACTTTCAATTTCTTTTCGCATTTTTTGATCATGTCGCAAATACGGTACGTTTCGGTGTTACTGTTGGCAAAAAATTTAAATTTCGACAACAATTCCGGAACATTACGCTCGCGAACATCCGCACCACGAAGCTGCAACTGCAACGACAGAGTGTCCAATTCGGACAAACTGTCGCTTGATTGAACAGCACTGTAAAAAGCCGCCGCTTTTTCCGCTGCACAATTTGGACATTTGTGAAGCTGCTGCTGCTGGTGTTGGTGTTGATGTTGGTGCTTTTTGCCCCCTTTCGACGACTGATCGTCCGAAGTGCAGACATGCTGCTGCTGCTGGTGTTGTTTTTGAGACATTCGCCTGTTCGTCGCCGAAGCAGTTTTGCCTGAACATCCAGGCTGTTGCTGCTTGTTACCAGCTTGGGCTTTGGCGCCGGCCAAGTCGGGTAGAAATTCCGGAGCGGTGAGGCGAAAAGCCACTTTGCTCAAATTGCTTTGGACCGTGTTCGCCACTTCAACCCCGTCTCGAGCCAGAGATGCCAAACGTTGCAAAGTTCCCTTGATGCTGCTCAAATCGTTGCGAGTTTCATTCGACAAAATCATCGTACCGTTCTCATTTTTCGTAAACGTCGCCGTGGTAGTTGTCGCTTCGCCGTTCACCATCGACGTACGCCAAGTGGTCATCATCGCCGTCCCTGCCGATTGGTCAGCCAAATTAACTGGCAATGAGCACGAATCTCTGCCGTAATTGCCGATCCAAGGCGCCTGCTGCGATGCCCCACCCGACGAAGGTGGCGTCGCAGCCTGTGGTACAACTGTCGGCGTTTTGTCCCCTTTGGCCGGAGTAGCACGATGTTGTTGTTGCTGCTGCTGCTGCTGCTGTTGTTGTTGTTGTTTTTGTTTTTGTTGCTGTTGTTGTTGTTGCTGTTGTTTTTGTTGTTGTTGTTGTTGTTGTTGCTGCTGCTGCTGCTTCTGTTGCTGTGGGTTTTGCTTCTGCTTACGACGCTGTTCTGACTGATTATTGTCAACCGAATTCGCTGCTCCGCTTGATTGCGATGCAACTGTACGCGACTGTTTTTCTTTAGTCTGCATAGAATTGAAAGAAAAAGATACTATAATAATAAATAAATAAATAAATTAATTACACAACAGCCCACCTCGTTCTTGCTCTTATTCTCTTTGGCACCGTTCTCTATTATCGGATTTTTCGCTCCGTCACTGACTGATTCATCGGATGATTGCTTCACCGGTCGATCCCATTGCGAATATTTCTCTTTCACCATTTTCAAAACAGTGTCCTGGAAATGCAACTGGGAACCGCACAAATTCGCCGCAACACGTTCTTCGGCCGAACCCGACTTTGGCGAATCCGTTTCCGAGCCTAAACAACAAACAAACACACAAAATAAACAAACAGCACACAATCTCCTACAGTAAACACAACAACAACAACATTAAATCAGAATTTCGCTTCTGAATTAAAACCTGTCATTTCTGAAAACACTATGCTTCCAGTGATCGCTTGTCGCAAAGTCTCCAATGCCGCAGCCTGATCCACAGAACCTTCGTAATCTTTATCTGAAAATTAAACAAAAGAATACCATTTATTTTATGCTATTAATTTGCTCAAAAGAACAAACTTTTCTCGATTCTTGAAATTGACTCTTTCAATTTCTCTTCGATCAGCTTCAAACGCTGCTTGTCCAATTCTTCCTTCATATCGGTATCTTTGTCTTTGCAAAATCGAGCTGCCGTCTGATTCACTTCGATCGCCTTGTCCACCAGTCCTCGGCTTCGTTGCAAATCCGCCAAACGTATATAATCCTGAATTTTCTTCACAAATGCTTCGTGAGTTCTGCAGAAAATAAAAAAAAAAGAAAGAAAGAAAATTACCACAAAAATCTACTTTCAACAATTTATAAAAACAATAATATCACATAACCCATATCACAAGTGCTTCACTAATATTCAAATTTTGAAAATTCCACCCACTCATTGGAACTATTTATCATTTTTTACATTCCATCATAAATATATATAAAAAGCAGAATTTGGAAATTATGTAAATTCAAAGAATAATAATAATTTTCAAAACTAACAAAATTCCTTTCGGAGTTTCGGCTCGCACTATCACCTCCAACTGGATACATTCGTCCTTTAAATAACCTTGACTCTCGTCCATGACATCCTCAAACAAAAAAAATTACATTAATTTCGATATTACACTAAAATGCAGTTTAAATTTTACCGCCCATGTCATAAAACAACTATAACCCCAGTCATTTTCCTTGACTGAGTAGTTGTGATTCGTTTTACGAACAAAGTCACTCGCGTGAGACTTAAGTGCTTTGATTTTCAACTCAGCTGCTGCTTGGCAAGACCATGAACTGAAACAATTTCGAAATAAATTTATAAAATTATAATCAATTTGAAAATTTATTACTATTCAGCGTATGAATCTGGACAACATTGCAAGAAAAATCCAAGACACTTCTGAGTGCCCTTTTTAGCAACCACATGTTGTCTTGGCATCACCATGATCTTCCTAAAAGAGAAACAAACAAGATTTTCAATAATCTTCCACATGATTTTTCAAACTAACTTTGCTTACATTTTAAATAAATTTTAATATCAACGGTTGAGCAAAACTTCCAACTCAAAATTATATCATGCAATTCCAATCAAAACACTTAAATAATAGTGTAAAACATATTAATTAAAACAATAAATATTAGGCTAAACAAAATTCATTAATTAATTTTCAATTAATTGTAAAATTCATATAGTCGAAATCAACAAAGTAATTACTTAATGCGCATAGAAAATCACTGTATACATATAGGCGACAAAAATAAACAAACATACCAAGGCACACCATTGATAATTTTAGCCGGTCCTCGTACAGTATCTGTCATATGCCGGAAGTTATGTATCATCAACCGCAAAAGACCTTCAGCAACGACATTCTCTTCTTATAATTAAAAAAAGTTATGCAAAAGAAAAAAAAATAATAATATCCACAACTACCTTCTTTTTTAACTGAAGAAACAGGTGAGTTATTAGCCAATTCTCCTCCACTCTCAATTCCAGTCTTTTTCACGGCAACACCCCAATCTAAACTCTCAGTCTGGCAAGCAACCGTTGATGTATGATTAGACGAAAGCAACTTGTTAAATAATTGACAACAACGCTCTAAAAATTTAACATAATATACAAAAAATTTTATGCCGATTTTCAGCACAAATTTAACTATCTAAAGTGGAATTACAAATGTTCAGTAAAAGTATATAAATCAATGTTTTCACGCTAAAATCAACATTTACTCTAGTACAAAAAGTCATTCAATAAAAAGATGAAAATTTTCAAATTTCAAACAATTCTCATCTTACGCTACATTAAATTTAATATTTCTCAAGTTATTCAACATTCTGCAACAATTATAATAACAAAAAGCACTTCTGTTAGAACATGCGTTCGTCCATAAAGAAAAAGTTCTCTCTACTACGAGTAGCAAAAGTTACTTTCGATACGTTAGTCATGAAAAGCAATAAATAAATAAAAACCATGAATTTAAATAATGGCAACCTTGACTTTCAACTCTGCCTAAATTAAACTCCACAGAGTTTTTCAATAGTTTTATAAAAATTTAATAAAGCATTAAATAAAATTTAAAAATAAATACTCCGTAAATAATATTAACTTTAAAAAATACGATACATAACGAATAAGCAAAATAAAAAACATATAAAATCTAAGACAGATTCATCTACAACTTAAAAGTTACAATTTTCATCTGTTAACAATTACCTTAATAAAAATGCATTATCAAATGAATGTAATAAACAAAAAATTACAAGTATATAAATAATAAAGTTTTCACTTTACACAATTAGTCATACCCAATACATTCCATTTTAGTAAACAGAAAATTTCAATCAACCCAGAAAGCATCAAAGTTACAATTTTAAAGACGAATATTTTGAAGCATACTTCGTTTTACTACTTATCAACTACAAAAACTACAAAAAAGTAACAAATCTATTTTAAACCTTTATATATAAACTATACCATACTCAGCGTGCAATTACAATAAAACTACAACCTATATAATCATGCCGTATTATCTTTTATAACATATTTTTATTTACAACGTTATCTGCAAAACAACCCATTCCAACTGCACAGATAAATTTATTTTTAAATAAATTCTAAAAAGAAAAAATATCAAAAATTCATCATAATCATAATATAAAAATTAGCCAAACAAACTACTGTTGTCATTTTAAAAAGAAAAGCTGCTTATTCTTGCATGATAAGGTATAATTTTCAGAAAATCAGATATTTCAAAACAAGTGAAAACTAATTTTCGATTTATAACAATGAAATGAAAAATGTAACTTACTCGGGGGTTTAACGGTGAGTTCACTCTCTTCAGCATCACAACAGTCACATGGCGATTTCACACAACAAGGTTTCTCTTCTTCTTCTTCACCTTCGACTAAAACGTTGGTTAAACTGGACAAGATTACAAGAAAGTATATCAAAAATTGATATAATGAAACCTGTTTTTGGTATGTTCTTTTGATTTACTCCAAATTCGTGCTTAGGTTTGACCATTTTTAAAAGGCTATTGTCAATCACGATTCAAAGCAACGAAAATGCTAAGGTCTACCAAAATGCTGTCCTAAATGCTTTCGGTAGGTTGTACCTGCGGATTATTAACCATGAAATTTATAGAAATAAGCTAAAACATGAACATTCATTAAACTAAAACAATATATAGTTTTTAAATTACTAAATGAAAAATCAACTACGATTTTAAAATTTAAAAATAACAAAAATTAAATTTACAAAGTAAAACTTCACGACTTTATAAGAATACTGTAAATCAGAGCATACTGTATTTCTAGTTTTCTCTAAAAGATTCAAGTTATTTCACTAAAAAAAGGTAATTATAACTTCCTAAATTACTTTAATTAAGTGAATGAAAACAATACAAAAAAATATATATCTTTTCTATGTATTACTTTTTAGAAGTAATACTTAATGCGCTACAAGACATTTTTATTGAAAATGAAGTGTTATTATAGTTGTACATAATATTTTTAATTCTTTAAAAACATAATTTATAGTGAAAAAAAATAAAACAGTGTTGCAACGTGAAGTTATAGGCAAATGTATATGACAAACTAATTTATTTTTTCAGCAAATCGCAATGTATTTTTTTATCGCATTGTTACACAGTAATAAAATAATAAAGTAATAATAAACTGATAACTAATAGTAAAATTTAAAACGATTTATAAATGAAAATTATTTCAGTTCTAGTGTATAAGTTTTAACTTAATAAAAACTTAAAAAACTATTTTAAAAACGTAAGTGTAATCATATTTGAAATAACAGAATACTTTCATATCTATTTTTTTGTCTTTTGAGAAACACCATTGTACGGTTTCAACATTACTGGCGTTTCTTAGCTAACTCTTACATACTAAATTTTCTTTAAACATTAATTAAAATTAAATGATACTCAATTGAATAAATTCATACAATTAAAAAAATACTATGTTTAATCAATTTATTTCCTCATACCAAAAGTCAAGCTTTGTTTTGTTTTATAGTACATTTTTTGCTCTGAAATGAATAAATCAATGAAATGCTATACATATATGTTTGTGTGTAGTTTTTTAAACTACTTCAGTAATAAAAATTACTTTCAGATTATTTTTTAAATAATATTCAAAGGTAATACAATCACAATTGGCAATGACAGCTGTTTCACGTACCGTTATAACTTAACCAGTTGACATGTAACAAATTAACTTGTAACTGAAGTGTAGCTTCAGCTTTTAATAATATAGTTATACTTAATAGAAACAGTTTAATTCTTAAAATGAATTTTAAAAAACTGTAATTCATAACTTTTCCTCTAGGAAAAATTCATCGAATATGAAGAATGGTTTTCTAAATGTTAAAAATGGACAAGCAACTGTGTAAACAGTATTAATAAATAATAAAATAAAGGTGCAACCATTTCCATTAAAAAATGAGCCATAATTCAATAAATAAAAATCAGATCAAATAAAAATCATGATTTACAAAAAGATTATTAAAAAATAAATCACAATTCAACAAAAACCATTGTTAGCTTTCGGCAGGCTGCTATTAGTTCAGGTTTCATCGTGAGAAATGAACAGCTAATATATTGATGAAAAAATACCGCCACCTCAGCAGTTCATAAGTGCAGTTTTGAACGCGCTGGCAACATAGTCAATGTTTTGTGGATTCAAACCACACATATTGATTCTACCGCTTTTCAACATGTAAATATGATAAGCTTCTGCAAGATATTTTACTTGCTTTTCTAAAAACACAAACAAAGATACTCGTATGCTTATACTATGTGAACCGCTTCAAGAAATCCATTCAAAATAAGGATAAATTTAATTACACAATACAAAGTAACTTTACAATTAAAAGATACAATACACGCATCATATATAATAATTTCACATCTGAGAGCAAACAATCAGGATACGTACCACTAAGGCCAGTATAGGAAAACATTCCAATTTGTTCAGTGATATGATTCCATGTGCCAGGAGCTTTTAATTCTTCAAGTTTAGCACGAAGTGCTTTTCGCATGCACTGAATTCTCGTAGACATCACACGTACATTTTCCAACCTAAAGATTTTAAAGTTATTTAGAAAAGAAAACATGAAAACTACAAAACAAGTAGAAAAAACCATTGATTGGTCAGTTCTGGATCCGATAAAACGGTTTCGACAATTTTTGCGCCGTGATTGGGCGGATTTGACCAATTCGCACGGACCACAAGACTAAGCTGCGATTTACATGAAGCTAATACTTTTTCATCATTAAAAACTACAACAAGATTGCCTACACGTTCATCTAAAAAATTGTATTAAATTATAAAGCATGAACAGAAAAACATATTTATACTATAAAGGCCAAAATTTTTCGAAAACGACTGTGCAACACACATTTCTATTCCACGACTGGCAAAATAACGTACAGCCCAAGCGTCACTATCAGGATCTCCTGATGCAAAACCTTGATATGCCAAATCGAAAAAAGGAAACAACTGTTTTTTCTAAACATTAATTCTTACAATGAAAATTACAATATTAATATAAAAGTTAACTTTTTTGTTAAAAGTATAAACCATTATTAAAATTTTTGAAAAATTACGTTTCAGAAATTTATAAAAAATCAACAGTATTAATTTACTTGCAATAATTCAAACAGTTCTATCCACTGTTGTTTACTTAAGTCCATTCCGGTAGGATTGTGAGCACAGCCATGCAAAATGACTACCGATTTTTCAGGTGCTGCCTAGAAATGCATTTAAAAAATTTATTACATTTTAATGATATTAACAAACAAATTTACTTGTAGATCTTGAAGCATTCCTTCAAAATCTACAGCTCTTTTTTCATTTTGCCAATAACGATAAGTATTTATTTTGCTGTAACCACAGTATTCCAAAATTAAACGATGATTTTCTGAAATTTTAAACAGAAGTTTGCAGAAAATTTACTCAATATAAATTATTCACCCCAAGTAGGATCAGATATATATGCTTCTTTTAAACCGCATGTTCGATTCAAAAATTCTAAGCCTGCACGAATAGAGCCGGTGCCCCCAAGAGACTGAGCACACAAAAGCTTGAATAAAATAAGCAATAAGTTACCAAATTACTAAAATATTACAACATACCTTTTTTTCTAATTTTTCAGTATGCTCACCAAAAAGCAGCTTTATAGCTAATGATGAAAATTTATTATTGCCCAACATTGGCAAGTATTCATGATTATGAGTTGGACTATTTATCAATATTGACTCCGCTTTTGCAACTACAGGTAAAACCCAAAACTTTCCTTCTTCCGTTCGATAAGCTACAAGCAAATAATTCATTACTGCACAAGTAGTAACTGTATTGCATATTACATGCATATATGTGCTGCATTATTGCACAACTTACCACCAATAGTAAGATTTACTTTTTTTGGATTGGGATCGGATTGAAAGCACTGATTAATATGAAATACTTCTACAGGCGGTGCTGGATTTACGAACGAAAACAAAGACATATTTACTATGAAATAACTGAAAAAATTACATATGGTGAATTTGACAGATGTACTGTAGAAAAATAATCAAAAATAAGTTATCAGTTATAAAATTAAAATTTAATTGCCAATTGTCAATTTACAAATGTTGTTTAATAATTTTTAGAGGTTTATGCATTAAATAACGCAACATTCTATTCCATTTTATTTGAGTTTTTATTCATTTATACCAAACGATAACTTTTAAAGCATTTACTTTGAAAACTTTATGTATTTCTAGTTTTAAACAGCTTCAAAATATTAATCAGGATAAATTCACCTTTATTAATCCAATTTTGGATTGTTTAAATGAATTTAAGTCAAACAAAATATCATCTTAACTGCATCAATTACTGTAATTTTATTTTATGTGGGTATACTGTAGATTGTTCAGCCGCGTTTTGACATAGGTTAGTTTTTTGTTGACCTTTCTTTTGATATTTTCAATTTCTCTTTAATGGTGTCAATATTTTGCTGATACGGTATTTAGCTTCCAAAATTAGCTTATAATTTGAATATTTTAAATGAATATTTGAATATCTAAAAAAATAGGTTTGCTTTTTGTGCAGTTTATTTGATGAAATTTTGTACAGTTATTTTTTCGCATAGTTTTGTATGTTTGTAATAGTTATTTTTTTCCAATGATTATATCATTTTTAAATTTCTTACAATTTTCTTGAGATGTCGGGTTTTTTTGAATATCTTTTGAATTAGACATTTTTTTTCTTCCATTCATCATCCGATGATTACAATAAAGAGTGGGTGGTTGATTTATTGTTGTATAGTGAAGACTTGTGTTAGTTATCATTGTGATTTTATTTACATTTTCCAATATGAATGTGGAAATGAAAAAAAGTATATTTTCTTGACCCGTTTTATTATTCCGCCGATTAGTCATCGCTTGACCGGTTTTCATAATTCTTTTTACTTTCACTAATTTGAAATTATTCTCTTTTGAAAAAATCATTTTTAGACAGAAAAACTGGTGTGATGCTTTGGTTAGCTGAGCTGTTTCACAAATTTCCGAAGGTGAATTTTGCCTTTCATTCCGTTGAATCGAAATTCGATTTGACTAACAAGGATTACGTCGAGGTCAGCAATATTACTGTTGTTGTTTTTTGTTTTGAAAAATCAATAATAATTCTTTGTTTTTCAGGCATTGATCATTTATGCCACTTGTCCTGTGATTTTGTGTGTTTTGCTTTTTATTGTAATTATCGGCGTTTGGTCGGTAAAATGTTGCACCAAAGGGAACACATCGAAGCCAAAATCAGATGCCAGAGCAATAGCTTCCGGCTTGATCGCTTGCCTGGGCGTCAGTTGGTAAATTTGAAAATCTGTTTCAAAATTAAACAATTTCATTATTAACAGCATTTTTATTACTTGTTCAGTCTATTCATTGGTGTTGCACTTTATTGCAACGAGCATGTCAATAAAGGTATGAATGAAGTTGTTTATGGTATTGGCGACCTTGGCAATGAATTGACCAAATTTGGAGAAAAAGTATAAGTTCTTTTTTTTCCATTTTTAATAAACAGAGTTGTAATATTTTTTTGTGGTTGTAGGTTCAACTGTATAACTTCAGTTTGAATTCAGAATTATTACCTGCCATGCGAACTTTGCAAAATGAACTTCAGGACGCTGTATTATTGATTTTGTTTTTATTTTTACAAATTCTGTTTTTTATTTATAAATTATAAAATTTTAGAAAGTTTTATTAAATGATCAATTTTGGAAAAATTTTTCAATGATGATTGAAGTCGGCGTTCACGAGATGGACAGTCTTGTGCAGTTTGGTTCTGACCTGACAACGCTTGAAAATAGCAAATATTTTATACAACGTTTAGAATTTGAACGGTGACAATTATTCAACTGTATTCTTAAATATGCAATTATAATCGATTTGTTTTTTTCATTCTTGTTGTAGATGGATGCTTTGTGTTATTTTGTTTGCTATTGTACTGATTGTTAATCTTTGGGGTTTGATCGGCTCCTGCAATTTATCTGGAAAAGGCATTATGTTGTAAGCAGAAAGTGTCAGTTTTTTTTTTAATTTCAAGATTTAAAATAATTTCTTTACTTCAGCTTCAGTGGTGCAGGAATAATAACATTTTTAGTTGTTTGGGCGTTGGTTGCTTTCGCTTTTGTTCTTTGTTTGGTGAAATTGTCAAATTATAAAATTTTATTTTCAAAATTGAAATCAAAATTTTCAGGCAGTGTCAGACTTTTGTCTGGATCCATATCCTAGCTTGGAACGATTCATGAATGATGATTTCAGCCGTTGTAAGAAATGTTTTTTTTGCATAATGTTAATTTAAATGGCATATTTGCCATTATTGTAGTTTCAGTGTGTAGTAGTATTCATATGTTAAACTTTTATTTCTTTATTTAAAATGGTGTTTAACTATCTCAGTATTACTTTATGTAATTTTGTGCAATATTTAGATAGATTTGTGGAAATATTTTTATTTTTGATTTAATGTAAAGTATAGTTTTAATATTTGTAGTGAAGCTGTAATTTATTAACTTTTTTCAGTTATGCTGCGATACTTCAGAAAATGTGTTGAAAATAAGGACAGCGTTTTGGAAGGAACAGTAATTGATTACTCATAACAAAGTTTTGCTTTATTTTTATATACGTGTTTTTTAGCCTTTAGGTCGACTTTTGCAACAAACTAAAGATATGCATATCTTTTTAACGCGTTTTTTTATGAATTTGAAATTGGAAGGCAAGGAAACATCGCATCCAGAGGTAAAAAAATATATATATATGTATTGTATAGTTGCAATATGTTAGTAAATATTTTTTTCAAGATTTGGACAGCTATAAGTGGAATACATGATGCATATGCGGAAGCAACAAAAAGTGCAGTAAGTTTGTACAATTTGGTCAGCTGCTCAAATATGCGTGAAGAATACAAAACTATTCGTTATGGTCTTTGCAATGAGTCGTTGTAAGTGATGAAGAGAAACAAATTGAATTTTTTTTTGCTATTCATTTTTAATTTGCATGATTATTTGTGTATAATTTGGTATGAAGAGTTTCTAAATCGAAATTCAGGTCAGCCAATTCGGTTCTGTTGATGGCGTTGACCGCGTTCGGCATCATTCAATTTGTCACATTGTTGATCGTTAGCAGCAGCTGGAAGGCTTTTCAACCACGGTAGGCAAAGGACAACCAAAAGAGAAAGCTGTCATGTCAAGGCCATTGAAAATCTTTTCTCTAGGATGCATCCTTATGTTGATGCAGAAGGAAATGATCCTTTATTATCAAGAGCGGATGCAGCTGCTGTGCATACTGATTTTTATGGAAGCCACGTGTTTAACCCACGTTCTCGCCTGGCTGCCTCCATGTCAGTGTAGAGTCTTTTTTTTAAATTTTATATACTTTTTGTATAATATATATATATATATATATACATTTCATTGTCATTTGAAAAAAAAATTGAATATTTTATTTTTCAACATCATCCTTTTCAGAGAATCTTGCAATGCGGACAATACAATGGGCGGCTTCAGGAATACTCCACCTCCGGCTGTGAGTGTAATTTGATTTTTGTCAAAATTGAGTTTTCATTTGTGAAATGTATAAAATTGGCTGGGCTTGGGGATGTAATTTGACGTTGCCTCGTGCGTTGTCTGTTTTTGCTTCAGTTGGCAACTGAGCAGTTGTCGGTTGGTTTGTCGGATATTGATTAATTCATTTTCTCATTATAAATACTATTGCTACGGCTATTTTGAAAACACAAATTCAATCGTTATTTGTTTTACATTTTTCAGTAGGAAGAAATTTGAATATTTTATTTTTTTATTTTCTTATACAAATTTATTTGAAATTTGATTTTCAGTTTTCAATAGAACACAGTGATTTATAAAATATTCAATTTGTTGCAGAATCATTTTCGTATGAGAGGTGGATGATTATGCTTTAATTGGGGTAACTTTCTTTACGAAGTTGAAATTAAAAATTAATCAAATTGCAAATGTTCATCAAGTATTAATTAACATGAGAGGCGATCAGTTCTTTTAAAACTCGTGTTTTTCCACGGTGAAGATGTTTGAGAATCAATTTTTATTGAACTGCGCAAATATCTATTTACTGAGCATGTGTTCTTTGAATAGAGGGGCAATATCTTTCTAAATGCAAAAGCAGTGTTTACATTTGTAGAAACAGAATGGACAATATAGATTTAGAAATATGTAAATATAATTATTTTATTTCTCATGTCCTATGATAATCTGTTTAAAATATTGCAAGTAATTGTCCTTTTGTGCCTTTTGTTTCCAGCATTTTCACGAACTGTTTATCATTAATATTGTTTGAAAATACAATATGATTCACAATACTCATTATTCTTGCAGTTGCTGCTCAGATAATTGCTACGATTAATGATTGTTTTCAAATTAGCATTTTACATTTATAATGGCTATTAATTGATTCATTTAGTTACATTTTTTTGTCATGTTTAAATTGAATTTCACCATTGCCGTTGAAATGCAGTATTGAAAATTTTCATCCAGTTGATTACTAATTATTCTTTTTAGTATGATTATGGAATATCCAGTTTGCGTCCACGTCACTGATTTTCATTTACGATGTCAGCAAAATGCGCAAGGTTGAAAAAATACGCATCTTTCAATGCCGAATAACTCTGAAATTTGCCAACTAAAATGTCCGTTCCATGGCTTTTGCATATTTTTAAAGAATCTTTTTAATTTCCGATCGATTACTTATAATATTCAGATTATTTATTTTTTAAGTTTTGTTTCGTTTGTTGATGTATGTTGTGTACAAAGTACGAAAGAAACGCAGGGCACGTTGATTTTTGTTATCCTTTTTTTATTTAGCTTGTACCACTGTTGTTACAATTGATCATTGCAGATACGTTTCCCTCATTTCGTGTATCTTTTAAGCTTCTTGCTTTCATGAATGTAACGTGTTACTCTTTTGAAAATATTTTCCTATTCATGTGAAATTGTTATGAAACAACAACTGTCCGCTGTTACACTTGTTGTTAATATATATACACACATATATATATTGCTAATGCCAGCATTACATTGTTATCAGCGTAATTCAGTTTACGGTTTTCATGCTGATCATTTTATATTGTTAGTTTATCGAAAGAAAGATTAAAAATTGTACCGCAATGCATTTCACGTGATTAAGTTGAAAAAAGTGTGAAATTGATGAATCTGAAAATTTAAAAGCAAAGAAAGAAAAATATGTGGGAAAAAATTTGTAAAATTTAAAAACGACAAAAATTCCAATTTCACTTGTCGTTTCTAAAGATTTTTCATACTGTAAATTACATTTTTAATAATATAAACAATTATTATATTAGTACCTGCGCGTCTTTTGAACGGTAATAACTGATAGTTACTGTTATTTCTTTTGTTTACAATTGGCGATTTCCAATTGTGAATTTAGTATAATTGTTTTACCATTTTGTGAATTGCTGTTCCATGCGGTGAGATATAATATATTTTTAATATAGATTAAATTTTGATAAAAATTTTTTTATTTCATTTTAACTGAAAGTCGCGATACATTGGGTAATTAATTAATTAATTTTTTTTTGCTTCTTTCATGTTGTCAGCATTTTATCTTGGTAGATGAATTTTAATTCAAAACCTATTAGAGCTATTTGGTTTATTCAAACATTTCTACTTGAATTGAATGGTAGGATTTGATGCGTGGTGGGTGGTCTGTTGGATCTTTGCTTCAAGACCAGATGTTTGGCATGTTTTTTAAGATGTTGAATTGTTGAGAACGTGAAACAGATTATCATCATCTGAACGTATCTTATGTTGCTGTTTTGTTGGTAATTTGTTGTTGATCTAAGAGAAGGACATACATCTTAAACAGTATCAGTGTAAGTTTTTTTTCAAGAATAAATTGTTTGAAATTAAATTCAAGTTCATATCAACTTGCCAAATTGCATAAAGACTAGTAAACTGGAGATGTATGTTATATTCATCTCGTTTTGTTTTGTTATTTTTTAATTATATAATTTTTTTGAATAATTTGTTATCGGTGTCTAAGGCGACGGTGAGGTGAAAGAAATTGAGAATAAATCCATTCTGAGATGTTAGTTTGAACATCTCAGAATATTGCAGCATTATTTAATTGATGAAGATCTAAATTCAGAACGTTCAAACAGAAGTGAAAAGTCTGTAACTGTGTGATAATATTTTCAATTGAGATAAACGTTAGTGGCCTTTGGATTGGTATTCTACGTTATGCTTAATTTACATGACGCAATTTCAAGTCAAATTCAAACAATACCATCAACAATACTTTAACACATTGAAAATGTTCATTCAATATTTTTTTATCAGTTTACAATTTGATAGAATAAAATACAATACAGAAGGGAATGTTAGCAATGTCAATGCAATTATCAATAAATAATTTTACAAACAAATATTTATTGCATTCATCATATTATTGTAAAATTTTCAATGCGAGAATTGCATTGAATGAAAATGTATAGATGTATGTGAGTTTGATAAATTATAATTTAAAAATAAAAGTATAATGATTTGTTGTTGTTGTTGTTGTGCTTATTTTTCATAATGGAGAATATGTAATTGTATAAATAACAACAAGAAATCAACTAATGGTGGGCGTATTTTTTTCTTTTATTTAAAATGACTGTTGAAATAATTTTCATTGTGCAATCGTCCGTTTACTCACAGTGTATTATAGTCGTCGAGTTTGGAAGATGTGATGCAAAAAATAATCAGCTTAGATTTTTCCATCGGTTCATCTTATTATCATTTGAGCATGCAATCGGCGGTTGCATTCAATTCAATTCAGTTCAATTGAATTCTGTTTTATTCTATTCTTCTTATTATAAAAATGGAACTCATCAGAGATTGTTTATTTGCAGGGGAATGGAACTAGCTGGGTATTTTGTTTTGTTCTGTTTTGTTTGTTTGTTTGTTTGTTTAAAAGCTGTTCATTTGTGAATCATCATATCATATCATATCATGAAGCAGTTTTTTTTTTGTCACTGATCGGTGAAAGTTTTGTTATATACAAAATATTAGCGATAATTTGAATAATGGAAAAAATATTGTCAATCGTAATGGGGATTTTTCAATTTTTTAACTTTTAGTAGATGTGAAAATGTTTACATGTTTCATATAAATGAAATTGTCAAATTTTTTTTGTTGTTTTCCAATTTTTCCCTGTGAAAAGCTTGTTTACTGGTTGAGATGGTCAGAATTTTTTCTCATGCAAATGAGAAAATATTTACACGGCTGTTGTTATTAAAATTGTTATTGATTTATATTTTAATGTTTTGATTATTCACCACCAGTAAGTAGTAATGGAATAATTGGTATTAGTGGAGCAGTGGAAAAGCAGGAAGAGAAAAAGCTGAAGGAGAAATAAATGATGGTGCTGCGCACGGCCATGATCCGGTGCTAGGAGCCAATTTGTACGAATGTAATTTTATTTCTTCTTTTTCTCCTGATTTCTTTCACATTTCAATGTTTTTGTGAAATTTTAAACGACCATTTTATTTATTTCATTGAAATAAACAAATTTTAAGGAAAAAAATATTATAAAAGTATAGTGTAATGTTTATTTTCAAATATGCAAATATATTGTTAATTGTGGGACAGGAAAGTAGAAAATTTTCAAATTTTCATGCTTTTGGTGCTAAATTGCATTTCATTTTAGTTTTGCTGATTTTTGTCAATTTAAATATTTTTTGTAAAAACAAAAAACTCTCCTAGGTTATTATTCAATTTTTTCTTAAAAAGAAACATTTTCTAAATTCTTAATGTCTACTGTAATTATTTCAATGCTTCATCTATGAGTCATTTTTGCTGTTTCGAATATGTGTTGCATGATTATGGCTTTATGCAGCATCAGTTGTGTGCGTGTGTGTGTGTGGAATTTAAGGGATCGATAGACAAACAACAGAATTTAATTGTTCTTATAAAACTAATTATCTAAAGAATATTATCATTTTTGAAGATTCTTTATTCAAAAGAAAAAAGTATTTTTTTTTAATTTTATTCCTTCACTTGATATAAGAAACAGATTTATTTATTTATTTAGTTATTTATTGGATTGCCGAAGTAAAGCAACAGTTTTGAAAATTATATAATTATTTGTCTCTCTTGATGACATTGAACTATTTTGAAATTACAATAAAAATAGAAAAAGATAAAACTGTGAATGCTTGATTGTATTCAAATTTGAAAACTTTTTTCCTGTATTATTAAATTAAATTTTCGTTTTGTTTTTATTGTGTACATTTGCCAAATTTGTTCATTTATTTTTGTTATATTCAAATACAGTTTGTTGCACTTCCTCATACTGCTGTTGTGGTCAAATTTAATAATTGTTGTACCAGTCTCCGATTAATTTTTATTGATTCATTATAAAAATCACTTTGCCCATGTGCTTATGATCGCTGAGGCCAAAATGGCATTATTTTCCAACCAGTTGACCAGTTGATTGACCACTACTACTTACTATTGCTACTGCTGTATACTGCAGAAAGAAGCTTGACAATAGTTTAAAAATTTTAATTTTTGAAAAAACAACAATGAAGGTAAAGACAAAGAAACATTGAAAATTTGAAATTACTGTTTAATTTTTCTTTCTTTTTGAATTTATGTATTTTCATGTTTTATTTATTAACATTAATTTGATGCTTTGAATATAAAAAAATGCTTTGTATTTTCTCGTGTATAATAAAATATATATTTTTTCCATTCAATATTGTTGATTTACTTTTTGTTTTCTTCTTTTTTTTACAATTGTTTTTCAGGAAAATTTCCACCCCCCCCCAATAATTTGTTTATTTCTTTACTGCAGGGCGTGGTCAGTTGGTTTATTTAGCTGCTCAAATTTTACATGTTTTGATCGACTTTCATGATTCTTGTGTTTCAGCCTGCTATCAAAGCAGGCATTGTGCATTGTTGTTGTTGTTGTTGTTGCTGTTGCTGCTGCTGCTCTTTGCAGATTGCTAACGTTGGCTAATTTTTTTTATTTTCACACCAGCAACAACATTTTCTCATCATTTGGAAATTAGAGTTTAAAAAATTTCATTTCGTGATATTGAATTCTTTTTTTTTCGATTTCTTTAAAGAATAATAAAATTGCAATGTTTGATTCAAATTCAAGAAATTATTTCGATAAACTTCTATTGATTTCACTGCTATACGAATGGTTTATCATCTACTGAGCGTGATTAATTCTTTTTCCTTCTTTTTCTATTACTTTATTAATTTTCAACTTATTAATCAGTAGTCTCAAATACAATCAATCTATGAAACAATATTCTGTTTAAAAGAAATTTAATTTAAAATTTAAAAAATCTAATAACTAATTTTTTAGTTACTTTTTTCCTTTCTACTGGTGTACTGTTATTTCTTTGAAATTTGAAATTATGCTTTTATTGTTCTAGCTAAATATTTGAACAGTTGGGAAATGTTTAAAATAATTGTTCTTTTCTTTTTTGATCGAAAACAAGTATCATTTTCGACGTGACAGTAGACAGTTTATAAGAATGAATAAAAAAAGAGCAGATTAATTTTTCCACCAAAAGGAAAAATTATACGATGGGAAAGTAGAAATTTCAAATTTGAATTGCACCTTTTTCAGTTGTTGTTCTTATTTTGCTTCTTCATAATTAAAAGAAATTGATTTTTGTTTAGTTTTTAATAAATTTTATTTAACCTTTTCAATTTTGCATGGCTGGTGTATTTAATCAATTAAATTGGCTGATGAAAATGCGAGCGGCCGAAATCGCGCAGTACCCCTTCGTGTTTCAGTTAGATGACGTGAGAATTTTTTATTTTAATTTATAATAAATTTTCAATGTGGAACGATTATTGTTGTCTTTGAAAATTTTATTTTATTTTTTGTTTTTGAACAAAATGTAATATTTTTCCATTTTTCAAATAAGAAAAAACATTAAAAATTATTGTTTTTTTTATTTTTCAATAATTCAATAAATTAATTTATTATTGGCATTTGTTTTTTTTGATTGAAATTGAAGAAGAAAATATTATTATTATTATTATTATTATTATTATTATTATTTATACAGTGTTGAATTGTGAAAAATTTGCTTTTGTTAACGAAATGTTATAATAGTAATAATATTTTCACAATGGACTAATTTATGCGTATACTTGACAAAAAGTATAGACAATATAAACTCGTCTTGTATGCAGACGCGTGCAATTTCCTTTAAAGTGTAGTTTTTTTTTCAATTATTAACCATATCATAGCATTCGAATTATTTTTTAATTTTTGTTTCTTTTTTTTAGAATTTAAATTGAAAGGAAAATTTTACCTGAAAATCTTATATGTAAATTTATAAATGTAACATTTGACAATGTCTTCATTGACAAGCGGTTGTCATTCGTCGTCGTCCACAACGTCCCAAGAGAGATGCGTTGAACAGGCGGACAAAGGGAAAATAACCAAATCGCCGAAAGATTTCATCTTTCTTCGCACGATCGGTGAAGGTTCCTTTTCGACCGTATACGCGGGTGTGGAAGTGTGCACAGGTCGTGAAGTTGCCAGTAGTTGATTTTTCTTTTCTTCTTTTTTTTCCATTTTTTCATTTTCTTTTTTGAAAAAATGTTTGTCCATTTTTCACAGTAAAAGTTTGCGAAAAGCAGTTGATCAAAAGAGAACGCAAAGTGCCCTACGTGATGCAAGAGAAGGATGTGATGGCAATTTTGAACAGTCATCCGCATCCATTTCTAGTTCGTCTCTTCTGTACTTTCCAGGATGCGGATCATTTGTGTATGATGATATTTATTTATTTGTTTATTTATTTCCATCGTGTTGTATGCAGATTTTGCAATGACTTTTGCCAAGAACGGTGAACTGCTAGCTTGTTTGAAAAAGTTGGGCAGTTTCGAAGAATCCGTGGCCAAATTCTACACTGCCGAAATTGTATCCGGTTTGGAACATTTGCACAATTTGAAAATCATTCACCGGTATGAAATGAATTTCTGTATATGATAATTGAATTGGATTGAGTTGAATTTTAAAAATTAGTGATCTAAAGCCCGAAAACGTGCTCTTGTCAGAGTCGATGCATATTTTGATCTCTGACTTCGGCTCAGCGAAAATTCTCAAACCAACATTGACCGGTAATAATTTGCTAAGACTAGGAGAGGAAACAAAAAAAAGCAACTTTTAAGAATAGAAAAGCGTTTAGCTGATCAACCGCTGCCTCTGCTGTCCCGTGTATCGAAAAGGGCGTCGTTCGTTGGAACCGCTCAGTACGTCAGTCCAGAAGTGTTGAACAGCAAGTCAACAACGCTCGCTTGTGATTTCTGGGCTCTCGGATGCATAATTTACCAGATGCTCTCTGGCCTGCCACCTTTCCGTGCTGCGTGAGCATTATCCTCACTTTCTCACTTGTATATTTTTAGCACAGTTTGTTCACTGTTGTGATCGATTTTTAGAAATGAGTATTTAATTTTCCAGAAGATCAACAAACTCGATTATGAATTTCCAGACGGCTTTAATACTGTTGCTATGGATTTGGTTCGCAACTTTTTGGTATGGGATATTTCCAGATTCCAGGGTTTTCAGATCATTTCAATTATTTTTCCTTGTGCAGAAAATAGAACCTGCGGAACGTTTGGGCAGTGCTGAAAGAGGTGGTGTTGCTGAAGTGAAAAACCATCCGTTTTTTGACGGCATCGATTGGAACACTTTGCCCATGCAGAAGCCACCGGAAATGACCCCCTATCTTCCAGGTATTGCATCTTCGGGAAAGATGTCCAGCGACGAAATTGAAGAAGCGTTGAAATTGGAACCTGGTCTTGGTGACAAGCAATTAACCAGATTGTTAGGCTTGAATTTATTCACGCCCAGCAGGTTTATTATTATTTTTTTTTCAATGATTGATTGATTCTTTTATTTTTTTTTCTTTCAATCTACAGTAGTTGTAGCAGTATGGAAGCTAGCAGAAATGGTGATAGTAAAGATTTAATTGTTGAAAGAGGATCCAACGAATCTCGTAAGCAGGCTTTAGAAGAGCAACGTAAAAATAACATTTACGATCAATTTGTCGAAGGAAATCTCATTATCAAAAGTGGATATTTGGAAAAACGAAAGGTTTCGATTTGATTTTGAATATACTGTTAATTAATTAATTAATTAATTAATTAATTATATATTTTTTTATTTATTAGGGCTTGTTTGCTCGTAGACGAATGTTTTTAATGACCGAAGGTCCTCATTTGTACTATGTCGATCCAGTGAATATGGAATTGAAAGGCCAGATCCCGTGGTAAAATGACAAAAATGAAAATTGAATGCATCAATAAATTCTTTTCTTTTGCAGGACACAAGAACTTCGAACTGAAGCAAAAAATTTCAAAATATTTTTTGTTCACACGGTAAGCAGTTGCACATATATATATATATATATGTTTTTTTAACACTTAATTATTACAACACTGAAGCATTGATTGCAAGTGGAAATTTTTGATAATTTGCTTAATATTATTCTTTTCATTTTTTCTTCTTACAGCCAAACCGAACTTACTACTTAGAAGATCCGACTGGTCATTGTCTTGATTGGTGCAAAGCTATTGAACAATTGCACAATCAATATTTCAAAAACGGAAAGCGATAAACAATGTTTGTTTGTTTGTTTGTTTGTTTGTTTTTTGGTCACACCGAAATGAAGATGAATCAACAAATGATATCCGGCAAAATTAATTTTTTCTGTTTACTGCTTTATTGTTTATTTTTAAAAAATACATTTGCAGTTGTTGAATTGTTTGTTCATTGTTTTTGATCATTTATTTTTTCAATAACTGACAAATACGGCGACGTTTGTGTTGACAAAGCCGACGACTGTTTCATAAATTTTTCAAATCATAAATTGCGTCGATTTTTATTTAATTCTTGAAATGCTCAACATTTTGCATTTGTTTGTTTTGAAAATGTACAAACAATGAATGATAAATAATAAAAAATAAAGCGAATGCTTATTATTATTATTATTATTATTATTTGTTGTTGTTGTTTTATTTTTATTTTTTTTTTGATTAATTTGTACGACGAACATGGCAGTAACATGGAAGTTTGAAAATAAGCAATTTTATTTCAAAATATGCACATTCTAGAAGGGGCGAAATGTTTGCAAATGCAATTCTTGTGTATTACAAATTTCATTCGAAGAAAGCAATTTTTCTTGCTTTTGGATTTTTGAATTGAAAAATGAAAATGATGCATTATTTTAGAAAAATTTTATTTTTCATTATTCACTTAAAATGCAAATAAATTTAAATTGTCTGTATAACGAAATGTGTTTTATTTCATTCATATCATTTTATTTTCTTTCATTTTGAACACAATGATAGATAATATTTAAAAAAAACATATATAATAATTGCAGTCAGCGATTTTCAACTGCCGTTGTAAAAATCACCTTCCGCTATTATTTAATGAAAGGTTATTATAAAAATGTATTTTTTAGTCTTACATATTTAAATAGTTTTGCATAGATATTTTTGCTTTCTACACATAATAATTTTAGCAGTGAACTTCAGAGTTTTTCTCATCCAAATATTTGAATTCAAGTACACACTCTCTGGAATGTCCCTGTCCAGCGCAACGTCTGTAGACATCTTGGTAGTTATCAAACACATTCTTGAAATACCACAACGCATGTAATGAATCTGATTGTTCATTTGATATGAATAACAAATACACTTACTGTTCTGACGGGGCAAGATGCATCATCCAAAACAATTTCAAAACTGCTCAGTATTCCACTACGCGAACCATTAATGACACGCTTCACAAGATGGTACTTTCCATCTTTCCTCTTTTTATCCCATTCAAACACGCCTCTTCGAACTGTATCTTGAAAGTCTTGATGAGAAACATTATACTCTATGGTTCCACCTGTCCCTTTGATTTCTGGATCAGAACGCCCTCCTTCCTAATAATAACAAGAAAATGCACACGAATAATATCAAATTCAATGAAATAAACTTAACGACTGATTTTAAAAATTAATTAATACTAATAAAAATATTATTTTTCTGAGAAAATCATCTGCAATCTTTTAAATTAATTTCTTCATTTTTGAAACAAATTTCTGTTTGTTCTGTTTTGATAATCAAATTGAAATAGCAGTGAATGCTATTCTAGAATTTTATAAATAATGTAAAATATTGGAATATAAAAGCAAATGTTTTTTACACTTAAATTTAATAGAATAATCTTTTGAAATATTCAAATACATTGCAAAATAAATATCTTACCGCAACCAGCACAAGTTCTACGTCTGATTCACAATACACTTGCGTTGTTCGAATGTCTCCCATTTCATAGTAGATTGCACAATATCTAACTCGGGATCCTTGTCTAGGTGGACACACCCTTACCATTTCGTCATATGAATAAACTGTTACCTAAAATTTTAAATAAAAGCAAATTGTAATAAATTCCTCTAATATTAAAGAAACCTACTTGTGAAGCGATGCAGACAGTGTCTTGCAAATCAACTCCAAAAATAATTCTTGTTCCCTCGATACGACGATTTCTGACAGTGATTATCTTTTTATATGGATCATGTCGATTCCAATTCCACAAAAATAATGCATCTTGTGCTCTTTTGATGTAATCAATTTGCTTTAATATAATTAAATTCTTATTACTTATTTTACAAACGTATAAAATAGTGAAAAATTTTTTTAAATATATATATATAATGTTATATGAAAATTTGACATTGAATTTTTTTTACCATTTTAAACTATTTTTTTCAATTTAATGTATAAATAAATAGATTTCAATAAGAATAATGCAATTGATAAGAGCGTTTGTAAGTTACAGAAAATTTTCAAATGTACTGAACCAGTGTTAATCAATTTAATTATTTTATAGTACATATTTTTAATTATAATAATACTAAAACTCATATCTGAATATATGCATTACAGTTTTACCTGAGCTTCATTAAATGCAAGAAAAAGGACCACTAACATGCAGTACATCAACTTCATTTTCTGCACTACGATTATATCATAGACTGAAACTGAGAAAATGCAATACTTTGCCTACTTTTATACTTGCATTTATTTGGACAGTAAATTATGCATATATATATTAGTATGTAATTGAATTTATAAATTGCAGCTTTGCAAATTGATGTTTCAAGTGACTTACGTGTATTTTTGTAAATATTTTGAAAAACTACTATTATATCATTATTACATACCTACTCACTAATAAATAATTAACTTACCAACTTTCTCATTTGAAGTAAATAAATTTTATTCAAATCTCAATCATGTTTATTTGATTTCATTTTATTTTTGCGTGCAATGTACACTTATTTTAAAATTTCATGGCAATGTTTGGCATCTTGATTTCATTGTTTTTGCAAGCGTTATGCATTTATTTGTTTTCAACATAAATTACTTATCCACTAACATACATTTCAACAGTAGGTGGGTTAATCATTACTAGAAACATTGTTAAAACAATCTTTATGATGCCATCGATTTGTTATGCAGAATCTTACAATTCAACTCCCATTTGCTTCATACAATAAAGTAAATGCATAATTCCAGTCAACAAAAAAAACAGTTAAGTGCAACGTTTTAAAATATTTATTACTAAATTATTATTACTGATATTGAACAATTCAAGTTTGTTTTTGTCATGCATAAAGAAATGAACAATTACACTGTGTGCTACAACAAGAATAAACTGCGCAATGCAGCTATGATGCCAGTAGCTAAACAACTTTATTTACAAGTGCAAAAATGTCTGCGTAAATAAATTATCAAAAATGTATAAGAAATGATCAATAAATCAAATCAAATTAAATATATAGTACATTATAGTACAGTATATAGAATGCAAAATTGTGCAGTATATTTTGAACTCTCGGTATTTTATGAATACAGAGCTTTTTGACTTGTCTACTGCTTCGCTGTTGCATTTTGTTGATTCTTCAAAAAAGTTTCAAAAAGACCATTTACAAATTTTCATATGCAATTGCCACAGATTTAAAAAGATATTTCATTTTCATTGCTATGAATTTGTATATAAAGTGCACCATTTTTCACATTTGCGTCTTTTTTACAAACCAGCAAAGGGCTTTTAATTAATTTCTGACCAAACAGTACAGTAAAGACTTAATAATTTTTTAACTGCATACATTTTAAGGCAATTTACATTTCATCGATCTTAACATCATTACGGTCGACAACAATAGTTTGTTGTTGGTTTTAAATAAGGGAAATAAATACACACTCTACACCAAGGGTAGTATCATCAATCAAAACATGTCTACGGAAATAAAACACATTTTAAAATATAATTCCAAAGTAAATGCAGAATATAAAAGCGGTTAAAAGCCTAACTAACTGCAACAGCCGAGAACGCATAAACGATAAACTAACTATATGGGAAACATTGCTGATTACGCAAATTTATAACAAAAAAGCCAGGTAATTAAATGCCAACCAGTTTAGAAATTGGTGGTCAATTAATCTGTTTCCAATACATTCGCATCATCTGCTCATATTCATTTGTCATACAGAAGAGATGAGGGAAATCATATCCAAGATTGAATGCAAGTTTTTGCTGAACGCAAGTTAACAGTCTGGAAAAGGTTGCCATGCGACGATTTTTACCACGGATGATAATGCGGACTCCTGACTGAAACCATATTTTGAATTGAAGCACAACTTGCAGAACATATTTATAGAACATTCAGAACATTATAATATTTAGCAAACAGCTACCTGTGTTATACTGCTTAGCAGAAAATAATGATACTTATCAGCAAATTTTTCAGACGATATTAGCTAAAGCGTCCCATTTGGAAGTCGCCTTTCGGCTGAATGCATTCATTTTTGACTTGGAAATAGTGCTGATGTCTTTTATACAAGATTCATTTCTCAACATCTGCGTCCGAGGCTGTTTCGTAATTTGATCTACTTCGGACTAAATTTTCTTACTTATCATCTTAGTTTTAACTTAACAGCTTCTGTTATGGACAATTTATCATTTACCTTCGTACTAAAATCGTCTTTACCAATTCATCTGATGTGACGAGAGACGCGAATAATTTCTGACATAGATATATGCATCATATTCATTAAACTCATAGAACAAAGTCGTATTTTGTCTGAATAAAGAAAACAAGCAAGGTGGTGAAAATTTCGCACGAAGTCGACCATTCCGTTTTGACAACAATTTGCATGTTGCGCCACAACTGCCAACCGACAAACTATTATTTTTTATTGCTTAATCAGAAAAGTTTAAGAAATAAAATTAAATAAAAAGCATAATAAAGCAAAGTTGAAAATGATAATAAAAAAAGTTGTCGCAATCATACTTGAAAATTAGATACTGTACATTTTAAAAATTGCTTGTCGATCGAAATTCATTCTTTACGGGCATGAAACGTCCATGCCATCAAAATTTATTTATGTTAATGTTTGAAAGCTCTTAAACAGGTTGATATTATGGAAGAAAAATCCAGATCAAGCGGTTCAATTACGCCTGAGTGTAAAAATGAAGATAATTTGAAAAGAAACGATGAAGTTGATGACCCATTATCAGAGGATGATTCAAACTCTTGTTTGTATCAAGATTTATTTTTGGAAGATGCCATCGATGATCAAGAGCAAGTGGAAATACTAAATGACAGAAAAAAAGAGTTGGATCGTTTGCATAATGAGCAAAAACAATTAGAAATGGAGAAAGCGAAATTAATTGAAGAAGTAAATGTTGGTGTAAAAAATCTCCATTCTTGTCTGGTTATGGCTCGATGTCGTGTTCACCGTTGTGAAGTGGACTTGGAAAATGAGCAAGCATTTCTGGGTTTTCAATGCGATGGTGTATGTCCATACTGCAGTACGGTGATCGTTCAAGATCGGTCAAACGTACCCCGTCCGCAATATGTGACATTCTTGAATCCGGCCAACGCTGTACGATTGCAGTTTCGCAACAGTGAATCGATGAAACAATGGTTTACTGAACACGGTATATTGAAGAGTGCGGACGGTTTGCCAGTTTCATTTGAAAGCGATCCATTATACTTTTATACTGGCGAAACTACGGTATCGCTTCGAGATGTGCAGAGTTTAATTATAAGTTAATCTTTTCCTTGCTGGGATGAAAATTCACTCTTATTTACTGGCATTATAATTACTGTAAAGAAAAAAGTAAATGCAACACTGTTTCTCCTTTGTTAAATGTTAATGTGAAATTAAATTGCTGCAGAGGATTTTGATTAAAAAACGATTTAAGCATTTACAATTAAACACTTTCCTGACTTTTTCTCATTATTAAAAATGAACAATCATAGGTCGGAATTTTATTGAAAAATAAATTAATAAAAAGTTTAATAAAAATCAATAAAAACAAACCGGACTGTGAAAGCTAATGCATATGTTGCATTTCAGTAAAACTGATCTTCTGTTTCATTATACTGTATTAAATTAAGATCGATGTTCATACTTTTCAAAAAATCAGCCATTGATGGTTTCGGAGTGGGAAGTGCGTCCCGTAAACTTTGTGCAGCGTTTTGTGATGCAGCCAACCACTTTTTCGTTAATTTGTCCAGTTCGACAAAATCTTTCTGAAAATGTACATTATTTTATGAATAATGGAGAAAAAGAACACATTAGCAGCAATACAGTAAGGTGAAAGTACCGTTGATCGATAATGCTCCACTAAACGCAGACGTCTTAACTTTTCATTCTTCTTTTTGATCCTTTCTCTGATTAAATTTTCCTCACCTTGGTTTTCTCTCAACTTTGATTGCATTTGCATATTGTTGTCTGTTGACACACTGGAAATAGTGTCCTCATTGGGCAAATTATTTCGCGTATTTTCCATTTTTCTATTCTCAGTTTTAGTTCCGTCAAGGTCAACATGAACAGACTCTGCAGCATTTCCAATTTCTGAAATATGCTTCGCTGTGTTTGACAGTGGAACTATTGGATTGCTTTTAAAGCATCGTCCCTGAATTTTCAAACGTTTGCAAAGGGCGGGGCTGAAATTGGACATTTCTGCTTGAACAAAAGTAGGACAGTCGATTTAATTGTAACTGTTGGTCAAATCACAATTCCAATTTTACAGTATAAAAAGCAAGCAAGCATTAATACTGTAATTTTGCTAAAGTAAGCTTTCTAAACCAAAATATTTGATATAATGTATTTTTCATAATTAAAATATAGCAGTAGTAATAATTTTAAACTGTAAATTAATTTTCCTTTACCCATGTAAATCTTTATAAATCGTACAGTCTGTTTTCTTCTTTTGCTCCGATGGACTCCCACAGGTCCAAGCGTTCTTGCGCAACGTTCAGAAAAAGGTCGAGGACGCCGACCGAGGTCAGCTTGGATGGTTCGTTTGGAAACCTGCGTAACAAGGTATGACTCGCCCGCATGCTGAAGTAGCAACGCTTCCTGCCTAGCCATCTCTGTGTGTAGCCCACTTCGTTTACTCTGTTGGTTGAATCTCTGCTTGTTTATCATCTCTTTCTTGATGATGGTTGTTTATCAAATTTTGAACTAATATGGGTGCTGTTAGCGACAAAACTGTATCGCCTGAGCGCTAGTGGACTGTAATAATAATTCACGCGGGAGTCCAACCTTATTTGATTGTTCAACCACTGATTAACCCCGTTCGTTGCCGAACGTGACAAGAGAACAAAGTAGTATCGGGAGACTTTATTGAAGATTCAACAACCGGCAACAATGCCAAAAATACAAGAGCACTTTATGAGGGTCAGATTACCAAGAATAAATCGACAACCAGAACTAGCACTATCCACGCACAATCACAAGTATATGCACACGCACACGCGCTATCACAATCTAAAAATACACACACACACACACACTGTTGCGTCATCTACCGTAGGCCGCTACAGTAACCATGAACGCAGGTACGGATGCTCAGGAGTCCGGGAGCGACCAGACAAATTTCTAACAGACTCCCCCCTGATGGGCGGAGCCCATCAATGAGCTTCGGCTGGTTCCAGCAGGATCAAAGTGCGAATCGATCTGCGCAAGATACCTGCCGCGGTCTTGACCTTTGCAGACCTTGCCAGCCCGTCACCGCCAGTGAGCAACTCAACGATTCGACCAAGGGGCCAACGGCGTCGTGGAGTATTGTAGTCAGCAACCAACACCACGTCGCCAACACGGGGTTGCTCGTGTAACCTTTTCCATTTTCCCCTAGAGCTCAGAGTAACCACGTACTCTCGTTTCCAGCGCTTCCAAAAGGCGTCCACGAGTTTTTGCTGATAGGACCAACGGCGTGGCAGGTGTCTCAAACTACTGCGCAGTGTTCCACGATCAGCGCTGTTGCTCCGGTCAGGAAATGACGCCAGACTTCGTCCGATGAGGAAGTGGGCTGGAGTAAGGGCCATATTCTCATCTACGTCGCTTCCCACGAAGGTCAATGGACGGTCGTTAACACGAGCTTCTACTTCGCACAATACCGTGCGCAACTCGTCAGGCGCTGCCAGACATTGGCCTAACGTTGCCTTCAATGCGGTCTTCACAGATTGCACAAGGCGTTCCCAGTACCCCCCGCACCAGGGGGCACGTTCCGTGATGAATATCCATTCAACACGTTCTGATGCGAGATGTCGCTGCACAGTCTCCCAGTTCTGACCGCTGAAAAGATGTTTCAAGAAGACGTTCGCCTGATGAAATGTCCTAAAATTATCCGACTGGATGGTGTCGGGGCGTCCGCGACGTGCAACGAACCGTCGCAATGCACGCAAAAAGCTCTCGATCGTCTGGTCAGGGACGAGTTCCAAGTGTATGGCTCGGACAACCATACATGTAAACAGGCAGATGTAAGCCTTTTTGCTCCCATGCTTGGAACCTTCGTCTCTGATCATGAGGGGTCCAGCAAAGTCGATCCCTACATTGCTGAACGGCCCCGCTGGATTCACCCTGGTCGCAGGCAACTCACCCATCCGTTGCTCGAACGGACGCGCTGCCACTCGTCGGCAGAGTCTACACGTGCGGAGAACGCGTTTAACAGCACTGCGACCACGGAGAATCCAGAATCTTTCTCTCAGTGCCGCAAGAGTTTGAGCCACACCAGCGTGCAATTGCCGGCTGTGCTCCCGTTCGATCAGCAAATCCACGATCATCCCTTTGCAAGGGAGCAGAGCTGGGAATTTCGCTTCCTCTTCCAACTGAGCTCTGCCAAGACGTCCACTGACTCTCATGACCCCGAACTCATCTATAAAGGGATTGAGACCGCACAACGTCTTCATCACCGATTTGTCGGTCGGATCCTTCGATCCGAAAGCGTGGATCTGCTCCTGCCGGATCCAGATTCTCTCGGCTGCCTTTAACTCGTCTGCCATCAACGCAGTCCCTGCTCTTCTTGAGCCGGCGGGCAAGGTCGTGTTATGCCGAAAACGTCGGCACCAGGCAGTCACTCGGATCAGCCTTTCGAAACTAGAATACCTACCTGGGTCGATGACAGTGGCCGCATCTTGCGGCGGTGATACTGCAACCAATGCAGTAGTTGCTCGGCGTTCCTCTTCGAGCACCTCCAAGCCCTCAGTCCGTTCTTCCTTTTCAGCTTGTGGCCAGGTCTCGGGTGGAGCTCGCAACCAGGTCGGGCCCTGCCACCACTTCAGCGAACTAGACAAATTTGTCACACTGCATCCTCGGCTCGCAAGATCTGCAGGATTGTCCTGGGTTGGGCAATAACCCCAATACTGAGGAGAGAGCAGACCCTGTATCTCACGAACTCGGTTCGCGACGAAAGGCTTCCACCGGCACGCATCTCCACGGATCCAGCCCAAAGCAACCAAACTGTCACTCCAGCAGTAGCAGGCATCCACGGGTAGAGCTAACTCCTGTAGCACATACCGAACCAGACGGACGCACAGCAAGGCCGCCGACAACTCCAGTCGTGGAACACTGAGCTTCTTAAGCGGAGCCACTTTGGACTTCGCAGCCACGAAGCTGACTCGGATCACCCCCGTGCTTTGCGTGGCTCTCAGGTAGACCACGGCAGCATATGCTGCTTCTGACGCATCTCCAAAGCCATGCAGCTCCAATCGACTCGCTTCCATCGGGGAGTACGGCAGGTACGCCCGGGGCAGCGCGATCTGGTGTAGGTCACCTAGGTCTGACCTCCACTGATCCCATTTGCGGCTAATCTCGGGCGGTAAGGGATCATCCCACGATATGCCGGTTTGCCAGAGCGACTGTAACAGCTGTTTGGCACGGACGGTGAACGGGGTCAACGCGCCAAGGGGATCGAACACTGAAGCTGCCAGTCGGAGAAGTCCTCGTTTGGTTCCGTGCGTTTCAGAAGCCGCCTGCGATGGGGGACAGATCGACAGCTGGTCGAGCTGGGGATTCCAGGAAATCCCAAGCGTTTTCCAAAGTCTTGAACGGTCGACACTTGAGCAATCTTCAGCCGCCAAGTCAGAAAGGGCCTCAGGAGCATTGCTCGCCCATTTTGTGAGGTGGAAACCACCCCGGCTGAGGAGGTCAGAGGCTTGATGGACGAATAACTTAGCGTCGGCTACCGAGTCGCGGCTCACCACCAAATCATCCACATACATGCACGACCTGATTTCGTCTGCAACGCTCGGGAAGAGCGTTCGATGCGCCTCCAAGTGAGAATTAACCACCTGGATCGCCAAATATGGTGAGCAGGCCAACCCGAAACAGACGCGAGTGAGCCGATAGATGTCAAGAGTGCCACTACGGTCTCTCCATAAGAAGCGGCAGAAATCCCGCTCGTCCTCGTGCAGTCCCACCTGCAAATACATCTTCGCGATGTCTGATTGCAGAGCGACTCGATACCGTCGAAATCGCAAGAGGATCCCCATCAGGTCCGTCTGCACTTTCAGGCCGGCGTCAAGGTGATCATTCAAGGAAGTTCCTTGATATTTTGCCGAACCATCAAAGACGATCCGAGCCTTTTGCCCTTCTAGCCCTTGCTGGTAAACCACATGGTGGGGGAGATACCATGTTCGACCGCTTTTCCCTTCGTCATTCACCCGCTCTGCCCAACCATTCTTCAGGTAGTCCTGGAAGATGGAAGCATACTGCTCCCTTCGGACTGGATCTTGGGCCAAACGATGCTCCACCGCCCCTAACCGTCTTCGTGCTAACTCAAAGTTGTTAGGGAGGTTTATCTCACCGCTTTTCTTCAACAGCCGGACGGAATATCTTGTTCCGTCGAATGAAAGACTGTCCCGAAAGCTCTTCTCCTGCTCCGACATCTCAGGATCGCCCTTCGAACCAACTCTGATCTCCTCGATCTCCCAGAACCGCCTCAACGTTCTGTCGATGCCTTGATCCACTGACGCACAGAGGGTGGTTGTCACGGGTGATGAAGGATTAGCGATCACTGGACCACAGATGATCCATCCTAGCACAGATTCCACTGTGACCAGATCTTCCGGTCCGCCTCTTCGAATTTGATTCCCCAGAAAACGGTAATAACTGTCAATGCCAATCACCACATCCACCTGATCTGAGTCGGGGCAGTCATCCATTGCCAAGCCCAATGGACGCAGGTGTTCCCAATCATCGGTTCGCAACCGAGTATTGCAGAGATTGTTGCAAAGCTTTGGCATCGTCAAAGCTTGAAGAGGATGACGTTCTGCCGATCTGCCATCGGCTCGGCCCAGCCAGAGTTTCACGAGCTGTGCATCCGGGATCTCGTGGAGGATTCCGCCGATCCCGACGAGAGACAATGGGCTGGTCTGCCCAACGAGACGCAAGGCGGAGGCGAGATCCTGCCTGACAAACGAGCGCTCTGAAGCGGTGTCCAGAAGACAGGTCACTCGCTTTCCCGGGCCTTGCTCGCCATAGGCCACAGCTCGAACCGTCTGCAACCGAGGGGTCCACTGACTACTCCTGGTAGCGACGTTGGCGTGTACAGGAGCCGAAGATGGTTCCTCAGACCTTACGATCATCTTCTGCTCAGCGACTGATCTCTCTGACGCCGACGTGCTCGGAGAACTTGCTGTAACAGGCTTTCCATCCGTTGTCTTCCCTCGATGCTTGCACCCTGAAGCGTAGTGCCCAGGCTCCAGGCAAGCAAAACATAGGCGGGCACGCCTTGCCAACTCCCGTCTCTGATGGGGACCCGCTCGAAGCAAGCTTGGGCATTACTGCGGCAGATGCTGCTTTTGACAAATGTAGCAGCTTCGTTTGACGGCGGCGTGCAGGAAGGTGGCTGATCCTCGCGGTGGGCTCTCAGGGCTGTTCCGTTTCCGCTCACCACCCGACCGACGTGCTTTGGTCCTTTCACGCGTGGGCTCCTTAGACCTCCGCGAGGGCCCAGGCAAGTCGGTCTGCTGCTGCAGAAACCGTAGGAGTGCTGGTAAATCAGCGACAACTGCGTTGTTCGCTTGCGCCAGCTCGTCCCAGCGGAATTGAACAGACCCTGGCAATTGCTCCCGACAGAGAGCGATCAAAACTTCCGCGACTGACAAATCACTAGTCCGCGGATCCTTCCCAAGTGCAGTCAGTGCATATACTTTCTTATGAAATTCGTCACAAATAGTAGACAGCTTATTCTTGGTCATAAGCAGGTCGACTGGCCGAAGTATCTGCTCCCGGACGGCCACCATCGGCCGATCGAAGTGTTCACAGAGCCGCTGTAATGCTAGCTCGTAGCCTTGGTTTGAAGCCGACAAACCTTCAATAGTGTCCAGCGCCGCACCAGTTAAGCATCCTCGCAGGTACGCCAACTTCGTCGCACCCGACGCCCCAGGCTGACGATGTACACTGGTCTCAAATTGGTCCCAGAATTCATGGAACCTCGTGACATCACCGTCGAACTTAGGAAGTTCGAGACGAGGTAGGCGAACATTCGGGTCGACTTCTGCTGTCTTCAGCTCTTGAGGTGCAGCTCGATCTGCCAGTCCCTGGCCTGCCACCTCGTGCGCCCGCGCCTGACTCCTAAGAAAGTCCAGGCGATATCCTGACCACTCGATCATGCTCGCTTCCTGCGCCTCCGCCTCGAGGCCTTCTTCAAACGCTGACTGGAGAGCGTCGGTCTCTTCGAAGAGCTTCTCGACGAGCGACAGTTGTCCTTGAATCACAACTGCTTTCTCCGACTCATCGCACATGCGATTGAGATCCTGCAGCATTATCTTCAATCGGGTCTTACTCGCGGCTAACTTCTTCTCCGCGGGAATCGAGCTTGCCTTCGCCATCCCTTTCGGCACCATAGACTCTCCACAGGCTATCCACAGGTCGCTGTCCCTCACAATCCGGCTCGGAGGACCAGAATGTTAGCGACAAAACTGTATCGCCTGAGCGCTAGTGGACTGTAATAATAATTCACGCGGGAGTCCAACCTTATTTGATTGTTCAACCACTGATTAACCCCGTTCGTTGCCGAACGTGACAAGAGAACAAAGTAGTATCGGGAGACTTTATTGAAGATTCAACAACCGGCAACAATGCCAAAAATACAAGAGCACTTTATGAGGGTCAGATTACCAAGAATAAATCGACAACCAGAACTAGCACTATCCACGCACAATCACAAGTATATGCACACGCACACCCGCTATCACAATCTAAAAATACACACACACACACACACACTGTTGCGTCATCTACCGTATGCCGCTACAGTAACCATGAACGCAGGTACGGATGCTCAGGAGTCCGGGAGCGACCAGACAAATTTCTAACAGGTGCTTTGCCACTGACTTACCTTATAAGGATATATATATATTATAAATAAATATATACATTTATATATGTTACGCTTAATGTTGAAAATTGCCTATTACTGATAATAGGCAGAAGCTTCTGCCTAATATTTAAAGAACGACCAACGAGCCACGCTGGATGTTTAGATGCTTTTATAATGATAATTGTATTTATTATCAGAAAGAAATGTATCGCCCGAGGTTTATACATTTTTGCATGGCGTCCCGAGGTAACAACGAGAATTGCACAATAGTTTTTTTCTGCTGCAACTGCACCTACCAGATACCAGCCGGATAGGCACATGCATTTCACATATCCTTGCCCGCCCGTAGCTTTAGTTACTGCAGTTCTAAGAGAAATTTTAGCGTCAGGCACTTCATCAATACATAATAAATTTTTTGATATGACTTGCAAATCAGCAGCTGCAAATTTGGATGAGAATTTTCCTTCTCTGCAGCCAACAGTGTCCAGTCTTTTGCATTCCGCCATGATGACTACTAGGAAATTTTTTGGATCCGCAGGTCCACGGTCCACATCTGGCGCTCTGAGTGTAGTATTTTGACCTATACAAAGCGGTTTTAGCAGTTTCGTCAACCGTCGTTTCATTTTTGCTGCTGCTCTAGACTGCCCCGCGGCTGCTTCTTCTCGTGCTTCTATAAAAACTTGATCCTGATGCAGAAAAGTTTTCTCAGCAATACTTTCATTTCCTTCATTCCTTTTTTCGATTCTGTTCAAGTTTTTTTTCTCATTGGCTTCTTCCTGAGATGCTAAAAATCCTTTAGTTTCTTCTTCTGCTTTCGCTGCATCAACTAGTAATTTTGGCAGAACGTGGGACTCCAGTCCAATTCGTGGTTTCTCGCCAAATGTAACTTTGAATGGACTTTTCCCGGTTGTTTCGTGAACGCTAAGATTAATCTGCCGCTGAACAAATTTGCCTTATTTACCATATTTTTGCATTTTTTTCTTGCATCCATATTGCCAATTTCTCTTGCACAACGCCGTTTAGGCGCTCAACCGCACCTTAGCTCTGAGGATGCCTGGGTCTACCCGTGACAAGCTTCAGCTCTGGCTAATATGTTTTGAGTTCCGCAATTATAGCATTTGAAAATTCCTGACTGTTGTGGGATTGCAGAATGCCAGAACAGCTGAACAGTATAAAGATTTTGAGCAGCTTTGATGCCACTTCTTTTGTTGCACGTCTCCTGTTCTATGTTTTCCAGTTTCATGTTTCACTGATTACAGAAAGTTATTCCATTACTTCAAGTATTAAATTGCTTTTGTAAATTTATTCCTTCAAATTTACGCTGATCAGAATACCATATTTTGCCTACAAACTCTTCTGCTCTTCATTGTACGCGCTTCAACAGTAGGCAAATATATAATATACATAGATTTCTTTTAAATAACTAACATATGTGAACTATATTACAATATGTACAGTGTGCAAACATGTAAATTACAAAAACAATGAATAAATATGGAAAATAGGGTTTTAAAATTGAGAAGACTGTGGCACAGTAGCCGAGTGATCTCTACATGAAAAGAACGGCTGGTATGTGATATAGCAATAAGAATGCGCCTTCTTAAGGTTGTTCGCTTTTCGTTTGCGCACATCCATCGTTGATCATTATGATTTGTACGCTTGAGCATGCATCACCTCCCAATTTTTGTTGTTTGTGTTGTATAAATGCAAATTTAATATCGTCGTTATGACTTTCAATTATTGAAGAAGAAATCTCAAATCAACAGGACATAGAATAAAACAAGTGAGAACCAGGAAGAGAAACTAGGTAAAATAAAATTTACGGCCTTGAAGTTTTTTTTAGAAATTAAATTTTTTCATTATCCAAGTGCCTCACTAAATCAACAATATCAGACACACACACACATACATGTGAAATAGAAGCCACTATGAAACAGCAGAGAGATGTTAATTGAACATGTTTTTCTGAGTCATTCTCAGTGTTCAGCGGTTCTGAGTTTCTTAGTAGCTTCATTTTTGCGTCTTTTATACCCAATGTAGCAAAATGAAGCGTGTTTTTGTCGTTTTACCGCACAATTTTTTGACCACAATTTTGTGATTGGCTGTACATCGTTTGATCAGAATTGGCTGATGACTTTGCTCAGTTTTTAAGGCTTAATTTCTCAGTTTTGATCAGTAATCAGGACTGGCACTACTTGATTCGCTACACAACTCTGATCTTTATTTGGGTAATTATTTTTATCAACGTTTCTCCAAATATAGGTGCATTACTTTATATGGGCATAATCACGTTTCCCACGTTTTAAAACGTTTTAAAACATTTAGGCAATTTAATGCTTTCTTTTGTTTGATATGCTTGCTATTCCTGAAGTAAATTTTCTAATTTAGAAATTAATTCGATCATTGGAAGTTATGTGGTTGATAATTTATGCATGGAGCTGTCTGAATTATTGAATTGAGTTGTATCAGTTCACTTTTATTGCAATTCCAGTGACATTTTTCTGTCTTTATTCATTCCTTCTATAATATATGCTTATTAATAAGTTGATTTTGGCATTACACTCCTCTGAGACGCTGGTTGCATCTAGTTTATTTATTACCTAAGAAAGAAGATAACGCATAACTCAGAAAGTCTGCAAAAGCATATCTGAAAAATTGCATTTCATATCTAGCAAAAGCATGTTAAAATAATGCATCTACTTTAATTCCTGATCAATACATTGCAAACATAATTACCTTCTTGAAGGCTTACAGTGTTCGGGACAAAGAAATGTTTGACAGTGATCACACATTTCATTGAATATGCTCTTTCACCGCATAACAGACACAAACCACAACGATCCTCTTCTTTCTACTTGATGTTATCTCATTACTGGTCTTCTCCGGCACATTTTCCTATCCCAATACCGTCTGAATGCAGCGCTGGATATTTTTCTGCATACCAGAAAAATTTCCTGAAGCTTTGCATTCAATGTTAGGACATACAAGTTGCATTCCAAGATCTTTCAATAACAGACGCCATCGGTAGCTTTTATTACCATAAAACATGGGAAACTTTGTCATGAAAATCACAAAAGCGTTTACTGCTGCCACGTCTAGCATGTTCATAAGCGGTTGTGGAAGCCATCGATTTGTGTTTCTGCAACATGCACCATTTTGTCCATGGCGTCCACACCTCTTTTGCAGACATTGTACTCTAATATGACGTGTGGCTTCCAATCCTGATCTTCATCACCAACACCGTCATCCATATGCTGCGTCGATAGCAGGGTAACGTTACGGCCTTTTTTCAGAACATATGACACTAGCATAGCATCTTTTGTAAAAAGAAACTTCGAAGAATGCAAAGCGTCAGTCTGATTCGGCCTCAAGCACAACGGAACTTTTTTACGCACCCATCGAATCGTTCCCGTTAACGTTTTTCTCTGACTGAGTAAATCTCTTGCAAATGCAAGTGATGTGAAGAAGTTTTCAGTTGTTACACCGTATCCGGTTCCGAGGCGCTGAATTAAAGAGAGTACGACTCTTCGACACTGATCTCTCTCTGGCCAGGGCTCTATTTTGCCACAGTATACTTGAAAATTCCAAGCATACATCGTGGCAGTGTCACAAACCGTCCATATTTTCATTCCATAGCGGTGTGGCTTGGACTTGATATAAACTTTGAACGGACATCGCCCACGAAATGGAAGAAGCTGTTCATCCACACACAGATGTGCATTTGAGAAAAAAGATTCATGACCGTTACGGGCGAATTTATCCGAAACATTCCTGATGGGCGCCAATTTGTCATGCATGCAACGCTCTGCCCGCCAATTTGCATTCAAAGTCATCTATGTCAATTCAACAATCTCCTTAAACGGGTCTCAGGACCATGTGGCAGTGAAGGCTGATCGCTGAAAGCAGTGATTTTCTTCACTCACCATGTCCAGCATCGGCTCTTTTCTTCCATGGTAGCAACTAGCGAGGAGAAGCAAACTGAAAAATGCCCTGATCTCGACCGAAGTCACATCAGTCCATGTGCCCTGCTCACTCTTATGCAGTGCATATCAATTTGTCTTATGACAAATTATTTCTACAATCTCACCATCGATGAAATAATTGAAAGCATCAGCAGGACGTGATATGTCACGGGTTTTCATCGTTAGGCCTAGATAATTTTTCAAACAGTGTTCACGCTGGCTATTCTGTCTACACCAGTTGGCTGCTTGCTTATTCAGTGCCGTCGCGAGTAATGGAATGTTCCAGGCTGAATACTTTTGGGTCTAATATCTAATATCAGTGCCGCTTTCTTCCTCAGTAATTTCCTCATCGGAAATTATATGGTCTTCATCTTCAGAAACTTTTTCCGGTACGAAATCATCATCATTCCCACTTTCTTGAAAGTTCTCTTGGAAAAATACAGTAAACATCCCTTCTCCGCGTCGTTCCAACTAGCTCATTCAGACAAAATTGGCAGTCAGATACAAAACGCCGGTGATGAAGAATTTTGGCACTTAAAGTGATTGAACTTGCAGTTGCCATTTGATTTGCTACTCTGGTTTTTTGTCTAGTTCAGTCAGTTGTGTCTAGCTTTATGCCCAATACGACTTTGCTTCCTACTTTATGATGTACATCTCGCTTACTCCAGTATTAGTAATACCAGAATCCACTTCCGTGTCCACTTTCAGTTCATTGCTGTCCAGTCCAGAAAACCGTATCCATCAGAATTTCAGCAGGCAAAAATTTCAGACGGACTTTGATATCTAATATTTGATGCATCAATTTCTTGTAATTACTTATTACATCAGACAAACAAATACTGTGTTCAACAGAATGTGCATTGACAGTTGTTTCGCTCATCAGCTAATAACCTTCGAATGCTAAGCACTGAAATCAAACGCAAGACCAAAATGAAAATAAATTTGACGGTTTTAAAATTCCATTTTAAAGAATCATTTTGCAACAAAATTTAGTTCTCATTTCTCATTTTATCTACAATTGAAGATCAACTTGTGGTTGATATTTCTTGTGGCACGAATGCCTTTTGTTGATTCTGAAGGAAGAAAATTAATCATACACAAATGTTGACATCCAAAAGGTGCAATGTCCTTCACTGCAGAGTGAATTTGAAGCAGCTTTAAGCGCTGTTCTGCTTGGTGCTTGCCATCGCTTTTTTTCCGCTTTCGAAATGGTTCAGTTTTATTTATCCACCCGAATTTAAAAATACGGTTCAAAAAATGTCAACCAACAAATTCACTTCGCTCATCAGATAAATTACGCTTCAGCTGGCAGTTATATGAGATTTATGCATATGATGCTTTAACGTTTGTCCGAAATTGTTCTGATGAGTAGCTGTTGAAAATATCTGATGGGGAACAGTGTCAAGCAAACAAATATACTTCCAAACGTTTGTTACACAAGGAAGTAAGAAGTGATACAGGAAAAATGAGACAGAATGAAAGTATAAGAGTGACCTTGAGGCTTGTAGTCTCTAGCTTGTAGTGACGTCACTTGCTCGTTAGTCGCGCTTAAATATGTAGCCAATTACGACTAGTTACTCTGTGTAAATAATGAAGGACACAAAATTTACACAAAGTTTAGAGTAGATCCGTAGGCTTTATTTCAACAGTAGCTAAAGGCTATTCAAGTACAAAGAGAAAAGCAACAAGTGAAACAACAAAATCTGTTTATAATGGTTTCAACATTATTTTATTCAAAAAATAAATTTGCAAAATATTTTGCATCTTATAAATTTCAACATTTGCAGTGTATCATCACACCAGTTGAATTTGTGAAAACTGTATTTGTAATTCATATTGTTGAGAAATCTTTTCTCAATACCTGCTCATCAGTATCAAAAAACATTGCTCAGTGTACAAAAACAACGGTGACGTAACACCAGCCGCTTTCCTTGGTTTTCTCAATGGAAAACCATGGAATAGCAATTAAGCGGTCAAAAGGTCAGCGACTTGTCATGTATCTGCCACAACTCCGGTGGTCAGCTGCTGAAAAAGCGTCAAAGTGAAATGTGGCTGAGACCGTGCCTGTTCAGACTCCGGCTAAGCTGCACATTCTAAAGGATTGCACAACCAAGCCGATTTTCTTATTACTTTTCGATGATCTAGGTCGCCAAACGCAGAGTGAGGTCAAGAAAAAGATATAAATACGAGTGACGAGTGAGGAGGGAACACACACGAACACGGAACACGCCGTCTCGAAGACCGCCTGAACCGTTTTCTCTCGCCATCCCATTGTTGTTACTCACTGCTTATTCTGAATAAATAGAAACTTAGTCACACCCGCTGTCGTTGATTTTCTATAATTAACCATACATTCCACTACAAAAGAGTTCTTCAAGTTCGAAACAGAAAAAATCACCAACATTTTTTGGTCCTCCGAGCCAGAGTCGAACCAGCGACCTATGAATCTACAAAGTGATCAAACATCCACAGCCAGCAACTCAGAAAACATGACGAACCACAAAGAAATTCGTCATCCATGTTGGACCTCGAAAAGACGGCGTTAGAACACGGACTGGCGCGCTACAAGGCCTCGTTACCTGAGCAGTCGACATGGACCCGATCAGAGAAGTGGCCAGAACGTTCAGACCAACCACATTCCTGAGGAAGAGAAGGTGAAAATCCACGCGGAATCCAGTGAATTGGAGGTGAAAGTCTTGCAAGTGCAGTAACAAGCTGACAAGCTATTCGCGTCGTCTCTCCTGCCGTCTTCGAGCACGACTCTCCCGCCCCGGTGAACAACAACAAACTCAACACAACTCGGCCGATCCTGAAGTTGCCAACCTTTGATGGAGATATTCTCCAGTTCAAGACCTTCTGGGATCAATTCAATGCAGCGGTCCACTGAAGGGAAGACCTCGAAGATGTCACGAAATTCGTGCATCTTCGAACTTGTCTGACTGGCTCCGCATTGCATGCGATCAACGGTGTGACAACTGCAACCGAGAATTTTCCCGCAGTAATCCAACTACTGCACGACCAGTTCTACCGAGTGTCGGATGTGTTGAACGCGCACATCCTCAATATCTTCAACGTCACGAAATAGGTCGCCAAGAGAAAGGAAGGTCTACTGACTATGCATGACAAGCTAAACGGCCACCTTTTGGAACTGAAAGCGATCGGAACAGACCTCGACACCGCGGTATCCGGCTTCCGGATGGCACTACCGCATCTGGTGTCTGAATTGCCACAAGACGTAGAAACCCGATGGAAGGATCAATGTGCGAAGCTGGCAGAAGAACCGAACTTGCAGATCTTTTTAGACTCCTTGGCAGAACAAACTTGGTGCGCTGTGGACCCTGTACAGTCCACAAAGGGAGAGAGGATATCCTCCCCCACACAAACACGCTGAGAGAAAATTAGCGGAAGCGACCTCGCCTCCAACGTCAGACGATTGGAGCTTTTCACACATCACTCCATCCAATTTGTCCGGTGTGCCAAAGTGAGCATCGTGTAACGGTTTGTCAACGATTCTTGAAACAACAGCGGTCGGAGCGAAAGGCAGCGGCGGTGCGCCTTGGAATGTGCTTCATTTGCCTGAGACAAGGCCACACCACAGCGATGCATCATGAGACAACGAGGCTGGAGAACTCACTACTTACTCACTGAAACGGCTCCCAACCGCCAAACATCACGGGCAAGGACATCTGACAACTCCATTACACCTCCCGAGAAGAAAACACGGTGTGAACCCAGTGAGGAAACGACTCCCCGTGTGTTGCTCACCAACACTCGCGGACCAACTCGAATTCGATTCCAGACTGTGAAGGCAATAGCCTCAGGTGCAAACGTACAACGGCTAACAGTCAACTGCTTATTTGACAGCGGTGCTGAACAAACCTTGGTCACGGAAGATACGGTGAGGGCCCTAGGCCTGGTTGGAATGGCCGAGATTGCAACCGTGAAAGGAATCGGCGGTATTCAACGCACCCCAACTTTGGCCAGAAGAGTTCGTTTCTGCCTGAGTCCGATGAAGGCAAATGAACACGATCTCGACGTGGAGCCCATTGAAGCTTTAACACTCCCACAGATCTGTGATGACATCCAGTCGGTCCCAACCCATTGCGGCAATTGGAAGTACCTCCAACACTTGCGGATTCCAGAGGAGCAAGCTAAATATGCCGGTGTCTCCCTGAATGACAATCTTGAGACTGATCCAAACCTCCAGGCAGACCTGATAGGGATCCTGCTGCGTTTCAGGCAGCATAGGATTGCGGTCCAAGCGGATATAGAAAAAATGTACTTGCAAGTCGGGCTGCAAACAGATGACAGAGATGCGTGCCGCTTTCTCTGGCGTGACTGTTGGACGGATGCACCACCGCGACGGTATCGACTTACCCGCGTGTGCTTCGGGTTAGCATGTTCCCTCTACCTTGCGCTCAACGTCCTCAAAGCTCATGCGGAGCTCAACCCTGGTGGAAACAACCAAACGGTCAAACTAGCACTATCAAACATGAACGTGGACGACCTAGTCGTGAGCTGCGACGATGAAGCTGAGGTGAGAGACTTGGTCCACAGAGTACCGGTGTTCCTCAGGAAATGAGGCTTCCACCTCAAGAGATGGACCTGCAATCAAGCAGCCCTACTGGATACACTTCCAAAAAAAGATGTCAGAACATGGTAAAAGGGAACTCGGAAAAACTTTTGGAATCTACTGGGGGAAGGATGAGGACATCCTCACCTTCCAACCACCTGCCAAATCAACTGTCCGATCCCATCACACCAAAAGGCAAATGTTGAGCCTCGCAGCTCAGGTATACGACCCGGTTGGTTACATAGCGCCGTTTCCGGCAAGATGAAGGTATTATTCCAATCTCTGTGAACAGCAGGGGTTGACTGGGACACACCATTACCACCAGGGGTGGAACGACGTTGGCGCGACTGGATAATACAACTTTAGATGCTGCCCAAATTAAAAATTCGCGGGGCCTGGATCCCATACCCGGTGCAAAAGGTGCACAGAGTAGAACTCCATATTTTCGGTGATGCATCACAAGTAGCGTATGCAGCTTGCGCCTACATTAGGGTGGAATCGATAAACCACCACTCGCCTGTGAGCCTCATGATGGCGAAATAGCGAGTGCCACCGATAAAGCAAATCAGTCTCCCTAGGCTGGAGCTGATGGCGGCATTACTGTGCGTTAGATTGAATAAATATCTTGAGAGAACTAACTGTCAATCCAGGAGATCACCTGTTGGAGCGACAGCAGAGTAGCCCTAGCGTGGATTAAGGGAGCACCTGCACGCTGGAAGCCTTTTGTTGCGAACTGAGTGCAAGAAATTCAGGAGTCAGTATCCCCCCAGTGTTGGAGATATTGTCCGACTAAGAAAAATCCAGCGGACATTCCCAGTCGAGGTTGTTCAATAGACACTCTAATAAACACAGCCATGTGGTGGCACGGCCCACCATGGCTGCAAAGCAAATAGAACTGGCCAACGGAGCCAGTGGCGAGAATAGACGACAACGAACACCTAACAGCTAAGCAAAAAACTGTTTAGGTCTTAGCCAGCCAGATGGTTGCGGGGTTGAGCAGGTAATCAACCCAACCCAGTAGGTATGAGACATTAATCCGAGTAACCGCTTACTGTTTGCGCTTCGCGCGAAATTGCCAAGTCCAGTGAGCGAGCGAACGAACGATGTTTATCTTTCAGTGAAGGAATTGCGCTGAACGACTACGCCGATGAAGCTGAAGCACGATGGCTCAGAGAGGTCCAGGTGAAGGAGTTCGGCATCAAACCGGACTCGGCTGAATGGGTGAGGCAGTTTGAACCGTTTTTAATTCAAGATGGTTTGCTAAGGGTGGGCGAACGTCTGAGGCGATCCACTCTGCCTCCAGAGTCCAAACATCCAATCATCCTCCCACACAATCACCCGGTGACAGAGCTGCTGATCAAAGACCACCACGTCAGGCAGATGCATGCTGGCGTCAATCAAACCCTGGTAGCCATCAGAACAAGATTTTGGATCATCAGAGCCAGAAACGCGACAAAGAAAGTGATCCGTTCATGCCCGATATGTCGTAGAGTCGATACGCAACCCTATCGACTCTGAATGGGTGACTTGCCGGCCGATCGAGCGACTGAATCACCACCATTCATCCATACCGGTGTGGACTTTGCAGGTCCACTGTTTATCCGCCCAGATGTATCGGGGCGCGATGCCTGAGCGAACGAGGCCTATGTCTGCATGTTCACCTGCATGACGACCAGAGCGGTACATCTACAGATCCTCAGAGAGCAGACAACAGACAGTTTCCTACAAGGTCTCTGGAGATTTATCTCCCGCAGAGGCCGAACCCGAGTGATACAATCCGATAACTTCCGGTCTCTCAAAATGGCAGATACATTCATCCAGTGCCTGTTCAGAGATTCTAAATGGGAGAAACTGCAGCGCAATCTTAATGAAGAACGGATCCGGTGGAAATTCATCACACACAGAGCCCCTTGGTGCGGCGGCTACTGGGAAAGACTCATCCGTTCTATCAAGAATGCGCTGCGAAAGACAATTCGAGGAGCCTTCCTCAAATATGACGAGCTCCACACTGTTTTGTGCGAAATCGAAGCGCGCATCAACGATCAGCTGGTGTTCACGGGTGATGACATCGCCGGTGAAGCAGCATTAACTCCGGCCCATTTCTTAATCGGCCGTGAGCTTTCACGACTACTGAGTTTGAGTGCCGGAATCTACCGGCGTGATGACACCAGTGGAGTGAACCACTTGATAAGGAGATGGCGGTATCAGCAACGCCAGACTTCCCAGCTATGGAAAAGATGGAAGCAAGAGTACGTCACCACCCTAACCACGCATGGAAGATGGCGCAAAACTCACCAAGAGCCAAAAGTGGGTGACCATATGCTAGTGCACGAACCCAGTACTGCATGGATCAAATGGCCGATCGGAAGGATCATTGAGATCCACCCAAGTGAAGACGGTGTAGTCAGATCAGCGACGGTGAAAACCAGACAAGGAACAGTAACCTGATCTGCAAGATCACTCCGCCTGGTGGAACCATCCGGTGACGCATATAACCCGTTTTTTGGGGTGGGAGGTGTTGAGAAATCTTTTCTCAATACCTACTCATCACTATCTAAAAATCCCCGTGGTAACAAAGCATTGCTCCTGGTACGAAAACAGTTGCGCAACGCCAGTTGCACCCCTTGTTTTTCTTAATGGAAAACAATGGAATAGCAATTAAAGCCATCAAAAAGTCAGCGTCCTGTCATATCTGCCACATCTCCGGTGGTCAACTGCTGAAAAAACGTCAAAGTGAAATGTGGCTGACAGCGCGCCTGTTCAGACTTCGGTTAAGCTGCGCAGTCTAAGGGATTGCGCAACCAAGCCGATTTTCTAATTACTTTTCGATGATCTAGGTCACCAGACGCGGAGTGAGATCAAAAAAAGATATAAATACGAGTGAGGAGGGGGGAGGGAACACAGCACCGACGAACACCGATACGATGAACACGGAACCGCCTGAACTATTTTCTCTCGCTATATCATTGTGATTACTCACTGTTTGATTCTGAATAAATCGAATCTCAGTCACACCCGCTGTCGTTGATTTTCTATGAGTAACCTACACAGTCCACTACAAAAGATCTTCAAGTTTGAACAAAATATTTCTTAACATTCATTGTTAAGGACGTAACAGCCAGGTTTCGGTAGTGGGAACCTGAAAATCAGTAACGAGTACGGTAGGCGTAGTAGTGACGTCAGCTGTTGTTGCATAATTCAGTGTGTTGCGATCGGTGACCTTGAAAGGAGTTGCTTATAGTGTAGTTGTCAGTGTGTTGTGTGATATTGCGTGAATTCCAGTTGTATTGTCCTGCCTTGTTAGTTAGTTGTTTTAATAAACTCTGTCAACACTTGGCTTGGTTTTGATTGACCGTTATTGCGACGGTAATTAGTGTGACACGGTTGTGATCGGATTGTCGAACGTACTGACTTTCCGCCTTTGAGAAAATCAATTATACACTCCGCTAAGCTCGAGGGCGAAATTGTGATTTCGCTATAACATTTTGGTCCTCCGAGCCGGATAATCGTGAACTTTGGTACCACGAGCAAGATTGTTGAAGCAAGCGACATACGGATTGTGAATACCATGGCGTCTGCTGCGAAGGTCAGATCAAGGAAGCTTGCTGCGAACAAGGATCGGTTGAACCAATTGTTGGCAGAACTCGAGGAGTTGTGCTTAGAGTCAGCCGACGTCCGCGAGATCAAGGAGCAGATCTCCCTCACGGAAAAGATCTACCATGAGTCAGACGCACTCCAAGGTGAATTGGTATTGGAATTGGATGGAGAAGAGCGTCAGTCCGCGATAGAAGACTGGTCAAAGTGGCGAAAGCTGTTCAGACAGCGGAAATCCCGAGCGTGCGCAATAATTGAGGAGGCGCACGGAAACCGTGACATGGGCATCGACAGCGATGATTCTTGCAGACCGGCCGTCAGGGCCGGAAACGGGAGACTGCCGGAGATGAAGCTCCCGCAGTACTCAGGGAAAGTTTTGGAATTCCCCACTTTCTGGGCCCAATTTGAGGCAAGCATATACAACCGAAGCGACCTGGATGCCGCCACCAAGTTCACCTACCTGATATGCAGCACTGAAGGGAGAGCGCGGAGCTCCATTGAGGGAATTCCACTCACTGCAGCCAACTACCCGCAGGCCGTAAGTATTCTCAAGGCCCGCTTTGGCCGGCCAAGAATGGTGGTGCGCGAACACCTAACGGCACTGTGGAAGTTGCCAGCCTGCAGCGAGATGTCGATGCGTGGCATCCAATCACTTGTGGATGAAGTGACGAAGCATCTGCGCTGCCTCGTGGCACTGAACAAGGATCCATTCGCAGGCCCTCTTTCTTTGAGTGAGTCCATGATGCCAATGGTGAGGGATAAATTCTCTCTGGATCTGATAAAGGCATGGGACACGAAGCTGGGGCCGGATGCAGGAGAAGATGAAGACAACCTCTAGAAATTCCTTGAATTCGCTCAATGGCAGGCGAATTTACTCACCAAACCATTGGAAGAGGACGGAGAAAGGTCGATAGGAAGGTCGGAACATCGAAGGTCTCCAAGGAAACTGTCGCGTTCCACATGGAAAAACGCGGACCGTGTCACATCTTCAGCTGCTGCATTGGCAGTCGCTGCCCTTGGAAACTGCCCATTCTGTGAAGGTAAGCACAAGGGTGCCGTTTGCGAGAAGTTTACAAGGGCAGACCTGCCGAGGAGGATGGTCATGGCAAGATCCAAGGGCGTTTGTTTCAAATGTTTGGAGGCCGGCCATCTGGCAAAAAACTGCCGTGAGAATCGAACATGCGCAGTGGATGGGTGCGAACAAACTCATCATGAGCTGTTGCATTCAAGCACACCGAGAGAGTCGGCCAACCGGACGGAACCAAGCAGCGTGCAACGAGGCATGCTGGCCAAGGGAAATGGCAAAGGGGCTCTCCTCCAGATTGTGCGTGCACGTGCGTATGGACCAGATGGGACTCACGCGTTAGTGAACTGCCTCCTCGACACCGGTGTGCAGGTATCTTTTATTCGGAAGGACATTGCCGAAGCCCTTGGCCTCACGGGGTTTTACGAGAAGGTTCGACCTGAGACAGTTGGTGGTAGCTTGGCGCCACAGCGACGACTAAGAAGGGTGGAATTCAGTCTGGGAGCCAACAGCGTCGCGGATCAACCGGCGTTGAGACGCCGCGTTGAAGCGTTGGCCATTCCCCGTATTTGTGGAAAAATCCCCCATAGCATGAGCTGCTCGCTGAGTAACAAGGACAAGGACGCCGCTCGGACAGAAGTTGGGCAGCAATCAAAACCGCAGCGACCGCTGACGATCGACGTACTGATTGGTGTCGATCATCATTACGATTTCGTCACGGGCCGTATGAAAAGAAACGCGACCGGCTCGATTGCTCTAGAAACACTACTTGGCTGGATAATTTGTGGAAAACCCCATTGAAGCCCGAGTGAGGAAGCGAGGGTCCTCTTGACGAAAGTAGAGGAACCGACAGACGCTGCGTTGTGAACGTTTTGGGAAATCGAAGCAATGGGAATTACCCCAGATGATGACGTCGCACCTAAGGATACAAGGATGATGGAACGATTTGAGAAATCCCTGTCCTTTAACGGCGAGAGATACCAAGTTGGTCTCCTGTGCAGCGAAGGCCAACCGGACCTTCCGGTCAACGTCAAACAAGCCATGCGCCGGCTCACCACGGTCGAGCGACGCCTAGCACAAAGTGACAAGGACAGTTGTGATTACTCGTCAACCATGCGGCGGTATCTGGTGAACAGCTGGGCTGAACCAGCAACAGAGTCCGGCCCCCCAAAGCGCACATGGTACCTCCCGCACCATGCGGTCTACAAGGGAGAAGGCGAAGAACGGAAATGCTCGAAAGAATCGAACGGTGTTTGACGGCTCAGCGCGCTACGGAGAGACTTCATTGAACAGCCAGCTGGAGGCTGGACTCCTATCCAGATGGACCTGTTAAGGGCTATCCTTCGCTTTCGCCGCTTCCGGGTTGGCCTACAGGCGGATATTGAGAACATGTACCTCCAGGTTCAAATCCGAGAAGAAGACCGAGACGCTTGCAGATTTCTCTGGAGAGACGAGACACAAGAGGTTTGCAAGTACCGACTTACCAGGGTGTGTTTCGATTTAACTTGCTCCCCATTCTTAGCCGTGAGCACAGTGAGGGTGCATGCTTGACGACACCAAGCCACATCACCACGAGCGGCATCAGAAGTGCTGTGCAACATGTATGTGGATGACTTGGCAACATCCTATGAGTCAACTGATGAGGCAAGGACGCTGGCCACCCAGCTGGAAGAGCTGATGGCATCTGGAGGGTTCCACCTGCATAAGTGGGCCAGCAATGAGCCGGCTGCACTCAGAGCGATCCCAACGGAGAGGCGATCGACTGAAACCCTGGGATGCCTTTGGAAAACCTTGGGAATTTATTGGGACCGTTCAAGGGACCACTTGTCCTTCATCCCTCCGAGAACACCGAGCCGTAACGGCCGGGATTCCAAGCGCCAGATGCTAAGCACGGCATCCAGCATCTTCGACCCAATGGGCATCCTGGCCCCTTTCATGGTAAGAGCCAAAATCCTATTTCAATCTTTGTGGCAACTTGGAACCCTTTGGGACGAACCCTTGCCAGATGATGTGGATCATGTATGGGTTAAGTGGAAACAAGAACTGGAAGAGCTTCCACTCATCAACGTCCCTCGAGCATTAGTGCCGGTAGCGCTGGTTGAAACCAAGCGTGTTGAGCTCCACGCGTTTTGCGATACATCAGAACTGGCCTACGGCGCAGTGATTTGCTTGCGCGTGAAACCTCCGCTCCGCTTGCGTTATTGAGTTGGTCACTGCAAAAACCCCTCGTCGCCCCCATAAAGCGTTGAGTCTCCCAAGATTGGAGCTCACGGGGGCCTTGGTCGCGGCTAGGCTAGTGCCACTACACGCAGAGAGCACATAGTCTGCCGATCCACTCTATCACGTGTTGGTGCGACAGCGAAGTTGCCCTTTCTTGGGTAAGGTCGGCAGCCAATCGCTGGAAACCATTTGTCTGAAATCGAATCGAAGAGATCCAACAACCGTCTTGGAGACACTGCTCGGGAAAGGACAACCCGGCTGACTGGTTGAGCCGGGGCGTGACTGTGACGAAACTCGCAGAAGGAAACGTATGGTGGCACGGGCCAACATGGCTTGCAAGACCGCAGCAAGCATGGCCGCGGAGACAGGAAAATCACAAGCGCAACCCTCTGATTCCACCAGGGGAAGAGCGCACCTCGAAACATGCCACTTGTGCCTCAATGACCGTACAAACCACCAAAGAACCTTTACATCCGGGTAGGTATGGTAACATCGAAAAGTTATTCTGAATCAGCGCCTACTGCCGGAGATTTGCGAAGAACTGCCGTTCCTTAGTGAGCGCACGGCATGGCGGCAACTTGACCACTTGGGAGTTACATAAGGCCGAAGAGATGTGGGTCCGACGGACACAAGAGGAAGAGTTTCAAGCAGAAATTCAAGCTCTGGTGCGCCACGGTCGTGTCGCAGAGCACAGTCGCATCAGTCAACTTGACCCTTACCTGGATGAGCGCGGAGTGCTACGCGCGGGAGGTCGTCTGGTGAATTCAGACCTGCCAGCATCCATGCAACACACAGCAGTCCTCCCGGGAAACCATGAGCTTACTAGAGGATTGATTCGCCGTTGTCATCAGCGACAACTGCATGCTGGTGTGGAGCAAACACTGGCTTCTCTCCGACAACATTACTGGGTCTTGAAGGGACGCAGTCAAGTGAAACGAGTTACACGTGAATGTCTGGTGTGCCGCCGCGCAACTGCTCGACCGACTCAACCTAGGATGGCCACGTTACCCAGAGAACGAGTGGTGGAAGCACCAGCCTTTTCACAAGTGGGCATGGACTTCGCCGGACCACTGTACGTCCGAGTGGGAAGGAAGACCACGTCGCTGAGGTACGTGTGTCTCATCTCTTGCATGGTGACCCGTGCCGTGCATCTGGAGTTGGTTCCTCAAATGACTACGGCAAGAGTTTTGCAAGCCCTTCGACGATTCATGGCCTGGAGGGGCAGGCCCAAGATTATACAATCTGATAACTTTCGCTCGTTCAAGGGAGCCGGCGCAGAATTTTGCCAACTGTGGCAGAGCATTGATATGGACCGGGTGCAAAGGGAACTCGTGGGGCACCGCATTCATTGGAAATTCATCCCAGACCGAGCCCCATGGATGAGCGGTTACTGGGAACGCCTAGTGCGTTCAGTCAAGGAATCGTTGAGGAAGGTGCTTGGACAAGCGTTGTTGGATGACTGTGAGCTCCAGACGATTCTCTGCGAAGTAGAGGCATGCCTCAACGCTCGCCCATTAACTTTCGTTAACGACGGGCCTGGAGATCCCCAGCCGCTGAGCCCCTTTCAGTTGCTCACAGTGCCGACAGTACGTGGACCTCCCCGCGGTTGAGAGTCAGGATCCCGAATGGCGTCCGACAGACCACGTTAACCCCCAATGGGAGAATCGATGGCGCTATCGTCAACAGTTGATGGCAAGATGGTGGCGCCGTTGGAGGAGCACTTACCTCGCCTCGCTTCTACCTCGCAACAAGCGGAGAAATAACGGTGTTGGCCTGAGTATCAACGACTTGGTGTTGATACTAGAGGACAGTCGTCCACGAACACGCTGCCCTCTGGAAGTGGTGATCCAGTTATTCCCAGGTCAAGATGGAGTGAGCAGAGCCGCCCGCATCCGCACTTCCACCTCAGAAAGCTCTTCCACCACCCGGCCAGTCGCTAAACTGGTGATGCTGGAGCTAGCCCCCATAATCGATGGGGAAGGAAATTCCCCATCGCCGGGGGAGGATGTTACGGACGTAACAGCCAGGTTTCGGTAGTGGGAACCTGAAAATCAGTAACGAGTACGGTAGGCGTAGTAGTGACGTCAGTTGTTGTTGCATAATTCGGTGTGTTGCGATCGGTGACCTTGAAAGGAGTTGTTTATAGTGTAGTTGTCAGTGTGTTGTGTGATATTGCGTGAATTCCAGTTGTATTGTCCTGCCTTGTTAGTTAGTTGTTTTAATAAACTGTCAACACTTGGTTTGGTTTTGATTGACCGTTATTGCGACGGTAATTAGTGTGACACGGTTGTGATCAGATTGTCGTACTGACTTTCCGCCTTTGAGAAAACCAATTATACAGTCCACTAAGCTCGAGGGCGAAATTGTGATTTCGCTATAACATTCATAATGTGAGATGAAAGGTATTTAATTGCTACCACTCTTAGTAATAATTAAATTTAAATCTATTTTGAAATATTTTTAATGAAATATAAGCTATGACTCAGTGCAATTAGATGAAATATAATTTCATTTGTCACTATTTTACTTTTTCCATTTACAGAAAAATCATTTTTGTCAAATACAAATGGCAGAATAAACAAAATGTTCAACGAACTTTAATGTAAATTTTGACAGTGAAATATTTAACTGCAGCTCCAGCAAGATAAGAACATAAACAGAAACGTAATCGTTAACAAAAATTAAGTTTCCAACAAAATATATTGTAACTTGCGATGCGGATGCTTTCCGAGCTGCCCGCCTTGGTTGCCGTTACGGTTGGTGTGGTGTGAGCCGGTCGGCAAACACCGCCAATTCTGCCAAATGCAGTGTTTGAAACGGCACGAAGGCAGAGCGGATGTTTTGCGGAAGTTTGTTGATGAATAATTGTTTATAGATAACGTCTGGGGATGGTGGTGAAATGCTGTGCAGGAGATATCGCAGACCAATGAGCAGTTATAACGGCTTTTCATCATTGAGTTCTTTGTTTGTTAGCTCGCAGGATGCGCCGCAGGTACAGTAGTCGGAAGGTGGTGAAGGGATTCCGAAGGAATACTGCTGCGATCAGGATGTCACGGAATTCAATGATCGCTTCGTTAGGCATTGCGCTAACAGCCATGTAGAGTTTTGTACTTTCATCCACAACATTCCGGTTTTCAAAAAATACTTCGAGGTGCTCGAACCATAGTCTAGGTTCCGCTGCGTTATAAGCTGGTACCGGCACGGTAGTCGGTGTTCTCTCCATCATTAAGGCGTGCAGTGTGGCAGTTGTATTGCGGTTTTCCGGCATTATCGCAGAAATCACTCACAAATCACCAATGTCGAGGAGAGTTAGCAAAAGCAAGTAAATCAATCATTGTATATTAAGCAGATCAGTAGTAGTTACAATAGGAAAAGGGCGGTCAGGTACGTCGCGTACTGTCGTTCCTTATAATGTACTACAATAAAAATAGTAGATTTCACTAAAATTATATGCATATATTAAATAATTATGCGAATCAGCAAACAAATAAATGCCTTAACTTTTATATAATTTAGATAACAAATAAATAATTAATTAAATTTGAAGTTCGAAAAAACTAAATAGCGTAAAATTTTTCATTCCTAAAAATATACGTTTGAAGACAATTTTCTGCAGCTTAAAATATTGGTTAAAATAAAAGCATATTATGAAGAGCAGTGCAATATCCAATTTGTCAGTTGAAATAAGCATTTATTCAACTACTCATTGCTCATGTAACTAACGCGCGGAAAGCTTAGCGCACTATCACATTCGATAAATGTTTTAAAACGTTTGCCTGCCCCTGACGATGGTCTATGATAACGACCACTATCATGCCTCAGCTTTGCTTCACAACAAGAAAAAGGGCGCAGCTGACGGTGAGAGTCAAACGCCCAATACGTTCTTGTCCATGAATTAGTGACTTGGAAACTAACTGGATGCAGCAATTGGCGCGCCTACTGTCAACATCCAGCACTTCATCCGTCCCGTCACGTTGAACCTCTGTCGCTGAACGACCGCTTTCACTTGTATCCTCAACGAGCATATTATTTGTTGGTGAGTATGATTGCGTTTGTGTGTGTGTGTGTGTGTGTGTGTGTGTGTGTTAGTTTGTAGCTCTCTCCTTCTCGGCGGTTGCTCATTTTATTCTACTCTTGTTTAAGTTGCTGTCTTGCATTTCATGATGTACATGTCTCACAATGCTCAAGACCCCATCTGCGGCAACAGAGACAGCAGAAAGTGAGGAAGCATGGATGAAGGAAAAGCCCGGCACATTACTCTCACGAAAACAACCGATCACCACGGTAAATTATTAAATTCATTTTTAGCAGTATTATTTTTTTCAATTTCCGATAAAAATGATTTGATGTTTAAACATTTTAAATTCTAAACAAAATTTTTCAAATTTTTTTTTGAAAAAAATCTCCCTGAATTTCATTGGAAATTTCAATTTTCACAATTTCATTGGGAAGTCGATATTGAACAATTGATATTGAACGCGATATTGAACTGAAGAAGAGACAAAAAGAAAGATAAAAATGCTGGTAGTTACCTCTTTCCTCCCTGTACCGCAAGCTGATACGGATGTTAGCCTGCTCGAAGCCGGCACTGCGGGTAGCACATTAGCTTTATTTCAATACTTCAGACAGGAGTAAATGACCGATGATAGACTGCCGCTTTGGAATGCACATAATGTGCATATTATAACCAATAACCACTTGGAAGGATGGCAAAATCAGCTCAGCAAAAAAGCGGGTGGAAACAAACTTGGGTTTAACAAACTACTCCAACTCCTGATACAAGAATAGGCAGTAATGGAAACACTAATCAACTAGGTGCTATCAGGAAACCCTGCCGCTGGTTATTGATGACAGATGACAGAATTTATGATGAAAAGCGATTGCGGGTCGTTAGATATACGGGTGAAAGCGGTAGACGTATGTTGGAGCAGTTTTCGAAGCTTTAATGTACCAAGCTCCAGAGCCGATTTAATGCTGCCTTCCAAGTGGTGGTTTTAAATTATATTTGTATTATAATTTATTGATTGACTTTTTTTTCTTTTTCGTTGTTTCTGCGCTTTCAATGCTGATCACTTATATTTGTTTATTTTACTTACTGCTGTTTAGTATTGTTATTATCGTCGGCAATACTTCTGTTACTGTGCTGTTGAAGACTGCAAAATAAAAAATTACTTCACTGTATTTGTTGACTATGTCCAGGGATAGCCAAAGTTCATTCAAAGCCCGGGGTCGATGGGAGTATCTAAGGCAGTGGTTCTCAAACTTTTCTGGGCTGCGACCCTCTTTCGTAAACGGTAATTCGTCTCGACTTGCAATGCAGATTTTAAAAGGCAAGAGGGGTTAAATAAAAAGATATTAGTTTAATACTTTAAATTTTTTAATGAACAAGCGTAATTAAAACGTGTAAGTTTATTTCTCAAATGCATAATTAGGTGTATGCGAAAAATGGGATTGTTTTCTATTTCCTCTGATGACTTCTTTGACGTCCACACTAACATGTATTAGTTTTAGGCGCAAGATGTTGGATAATTGTTGCTTACTTCGAAATTTACTTTTAATTCCAATCATTGCTGAAAATCCAATTTTGAACATGTACGAAGAAGCAGCAAAACGAAGCAGCATTTTTAATACTACTGTGGAAACAATTGAATATGTTTCAAACTAATAGTCAAAACTGTGTTAATATTTTATGTTCAAAACTAACTTTAAACGAGGAATCTTCAGAAAAATAGATTATTTCTCCATCTACTTTTGTGGACATGCCGGTACGAACAACATCTGCGTGCTGCAAGATGCCGGACAAAAATAGTGTTTCTCAAGTCATCAGTAACTGAATCATAGCTTAGTTGTCCACCTAACAATTTTCGATGAGCAAAACTCTCTTAACAAAAATAAAGACTACTCCCATACTTGAATATTTTACGCGACCCACCCAAAAACTGCTCTCGACCTACACTTTGAGAACCACTGATTCAAGGGGTCTACAGAGACTTAAGGGTCGAATGGGGATCGATGAACTGCGGGATCGAATATGGACTTAGAAATCCCATCTGAGGATTTTTTTTCCTGGAGAACTATTTTGTAACAATAATTTACACTTTTCTGAACTATCAACGGACACCACAAGAAATTAATTTTGCGGGGCCGAAGCGCGAGATGCTAAGGGAATTTTCAACTTCAGGCTAAGTTTTCACTACTTTTTCACACTGGTCGTTTAACGCTTGTTTCCGCCAGTTAGAGAAAATACGGCTTTGTTCTATGAGTTTGATAAATGTGTTGCATAGGCCTTTGTCAGATATTTTTTGCGTCTTTCGTCACATCATATAAATTGGTAAAGGCAATTTTAGTACAAAGCTAAATGATAAATTGTGCACAGCTGCTTGTGGTGGACGTCCGCGTGACAACGACCGCGCGTAATTGAAGCAACGCATCACAGCAAGCGTAGCTGCACAGTATTTCTGGGCATTTCTGCTTTGCATAATGGCGAGGGTTTAGTCTGAACTCATCCGCAATAATTCGACCCATTTTTGTGATTGGCGGGGCGCTGATTTGTTGTAAGGGTATTGTTCGGTAATTGGCTAATGACTTCTGCTATTTTATTAGCTAATTATTCTGATAAGTGATTGGGTGAATAACTGTGCCATTTGATTAGCTATTCAGCTGTGATCTAGGATTGAATAATTGTTGTTTATCAAGTCTTTACCAAATATGGATGCATTACCATTACAATACCTTATATGGACACAAAAAAGCCATTTTAACCTTATATGGACATGCCTAGTTTTAGCTAACAACTGCAGCTGTGGACAATTTATCATTTGTGCATTTTCTCTTTGTATTAAATCGCCTTTACCAACAAATGTGATGTGACAAGAAAAGCAAAGAATGTTTGACAAAGGCATGTGCGAGCTAACGCGAGTTAGCATTATTGCCATCTGTAATCCGAAAATTGGAGGTGCTGCTACAACATTCAAACAGATTATTCAGTATTCTGACATTACACACGGAAGTTAACATCCAATCTTGATAAATTTCAACAGGCAACAAATTTATTTACAAGCAGTGGAAGCAGATTTATATATCAAGAGGGAAATCGGTAATACACCACAAAGCGGCAGTCCTCAGGGTCAATCTCAATCCACAAACAATAATTTGTGATTTTGAAACAGCCCTGATACCAGCGATTGAGGGATACTTCCGGAATACGCGGGTACAGGGCTGCTACTTCCACTTCTGCCAGGCGGTACATAGGATAGTCGGTGAGCTGGGACTGTAAACAAGATAGAACTGAAGAACAGACAAAAAGAAAGATAAGAATGCTCCTGGCCACCACTTTCCTCCCTGTACCGCAAGTTGATACTGGTGTTAGTCTGCTTGAAGCAGGCACTACGGGTAATTTATAAGCCTTACTTCAATATTTTCGGCAGGAGTGGATGACCGATAAAAGACTGCTGTTTTGGAATGTACATAATGTAAATATTAGGACAAATAACCAATTGGAAGGTTGGCATAATCGGCTCAGCAGAAAAGCGCGTAAAAGTCATAACAAGTTTTATGAACTCCTCGAGCTCCTGATAGCGGAACAGGGTGTTATGAACACCCTGATTCAACAAGTGCTATCGAGAAACGTGACCGTTGGTAACTTAAGACGGGTAAACAGGGTTTATGCTCAAACGCAACGACGGGTTGCACAATATACGGGCGAATGCACCAACGGTAGACGAACGCTGGAGCAGTTCCTAGAAGCTTTAATGTATATAACGCCGGAGCTGATTTAATGCCGCCCAAGTGGTGGATTGTATTTTATTGTTTTGTATTGTATTATATATTTCTTGTATCGTATTATATTGTATTATTTACTTTCTTGCTTTTTAGTTGTTTCAATTTTGTTCATGCCGTTCAATGTTGTTTTTTACTGTTGTTGTTGTTGTTGTTGTTGTTGTTGGCTGTTCTTTACTGTTGTTGCTGCTGCTGTTGACTAGTGAAAAATAAAAATCACTATTTAACTTATTTTTTGTATTGTTTTTTTCTGAATTATTACTATCGCATTTGATATAACGTCACTTTGGTACAATAAAATAGAGAACAATGATAAAAATTATTTTCAAAAATACTGATAATGAAAAAGTATGGACTACCCCACAAATAATATATTTAAATAAACAAAATTTCAATGAATGACAAAACTTCAAACAAACAATAAAATTTTGGAATAATAAATATTTCCATATTTTATGTTACGTCAGTATTATTAAAGTTACGTAATCCTGTATTGAATATTTGAACCAATGAAATGAAAAAATATTACAGCTAATCACAACTGAAGAGTTTGAATCAATGAGCAATTAGACAAGTAAAACCAATACAACAAAGACTTCACGGCCAAATAAAATGAAAACCAATACGACAAAGATTTGATGGTCCAATAAAATAGGGTGGGCAAAGACCAATAAGAGAAAAGTAGGACCGAGTAAGAACACCCCTGCAAATGCTATTTAATGTGAACTATGAAATGCAAAACTGACGAATCATTAATGTTATTGACTAAGATAACCCCTTATTTAAAGCCACATTCAAATATTGCAAGACATCTTGTCAAATGCTCTTCTTAACAACATACACAAACAATATGCAAATATAAATAAGTTAAACATTAGTTTTAAGCATATTAACTTTGTTATTGTTATAATTCCTTTAATGCAGGGATAGCCAAACTCTTTTTATCATCGACCCCCTATGGTTCTCCTTGACGCCTCATCCATCCCCTATGGATTCCTTGATGCCTCATCGACCCCCAAGCTTATAAAACAAGTTTTATTAATAATAAATTTCTTTATTATAATGTATCACCCTTTTATTTATTTTTAATTAATCAAGAATTTTAATCCATCATAATTTTTAATCAAATTTATTCTTTACCCTTTTCACAATTACTGATTCTCTATCAGATTTATTTTACCGTTACGTGTAATTATCTTTTTGTCAATTTGTATATCTGTTCCTATAATGGCCGTATTAATTTAAATTCAAAGTAGTTGATAATTTTTTATTTAACTATTATGATATTTCTTATTTAACTGCTTGGCATCGTTAATGTGAAGGATGTGTTTGATGAGCAGCAGCAAAGGCATTGATATTTGGCTGGAAATTGGTGAGTTTCAGGCGCACGTCTCCACGCATTTCCAGGTTCAGTCTGTTCCTTTGCTTTGATAAAATTGCATTTACTAATTCATCTGATGTGACGATTTAAAGATGTAAATTTAATAATTTTGCGAAAATATCTGTCAAAGTCTTATGCTACACATTTATCAAACTCTTAGAACAAAGCCGCATTTTTTCTAACTGGCGGAAACAAGCGTTAAATGACCAGTAAGAAAAGGTGGTGAAAATTTAGCTTGAAGTCGAAAATACTGTTAGCGTCGCGCAAAATTAATTTCTGGTAGTGTCTGTTGATAGTTCAGAAAAGTATAAATTATTGTTACAAAATGGTTCTCGACGAAATAAATTACTCAGATGGGATTTCAAAGTTCATATTCGATCCCGGAGTTCATCGACCCCCATTCGACCCCTAAGCCTTTATCGACCCCTTAGAGAGTCCCATCGACCCCAAGGGGTCGATATCGACCACTTTGGCTACCCCTGCTTTAATGCAACAAAAGATAGCTAACAACATATATTAAAAAGCTGTGTTTAAAAATAGTAAATGCCTTTTATGTCCACATAAGGTAATTAATGGTAATGCACCCATATTTGGAAAAGGATTGATAAACAACAATTATCCAATCCTTGATCATAGCTTAATAGATAATCAGATGGCAAAGTTATTCACCCAATAACTTATCATGATGATTAGCTAATAAAATAGCAGAAGTCATTAGCCAATTACCGATCAATCGTGTGCAGCCTATCAGAGTACAGCCAATCACAAAAAGGGGGGGCGGAGTTTGGGGAAAATGGGACGCGGATGAGTTCAGACTAGGCAATCGTTTGATGCAAAGAAGTGTGGACAATAATATTCGCAAGAATAATTGAAATTTGGTTACATAGCTCCTTTGCTAATGAAACTATGCCTATGTGCCTGCTATGCCAAAAGGTTTTCAGTAACGATGCCATGAAGCCTTCAAAAATGAAAGACCACCTCGAAAAAAGGTTCCCCCTAATAAGAAAAACAAAGATATTGGGTTTTTAAGGTGCTGAAAGAAAAAATCAGAAATCATCCCAATTTGAAGACATTTTCTAAGGCGCCTGGTACTGTTGATTGCGAAAGAGGACTAAAGGCATCATACAGCATCTCCATTAACATAGCAAAAAATGCACAGTCGTATACCATTGGTGATTATAGATTGAGTGAGGAGATCATTATACCAGCTATTATGGTAAATTAATGTAAAGGTGAAATAAATCTGATCGAGAATCAGTAATTATAAAAAGGGTAAAGGATACCTTATAATAAAGAAGTTTATTATTAATAATATTTATTGTATGAGCTTGGGGGTCGATGAGGCATCAAGGAATCCATAGGGGGTCGATGAGGTGTCAAGGTACAAAAAGTTTGCCTGTTCCTGACTATGCCTGTCTCATTTCATTTAAATTCACTGTGTTACAATAATAATAAAATGTAGAAAATAAAAAATGATATTGAAAACAGCAGTCACTAAAAAGTGTAAAATGGATAAACATTTAGGATTTTTCATAAAAGTAAATTTAATAAAAATTCCGAAATAATGAAGTTTTGTCATTTGAACTAGTGTTACGTAATGAAAAAAATTGGACCAATGATATGAAAAATATTGCAGCTAATCAGAACAGAACAATTTGAATCGATAAATAGTTAGACAAAAAAACAAATCTTACGCCATGAGCATACAATAAAAATTCGATTTCTAACAAAACAGTTTATTAAATTATCAGATGCTAAAAAATTTTTATTTACAGTGTTGCGGATAAATATTTATTTTTCAAGATTACAAGCAATATTTATTTGAATAATGTCAGAAAATTTACGACAACAAGAGCAGCTGTTGAATGATTTTAATAGGTTAACAAACATTAACGAATAACATGTTTGCTGATAAAGAATGCTTTATCATGCATATTGGATGGATTTTTGTTTTATGCTTCTCTTTTCCAAGATGTTCAGTAGCTACATCAAAATGTTATGATTTGGATGGTAATATGGAAGCAGATTGGTAAGAGATTGTTATTCTTTGACCTTCTGTTTGCCCTAAACGTTAATGCAAAATATTCTTAGCGTCCCCTTTTGAAGGCAAAGAGACCACTTTTACTAAAATGTATTTTATTGATAAATAATGAAATACGTTACTAGTGCAATCAAGTTGATACAATGAATATTTTATAACATAATGAATAACCATAGAAGCTATAGCAGGACCCTTATGATATCATTCTAATTCCACCACGTAATCATATCCATTATTTCCCAAAGAATTTCAAATCATTGTGAATATTGTATTTATTAGAAAATGATTTTGGATTTCCATTGAATAATTAGGAATTTAGACTGCAACATCTTGTAATAAATTTGCGAATTAGTCTGAAAATCTTGAACATGCCAACATATCTTGAACTTATAAATCATTTAGTTTAAGCTGCTTTAATGTTGCTTGCCATATCTTTAAATATACATAACTTTATTATTTTATTTGTAACTTCGTTAAAAAATCAGTTCACATCTTTGTACAACGTAAAGATATTATTTAAGATAGTGATCTGCTTGATATTATTAGGCATGGACAAAATTTAGGGATAATGCATTATGAAAATGATAAAACGTACCGCTTCATGGGATTATAATCTTAAAAGGAAATCGATGTGCAATATTACAAAACTAAATCACTAAAGCCACATCGACATACCACATTAGAAGAGTGTTTTATTTCGAAATTTCAAATTAAATTTAATTTGACTGAAATAAAGAAATAGAGCAGTTCAGTAGGATTACTAAATTCAAATGATCACCTACATGTGGATTCATGATCAAGAATACCTGTATTTGCGCACGCACGAATTAGTATGTCATCATACTTGACGTGCATACTATTGCAAAATTTAAACGAAAAAAGTTGTTTTTAACAAACTATTTTTTATTTATAAAAGTACATATTTATAAATCAAAAAATTTATAAAATAGATATACATAAAGTAAAAAAAAGAAATAGTGAAATAGTTGAAATAGCATTTTTAATTAATTTATTTGCTTTACATGCACGTTTCCTAGATCTAGGTAAAAATAACTTGCAAATAAACAGAAGCTGTATTAACTTACAGAATTGATTAACGTACATTGGCGGAAAATGTCAAATACATTTTTGTGTAGCTGATAATTCTTTCTCCTTAGTTATTTATGTAAAAGAGGAACGTGTCTTGAGCAACCGTTGTTCTTCTGAATAGTCAATTTTACATCTTTTTAATAGACAAAATTTAGACTTAATGCAGCAAAAAGTTTAAAAAAATTAATAAATATTTATTAATTACAAATAAATGAAAATTATGAAACGATTAGCAAAAGAATTCACCAACTTATTACTTATCCTATGTAGGGTTGTTGTATACAAAGTTCCAGCTCAAAATGCAGGAAAAGCGTTGATTGCAGGAGCTAGAGCTAATGCATGGCAAAATATTGCAGATGTTACGAGAAATAATGGACATGCAGTTTATAAACCACTTGAACACGTCATTGCCGAAAATAATGGAAACAAATTTATTGCCTACAACAATATCCCGCCGGATGTTCCAAAAGTAAAAACAAAATCAAACAGCAAAGGTAACAAGAAAAAATGTTAAAACAAGAAATGGAAAATTTTATAATTATAATTTTACTCAGGTGTCTTAATGATGAACCCAAATAACGTAGATGAAGCTTCATGGATTGTTCACACAATACCAGGTTTCCCGAAAGCGCTAAGAGGATACGTATTTCCACCTGCAGAAATTCAGAAAGGACATTTGTTTATCTGTTTGACAATTAAAAAAAGCGAAATTGATGCAATTGGTAAATTTATTTGCATGAGAAAGATTACACTTACGCAAAACTATTTGGAAGATGCTTCACACTTCATGCAGAAAAAGAATTTGAAGGAAATATATTTGAATAATAATTTCATATGATAAAATGCATGCAATTTTTAGCGATGGCCTTGAGAATTGCAACTCCGCTAATATATCACAATGATATACCAGATGATCCAGCTCGACCAAATCTAAAAAAATTGGTTAATGGTGAATCAAGATTAACGCCACCGTTAACCGTGACACAGCACATTTCTACAGCAGCTGCTCAAGGATTGAAAATGACAATATATAGTAAAAGTGAAAAATCAAAATATGGTAAGTCACATGTGCAATTGCACATTACAATTGCGAAATTTCCAGAACAAACATCTGACAGAATTTTGCTCTGTTAAAATAAATCTGCTTTTATAATTCGTTTTTTATTTTACAGTAATAGTATATGCGGCAAACAGAAAAAAGTTTGCTAAAATTATAGTCGTAATAATTATTTGATGCAGAGAAACTTATTATACGTTAAGAAAAGTTGCAGCATTTTTTGCAGAAATATAGAATGATTTTCAAAAACGTTATTGCAATCAACGCAGTGAGCAGCACACATTTTTGCTATTGTAAGGCGTGCTTTCTTAAAATAATCTCATCATAAGCATTTGAACGGATAAATAACATGTCGTTTACTTCAGCTTGCTCTGAATTTTATAGAAATTTCAAAAAAACTAATTACAGAGATTTACCGAAGAGTACTTGTGAAGAAATTAAAGACAAGCATCAAAGTTTGGACAACAAGAGATAAAATATTGAAAAGTGATTGTCGAATTTTGGACAGAAATATAAAATTAGTAACAAGCCCCATTGCTGTTGATAATCAAGCAATTTCTCTTGAAAGTGATGCTTCTCAATGGTTAATTAGTGAACCAGGAAACAAATTTTGTGTTATTGACAAACCTTACCATGTAAATTTGTAATAATTGAAAAGCAATTGTAGAACTATATATTTTTTAGAAAAGCCAAACAAAAGAGCCAGCAATGGCAGTTTGCATTGATGATGCTACAATTTTTGGTCATTTCAATCGAATTGGTCAGAATGTAGAAAATTGCGCATGAAGGTACAAGGATGATGACGGAACTCATTTCATGTCTAAAAACTTTAGTTGAATAAAACAGAAATAAAATTTACTCTATGTACGTGAGATTTAACAAAATATATTTCAACGAACAGTTCGATAAGAACCATATTTTAGTTTGTTGCTTTTCCACATAGTTTATTAAGCTGCAAACTTATTCACAATCGTTTCTGTAATAAGCAATTTTATCATAATTAGTATCTTTAGCAAGGATTGCACAGATCATTTTGCACATGCGCTGAATGAACATTGGTAATGTAATATCTGTCAGTTTTTGTTTGAATAATTGAACATTCTTTAAAAAGAAGATATATGCCTTATATGATAATTTAATAATATATAATACTAATTATAATATATATAATAATTTAATAATATAATAAGATAATATAATTTTCTATTGATTTTGATTTCATACAAACATGTTTCTGAGCGTTATTGCGCATTTTTTCAAAAAATTAAATCATATTCTCATTATTCAGAACAATCTGATAATATTTAAGTGATGAATTCATATTGCAAAGGGTACGTATTGCAAAATGAAACCGATCTTAACCGTATGCATGTTTTTTAAGCTTTCCCTGTCTTCAGCATACAAAAAGTTTGATATAATTTTTTCTGGAAGTAAAATTCTTTCTCTAAAATGATATTTCAATAAACAATACATTTTTATCACATTTTGCTGGTCACATTGCTCCTCACTACTTATATTGTTTAAATCATATTTTATCTATGAAATGATAAATTAATACAAAATGAATGTTCAAGCCATTTTGAAGAAAAACATTTTAGATATGAAGTTTTATTTAAATTATTATATCTTATAAGAAAATATTTATTTACAGTGCAATGGGTAAACATTTATTTTTCAAGATTAAAATCTGTATTTACTTGATTGAATAATAAATCTTAGAAAATTTACAACAACAAAAGAAGCTGTTTAATGATTTAATAGAGTGACAAACATAACGAATCAGAAGATGCTTGTTAATGCAGGCTGCTTTATAGACTGATGTTAATGCACTTCAGATGGATTTTTGCCTTATGGTTCAGTTGTCCAAGATATGGTCTGGCTTCATCAAAATGTTAACATATGCAATAAAAATCAGTTATAACTCAAATCTGCTCAATTTAGCCTTGCATCTCGTCTCTGCTCAGTGCATTGAAAACTGAACAAAGTAAACAGTGAAATAAACACAAATGAGGAACTAATTTTCAAATTTTGAATTATAAATCTTACAGATAATACATTATTATTACTATCATTACAGAAAAAGAAAAATTATTTTTCCAAACAGAAATCAATTTTTGAAAAATATATGAAAAGAGGAAAAGAGAGAAACAGGGCATTTCTTTCTTCAATCTCCATACTGTACTGCAATCACAACCCAATTAATTACAGTAAGCTTTCGACGAAATGCGCCCTGATTCAACGTCTGCCGCCACGTTAGAATCAGATTAGTCAAATTAAAACACACTGTTCGATCGATTTTTAAAACAACTCAAGCAAAACAGGCAGTTGTGCCGTGCAAATTATAAAACAACATACAAAATGTGAAATTTCCTATTCATTCGCTTTTATTATTATTCTTTTTTTGTCTGCTTGCGGAACAATTTGAATACTACAAAGATTAAAATTTTCAACTGACAATTTGAGCAAGAAAAAAAAAGAGAAAAACGCATCCAACGCCAAAAAATGAATACCAAGTATCAAACAATAGAAAAAGCCGAAGTTCCTGCTTATTTCTTTTTGGTTTCAGATGGCAAGATTCTCTGCGGTGATTTAATACCGGTTTTGGGCATTTGAGAACACACGGCTTATTTAGCGATCTTATCATCGACAGGTTTATTACTTTTCTTTGATTTTGATCGCTTCTTTGACTTCTTCTTTATCTTTTTAGAATGCTTTTTTTCACCTTTTGGTTCATTCTTTATCACTGGTTTTTCAACATTTTCGTCAACTATTGGTGGAACCATGTGCAGCTGATCGAAATTTATCGCTGTTACTTCATTGTCCAACGTAGGTTTGGGTGATATATTATCCGTTTCTGGCATTTGAGAAGGCGCTGCTTCTTTAGCGATTGTATCTTTGACAGTTTTCTTACTTTTCTTTGATTTGGATCGCTTCTTTGACTTCTTCTTTATCTTTTTAGAAGCTTCCTTTTCTCCTTTTGGTTCATTCTTTATCACCGGTTTTTCAGCGGCAGCTTCGGCTATTGTTGGAACCATGTTCAGCTGATCTATATTTATCGCTGTTATTTCATTGTCCAACGAACGTTTGTGTGATATAATATCCGTTTCTGGCATTTGAGAAGGCGCTGCTTCTTTACCGACCGTATCTTCGACAGTTCTCTTACTTTTCTTTGATTTGGATCGCTTCTTTGACTTCTTCTTTATCTTTTTAGAAGCTTCCTTTTCTCCTTTTGGTTCATCCTTTATCACCGGTTTTTCAGCGGCAGCTTCGGCTATTGTTGGAACCATGTTCAGCTGATCTATATTTATCGCTGTTATTTCATTGTCCAACGAACGTTTGTGTGATATAATATCCGTTTCTGGCATTTGAGAAGGCGCTGCTTCTTTACCGACCGTATCTTCGACAGTTCTCTTACTTTTCTTTGATTTGGATCGCTTCTTTGACTTCTTCTTTATCTTTTTAGAAGCTTCCTTTTCTTCTTTTGGTTCATCCTTTAACACCGGTTTTTCAGCGGCAGCTTCGGCTATTGTTGGAACCATGTTCAGCTGATCTATATTTATCGCTGTTACTTCATTGTCCAACGTAAGATTGGGTGATATAATATCCGATTCTGGCATTTGAGAAGGCGCTGCTTCTTTACCGACCGTATCTTCGACAGTTTTCTTACTTTTCTTTGATTTGGATCGCTTCTTTGACTTTTTCTTTATCTTTTTAGATGCTTCCTTTTCACCTATCGCTTCATCCTTTATCTTCGGTTTCTCAACGGCGGCTTCAGCTATTGGGGGAAGAATGTTCAGCAGATCTATATTTATCGCTGTTACTTCATTGTCCAACGTACGTTTGGGAGATATAATATCCGTTTCTGGCATTTGAGAAGGCGCTGCTTCTTTAGCGATTGTATCTTTGACAGTTTTTTTACTTTTCTTTGATTTGGATCGCTTCTTTGACTTCTTCTTTATCTTTTTAGAAGCTTCCTTTTCACCTTTTGGTTCATCCTTTATCACCGGTTTCTCAACGGCAGCTTCGGCTATTGGTGGAACCATGTTCAGCTGATCTATATTTATCGCTGTTACTTCATTGTCCAACGAACGTTTGGGTGATATAATATCCGTTTCTGGCATTTGAGAAGGCGCTGCTTCTTTACCGACCATATCTTCGACAGTTTTCTTACTTTTCTTTGATTTGGATCGCTTCTTTGACTTCTTCTTTATCTTTTTGGAAGCTTCCTTTTCACCTTTTGGTTCATCCTTTATCACCGGTTTCTCAACGGCGGCTTCGGCTGTTGGTGGAACCATGTTCAGCTGATCTATATTTATCGCTGTTATTTCATTGTCCAACGAACGTTTGGGTGATATAATATCCGTTTCTGGCATTTGTGAAGGCGCTGCTTCTTTAGCGATCGTATCTTCGACAGTTTTCTTACTTTTCTTTGATTTGGATTGCTTCTTTGACTTCTTCTTTATCTTTTTAGAAGCTTCCTTTTCTCCTTTTGGTTCATCCTTTAACACTGGTTTTTCAACACTTTTGTCAGCTATTGTTGGAACCATGTTCAGCTGATCTATATTTATCGCTGTTACTTCATTGTCCAACGTAAGATTGGGTGATATAATATCCGATTCTGGCATTTGAGAAGGCGCTGCTTCTTTACCGACCGTATCTTTGACAGTTTTCTTACTTTTCTTTGATTTGGATCGCTTCTTTGACTTTTTCTTTATCTTTTTAGATGCTTCCTTTTCACCTATCGCTTCATCCTTTATCTTCGGTTTCTCAACGGCGGCTTCAGCTATTGGTGAAAGATTGTTCAGCTCATCTATATTTATCGCTGTTACTTCATTGTCCAACGTACGTTTGGGTGATACAATATCCGTTTCTGGCATTTGAGAAGGCGCTGCTTCTTTAGCGATTGTATCTTTGACAGTTTTCTTACTTTTCTTTGATTTGGATCGCTTCTTTGACTTCTTCTTTATCTTTTTAGAAGCTTCCTTTTCACCTTTTGGTTCATCCTTTATCACCGGTTTCTCAACGGCAGCTTCGGCTATTGGTGGAACCATGTTCAGCTGATCTATATTTATCGCTGTTACTTCATTGTCCAACGAACGTTTGGGTGATATAATATCCGTTTCTGGCATTTGAGAAGGCGCTGCTTCTTTACCGACCATATCTTCGACAGTTTTCTTACTTTTCTTTGATTTGGATCGCTTCTTTGACTTCTTCTTTATCTTTTTGGAAGCTTCCTTTTCACCTTTTGGTTCATCCTTTATCACCGGTTTCTCAACGGCGGCTTCGGCTGTTGGTGGAACCATGTTCAGCTGATCTATATTTATCGCTGTTATTTCATTGTCCAACGAACGTTTGGGTGATATAATATCCGTTTCTGGCATTTGTGAAGGCGCTGCTTCTTTAGCGATCGTATCTTCGACAGTTTTCTTACTTTTCTTTGATTTGGATCGCTTCTTTGACTTCTTCTTAATCTTTTTAAAATCTTTCATTTCAATTTCTTGTTCTTCTTTAATGAATTCATCCTGCTTTTTTTCAACTGTGATTGGCTGAACAATCACTGTTTCATCGCTAACGGTTTCAGTTTTTTCTGTTGTTGTTGGTGCTTTCATAACAGTATTTTCTGTTTGATGTGTCAGTTTTTTCATATGTTGTTTTACTGTCACCTTCGTTTCGCCTTTCTTGCTTTTTTTCGTTTTTGATTTGTTTTTGGACTTCTTTTTCTCTTTTCTGGATTCCAGCTCTGCAATTCTTTCTGCAGCTTTTTTCTCTTTCTCTGACACTCTTGTCCTGCACATTCCGTCAATTAGACGTTTGCTCTCAGTGGCCTCTACTCTCACTGCTGGTGCCCATTGCATAATTTCATCTTCCATTTTGCTCTTATGTTTTTTTGAGCTTGTATCATTCTCTTCCATCATTTCTGTCTCTTCTTTCTTAGTTTTTGTTGATTTATACCTTTTTGCAGACTTTGATTTTCTTTTTTTTGAGTCTGTTTTTTTTATTTTTTCTACTACTTTAGTCAGTTGTTTAAAATCCCTCTGTGCAACGACTTGCCCCATGATTTTCTGTTCTTCCATATATTTAGCAATGTTTTGCAATTGAAATGGTGTTACTTCAGTTCGCAATTTTGTCTCAGATTTCTCTGTGCTCATCATATCTTTCTTTACTGACATTTCTTTTTCCATTTCTCTACCTTTTTTGGATTTGGATTTTCTTTTCAGTTTTCTTTTCTTTTTCTCTGAATCTTCCCGTCTTATTTTTTCTGCTGCTTTGGTTATTTCTTCTGTCGCAACGTTGGGAACAATTTGCGGAATTATATTTCTTGTTGCAGCGACTGCTTTAATTGTTTCGGGTGAACTTTCCGCCATTTCTATTTTTTTATCAGTTTCTGCTTTCTCTTTGCTTATATCCGTTCCTTTCGGTATGCTTTTAATAGCTTTCTTGCTCTTTTTGGATTTTGTCTTCTTTTTTGTTTTTCCCACCAGTTTCTTGTCTGCTTTTAGCTGCAGTTCTTTTGATTCCTTAATAATTTCCTCTGGTGTTTTCTTTTCAGGAATTGCTGTCATTGGTTGAACTCGCGTTTCTTTCCATTCCGAAATTTGCTTTTTTTCAGTAACAAAGTGGTAGATCAATGCCAGAATAATCACAACGAGAATTGCGGTAAGGAGCATTTTTTTAGATAATACGTACTGCTATTTCTGAAGTTTTTAATATCATTAGTATCGTAAAATTTAATGAAACCATATTATGCATATCAAATGAATATAATCATAATGTGGCAAATAAATGATTGATTGGTCACTTACCTCGACAACTTCAAATTTGCCTCACGTACCCTAAACTCGGAAAAAGATGAAATGATAAATTTTGCTAACGCCGACCCATAAGTAAAACTTTAAACTTTATTACATTGAACAATTTTGTTTTATCTTTTGTTTAAATTTTAAACAATTTTGTTTTATGTTTTGTTTAAATTTCTTTCTCAATGAGAATTTAAAAGGAGTCTATGGCTCTTTTACTTCAAAATAATGCAGTGTAATGTAAAGTTTTAACCTATTTTTTGAAAATAAAATATGTTTTTCATTTCTTGACCAACAATTAAATTTTTTATTTTATTAATTAATACTTTTATTGTTTTTTGAACGAAAATGCATGTTATATCATCTTAAACATTTCTAATAAATAAAATTGAAAAATAAGAGCTGTGTTAGGAGCTTATTGAAATAAATGAATTCATTTTTATTGTTATTAAATTTGGAATATAACTAAATGAAGGTCTTTAATTTGTCAAACTTGATTTGATTTGATTTCAAAGTAACAGCAAATTCCCAACGCATTGACAGCTTCACATTTGTCACTGCTTCTTCCCTTTTGCGGCTGATCCAACCGCATTTCGTTGCCGTTGCATGTAGTGTCAATTATGGTAAGGTGACACCTTCTATGACAGAACAGCGTCATAGATAACGCCAGAGTCCTGCATGTTATCATTCAGAAAGCTAATATACCTAAATTATGTTTGCTTGTTGCAAAAGTAAGCTGTCAGTAAATGTTTTGGCAAAATACTTTCTTTAATGACAAACTACAATATAATACAATACAATACAATACAATACAATACAAAACAATACAATATATTGATCATTTAAAGCAGAGCTGCATGTAATTTGCGATCAGATTTTGTGCCGCTATCCAGTAAAAAAAACGAAACAAATTGCATAAAATGCATATGCTGCAACAAATCACGTTTTTTTCTTCAGAATCTTGCCTGAACAATCGCCTTCATCACACAAGCATTCCTGAAACATTTTATAATGATATTTAATAAATAAAATTAGCAGCTGTTCCTGATCAACACTGGGAATGGGCACTGCAATAAATGGTAGACCAAATTCTTGGAAATACTATTTATCAAGATAGAAAAATCAAATTTTCTTCCAAACAAAAAAATAATAAACAATAAATTACAATTTCTGGTGAAAGCAATGCAGCTTGCAGTTTCCATTTCAGCGGGAGTGGAAAAAATTTCGAATCAAACCACTCCATTATAGTACTATTTGAAAAATTCTCCAATTTCACAATGCAATGTGCTCCTTATCCCAAAACCCTAGAAAAAATATAACTTAACCTACAACATTGCAATTCAACGCCTACAAAACTCATGCTCTGATTGAGCGAACCAATTAATACACCGTCGTATACCTGATGCTCATTTGCAAAAAAGCTTTCAGAGCCAGTTCAATATTGAAGTAGTAAAAAGATAACACGAATAATGGAAAAGCATACAACTTCAAAATTTGATATTCTGTTTTGAAAAAAAATTGCCTTCGCTATAAGGAATTTCCTGTTCTAATTGTTTAATACCCGTTCATCAATCAATGGGCTAAAGCTGTACAGAAGTCAATATTATGAACAAGCTGTATCCTCAAATTGAAAATCAACTATCACTCAAATCTGCGCTATTTACCTTTGCAACCCGTCTCTGTCAGTGCACAAAACACTGTTCAAATAAACCGAAATTAAGAACCAATTTTCACATTTTAAACCATAAATCTTACAGATAATACATTATTATTACTAATATTACAGAAAAAGAAAAATTATTTTTCCAAACAGAAATCAATTATTGAAAAATATATGAAAAGAGGAAAAGAAAGAAACAGGGCATTTCACTTTTCAATTTCCAAAATAAACTGCAAACGCTTAACCAATAAATTACAGTATGCTTTCGACGAAAAGCGTCCGATTCAACGTCTGTCGCCACATTTGAATCAGATTAGTCAAATTGAACCGCACTGTTCGATCGTCATCTACAACAACTCAAACAAACCAGGCAGTTGTGCCGTCCAAATAAAAAAACAACGTCAAAAATGCAATATTTCCCATTCATTTGCCATTATTATTTTTTTTTCTTCTCTGCTTGCGGAACAATTCAAATTCTTCAAAAATTCACATTTTCAACTGACAATTTGAGTAACAAAAAAAACAACAGAAAAACGTATCCAACACCAAATTTATCAATAACAAATAAAAAACACGAGAAAGACCCTAAATTACTGCATATTTCTTTTTGTTTTCAGATGGCAAGATTCTCTTCGGGGATTTAATACCCGTTTTGGTCAATTGACAACACACGGCTTATTTAGCGATCTTATCATCGACAGGTTTATTACTTTTCTTTGATTTGGATCGCTTCTTTGACTTCTTCTTTATCTTTCTAGAAGCTTCCTTTTCTCCTTTTGGTTCATCCTTTAACACTGGTTTTTCAACACTTTTGCCAGCTATTGGGGGAACCATGTGCAGCTGATCCACATTTATCGCTGTTACTTCATTGTCCAACGTAAGTTTTGGTGATATAATATCCGTTTCTGGCATTTGAGAAGGAGCTGCTACTTTAGCGATTGTATCTTTGACAGTTTTCTTACTTTTCTTTGATTTGGATCGCTTCTTTGACTTTTTCTTTATCTTTTTAGATGCTTCCCTTTCACCTATCGCTTCATCCTTTATCTTCGGTTTCTCAACGGCGGCTTCAGCTATTGGTGGAAGAATGTTCAGCTGATCTATATTTATCGCTGTTACTTCATTGTCCAACGTACGTTTGGGTGATACAATATCCGTTTCTGGCATTTGAAAAGGCGCTGCTTCTTTACCGACCATATCTTCGATAGTTTTCTTACTTTTCTTTGATTTGGATCGCTTCTTTGACTTCTTCTTTATCTTTTTAGAAGCTTCCTTTTCTCCTTTTGGTTCATCCTTTAACACCGGTTTTTCAGCGGCAGCTTCGGCTATTGTTGGAACCATGTTCAGCTGATCTATATTTATCGCTGTTACTTCATTGTCCAACGTACGTTTGGGTGATATAATATCCGTTTCTGGCATTTGAGAAGGCGCTGCTTCTTTACCGACCATATCTTCGACAGTTTTCTTACTTTTCTTTGATTTGGATCGCTTCTTTGACTTCTTCTTTATCTTTTTAGAAGCTTCCTTTTCACCTTTTGGTTCATCCTTTATCACCGGTTTCTCAACGGCGGTTTCGGCTGTTGGTGGAACCATGTTCAGCTGATCTATATTTATCGCTGTTATTTCATTGTCCAACGAACGTTTGGGTGATATAATATCCGTTTCTGGCATTTGAGAAGGCGCTGCTTCTTTACCGACCATATCTTCGACAGTTTTCTTACTTTTCTTTGATTTGGATCCCTTCTTTGACTTCTTCTTTATCTTTTTAGCAGCTTCCTTTTCTCCTTTTGGTTCATCCTTTAACACTGGTTTTTCAACACTTTTGTCAGCTATTGGTGGAACCATGTGCAGCTGATCCACATTTATCGCTGTTACTTCATTGTCCAACGTAAGTTTTGGTGATATAATATCCGTTTCTGGCATTTGAGAAGGCGCTGCTTCTTTACCGACCATATCTTCGACAGTTTTCTTACTTTTCTTCGATTTGGATCGCTTCTTTGACTTCTTCTTTATCTTTTTAGAAGCTTCCTTTTCACCTATCGCTTCATCCTTTATCATCGGTTTCTCAACGGCGGCTTCGGCTATTGGTGGAACAATGTTCAGATGATCTATATTTATCGCTGTTACTTCATTGTCCAACGTACGTTTGGGTGATATAATATCCGTTTCTGGCATTTGAGAAGGCGCTGCTTCTTTACCGACCATATCTTCGACAGTTTTCTTACTTTTCTTTGATTTGGATCGCTTCTTTGACTTCTTCTTTATCTTTTTAGAAGCTTCCTTTTCACCTTTTGGTTCATCCTTTATCACCGGTTTCTCAACGGCGGTTTCGGCTGTTGGTGGAACCATGTTCAGCTGATCTATATTTATCGCTGTTATTTCATTGTCCAACGAACGTTTGGGTGATATAATATCCGTTTCTGGCATTTGAGAAGGCGCTGCTTCTTTACCGACCATATCTTCGACAGTTTTCTTACTTTTCTTTGATTTGGATCCCTTCTTTGACTTCTTCTTTATCTTTTTAGCAGCTTCCTTTTCTCCTTTTGGTTCATCCTTTAACACTGGTTTTTCAACACTTTTGTCAGCTATTGGTGGAACCATGTGCAGCTGATCCACATTTATCGCTGTTACTTCATTGTCCAACGTAAGTTTTGGTGATATAATATCCGTTTCTGGCATTTGAGAAGGAGCTGCTTCTTTAGCGATTGTATCTTTGACAGTTTTCTTACTTTTCTTTGATTTGGATCGCTTCTTTGACTTTTTCTTTATCTTTTTAGATGCTTCCTTTTCACCTATCGCTTCATCCTTTATCTTCGGTTTCTCAACGGCGGCTTCAGCTATTGGTGGAAGATTGTTCAGCTGATCTATATTTATCGCTGTTACTTCATTGTCCAACGTACGTTTGGGTGATACAATATCCGTTTCTGGCATTTGAGAAGGCGCTGCTTCTTTACCGACCATATCTTCGACAGTTTTCTTACTTTTCTTTGATTTGGATCGCTTCTTTGACTTCTTCTTTATCTTTTTAGAAGCTTCCTTTTCACCTATCGCTTCATCCTTTATCATCGGTTTCTCAACGGCGGCTTCGGCTATTGGTGGAACAATGTTCAGATGATCTATATTTATCGCTGTTACTTCATTGTCCAACGTAAGTTTGGGAGATATAATATCCGTTTCTGGCATTTGAGAAGGAGCTGCTTCTTTAGCGATTGTATCTTTGACAGTTTTCTTACTTTTCTTTGATTTGGATCGCTTCTTTGACTTTTTCTTTATCTTTTTAGATGCTTCCTTTTCACCTATCGCTTCATCCTTTATCTTCGGTTTCTCAACGGCGGCTTCAGCTATTGGTGGAAGAATGTTCAGCTCATCTATATTTATCGCTGTTACTTCATTGTCCAACGTACGTTTGGGTGATACAATATCCGTTTCTGGCATTTGAGAAGGCGCTGCTTCTTTACCGACCATATCTTCGACAGTTTTCTTACTTTTCTTTGATTTGGATCGCTTCTTTGACTTCTTCTTTATCTTTTTAGAAGCTTCCTTTTCTCCTTTTGGTTCATCCTTTAACACCGGTTTTTCAGCGGCAGCTTCGGCTATTGTTGGAACCATGTTCAGCTGATCTATATTTATCGCTGTTACTTCATTGTCCAACGAACGTTTGGGTGATATAATATCCGTTTCTGGCATTTGAGAAGGAGCTGCTTCTTTAGCGATTGTATCTTTGACAGTTTTCTTACTTTTCTTTGATTTGGATCGCTTCTTTGACTTTTTCTTTATCTTTTTAGATGCTTCCTTTTCACCTATCGCTTCATCCTTTATCTTCGGTTTCTCAACGGCGGCTTCAGCTATTGGTGGAAGAATGTTCAGCTCATCTATATTTATCGCTGTTACTTCATTGTCCAACGTACGTTTGGGTGATACAATATCCGTTTCTGGCATTTGAGAAGGCGCTGCTTCTTTACCGACCATATCTTCGACAGTTTTCTTACTTTTCTTTGATTTGGATCGCTTCTTTGACTTCTTCTTTATCTTTTTAGAAGCTTCCTTTTCTCCTTTTGGTTCATCCTTTATCACCGGTTTCTCAACGGCGGCTTCGGCTGTTGGTGGAACCATGTTCAGCTGATCTATATTTATCGCTGTTATTTCATTGTCCAACGAACGTTTGGGTGATATAATATCCGTTTCTGGCATTTGTGAAGGCGCTGCTTCTTTAGCGATCGTATCTTCGACAGTTTTCTTACTTTTCTTTGATTTGGATCGCTTCTTTGACTTCTTCTTAATCTTTTTAAAATCTTTCATTTCAATTTCTTGTTCTTCTTTAATGAATTCATCCTGCTTTTTTTCAACTGTGATTGGCTGAACAATCACTGTTTCATCGCTAACGGTTTCAGTTTTTTCTGTTGTTGTTGGTGCTTTCATAACAGTATTTTCTGTTTGATGTGTCAGTTTTTTCATATGTTGTTTTACTGTCACCTTCGTTTCGCCTTTCTTGCTTTTTTTCGTTTTTGATTTGTTTTTGGACTTCTTTTTCTCTTTTCTGGATTCCAGCTCTGCAATTCTTTCTGCAGCTTTTTTCTCTTTCTCTGACACTCTTGTCCTGCACATTCCGTCAATTAGACGTTTGCTCTCAGTGGCCTCTACTCTCACTGCTGGTGCCCATTGCATAATTTCATCTTCCATTTTGCTCTTATGTTTTTTTGAGCCTGTATCATTCTCTTCCATCATTTCTGTCTCTTCTTTCTTAGTTTTTGTTGATTTATACCTTTTTGCAGACTTTGATTTTCTTTTTTTTGAGTCTGTTTTTTTTATTTTTTCTACTACTTTAGTCAGTTGTTTAAAATCCCTCTGTGCAACGACTTGCCCCATGATTTTCTGTTCTTCCATATATTTAGCAATGTTTTGCAATTGAAATGGTGTTACTTCAGTTCGCAATTTTGTCTCAGATTTCTCTGTGCTCATCATATCTTTCTTTACTGACATTTCTTTTTCCATTTCTCTACCTTTTTTGGATTTGGATTTTCTTTTCAGTTTTCTTTTCTTTTCTCTGAATCTTCCCGTCTTATTTTTTCTGCTGCTTTGGTTATTTCTTCTGTCGCAACGTTGGGAACAATTTGCGGAATTATATTTCTTGTTGCAGCGACTGCTTTAATTGTTTCGGGTGAACTTTCCGCCATTTCTATTTTTTTATCAGTTTCTGCTTTCTCTTTGCTTATATCCGTTCCTTTCGGTATGCTTTTAATAGCTTTCTTGCTCTTTTTGGATTTTGTCTTCTTTTTTGTTTTTCCCACCAGTTTCTTGTCTGCTTTTAGCTGCAGTTCTTTTGATTCCTTAATAATTTCCTCTGGTGTTTTCTTTTCAGGAATTGCTGTCATTGGTTGAACTCGCGTTTCTTTCCATTCCGAAATTTGCTTTTTTTCAGTAACAAAGTGGTAGATCAATGCCAGAATAATCACAACGAGAATTGCGGTAAGGAGCATTTTTTTAGATAATACGTACTGCTATTTCTGAAGTTTTTAATATCATTAGTATCGTAAAATTTAATGAAACCATATTATGCATATCAAATGAATATAATCATAATGTGGCAAATAAATGATTGATTGGTCACTTACCTCGACAACTTCAAATTTGCCTCACGTACCCTAAACTCGGAAAAAGATGAAATGATAAATTTTGCTAACGCCGACCCATAAGTAAAACTTTAAACTTTATTACATTGAACAATTTTGTTTTATCTTTTGTTTAAATTTTAAACAATTTTGTTTTATGTTTTGTTTAAATTTCTTTCTCAATGAGAATTTAAAAGGAGTCTATGGCTCTTTTACTTCAAAATAATGCAGTGTAATGTAAAGTTTTAACCTATTTTTTGAAAATAAAATATGTTTTTCATTTCTTGACCAACAATTAAATTTTTTATTTTATTAATTAATACTTTTATTGTTTTTTGAACGAAAATGCATGTTATATCATCTTAAACATTTCTAATAAATAAAATTGAAAAATAAGAGCTGTGTTAGGAGCTTATTGAAATAAATGAATTCATTTTTATTGTTATTAAATTTGGAATATAACTAAATGAAGGTCTTTAATTTGTCAAACTTGATTTGATTTGATTTCAAAGTAACAGCAAATTCCCAACGCATTGACAGCTTCACATTTGTCACTGCTTCTTCCCTTTTGCGGCTGATCCAACCGCATTTCGTTGCCGTTGCATGTAGTGTCAATTATGGTAAGGTGACACCTTCTATGACAGAACAGCGTCATAGATAACGCCAGAGTCCTGCATGTTATCATTCAGAAAGCTAATATACCTAAATTATGTTTGCTTGTTGCAAAAGTAAGCTGTCAGTAAATGTTTTGGCAAAATACTTTCTTTAATGACAAACTACAATATAATACAATACAATACAATACAATACAATACAAAACAATACAATATATTGATCATTTAAAGCAGAGCTGCATGTAATTTGCGATCAGATTTTGTGCCGCTATCCAGTAAAAAAAACGAAACAAATTGCATAAAATGCATATGCTGCAACAAATCACGTTTTTTTCTTCAGAATCTTGCCTGAACAATCGCCTTCATCACACAAGCATTCCTGAAACATTTTATAATGATATTTAATAAATAAAATTAGCAGCTGTTCCTGATCAACACTGGGAATGGGCACTGCAATAAATGGTAGACCAAATTCTTGGAAATACTATTTATCAAGATAGAAAAATCAAATTTTCTTCCAAACAAAAAAATAATAAACAATAAATTACAATTTCTGGTGAAAGCAATGCAGCTTGCAGTTTCCATTTCAGCGGGAGTGGAAAAAATTTCGAATCAAACCACTCCATTATAGTACTATTTGAAAAATTCTCCAATTTCACAATGCAATGTGCTCCTTATCCCAAAACCCTAGAAAAAATATAACTTAACCTACAACATTGCAATTCAACGCCTACAAAACTCATGCTCTGATTGAGCGAACCAATTAATACACCGTCGTATACCTGATGCTCATTTGCAAAAAAGCTTTCAGAGCCAGTTCAATATTGAAGTAGTAAAAAGATAACACGAATAATGGAAAAGCATACAACTTCAAAATTTGATATTCTGTTTTGAAAAAAAATTGCCTTCGCTATAAGGAATTTCCTGTTCTAATTGTTTAATACCCGTTCATCAATCAATGGGCTAAAGCTGTACAGAAGTCAATATTATGAACAAGCTGTATCCTCAAATTGAAAATCAACTATCACTCAAATCTGCGCTATTTACCTTTGCAACCCGTCTCTGTCAGTGCACAAAACACTGTTCAAATAAACCGAAATTAAGAACCAATTTTCACATTTTAAACCATAAATCTTACAGATAATACATTATTATTACTAATATTACAGAAAAAGAAAAATTATTTTTCCAAACAGAAATCAATTATTGAAAAATATATGAAAAGAGGAAAAGAAAGAAACAGGGCATTTCACTTTTCAATTTCCAAAATAAACTGCAAACGCTTAACCAATAAATTACAGTATGCTTTCGACGAAAAGCGTCCGATTCAACGTCTGTCGCCACATTTGAATCAGATTAGTCAAATTGAACCGCACTGTTCGATCGTCATCTACAACAACTCAAACAAACCAGGCAGTTGTGCCGTCCAAATAAAAAAACAACGTCAAAAATGCAATATTTCCCATTCATTTGCCATTATTATTTTTTTTTCTTCTCTGCTTGCGGAACAATTCAAATTCTTCAAAAATTCACATTTTCAACTGACAATTTGAGTAACAAAAAAAACAACAGAAAAACGTATCCAACACCAAATTTATCAATAACAAATAAAAAACACGAGAAAGACCCTAAATTACTGCATATTTCTTTTTGTTTTCAGATGGCAAGATTCTCTTCGGGGATTTAATACCCGTTTTGGTCAATTGACAACACACGGCTTATTTAGCGATCTTATCATCGACAGGTTTATTACTTTTCTTTGATTTGGATCGCTTCTTTGACTTCTTCTTTATCTTTCTAGAAGCTTCCTTTTCTCCTTTTGGTTCATCCTTTAACACTGGTTTTTCAACACTTTTGCCAGCTATTGGGGGAACCATGTGCAGCTGATCCACATTTATCGCTGTTACTTCATTGTCCAACGTAAGTTTTGGTGATATAATATCCGTTTCTGGCATTTGAGAAGGAGCTGCTACTTTAGCGATTGTATCTTTGACAGTTTTCTTACTTTTCTTTGATTTGGATCGCTTCTTTGACTTTTTCTTTATCTTTTTAGATGCTTCCCTTTCACCTATCGCTTCATCCTTTATCTTCGGTTTCTCAACGGCGGCTTCAGCTATTGGTGGAAGAATGTTCAGCTGATCTATATTTATCGCTGTTACTTCATTGTCCAACGTACGTTTGGGTGATACAATATCCGTTTCTGGCATTTGAAAAGGCGCTGCTTCTTTACCGACCATATCTTCGATAGTTTTCTTACTTTTCTTTGATTTGGATCGCTTCTTTGACTTCTTCTTTATCTTTTTAGAAGCTTCCTTTTCTCCTTTTGGTTCATCCTTTAACACCGGTTTTTCAGCGGCAGCTTCGGCTATTGTTGGAACCATGTTCAGCTGATCTATATTTATCGCTGTTACTTCATTGTCCAACGTACGTTTGGGTGATATAATATCCGTTTCTGGCATTTGAGAAGGCGCTGCTTCTTTACCGACCATATCTTCGACAGTTTTCTTACTTTTCTTTGATTTGGATCGCTTCTTTGACTTCTTCTTTATCTTTTTAGAAGCTTCCTTTTCACCTTTTGGTTCATCCTTTATCACCGGTTTCTCAACGGCGGTTTCGGCTGTTGGTGGAACCATGTTCAGCTGATCTATATTTATCGCTGTTATTTCATTGTCCAACGAACGTTTGGGTGATATAATATCCGTTTCTGGCATTTGAGAAGGCGCTGCTTCTTTACCGACCATATCTTCGACAGTTTTCTTACTTTTCTTTGATTTGGATCCCTTCTTTGACTTCTTCTTTATCTTTTTAGCAGCTTCCTTTTCTCCTTTTGGTTCATCCTTTAACACTGGTTTTTCAACACTTTTGTCAGCTATTGGTGGAACCATGTGCAGCTGATCCACATTTATCGCTGTTACTTCATTGTCCAACGTAAGTTTTGGTGATATAATATCCGTTTCTGGCATTTGAGAAGGCGCTGCTTCTTTACCGACCATATCTTCGACAGTTTTCTTACTTTTCTTTGATTTGGATCGCTTCTTTGACTTCTTCTTTATCTTTTTAGAAGCTTCCTTTTCACCTATCGCTTCATCCTTTATCATCGGTTTCTCAACGGCGGCTTCGGCTATTGGTGGAACAATGTTCAGATGATCTATATTTATCGCTGTTACTTCATTGTCCAACGTAAGTTTGGGAGATATAATATCCGTTTCTGGCATTTGAGAAGGAGCTGCTTCTTTAGCGATTGTATCTTTGACAGTTTTCTTACTTTTCTTTGATTTGGATCGCTTCTTTGACTTTTTCTTTATCTTTTTAGATGCTTCCTTTTCACCTATCGCTTCATCCTTTATCTTCGGTTTCTCAACGGCGGCTTCAGCTATTGGTGGAAGAATGTTCAGCTCATCTATATTTATCGCTGTTACTTCATTGTCCAACGTACGTTTGGGTGATACAATATCCGTTTCTGGCATTTGAGAAGGCGCTGCTTCTTTACCGACCATATCTTCGATAGTTTTCTTACTTTTCTTTGATTTGGATCGCTTCTTTGACTTCTTCTTTATCTTTTTAGAAGCTTCCTTTTCTCCTTTTGGTTCATCCTTTAACACCGGTTTTTCAGCGGCAGCTTCGGCTATTGTTGGAACCATGTTCAGCTGATCTATATTTATCGCTGTTACTTCATTGTCCAACGAACGTTTGGGTGATATAATATCCGATTCTGGCATTTGAGAAGGCGCTGCTTCTTTACCGACCGTATCTTCGACAGTTTTCTTACTTTTCTTTGATTTGGATCGCTTCTTTGACTTCTTCTTTATCTTTTTAGAAGCTTCCTTTTCTCCTTTTGGTTCATCCTTTAACACTGGTTTTTCAACACTTTTGTCAGCTATTGGTGGAACCATGTGCAGCTGATCCACATTTATCGCTGTTACTTCATTGTCCAACGTAAGTTTTGGTGATATAATATCCGTTTCTGGCATTTGAGAAGGAGCTGCTTCTTTAGCGATTGTATCTTTGACAGTTTTCTTACTTTTCTTTGATTTGGATCGCTTCTTTGACTTTTTCTTTATCTTTTTAGATGCTTCCTTTTCACCTATCGCTTCATCCTTTATCTTCGGTTTCTCAACGGCGGCTTCAGCTATTGGTGGAAGATTGTTCAGCTGATCTATATTTATCGCTGTTACTTCATTGTCCAACGTACGTTTGGGTGATACAATATCCGTTTCTGGCATTTGAGAAGGCGCTGCTTCTTTACCGACCATATCTTCGACAGTTTTCTTACTTTTCTTTGATTTGGATCGCTTCTTTGACTTCTTCTTTATCTTTTTAGAAGCTTCCTTTTCACCTATCGCTTCATCCTTTATCATCGGTTTCTCAACGGCGGCTTCGGCTATTGGTGGAACAATGTTCAGATGATCTATATTTATCGCTGTTACTTCATTGTCCAACGTAAGTTTGGGAGATATAATATCCGTTTCTGGCATTTGAGAAGGAGCTGCTTCTTTAGCGATTGTATCTTTGACAGTTTTCTTACTTTTCTTTGATTTGGATCGCTTCTTTGACTTTTTCTTTATCTTTTTAGATGCTTCCTTTTCACCTATCGCTTCATCCTTTATCTTCGGTTTCTCAACGGCGGCTTCAGCTATTGGTGGAAGAATGTTCAGCTCATCTATATTTATCGCTGTTACTTCATTGTCCAACGTACGTTTGGGTGATACAATATCCGTTTCTGGCATTTGAGAAGGCGCTGCTTCTTTACCGACCATATCTTCGACAGTTTTCTTACTTTTCTTTGATTTGGATCGCTTCTTTGACTTCTTCTTTATCTTTTTAGAAGCTTCCTTTTCTCCTTTTGGTTCATCCTTTAACACCGGTTTTTCAGCGGCAGCTTCGGCTATTGTTGGAACCATGTTCAGCTGATCTATATTTATCGCTGTTACTTCATTGTCCAACGAACGTTTGGGTGATATAATATCCGTTTCTGGCATTTGAGAAGGAGCTGCTTCTTTAGCGATTGTATCTTTGACAGTTTTCTTACTTTTCTTTGATTTGGATCGCTTCTTTGACTTTTTCTTTATCTTTTTAGATGCTTCCTTTTCACCTATCGCTTCATCCTTTATCTTCGGTTTCTCAACGGCGGCTTCAGCTATTGGTGGAAGAATGTTCAGCTCATCTATATTTATCGCTGTTACTTCATTGTCCAACGTACGTTTGGGTGATACAATATCCGTTTCTGGCATTTGAGAAGGCGCTGCTTCTTTACCGACCATATCTTCGACAGTTTTCTTACTTTTCTTTGATTTGGATCGCTTCTTTGACTTCTTCTTTATCTTTTTAGAAGCTTCCTTTTCTCCTTTTGGTTCATCCTTTATCACCGGTTTCTCAACGGCGGCTTCGGCTGTTGGTGGAACCATGTTCAGCTGATCTATATTTATCGCTGTTATTTCATTGTCCAACGAACGTTTGGGTGATATAATATCCGTTTCTGGCATTTGTGAAGGCGCTGCTTCTTTAGCGATCGTATCTTCGACAGTTTTCTTACTTTTCTTTGATTTGGATCGCTTCTTTGACTTCTTCTTAATCTTTTTAAAATCTTTCATTTCAATTTCTTGTTCTTCTTTAATGAATTCATCCTGCTTTTTTTCAACTGTGATTGGCTGAACAATCACTGTTTCATCGCTAACGGTTTCAGTTTTTTCTGTTGTTGTTGGTGCTTTCATAACAGTATTTTCTGTTTGATGTGTCAGTTTTTTCATATGTTGTTTTACTGTCACCTTCGTTTCGCCTTTCTTGCTTTTTTTCGTTTTTGATTTGTTTTTGGACTTCTTTTTCTCTTTTCTGGATTCCAGCTCTGCAATTCTTTCTGCAGCTTTTTTCTCTTTCTCTGACACTCTTGTCCTGCACATTCCGTCAATTAGACGTTTGCTCTCAGTGGCCTCTACTCTCACTGCTGGTGCCCATTGCATAATTTCATCTTCCATTTTGCTCTTATGTTTTTTTGAGCCTGTATCATTCTCTTCCATCATTTCTGTCTCTTCTTTCTTAGTTTTTGTTGATTTATACCTTTTTGCAGACTTTGATTTTCTTTTTTTTGAGTCTGTTTTTTTTATTTTTTCTACTACTTTAGTCAGTTGTTTAAAATCCCTCTGTGCAACGACTTGCCCCATGATTTTCTGTTCTTCCATATATTTAGCAATGTTTTGCAATTGAAATGGTGTTACTTCAGTTCGCAATTTTGTCTCAGATTTCTCTGTGCTCATCATATCTTTCTTTACTGACATTTCTTTTTCCATTTCTCTACCTTTTTTGGATTTGGATTTTCTTTTCAGTTTTCTTTTCTTTTTCTCTGAATCTTCCCGTCTTATTTTTTCTGCTGCTTTGGTTATTTCTTCTGTCGCAACGTTGGGAACAATTTGCGGAATTATATTTCTTGTTGCAGCGACTGCTTTAATTGTTTCGGGTGAACTTTCCGCCATTTCTATTTTTTTATCAGTTTCTGCTTTCTCTTTGCTTATATCCGTTCCTTTCGGTATGCTTTTAATAGCTTTCTTGCTCTTTTTGGATTTTGTCTTCTTTTTTGTTTTTCCCACCAGTTTCTTGTCTGCTTTTAGCTGCAGTTCTTTTGATTCCTTAATAATTTCCTCTGGTGTTTTCTTTTCAGGAATTGCTGTCATTGGTTGAACTCGCGTTTCTTTCCATTCCGAAATTTGCTTTTTTTCAGTAACAAAGTGGTAGATCAATGCCAGAATAATCACAACGAGAATTGCGGTAAGGAGCATTTTTTTAGATAATACGTACTGCTATTTCTGAAGTTTTTAATATCATTAGTATCGTAAAATTTAATGAAACCATATTATGCATATCAAATGAATATAATCATAATGTGGCAAATAAATGATTGATTGGTCACTTACCTCGACAACTTCAAATTTGCCTCACGTACCCTAAACTCGGAAAAAGATGAAATGATAAATTTTGCTAACGCCGACCCATAAGTAAAACTTTAAACTTTATTACATTGAACAATTTTGTTTTATCTTTTGTTTAAATTTTAAACAATTTTGTTTTATGTTTTGTTTAAATTTCTTTCTCAATGAGAATTTAAAAGGAGTCTATGGCTCTTTTACTTCAAAATAATGCAGTGTAATGTAAAGTTTTAACCTATTTTTTGAAAATAAAATATGTTTTTCATTTCTTGACCAACAATTAAATTTTTTATTTTATTAATTAATACTTTTATTGTTTTTTGAACGAAAATGCATGTTATATCATCTTAAACATTTCTAATAAATAAAATTGAAAAATAAGAGCTGTGTTAGGAGCTTATTGAAATAAATGAATTCATTTTTATTGTTATTAAATTTGGAATATAACTAAATGAAGGTCTTTAATTTGTCAAACTTGATTTGATTTGATTTCAAAGTAACAGCAAATTCCCAACGCATTGACAGCTTCACATTTGTCACTGCTTCTTCCCTTTTGCGGCTGATCCAACCGCATTTCGTTGCCGTTGCATGTAGTGTCAATTATGGTAAGGTGACACCTTCTATGACAGAACAGCGTCATAGATAACGCCAGAGTCCTGCATGTTATCATTCAGAAAGCTGATATACCTAAATTATGTTTGCTTGTTGCAAAAGTAAGCTGTCAGTAAATGTTTTGGCAAAATACTTTCTTTAATGACAAACTACAATATAATACAATACAATACAATACAATACAATACAATATATTGATCATTTAAAGCAGAGCTGCATGTAATTTGCGATCAGATTTTGTGCCGCTATCCAGTAAAAAAAACGAAACAAATTGCATAAAATGCATATGCTGCAACAAATCACGTTTTTTTCTTCAGAATCTTGCCTGAACAATCGCCTTCATCACACAAGCATTCCTGAAACATTTTATAATGATATTTAATAAATAAAATTAGCAGCTGTTCCTGATCAACACTGGGAATGGGCACTGCAATAAATGGTAGACCAAATTCTTGGAAATACTATTTATCAAGATAGAAAAATCAAATTTTCTTCCAAACAAAAAAATAATAAACAATAAATTACAATTTCTGGTGAAAGCAATGCAGCTTGCAGTTTCCATTTCAGCGGCAGTCGAAAAAATTTTGAATCAATTGATAATTATGAATAATTGAAATGAAATACAGAAACAACGCTTTTCTTCCGGTTACATTTTTGTGTATAATTAATTATAATTATACATCTCTGCTCATCTAACCTATGCAATTTGTAATACTTTGAGCTAAGCTAACTCGGTTTATTGCTTGTGCACTATTCAGCATTTTATTTAACTTGTTCTAAAGTTTGCTTTGTATTCATTTATTTGCGAATTTAATAAAGTTCAATATAATTTTTACTGTTAAAAATTTATTCACTGCTAAAAACTATAATTCAGTACAATACAATGCAATACAATACAATACAATACAATACAATACAGTACAATACAATATTATATAACATAACATAACATAACATAACATGATATAACATAACATAACATGATATAACATAACATAACATAACATAACATGATATAACATAACATAACATAACATAACATGATATAACATAACATAACATGATATAATATAATGTAATATAATATAATATAATATAATATAATATAATATAATATAATATAATATAATATTATATTATATTATATTATATTATATGATATGATATGATATGATATGATATGATATGATATGATATGATATGATATGATATGATATGATATGATATGATATGATATGATATAATATAATATAATATAATATAATGTAATGTAATGTAATGTAATGTAATGTAATGTAATGTAATATAATATAATATAATAATAATATAATATAATATAATATAATATAATATAATATAATATAATATAATATAATATAATATAATATAATATAATATAATATAAATACAATGTGCTATTTTATAATACACACAAAACTAAACCGTACAAAGAATGAGAAAATAGAAAATAAAGGTGCAAAAAAGATGGCACTATGAAATTCACCGGCTCTGGAACATCATTAGCAACAGCTCTTAAGAACTGCTCCATTGTACGCGTACCGCCATCGTATTCTGCAATCTGTGCAGTTATGTGTAACTGCACTTCTTCATATTTATTGTATTTTACCCGTATGTCAGGGGTAGCCAAACTTTTTTTATCATCGACCCCCTATGGTTCTCCTTGACGCCTCATCGACTCCCTATGGATTCCTTGATGCCTCATCGACCCCCAAGCTTATAAAACAAGTTTTATTAATATTAAATTTCTTTATTATAATGTATCACCCTTTTATTTATTTTTAATTAATCAAAAATTTTAATCCATCATAATTTTTAATCAAATTTATTCTTTACCCTTTTCACAATTACTGATTCTCTATCGAATTTATTTTACCGTTACGTGTAATTATCTTTTTGTCAATTTGTATATCTGTTCCTATAATGGCCGTATTAATTTAAATTCAAAATAGTTGATAATTTTTTATTTAACTATTATGATATTTCTTATTTAACTGCTTGGCATCGTTAATGTGAAGGATGTGTTTGATGAGCAGCAGCAAAGGCATTGATATTTGGCTGGAAATTGGTGAGTTTCAGGCGCAAGTCTCCACGCATTTCCAGGTTCAGTCTGTTCCTTTGCTTTGATAAAATTGCATTTACTAATTCATCTGATGTGACGATTTAAAGATGTAAATTTAATAATTTTGCGAAAATATCTGTCAAAGTCTTATGCTACACATTTATCAAACTCTTAGAACAAAGCCGCATTTTGTCTAACTGGCGGAAACAAGCGTTAAATGACCAGTAAGAAAAGGTGGTGAAAATTTAGCTTGAAGTCGAAAATACTGTTAGCGTCGCGCAAAATTAATTTCTGGTAGTGTCTGTTGATAGTTCAGAAAAGTATAAATTATTGTTACAAAATAGTTCTCGACGAAATAAATTACTCAGATGGGATTTCAAAGTTCACATTCGATCCCGGAGTTCATCGACCCCCATTCGACCCTTAAGCCTTTATCGACCCCTTAGAGAGTCCCATTGACCCCAAGGGCTTTGGCTTTGGGCTATCCCTGCCGTAAGTCATTAACGGTAACACATCCTGATGTCAATTATTGAATCAACGTTTCCGTTGATCCCTGCTCATCGATCAGCAAACGGAGCAGTTCGTAAAAGCCGAGGTGATATTTTCCTGCTTGCCGGTTCATTTTAAAGTGCCAGCCTTCTAATTGATTGTTAGTGGGTGTATCTACATTCTGTTCTGTTAGCAGCATTCTGTTACGGGTCATCCACTCTTCTTAGAAGTAATCAAACAAGGCTGCTAATGAACCCGCAACATCTCTGCCAAGCAGATCTATGGCATCAGGCACTTCAGCAAGCGGCAAAAATGCTGTTGCCATCAGCATTTTGATATTTTCTTTGTTTTTGCTTCATGAAGGTACCTGGTTCGCAATTCAAGATCTGCTACCTTCCTCAGAACTGCTTGGAAGAAATGAAAGTAGCAGCCTTGGACGTGGACCCCCGGAAACGATCCCTGAACTGCAGGGATAAGGGCAGTCTCAAAGTCGCTAATGATGTTTTGCCGCTTTTAAATTATCAAAAATTTCACGATAAGTGAGATCTTTTCTGACAATTAAACAATGTACAAGAAGTACTAATTTAACCGCCATAAAAAACATGAATGGTGAACAACCGCTGGTACCATTCTGGAACTATTTTTAAAGTTTCATCCATAGACAAAACAGAGTGTTCATTTAAAGTACTCAAATTTTCTTCTGTACAAAATATTAAATAAAATTGTATGCATCACTGTACCATATAAAATGACGTCCGGACTTTGATAGTTGCCGGTGTGCTGGAATCTCCAGCTGCTGGGGAGTTAGTGGAAGTCGTGAAACATTTTCGGCCCGTTTTGTGCACATTGCAGTTTTTACATTCCTTTATAATGGAAACTGCTCTACAGTTTTTAAATCAGCAGATGCAATGCTAGCTTACTAGCTATGTATTTCTGGAATGGGCTTCAGTTCTTCCGCTGCGCGGCGTTTTACATTACTCTCTTTTTCCATTTTGTACAAAATATCATTGTCTTAAAGACAATCATACGCATAATCAGAAGATCTGAAAACTATGTCCACTTCTAGGTTAGTGTAGATTAAGCCACTGCATTCTCTTTTTACCTATATGATAAACTTGAATTGAATGAACAGAAATAAGACATTTAATAAAATATTATTTATAAATATAAAATAAAATTGATAAACTCTGCCTCGATGTACTAAATTATAATTACTTCGTTCATTTAAAACCAAATGCAAATGTTGTAACTGAATTTGTTGCTTGTTCAAATTTGTTATCTAGATTTGATGTAAACTTCTGAGTGTGATGTCAGAAAAGTATATAATCTCTCTGATAAATCTGGAATGTGGCGCCAAGAGTTTTAATTTATCCACAAATTGCGCCAATTCTCACTCTAAAGACTGCGATGTCGAATATCCATTGAAATAAAAGAATTTTAATTGTCTTTTTCAGCTTACCGCCGTTGATCTTTTTTCTGCTGGCATCATCAAATTGTTTTTATGCAATTTTATCAAAAGCGATTATCTATTTCTATTTGTAACGATCGAAGAAAACTGTTTGAAGAAATGTCAACGAACAGCTTTCGCCCGTCATATTAATTACGTTCTTAGCTAGCAATTAAATGAGATTTATGCATCAGATGCTTTCCCGCTTTTAAGAAATTGCTCTGATAAGTAGCTAAAGGCTAATCAAGTACATAGGGAAAATCTACAAGTGATAAATTGTTAACAGCTGCAGTTGTCAGCTAAAACTTGGAGTGACAACTACTGAACGTTAGCATCAAAATATTTTTCTGATATTAGCTTGACCATTCTTAAAAGTCTTTCTTGCTTGCAATCAAAGATTTCAATCTAATCTTATGTTTCTTTTGCTCTCTTTCATCACTGTTGTTTTTCTTGTTTTATTTAAATAAAAAATAAAAGCTGGAATTTTATTTAGAGAAACGTATGTGGTTATACATGTTTTGTAAGTTATGTAAAATAGAATTTTCAATATCGGAAGTAAACCCGATTACTGAGTTAACTGAACCTTCAAGCTGCAATTCTTGCAATACGGTGAAATCGAATTGTTGAAGATTCGAGATCAAAAAAATGATCGCTTGTAATTTAGCTGATCTGTTGCATTTATTTTACCAGAGAAAAGAGAAAGTAAAAAAATTTATTTTTCAATTAAAGTTCCTTTTTATCACGAGTGTGCTCGTCGTCTTCCTCTAGCACTGTATATGTTACGCTTAATGTTGAAAATTGCCTATTATTGATAATAGGCAGCAGCTCTTGTCTATTATTGATAGTAGGCAATAAGCATTTGCCTAATATTGAAAAAATGGCTTACGAGTCACGCTGTATGTTGAAATGCTTTTATTAATGATATTAGTATTTATTATCAGAAACAAATGTATCGCACGAGGTTTATATATTATTGCATGACTCTTTTTCTGCTGCAACTGCATCGACCAGATGAGCAACCGGATAGGCACATGCACTTAACATATCCTTGGCCGCCCGTAGCTTTAGTTACTGCAGTTCTAAGAGGAATTTCGGTGTCAGGTACTTCATCAGTTGATAGTATATTTTCCGATATCACTTGTAAATCTGCAGCTGTAAACTTTGATGCCAATTTTCCTTCTCTGCAACCAACAGTGTACAATCCTTCACATTCCGCCATGATAACTACTAAGAAGTTTTTAGGATCCGCGGGTCCACGATCCACGTCTGGCACTCTCAGTGTGCAATTCTGACCTATTTGGAGCGGTATTAACATTTTCTTAGTTCGTCGTGTCATTTTTGCTGCTGCTCTAGCTTGACCTGAAGCTCCTTCTTTTCGTGCTTTTATAAATGTCTCAGGAAGATGTTTCATACTATTGCTTTCATTTTCGTCATAGTTTTTTCCATCTCTGTTCAAACTATCTTCATCATTGGCTTCATGAGATGTCAAAAATTCTTCGATTTCTTCTTCTGTTTTCGCTGCATCAACTAGTGATTTTGACAGGACGTAAGACTCCAGTCCAATTCGTGGCTCCTCTCCAAATGCCACCTTGAATGGACTTTGTCCTGTTGTTTCATGGACGCTAACATTTATTTGCCATTGAACAAATTTCAGTCCCATTGACCATCTTTTGCATCCATTTTCTCGCATCCATATTGCCAGTTTGTCTTGCACAACGCCGTTTAGGCGCTCAACCGCACCTTGGCTCTGAGGATGCCTGGGTCTACCCGTGACAAGCTTCAGCTCTGGCCAATATGTTTTGAGTTCCGCAATTATAACATATGAAAATTCCCGACCGTTGTCGCATTGCAGAATGCTGGTAGCGCCGAACGTTAAAAAGATTTCGAGTAGTTTTGATGCCACTTCTTCCGCCCGCTTTAACTTTAGCGGACTCAAAATGCAGAACTTCGTAAAGTGATTCAAATATGTCATGATATATTTAAAATCACCATCAGGCATGGTCTGGAAATTTATTAAGTCCACCTGGGCTCGTGACATCAAATTTGTACTAACCAGTGGTTTAACAACTAGGCTTTTTGGAAGCTTTCTGGCCCTCTTCTTGTGGCATTCTTCACAAAATGTGAGAAACAAATGGCAAGCTTCTTGTGTGACGTTCGCCCATTTATTTTGTGCTTCTCGAAATGTTTTTTTTTCTCCACCATGACCAATCTTTTGGTGAGCATCATCGATGACATCAAACATTTCTTCAATAGAGGCGATGCATCTTATTGCCTCATTCTTGCCCAAGCAAATTAGTTTATTTTCTTCGCCGATTTTTAGAACTCCATACCGATTTTTTAAATTATAATCACGAGCAGATTTTGGACCATCTGACTGGATTCGCAAAATGTCAGTAATCATTTGATCTCGCTGTGAAGTTGGAAAAATCGTTCCATTCTGTCCTTTTTCTTTGATCAGAGCATGGAGCTTTTCTTCAAACACAGCCTTTCTGTCCATCGAAACTTCGACAAATGAGGAAATGGTTGAATGTTACTTCCTGATTTGGCGGGTCGCTGATTGGTTTTTTGGGTATTGTTCGGTAATTGGGGTTAATAAAAGCATTTCAACATACAGCGTGACTCGTAAGCCATTTTTTCAATATTAGGCAAATGCTTATTGCCTACTATCAATAATAGGCAAAACGCTTGCCTATTATCAATAATAGGCAATGTTTTTGCCTATTATCAATAATAGGAAATTTTCAACATTAAGCGTAACATATATGCTGTGCCAAAATATGATCATTTCTAATTATCCTTGCCGGAAAGCATGGAGCATAAATTTCTCTTTCATTTGCCACCGGCGCTATCATTCCCGTTGTTGCACGTGAAGAATAATTGCGCGCTATCAAAGGCTTTATTTGTCTAGGTCAGACAATGAGTTGATTTTGAGAAAACGTCCACAGCGCTGTAGAAATTCCTGACCATCTATATCATTACTGGGATTCGTCTTCCATTTGTGCCTGGAATATTTGCATAGCATCATTGTGCTTAGAAAGACTGAAATGGCATGATGAAATTAAGAAACAGAAGAGACAAATAAAACTTTCTTCTACCCCAAGCCTTAACTGATATTCACAAGAATGTCAACTAAGTAACTTTTGATTTGCAAGCAAAAATCTGTTTGGAATTTGAATTACAAAAAGAAAAGAAATTTATTTATGTATTTTGTGAAAAAATTGTTTCCAGTTGAAATCAAAGAATTTTATCTGTTCAACGTTTAATTTTTGAAAAGGAAATCGATGCTTTATGCCTACGGAAGATCATGTCGCAGCAGAGCATGTGCGGGGTTATCACAGAAATAAGATGGATAACGGATATCTGTGATGAAGAAAACATTAACAAAAAGCTAACTTTGTTTGGCGTTCTGTTGTGGAGAAAAATAATTTGAAAATGTAACAGATAAGCTACAGCTTATCAATGCATTTTTTGATCTGGAATGTTCAATATTTTGTTTATGATTGAAATGCAAGTTAAAATGTTGCCAACGATTGGAAATGGAAATGGAGAGTAATAGCTACTTGCGTGGCCGATATCTCAGCAGTCGGTATAGTTTGGATGTTGAAAATCAAAGTTTGCCCAATTTACAGAAAATATACAAATAAATATTTCTTTTTAAGTAAATTAAATTCCAACCTTTGCTTTTTATTGAAATAAAACTGAGAAATAAATGCAATAATAACACAGGTCAAAGATAAAAATGAGAAACTGCAGAAATGAAATCTCTCTGATTACCAGCGACTAAAATTTGAGGAAATCAGTCACCGTAAAATTAGAAAATTGCTTAGATGCTAATATGCTGTAAAAAATAAGAATAATATACTCCTCAATAAAATGTGATTATGCTGTATTTTATTTGCATTATGCATTACTATATGCAAATTTTACTGTAAATAATTATAAAGTTCATGTACAAAATTCAATAAACTGTGAATAATGATCGAGTTTGAATTTAAGAGCGTTGAGAAAATTAATCAGTCTTTAATATTATGCGCAAACTGTTTAATCATTATGATGTTATCATCATCATCGTGATCTTCGTACGGCGTAGTCTCAGCTCACGTAGCTTTTGCTTTAGGCCATGTGCTCTCAGAATTAGCCAATGTAGTCTTTCCTTCAGCTCACGATTCCCTGTACTTAACAGCACGTGCCGTTCTTCACACTTGCTCGATTTTCTTTCAGCGCACACAGGATATAATTGATAGCATGTAACAGACAATGCAATTAAAATATTACTACCAGAATTTCTTGCTTTTTCAAAACATGCCTCTGAATTTTCAACGACTCTATAGAAATTAGTATTGCTCAGTTTAACTTCCTCTTTTCTACACTATTTTCCTGATTTGACAAAAAATGATCTTTAACTATACATATTATTCTACAGATGAGCTTTGAATTACTTTTTTACACCTTAAGACAGTTTATTAGTAGTGGCTACAACAGTTATGTGAGACTATGGGTATATTTATTGTTTTTACAACATGCATACGAATAAATATATGCATATTTGTTTGTTTGTTTACTATTTTGTTGATATCTGATTCACATGATTTACAATAAATTTGTATGTGTAAAATTTTTATTCATAACGACTAATCAAAGCATTCCCTTAAACAATGGCGTACATACAAGAAATAAAAAAATGAAATTCAACAAATGTAAGATGAAAGAAACATTTAATATTTGAAAAAATACTGTCAACAAAAGAATTTCTCACCGTTAAATGCTTCAAAGATGACATGAGGTGTTGGGCGGTTCCTTTATTTTTTACGTGTGTGTTCAGTGTTTCGCATATGAGGTTTCAAAGAGATGAAAATGGAAAATGATGGAATTCAGTTTGTATCAACACGAAGGCATTAAATAAAGTTAATTTATGGAGGTGCCTCAAGCTAAAGCGCTAAAAATCATGATAACAAATACTGGTTGAAAACAAAGCTGAAAAGAATGGCTTAGCGAAGCGCATTATCATTGTGATATCACAAGCAATCCATTTTTTCAGTAGAGAGATTAGTCAGTTGCCGTGGTACAATCTCTGGAAATATTGAAAAGGATCTTTTTATCATTTTTTCATTATTATTGTATTCAGTATATTGGTATACATCGTAATATAGTCCACATTTGTTTGTTGTTGTAAAATAAAACATTGTATGTAATATATTTGTCTACTGCTGATGCACGATGAACGAAAAGCTGAAAAGTCGATATACAAAAAATATTGCTCACTGATCAGGTTAGTTTGAAGAAAGACATTTAGAAAAGAAGTTCATCACCTAAAATAATCTTTTTTGAGAAGTAAAATGTGTAACTAAGAGGCCTTTTAAAAGCATTACTTCTATAGACATTTCGACCTTAAAAAGAAAGTAAAAAATTAACGTTAGTAACATTTTTTAAATTACTTTAATTATATTTTTAAATTAAATTATTTTTTAAATTACATTTACTACAAAACGAATGTAAAATGCTATAACAATTTGACTCAGATTGTAAATTAATTAAATCAATGAATTCAAGGGTCAAATATTGATAAATAACCATTACTCAGTAGCAGATGAACGTGGAATAACTAATAAAATTGCACAATTCATCTGCCAACTAGTGTTCAACGTAGAATATCCCATAAGTGAACAGCTTATAAAAAAATTGGGGGAAAATTCTGAGGGGACAACCACAGAACAAACCGGGTGTTAGCCTGCTTGAAACAGGCACCAAGGGAAGCTTATTTCAGTACTATAAACAAAAGTGGATGACCGATGAGAGACTGTCGCCTTGAAATGTGCATAATGTAAATATTAGGACAAATAACCACTTGGAAGGTTGGCATAATCAGCTCAACAAAAAAGCGGGTGGAAACAAACTTGGATTTAACAAACTATTTATTCCAACTCTTGATAGAAGAGCAGAGTGTAATGGAAACTTTAATCAATCAGCTGCTATCAAGAAACCTTGCCGCTAATGACTTTACTTATTGATGCTATTGCCTGTTATTTACTGTTGATATTGCTGTTGTTGAACATTGAATAATAAAAAATTACTTCACTGTATTTGTTGACCGGTTGCTATCTCATTTCATTCAAATTCACTATGCTACTACTATAATAATTAAAATATAGAAAAATAAAAGAACGGTATTATGAGAAAAATAGTTAATTATATGTATTGTTATTACATGAAAGATGACAAATATTTTAGAAAAAAACAATTTTTATACGAATGAGAAAACTTCCTTGTTTTTGATAAAAGTAAATTTAATGAAACTTTGGAAATGATGAAGTTATTACGTCATTATGAGAACACGATTTCCAACAAAACTAATAAGAAAACACTTCAAAAATCCTGACCAAAAAAAACATCCCTGAGTTCGTGTAACATTTTATTGTGCATCCATTTACGCTGAAGTGAAAATTTCATTGCAAAATTACTTTTTGCATCTTGTTTCAGTTTATGCTAACAAAGATAATAAAAGAAAATTGATTTTTTTAAATGTGAACTTTAACTATGTTGAACTAAATATTTAGATTTGAAGTTTTTCATTATCAAATAACTAGAGTGAAAATTTTAATAAAATGAAAGTTAACACAGTATATATATATATATATATATTGTAATCATTAGCAATTATTTATTATCATTATGCAAAATGCGTTCAGTAAATAAATAAATAAATAGTGAAAATTTCAACAGTTACTGGAGAAGAATAGTGAATGTCGACTAGAGGTTAGGTTTTCATTAACCGATTGCAACCATCGTAAAATGATGTTCTCTTTCTCTTGTTGAGATACGGCACCAGTGCTCATGTTGTTGGTTTGCTTGGAATTGGATAAATTGTTCTCTCGGTGTTGTGGAATTGTTGAAGAGTTGAAATTTTCCATCAGGGTATGTTCAGCGATGAATTTCGATACGGATATCAAATTTTGCCAAAGCATTTGTTGACGCCTATGAAAAGCCAACAAACATTCAACGCTTACAGAACGACGGAGCTGGTGATCATTTCCAACGGCCACATTTGAATTTGAATACCAACAAGCGTTGGGCGCTTTCAAAGAGACGGTCGATTTGTTTTCGTTGGAAAAACTGAACAGCTCATTGGATGGACATTCGAACAATTTCATGCTGAACATTGAATTGCACGGACTGAGCGGATCGATTGCGACTTTCTTCTTTTCTGCAAAATTTGACAAACTGTTGCTGCGCAAAAATGCAAATTCACCAAATTTAAATTTTGGACAATCGTTGATTGGAAAATGCTTTGAGCTGTTCGTTTCGAGCATTTTTTCCAAAATGAATCCCCGTCTATCGTTGATAGAAGCTTTACCAATCCTGTCGTTGATTTTCAGCGATTCATGTGAAGCTACACTGGAGACGGAGAATAACGTCGATGTGGTCAGCAAAGAATCTCGGCTAGCGGACTTTTGGCTCATGGGCGTTGTACTCACTGAAAGAAATTTCCCATCCATTGGAGTTTCCATTTTTCTTTCCTCTTCTTCTTCTTCTTCTTCTTCTTCAATTATACTACTGTTACAGTTACATCCAACTTGACAATCAGATATGAAATTTCTCTTTTTAAACCTATTGGCCAACAGTTTTGTTCTGAAACTGAAATTCAGCTCGAACTGACTGGCAAATTTGAAACTGCTAATTTGAACCAATAGCTGCGGCGATGAATTTTTGATTTGCCGTTGTTGTTCTTGTTAAGCTGAAAAAGCTTCAACTTTCGAATTTTTCATTTTCAATCAAGCAAATTCTTCTTATTGATCCAAACAAAACGTCATCAAATAAGAACAGCACAACGGCCAATGATAAACGTTTGTTCATTTGCACAATTTTTGATCAACACTGCTGAAAATTGTAATCGATCAATTCAAAAAACCAACGGCTATAAGCTTAACTCTACCCCATGCGGAGAACTTTTTCACATCGTTGATCACATTTGAAAACCATTTCAAGGGAAATTGAGTTGAAAAAAAATAAAATAAAATAATCAAATCTATTATTCGATAAATTGATTGTATGAGCAAAAGGAAAATGAGAAGAAAATTCTTACTACATCAAATAAACATCTACATTGATCTAAGCATCATGCAACTTTCCAATGAATAAGTTATTTATTTAATTTCCCTTATCATCATATTATAAAATTATTCTTATTTAAATATTTATTGTAAAATAAATTAAATATTATTTCAATTTTACAAAAAGAAAAAAATATGCATAAACAATAATACATTTGACTTAATGAAATTTATCTAATAATATTTTTAATTATAATAAATCTTCTCTCTTCAATTATCTCACCAATATTATCTATAAATTTCAATATAATTAATTTATAAAGACGCGCTATATAAATTAAATCAAGAAATTGTTTATAAAATTCCCCCCTTCAGCATCAGGCAATTTTATAAATTTGTTAAAGCATAATGCGTAAATTAAAAAGAAGTTCTTTTACTTTTCTGCAAAATTATTCAAACTAGAATTTTTAAATAAACTATAAATTATTTTTATAATGCAATTTATGCATTTTAGATTTAAAAAGTTTCTTTTAATAGCTTAATTCCTCAAAATATGCGAGAAAAATGATATCTTTAATATCTGAAAGCTCACCTCGAAGCAAAACCGAACATATCAAAGATAAACAAACAAATTAAAGTTATTTAAAGAGAATAATTGAAGGAAATTATAAATGCTGAAACTTAGCTATAAAAACAAGATCTGCCATTTAAATTATTGATTACTGTTGTACATTTAATTACATGTATAAAATGAAACTTTTATGAATGACTGTTCAAATTAAAAACGAAACTTTTAATCACTAATAAATTAAAATTAAAAAGTTTCATTTCGAAAGTAATTATAAAAATTATTTCTGTTTCATTGTTACTTGTGTAATTTAAATTTTCACCATTTACATTCAATGTAAAAAATAATTTAAAATATTATTAAAAATCCAACTCATTTCTACATTTCATTTCACCTCTATCAAGAAGAAAATAGGAAAAAGGTATTTAATTTTTCTTTTTATTTTAAACAAAGTAGAGCAATAAATAGGGCAGATATAATCATTGTAAAATATTTATTATAACAATTGCCCAATGATGGACTCTACTTCTACTCATGCCAAATAACCCTGGCAAAGTGAAATACAGACGCTGTAGCAAAGGTTAGTTATTCCATCTAATTCCACTGAAAATAAATTATATTAAGATAATTTTGAGGAAGGAAAAAAGCTGATAAAAATCAGCGGATGATGGCTGCATCTACACCTACTCGCCGTCTGTATATGGACATCATACATTAACAACAACGTATAACAGCATTCTCAATTCACTGTGCATTATTTATGCAAGTTATTGGATATCTCTTTAATATTCAAATGTCTCAAAGTTGGTTGAAATTTTAAATAATTGAGTTTTACGTGCGCTGCTAACATGCCGAACAAATTTCACGTCTGCTTTCTGATCTTCTAAATATCAGTATTATTTAATTAATATACTACATTGGTTATAAAGTATTTCAAACAAATATACTTACATAATAATTTCGAACTTTATTTAAATTTTCCTTTTGACCTAATTCAAAATTTATACAACTGCATTCTAATTCAAATGTCAACTTTATTAAGCATCACGGAATTTTAATATTTGTGAAACCTAGTTTCAAAATTCGAACGTTAGTTTTATTCAAATGAACAATTTTATAGTTCACATGTATCTTTTGTAAACAATAAAAGAATAATTTATTTGTTTATAGTGGTTATTTGATGATGAATATTTGGTGTGATAGATAATATATACATTTTGCATTAATTTACTGTTTGCTACTGTAATTATCATTTTCAAAATTCTGCATTTTCAGTTGAATAGAAAATTTAAATGCAGATTTTCCAGATGTAATAGGTGGATTTATAATTTATCAACTGATGCATTCATTCATTTATTTACTATTTGCTGTTTATAATATTTAAAGATTCTTCATCTAAAGTTGTCCAAAGTAATAGTTGTTGTAAGAAAAAGAAAAACCTTTAATCATCAATGGGCACCTTTTCTATTTAAATTCAAGCAAAGTCAATATAAAGAAAATTTAATAAAACCATGAAAAGAAAACAATAAACAATTTAAACTGATTCACGAAGGGTAGAAACAATTTCATCAACGCTTACATCAGACGAGTCCTGCTTGCCGAGCACTTCTTCAGCTTGCTCCATCAATGCTTCCACTTTTTCATTCAAAATCATCTTAAAAAATAATATAAATTTGAATATTTAAAATTAAAAGATGCATCGTCAACTTTAGCGCTGCTGATCATTTGAGCTGCCTGTTTCATTGACAAATGGTCCACAGAACTAATGAGTGTCAAAACGTCTGAACGAGCAACAGAAGCTACAGTAGTGAAACCAGCATTGTACAATTGTATAGCTCGAGCCTGAAGCAGAACAGTCATCTTTACTGGAAGAAAATTTAAATAATTCATCACTTTCTGAACTCTTTGAATTTCCATCAGCGGAACAAGTTCAGCCCGGACACAATATGCCAACGCGCGGGAGAAATCACTCAGCAAACTTTTCAAAGCCCACAAATCTTCCATTTGCTAAAAATTTTAAATTTTAAAAAGTTAATAAGAAAAACAATTTTTTTAAAGAACAATTTCAAATATTCACTTCACAAAAACGTAATAGACTTGATGCAAAACTGGCAGCAGATTGGATAAGATGCTGAATGTAGCCTCGTGAAACTGCGAAAGCAGCGGCTACATCCCATAAATTATGTTGATTCCAAATTTGTCGAAGAATCAAGGCCGCATAAACTCTATTCAATGTCGACAAATTCAATAACTTTTTAAAAATAAAATATTTATCAGATTAAATAATGTAATAATGGTAATAAATAAAAATTTACATCTTTCGAAGCCGCAATTCCTTGCTTGCGCTTTATAATGTAACACATGTCAATTCCAAATGCTTCGAGCATTTTCATTTCACATTTATCTAATTTGTTATACTAGAGAAATTTAAACTTTTGAATAAATAAAATAGAATAAAATTAAAATGTAAGCAAGCAAGATTAAAAAAAGAAACAAACTTACTTCGTTGTAAAACGCATCCCATGAAATATTAAGTTCTTCTTGATTTGTGTAAGGTATTGAACAGTAAATTAAATGCAAACGCGTTGTTAGCATCATAGACTGGCTAGCTATTGTCAAATCGGAATAAACTTGCTTTGAAATTTGAATATCAATACCACCTGTAAAAAAATAAGGTTAATAAAAACAAATTTATTTCTGTGCTGTAATTTTACTTTTACAAACAGCTTTGCCAAAATTGGTAATCTGCACCACGATTGAATCTGATGAAAAGGTGGTTTTATTTTTTCTATTAATCAAAATAAATCCTTCATTGACTAAATATCGCAGTGAATCTTCAAACAAATCTGTTGTTGAAATTTCAGATGAATTTTTGAATTGAATATAAAACAACGTCTTCTTGAAAAAAGCAATCAAATCTGCTTTTGAGCAAATCATCTACAAATCAATATTTTAAGTTTTTTAAATAGATTGCTTTTTCTCTTTCATCATCATCTTTCCTACCTCTAAACCAATGATGCTGAGAAGTAAATTTTTTAACCCGCGTCCATTGTTGTCCATCAAACTACTGCGACATTGCTCTGTAACGTTGGTCAACAGTTCTTCCAACTTTTTTCAATAGAATATTCATAAATTTCACATTAATTTGAATAATAACAATAACTCACCTGATCCTTTTGATTTCGTTGTATGACAATAACACTTTCCCCTGAATCGTCCAAGCCAGCACGACCGGCACGTCCAGTCATCTGTGTGTACTCTTGTTTCATTATTGGCCTACTGCCAATAGTTAAACTTCGAAGAATGACCCTAAATTAATGTGAAATTATATATAAAATGTGGAATGAATAAAAAGCTATATGAGCGTTATTAAGACACTAGAAATGGAATTTTTATATTAAAATTAAAACTGAGAAAACCTTTTCGCTGGAAGATTGACACCGGCAGCAAGAGTCGACGTACAACAAAGCACGCAAAGAGTGCCTTCAAGGAATGCATCTTGAATCAATCGGCGCTCGTCCGTAGTCAAACCAGAATGATGATAAGCCAAACCATAAGGTATACATCGCTTTTGAATGCTGCACAATTTTCTACCACATTCCTCAAGCATATCTTCAAGCAGCTTACATTTCTCTTTGCTCTTGTGGTCAGTTAGCTCACTGAAATTTCTTTATTGTTTTTTGTTTTTCGAAATACAATGCAACAATACAACTAATCTAACCTGGGTAAAGTCTGGGAAAGCATGATACAAACATTTTCAGCACTCTTCTTTGTCGGACAAAAAACGAGACAAGAAGCCGAAGGAATAACTTCATTGACCAAAAATGACAAATTATCCGGATCCCTAGATTTTTGCTATAAATGTTAAATGAACAGTTAGTTTTAAATATTTATCAAAGAAAGTTGATAAAATTTGCACCGCTGTAGGTAAATGACGATAAAACTCTAATAAACTATCACGACAGTTGATGTTCGAATTCACTTTATACAAAATATTTTCTACTTTTACATATTCTGTAAGGCTGACCTGAAATTCCATTCAACAATTGAAATTTGGAATTCTGAATTAGAAAGCAATAAAAACATTACTGGTCTGAAATTAGCCGTAAATAAATCAGCTTTCAAAAACGTTGTAAGATCTTCCAAATTGCTAAGTGTGGCACTAATTCCAATCAACTGGCAATTTTCTAAAAATAAAATATAGTAAGGTAAACAAATTGAACAGTTTAAATCGAAAATTTAAATACGAGCACAATAGAGTAGTTTGGAAATTAGTTGTTCCAAAGCGGCCCCGCGATTTCCTCCTACACCAATAAGATGAAGCTGGAATTTTCAATGAAACTTAGTCACCGATTTTCCTCATCAAAAAAAATTAAATTTACTTACTTCATCGACAATTACCAAACCTAAATTTCCAATTTTTTTCGATTCGAACAAACTGTTAACTAATGCCTGCGCCTTTTCAATAGTCGACACGTAAACAGATTTTTTTCTTCGCCTTTTAATTGGCGGAATGCGCCCCTTGTTGGATGCATACTCTTCTACCAAAAACTCTAAATCCAAGCCGAGCGGCAATAGGCCTTTTACCTGCAATTTTACAAATCAATAAAATAATTAAATGATCACGTATTAAAGATACTTCAAAACATTAAAAGGAAAATTTAATTGTTCCTAATGAATAAAATTTACAGTTCATTACATCGTAAAAATGTGTAAAAATACTATTTTTCTTAATTTTAAATATCTAACAAAAGTTAAACAATGCAAATTTTAATTTACTTTTTCCTGAACTATAGAGACATATGGCAAAACAAATAATGCATCTTTCTGCTGACAAAGTAGCTGCTTCAAAATTAAAATTTCAGCTAATAATGTCTTCCCTCCGCCGGTTGGTAAGGTAATTATCAAATTTCGACCAGAAACAATGCTCGGATGAGATAAAACAGCTTTTTGCCAATCTAAATGAAAAATAAAATTCAGTTTTTATTTCAAAAACAACAAACCATTAGCAGAGATTGTAATTTCATAGTATTAACCAAATATTGTTTTCAGGCAATTTATTAGCGGGACACTGATAGTCAAATTTGAAATTAATTAGGAACAACACCGATGGCACTCGAGGAAAAATGTAGAAAATTTGCAAATTCATGTCTTTTCCATTCACGAAAAATTTCATAGGGATTTATTAATAATTAAATGAAAATGAAGCAACAATTTTAAGCAAAATACTCGAATTTTAATTACCGTACAGGGAAGAAATACCACGATGCTTTTTCAAAGCTTCGATCAAATTTGAAGGCAAGCCATATATAGCTTCTTCTTCAGACTGAGGTCGCACAGCGTTTGCTTGAAAACGTTGATAAAGTTGACTTTGAAAACTGCATGCCCTCTTTTCATCAGGAGGATCCAATTCAGAATTTTCAGATGAAATAACAGATGTAAAAACTGGAACAGAGTTCATGAAAAAGGAGTCATCAAATTCCTAAAAGTTGTTTTTTCAGCCTTGATAAATAGCGATTACCCATTTAGACAAAACCTCAATAACGTCTTCTGATTTCATCCCCAAGCTTGAAAAGTCATCACACACAGAATTATGCATTACAGCTGTCAGAAAATCTAAATTCGTTGTAATAATAAAGTTAGAAAACGAAACAAATTTAAAATGAAATCTTAAACAAATATGTTTAACTTAACGTTCAAATAATAGGTTTCCAAATAAAATAAAATAAACGTTTAAAAATTCAAACTTTTGTAAAAATTGTCAAGTTCTATTTCATTAAAATGGAAATTATCAATAATGTCAAATCTTGTTTGATAAAATAGAAAAAATCAGCTAATTATGACAATCATATTTTTTACATTAAATTTTTAATTAATTATATTTTTTGCTTAATTTAAAAACATTATTAAAAGTTCATTGTTTTAATGATTAAAAAAGAAAATAAAATCATGCAAATTTTAGGCCTAAATTAAAATATCGCACTATATTTCAATAAAATTATTTTATTACGAATAATTTCATGCGTTTCAATGTTTTCTTCGATGAAATTATTTGTAAACAGACACTATGATACTCTAGTGCTCGTTTTTAATCTTTGCTCGCCATGCGGCGCTAGTAGTCAATGAAGGATTAACCATTTAATCAAAAGAGAAAGTGTATCACGATGATTATTCATTGATTTCATTCAAAGATAAAATTTGAAAATTTAATACTTAATATAAAAAATAAAACGCAGTAAATTTTTATTGTTTACACAGTACTAATGACAACACAACAATACTGTAGAAAATCAAGATTCACTTTGGTTCATTTATATATTTTGGAAATAACAGAAAGCTTAAAATAAAGAATTGTAGTCCCTATAATATTATTTTTCTTTTATAGTATAAATTAAAAAATTTTTTTAAGTAAAATTCGTCTATAAAATTTGCTCTAATTAAAAAGTAATTTTTTTTACTTAAATTCAAAAATGCATATGTATAAATAAGTTTTGTATGCTATTTACTATTTATAATTTTATTTTAAGTAAAATTATTTATAAAGTTTTTAAATTTATTTAAAAATTACATACAAATAATTTCCTACAGTATAGTGTCATAATAAATTAAATTGATAAATATTTTGATAATAAATAGTCTTTTATTAATTTAAAATTTATATAATTATTTTTTAAAATTAAATAGATATAAATTTACATGTTCAGGTTCATATAGTGTTCTAGCCTTGGGCAAAGAACTTGCTTGTCAGGTCGTATGCAAAATATAATACGCATTTCGTTAGTTACTTTGGTATCGTTGGAGTGCGATTCTTAGCAGTGGTTCATTTGCTTGGTTTGTCGCTGTGCTTGTTGCCGCCATTTTATTGAACTCAATTCACTATGTCTAACTCTGAAATGATGATTGACGTCCAAAAGCGACTTGAACAGTTTGGCTTGATGAAATTAGATAGGCCAGACAGATTATCTGATAAGTTGATGGAAAAGAATTGTATGGACCAAAATCATACCGCAGAAGACTGGAAGAAATCACTGAAATTGCCTCCGAAAGATAAGCGAATTCAGACTGCGGTAAAATTGCTTGTTTTTTTAAGAATTTTCATTTCCTCGTTAAGAGAGTGTAGTGCGTGTTTGCATAATTTGTTTAGTTATTTTTGTTTCAGTTCGTTGTCTGTTATTTTATTTTGTAAAAATATTTTTACTGTAAAATGTTTCCAATTTAACATTAAATGTTTGTAAATGAAGGTGTAAATTGTTTTTATCACTGTTACCGTACGTACTTTGTTTATTTCATTTTTCATTAATTTGATCATTGTAAATTTTAATTTTTTTAATGTTTTTGTAGGATGTAACTCGAACAAAGGGAAACGAATTTGAAGATTTTTGTCTCAAACGCGAATTATTAATGGGTCTGTATGAAAAGGGCTGGGAAAAGCCAAGCCCAGTTCAAGAAGCTAGTATACCGGTAGCCTTAAGCGGTCAGGATATTTTGGCTAGAGCGAAAAATGGCACAGGAAAAACTGGTGCTTATAGTATTCCACTTCTTGAACGTATTGATCCGGAACTGCATTCAATACAAGGTAATTTTGCTTTTATTGATATATCTTGAATTTAACAAATTTTGTAATGATTAAAATCACAGACCTGTTCATAATACTCGCTGATGATTTCTTTTTTATGAACAAGTTATATGTTTTATGTTATAGTATATTTATATATTTTGTGAAAGTAATGCAAGTTTAATTCTTTAGCTTTGATTATTGTTCCAACTCGAGAATTGGCAATGCAAACTAGCCAGATTTGCATTGAATTATCGAAGCATTTGAAAATTAAAGTGATGGTGACTACTGGTGGCACAAGCTTGAAAGATGACATTGTAAATCTTTCTGGTACTGTTCATTTGATTATTGCAACACCTGGAAGAATATTGGATTTGATGGATAAGAATATAGCAAATGTGAACAAATGCAAAATGCTCGTTTTGGATGAAGTATTTGTTTCATTATTATTGAAGTTGTGCTAAAAGTAACCTATTTTGCATTATTCTAGGCGGACAAATTATTATCTCAAGATTTCAAAGGTATTTTGGACAAAATGATCAGCTTTTTGCCAGAAGACCGACAGATAATGCTTTATTCAGCTACTTTCCCGATAACCGTTGAAGCTTTCATGGTCAGTGAATCGAATAGTGGCTTTGTAACATATGTTTTGAATTTCTTTTTATAGAAGAAACATATGAGGACGCCGTATGAAATAAATTTGATGGACGAATTGACATTACTTGGTGTGACGCAGTACTACGCATACGTTCAGGAAAAGCAGAAAGTTCATTGCTTGAACACATTGTTCCGGAAAGTAAGTTTTTGTTTGCTCAAATAATATGACGCCCTAAATACGTTTTCAAACGGGGTCATCTAGTTGAATTACTAAAAGTGAAAATGATTTAAAAACCATTGCCTGCATTTTGTTATGAAGAATATGTACCATGCTAATTATGATTTAATTATAAGTTGATGTCATTTAGATTTCATATTGATTAATAAACTAAAAAATTGTTTTTTTTAGTTGCAAATTAATCAGTCCATTATTTTCTGCAATTCAACTCAACGAGTTGAGTTGTTAGCAAAGAAAATTACCGAACTGGGCTACTCGTGTTACTACATCCACTCCAGAATGGCGCAAGCGCATCGTAATCGTGTTTTCCATGATTTCCGCATGGGATACTGTCGAAATTTGGTTTGCTCAGGTACTTGAATTTGCTTTTTTGTTGTTTTTAAAATGAACAGCAAATTGAATGATGATAATAATTAGCTAGTTCTGCTACTGATAGGTCATGGTGAAATTTTTTTAATTGCTGAGTTTAATTTATACGTCATTTCGTTTTACTTTGTTTTGTATGTATTGTTTGAAAGTTTAATGTTTAGATTTGCTGACCCGTGGTATAGACATTCAGGCGGTGAATGTAGTGGTGAATTTTGATTTTCCACGTAATGCTGAAACTTATTTGCATCGCATTGGACGTTCTGGACGATTTGGTCATTTGGGCATTGCAATTAATCTTATCACTTATGAAGATCGTATGACACTTGCTAGAATTGAGAGAGAATTGAGTACAACTATTAATCCTATTCCTAAGGTGAATAGTTAATCAGATATTAGAAGTTATCATTTTTTTAAAAATAATTATAAAAAATGTTTTAGTTGGTTGATCCGAAATTATATGTGGCAGATTACCAGATACAAGATGATGAGGCGCAGAATTGATCAACGTGAGTGTGAAAGAATAATAAATAATTGATATTAAAATTTTCTTTTATTTATAGAGATTCCATGCAACCACAAAGCGTTTCTGTTGAAGTTGGATCACTTGTTAGCATGCCAGTTGTTACATATTTTTCAGTTTATATATTTTTTTCTGTATAATTCTGAAATATCTAATCTCGTGTTTCTGTGCAACAATAACGTAAACTGCCGAAAGGCAATGATGGACGCATATTTTTTTTCTTTTTTTTGCTCGGCATGGCGGAAAATGCTCTTCTGACAGACGGTACTGGATTGAAGGTGTGTTGGAGAAAGCAAGTTTGCAGCTGGACTGACTGGTGGTCAAGTTTGATAATTAGAAGATGCATTTTCTTTTTTAGCCGAGTGCTGTGTGAGCATTATGTTTTTTTTTTTATTTGGAGCTAAGTTTTGCATTCTTTGAATTTTCGCGTTCAACAAAACGCCACACGTTCTTCACGAAGCGTTTTTTCGAAACCACTACCACCAGTTATATCGCTGGGTTTTTATTAAAAGGTTAAATAGTATGAATTGTTTTTGCGTCTGCTTTTTTGGGAAGTGCAATTGCGGCGAGTAAATAAAGCGGTGCCAAGCAGTGAATTGGGGAAAAAGTTTTTTTACATAATTTTTAAATAGGATAGTTCTGTTTAAGTATTTCAAAAAACGCTGATTAGTAGTATATTTGAGTACCTGAAAATATGGTTAATATTCAGAAATAAAATTGAACTGCGTTTAGAACATTCTACAGCATGAGAACTTGAGTGTTTTTCATTATCATAACTTTCAACATTAAAAATAGAAACAGTGCTGATGGAGTTCTTTTTTATATTAATTTATTTTTAATTTATTAAAAATTGTGAATAAATAATGGAAAATATTGATTTTTCAAAACGGAAGTTATCAAGTTGTTCCTCGCATGAAATGAAAACGGAAGCTGTCATACTGTAGTTTTCGGGAATAGTAGTTACAAATTTCAGATTCTGAAATAGCGTAATGGAATAATGGAAATTTAACTTGTTCTCAAGTTTATAATGAAATAAACTTTAATACTTAACAAATGAAAAATCGAAATTAAATCGTTACGGTAATCTGTTATACTGTATTAAAAGCAAGAAATTCAATTCTACGAAAAATCTTAACTGATTTACGTTACATATGGCTAGCAAACAAATTCTGGAAACTTTATTATAAAGAATTTTTAAAATTATTTTTAGAATGTTACAAGAAACAAAAAAATTTTGTTAATTAAAGTATTTCGAGGTGCGCAATTTTAAATGGAAAATTTTCATAATAAAAACAGCAATCGCACGATTACGCTTTCACTGAAAATATTTCTTTTAATTTTCGCTTTCAATTTTCTTCCCAAATATACAAATTGTAAATATAAATTCAAACATTTGAAAATAGCCATATTTCTTCAGAATTTTACTTTTATGCATCACAGTGTTAGTGTTCAATATTATCAATGTATGTAAAGTAATATTTTATTTATTAATCACAGCTTTTCATTACTTTCTTATATAAATGTCATTTGAAACTGAAACTGCTCTGTTGAAACATTTAATCAAAATGTACCACGGATGCGTCAAACTTTTTAGCCATTTGTTTAACAGCGCATTCGTAGGCTTTCATATCGTGCGTGTAAAGACGATATGGTTCCGCTTGGGCAGGATCTTTATCATTCGGTTCGGCCAACAACTTCTGTATGCCAAGCAAAATATCCTTCACCGTCATCGTTGGTCGCCAAGCTTTCTTCGCATCCAAAATTGACAAACAAACCGTACCAGATGGAAAAACGTTTGGATGAAATATAGGCGGAACAAAAACACACTTTGGTGGCGACTCAGGGAAATCGTCCCTAAACTGCATGTGCAAACGATACAATCCGCCTTCCCATGGAGAACCAACAGGTCCTGGTATTCCGCATTCCCAGGTAGTCAGGTCAAGGGTGCCATCTTCAGCTTTTATGGGCCGAGCTACAAATCCATGAGGATGATCTTGACGCCAATTTCGTCTTTCTGCCAATAACCGATTTCGGATCACTCCTGACATAAAAACAGGAAACTCACGCACCAGTACAAATAAAGTTGAAAACAGTGGGCTACAGTATGATATTAAAAGTAATGAAGTTACTTGACTAAAATATTTCTTTAGCTGAACTTATTGGTCTTACTCATTTTTAATTTTAATGTTGATATGTTTAAAAACTTGCACATTCTTTTTACAAATATGCACATTTCTTTTTGTTCATTTTATCACAGTGCTGTTGAGTAGGTAAGAAAGTCGGAGAGAAATCAGAAAATTGTTAATTTTAAAAACACAAAAGTTTACAATTAAATTGCATTTTTGGTAATGTTTAGTTTGTGAGATATTTAAGTTGAAACAGTAAAGAAACACAACGAAATTAATGGCGACTCTCAAAGTTGATTGATCCAATTTTCTTGTTTTTCAACTGGTCTTGAGTTCTTCTTTCACAGAATTCTTGAATTTTTATCACATATGGGTTTTCCATTATTATTCACTTAATTTACTGAACAGTATTGTTTATAAAAACAGTTTCTTATCTTTCATGGATCCAATATTTATCCAAGACGTTTATTCCACTAAAAAGAAGCGAAAATACAGTAAACAAAAATATATTATTCGCGAAACGGTGCAATTGTAGCAGATTTGGGGATGGCTCTTTTGATTTCCCTAATACGAGACTCTGCGTACATTCTCGCATGCCTCCCAACTTTTTGCGTTTGCCTCAATTTCGCCACAGATTTTCTATATGCTGGAATTTCGAGTTCTTCTTCAATAGTACATTCGTTTACGCCCGCATTCTGTGATTCTACATATTTAAAATAAGAATGAATAATATCGGAGTCTCGTCGAAATTCTCCGGAAAGTTGTTTGTACTTTTGAAATGGTAAAGCACAGTTCAATAATATATAACTGAAAAAATGAAGTATGCACACAATTTTCATCCGCAGAACATTACACAAACCTTCCAGTTATGTATGCTGACTGATCCTTTTTCATTTTAAAAGGCAAATCTTTATATCCCATACTGTTCATGCTTGTTAAGACCGCACCGTTATCCAATAATTTGACGCAGCATCGTTTAATTGTAGAAGCTAAATCGGCCTGAAAGATGAAAATTAGCGACTGCATTTTGAAGAATAACATTACTTTAAGCATGGGCTTCATTATTAGTATAATTTCGTAAAATGGCATTGTAAAATTTTCTCTAAAACATAAGCAATTAATGCTGAAAAATTATGAAAGCAATTTTTTTGCTTTGATAATTATTTACTGTCAATGAAGTTTTAAATTCGCAATTTACCTTTCAAAATTTTTATACGAAAGCTATATAAAAAACTTATGTTGCAATACACTTTCTTCCTCAATTATCCACTGCATTAAGACTCTGAATTTCAATGTCACAGAAAGTAGTGAATTGAATTACATTAATATTCTGGAATATAATATATTTTCAAATATATTTTCTACGCATAGATTACTTGAGGTTTATAAACTTTAACATTTTATAAAATAATAATTAAGACCAAATCTTTTTATTTTAATTAATTTGTGAACAATAATACGTGAAATTAAGAGCACATATTACGTATCATGTAATTTTTGCATTACAGAAGGATTAGTTTGATATTACTTTTCAAATAATTCATCCAATTATTCCAATTGGAAGATAGTACTGTAAAGTTTTGAAAGTTATGCAAAGTGCAAATAATAGTTCAGCTTGTTTAATAAAGCAATTTTTTCTTATCCATAGAATACTGTAATACTTATGGTATTTTTTTTAATTTAGACTATTTTTCAAACGGTAAATAGAAGTTTCAAAATTGTTCACTGTATTCTTGGTTTATGATTTATTTAACCATATATATTCATTTATTGCATAATTACAAATATAAATATTTTAAATATTTTAAAATAAAATTTTTTTAATAAAAAAAAGAAATTTGAAAGTAATTGCGCATTTTACTTTGTGTTAAGCAATCAACTTGTTCTTGATTATCGTAAAATTACAGAAGGAAGTGAGAAGCTTTGAAGTTGACATTTAAATAATGATAGGCTTTCGTTGGTTGGTGTAAATTTGCCTGAAAAAATTTGTATGATGTTTGACGATTCGTTTTATGAAAAGTTGTTACGAATTCATGGTTCAAGCGATCCCGAATGTAAGAAAGCTTTAGAAGAGCTGATGACTGAGACTGCGGAGTTCTACAGGCGTCAAGGCATTGTAGAGTACAGTGGTTTTGTTGATAATAAAGAAGCCGAGTTGACGGGAATGATAGTTCGGTGAAAAACTTCAAAATAACTGAATTTAATTGTAATTCAATTTTTTTTTCTTTTCAATTATTGTTTAGAAGCACAGATCGACCGTCTGTTGCGGTTACGCAAGAAATGGATCAGCAACTGACGGGTATTATGCCTACGAGTTTACTGGGAAAATCTCCGCGAACATCTAATTCTGACACGGGTCCAATGTCAAAAGTACCGCGTCTGGGCAACGACTCTGACAGTGATTTAGATGGTCTGCACATTGTAGAGCAGTGTTGTTCTTCGAATGCTTTATTGCGTAATAATAGAAATGATACAGTTGTCGATGGCCGGAAAAATGAAAATAGTAGAATCAGCAATTTGATCAATACTCTGAACCCTAACCTTTGTGAAACGAAATTTGACAAAGGAAAACCAAGCAAATGGCCTATTGAAGACACTAACAATTATGAACGTTTAAGCTGCGTCATGTGCAAGTAGGTGTTAGCTTATATTTTTGTGAAAACGTTGTTTCTAATTTCTTAGTTTTTGTTCAGAAATGGAACCAGTACCAGTGATAATGCTCTTGTAAAATGTCAAATGTGCAGCAAGATGTATCACCAGGTGAGAAGATTGAACGTATCCTGTATGTTGTTGAATGAATGAAATTCCAATTTCACCGTAGAAATGCCACGTGCCTAAAGTTCCTGAAGATCAAGTTGATCCTCGAGTACTGTGGTATTGCAAAGAATGCTCTGAAGAACAGAAAAAACTTCCTGCTGTGAGTGAACTAGTTTTGACGTGCATTGATTGATTTGATCGATCATTTTGTTTCTTTACAATTTTAAATTTTAGAAGCCAATTGTTTCTGGTCTAAGTAGTAAAATTGTCGTGGAAAAGCCACAAACTGTTGACAAAGATGCATTTGTTAGAAAGCCCCTTGGAAGTGAAACTCTTTTCCGTAATCCGCTCATTGATTTTTCAAGCTCAGGTCGATCTAAGGTATACGTAAATATATATATGCAAATAATTATCGTAATGATTTTTTATTGATGAATTTAATTAAATACGTGCCGTGTGTAAAGAAATGAATTTTCGTTTAATTTTAGGAAAGTTTTTCTCAGGCTATCAGCAACGCTGGATTGTTGAACAATTCTCAAATCTCGCGCATCAAATCGATAGGTTTGTTTGTTTGTTTGTTTGTTTGTCTTTTGTTGAATAGTATGCTTTTTCATAATTGTTTTGCAGATCAAAAACACAGCCGGTTCCAATTGCAAAACAGTTCTTTGAAAACGTCTTCCATTACCGGTTCGTCGATTTCCAAATCGGCAGGAATTTTAGGCGGTTCAAGAAGTGAACATCTATATATATTTATTTAGTTATTTAGTTAAATTGTGGTTGTTAATTTTGCATTTTCACCAGAGATTTTTTTGTAGATGTTTTAAATTTGGACGTGAACAGCACGCATGGTTTTTTCGAGAAAAAGTCTGAACCGACAATTTCGGCATCGGGTGTCGGCTCAAGTTCACGTTCGGTTATAATTAACAGATCAAAAAAGTTACCCAAAAAGAAATAATTTTTTGAAATGTAATTTTTTTTCAGTTTTAAAGCATTTAGTGGTTTTCTTTTTCATTGATTGTTTTTTTTGAAAAAAATTGTTGACATTTTTTGACAATATTCATGTTTGGAGTTTAAAAAAAGTAATGAATGATTGATTTTGTTCGATATTTTCATGTATTTTATTCTTTATTTTTTGTTGATATAATTTTGCATGCTGAACATTATTTAATTTTTTATTTTTGATCAGTTGATTTTTATTTAATTTGATTTTTTAAAGAAAAAATTGGTTTCAGTTCAAAAATTGTTCGCTTCATTTTACTTGCTTCGATCTGTGTGTGTGTGTGTGTGTATGTGGTGGAATTGTTGTTGTAGTAGACGGTGCTCAAATGTCTGGCAGTGCTGTGTGAAGTGCGTTGCTGCTTCAGTTGTGTGCGGGCAAAGTGGAATTGAATTTTGGAAAATCGACGGACAACGAGACAAGGCCAGAGAAGCTTTTCGAGTGGCAGATTTTTCACCAAGGAACCAAAGACAGCTTATGAAAAAAAAGAATTTTTTTAAACATTAAACAAAAAAATCAAACCGAAAAAAAAGAAACGGAATTATATATTTGAGAGAATATTTGGTGAGACAGGGAGGAGAGTGAGCGTGGGCGTGAGAGGGTTTGTTGGTTTGTGAACGAAACGAAACGGCCGTGCTTAGTTGTTTGTTGATTACGATGACAATGCCGAGGAGAATTTGGTGTTAATAGAATAGGTATGATGACATTGCGTCGGAGAAAATTCAAAAAGAGCGAACAAGATTTTTCGGGATGAGTGAGCATCATCACCACAATTCTCTCTACGTCGCTATGTTGGCGAAATGACGATGCTCTTGTAAATATTGTCTCTGATCTTATAGCATGGTAAACAAATTGGTGTTGAACACGCACGGCATAATTGATGTTCAGCAGAGAAATGCTATTCGGATACTGCATGCATGATGCGAGAGTATGATGCATTTTGCAAACTCTGTGAATCATTAAATTCTCTCTACTGTTGTATGACGGAAACTATTTTTTTTCTTCCTCTAACATTGGAATCGTCGATTAATGGAAATTATTATGTTGAAAAAGAAATATGCAAAAATTTATGCATATGAATGTTTTGTTGAAAATATTTTTTTAAAAAAAACTACTGGTAATATTTGCAATGTAAGAAAAAAAAAGCATTATTATGAATGTAGTATTATGTATAAATGTTGTGTTATACGTTTGTTGATAGTAAGAGAGGAGGAGGAGGAGATGGACGAAAAGACGAATTAATTTGCCAGCGAAAAATGGACGTGTTGTTGCATTGCATATTCAATTTTGCGTTTGCTTTCTTCAAGCTATGCAGCTGTCGTGCCGGCCAGTTAGTAGTAGAGTGGAGTGCAGTAGAAGAAGAGGGGAGCGGAATCAGCTGCATGTTGAATGAACGAGTTGAATAATGACTTTGGCAGTGAACAACAAATGTTGAATTTTGAAACGTTTCAGCTTATTCTTCTTCTGCTTCTGCTTCTCCGCTTGTGCAAAAGTTTCCGCGACCAGCCGTCGTTCGGTTGTCTACTTGCTGTTGCTCTCTTTTACTACACGAAACACCAAACGACTGACTATATTAATAAATTAATTATATATATGCATATGTATATATATCTATATGATATAGCATCGACAAGCAAACTTTTTTCCACGATAAAGCAACAATCTCAGACAGAAATGGTCCCTTCTTCACCCATGACAACTCATGATCATATTCAGTTTGTTCTCTCACAATAGGAGAATTATTATAATTATTATATCATCTCTTTTATGAAGAAAAATTACAAAGAAGAGAAGAAGGAAAAAAAACAATCGAAAATATAATATATAGCATAAGTGACATAATAAGATAAGCATATTTGGATTTGGATAGTTTCAGTTCAGCTTAGCATAATTGTGACTCTGGCATTAACTGATTTTGCAAGTGACAAATACCGAGAAGAAGCATGGACGCGTTGTCGTGGTTGCTGGTTTGTTGGATCGGTTTTGCCGGATTGACTTATTTATTTTTGACGACCATTCTTGACCACTACTGGTCACCTCCAACGGCAAATGCGAAAAGAGAAGAGCGAAATTCGGTGAATGAAATTTGGCCCGTCGGTGAAAGCTCCACAGCCGATCTGGCGTCGACTTGCGTTGAAAGCCTCTGCTCACCGTGCTGCCGGTGGTTGAATGATCTTATTCAATGGTTCGTGGAACGGTACGGCGCCACGCCGGATTTTGTTCAACAATGGCTCAATTCGATGAACGAATCTGCGAAGAAAAAAGCCGATACGGTAAGCAAGAAAAACAATACATGAATATGTATTTTTGTTTCGTGTAAAATATTCTTTCTTGAATGAATTTAGCAACCACAACAACAACAACAACATGATTATTATTATTGAGATGCATTATGAGAAAGTGCATTATTGAGCTGTTAGCCGGCTTTGAAAATTGATATCCACGTTTCCGTTTGTTTCTCAGCTGTTCAGCAATGCAAACAATTTGTTTACTTCTTCTTTTTTGTTTACTTGTCGATGTTTCACAGTTTCACCAGTGGATTTTGGAAAAAAAAATTTCAAATTTCCCCCATGTTGATTTCTTTTCACAAATTCATCATCAAGCATCACACAACTTACGTCATCATCGGCCTGACATGTTTCACTTTCAACATTCTATTTCACCAATCTTTTTTTTAAACTTTGTTTAATTTTTGTTCAATTTTGAAAATTAATGATTCTATTCATTAAATATGCAAATTGCAAAGCGTAAAGTTTTTTCTCTAATTCAATGGTTTTGTTGTTGTTGTTGTTGTTCATTCAAGCAGTGGCTAAGACAAAATGATTATTTTTGAATGATCATTTATTTAGAATTCCTTTTTGCATTAGTTTTATTTTTCTTTCTTCTTATTTTCTATAATTCATTCATTGTATGTATTTTTATTTTATTGAAGAAATTATTTGAATTTGTTTTCCACATATTGTTATTTTCTACTTCAATTATAATTTTAAAAAAGTTTCATCTGATCATTCTTTAATTTAGCTTGATTATGATGTAGTTTTCGAAGAAGCTTCATTTGGTCATCCAATCTCACCGCCTACATTGTCCAGTATTAAATCAGAATTCGGACCAAGAGATCACCTGGTAATGTGGAAATATAAGAAAGAGGAATGAAGTTTAAAAAACAAAATAATTTAAACCTAAAGATAGGATGAAAGTTAAATTTATTTTTACAATTTCAGACGCTGAGAGGACACATTCGTTTTCAGTGTGTCCTGTTGCGAGTTTCATTTTCGAAGAAAGTTGACGATCAACTAATCACTCAGACATATGAAGTGACACTTCAAGATTTATCTGCAAATGTTCGAAATAAATTTATTCATCACAAACTTCTATTTGTTATTATTAATATTTTGGTTTAAATTTTTTGAAGATGCAAATTCGAGTCGCATGCTTGTCCAATGATCTGTTTTTAATGGGCTGTTTTGACGGCCGACCTGAAGTAACCATTACTGCGAGACAAGTGGATGATAAGGTTTGACGATAAGACACACACACACATATATATATATATATATATATATGTAATATTTTCTTTAAATTTTAATTTCATTTTAATGTACATTTAGAAAATAAATAATCACATCGATTTGTCATTTGTGGAAAGCATTGTTGAACATTGTTTGATGTATTCAGTAACAAATGTCGACTTGAATTCGACAAGATTTTTGTCAGGATCACATACAGAAGAAATTCTACGCAAACTGACAGATTCTGGTTTGCATTTAATTCGAGTTAAGCAGTGAAATTAAGCAAAATAACGTTATTTTGTTTTCAATTTTCTCTATTACTTAGGCTTCAAGTTCCACAGAAAGAGTTTACAGCAAGCGACTTATGGTTAGAATCATCAGGGCGACAAATCTTGGCGCTGGATTAAGTTTGTTTATTTTATTTTGAATTTTTAAATTTAATTATTTAAATATTGAAATGAAATACTTTTTCTACTTTTCCCATTTCTGCACAATCAACATTTTGGGTAGAAAAAGATAAAAAATGAAAAAAATTTGAAAATTTCCACAACCAATAAATGTAATGTATTATTGATTTGTGGTGAAAATTTTTCAGATGTCGTACGTCCGTATGTGGTTGTCGAATTGGATACACCGTCGCAGAATCATGTCACTACTCAGGGCTTGAACAAGGATCCATTTTGGGAAGATCGATTTCTGTTCGAATTGAACCGAAACAGTCGTGAGATGCTTTTCGAAATTTACGACAATGTTCCGGATTCGTTCAAGCCGAAATTTCTCGGCTTGACTATTGTCAGCGTTGAAGAGTTGCGCCAATCGCTGAAACCAATCCACAGTTTTACATTGCAAGGTAGACCTTATTCTGCGGATGCGGTTTCTGGAAAATTGTACATAGAAGTTAGTTTAAAAAAAATTTTTTTTTACTTTTCATTAAACTGTGTGATAAGTAAGTGGATGATGAAATGTATTTTTTAACAAACAGTTTGCGTTCATGAATGAAATTGAAAAAGATCTTCTCATGCAGTCGTTGAACTCTACCAGTGAGAACCAAATTAATCACACACTGGTCCCTCTTGCAAAAATACCACCTCGTCTAGAAACTATTAGTATGTTTCGTTAGAAGCATTGTTTGGCATTATATTCTTATTTATTTATTTATTATTATTATTATTGGTTTATTATTTGTTATTTTTAATTTAGAAGACATGGCTAATCTAGCAGTAGCTTCAGTGCCAATCAGTCGTACACCAAGTCCTGTAAATGTAAATAATATAATATTATCCTTTCTTTGAAGAATGCTATTTTTTCATTTAAAAATTTACCTTTTTGTTATTATTACAGAGGCGCATGTCACCAGAAGTTGAATCAGATACTGAAAGCAAAGTTACGAAAAATATTACGAAGAAAAATCAACTTCAAGTGCATCCTTCTACTTCAGGCAGTTCTGGTGCAAATCTTAATCTATTGAAACAGTCTAAACTGAGTAAAAAAATTTCTTTTTATGAAATAATATTTCAGTTTTTTTTAAATAAATAAATTATTTTTGCTTTCAGGGTATATTTTTTTGAAATACATAAACAAATAAATGAGCAAATTTATTTAGATCAGTTGCAGCGAAATACTTCTTCGTATTCAGAAAGTGAAACCAGCGTTGTCAGTGATGAAAGTGTTTATCAGCATTCAGCATTGGTAGTTGAAGCAACAGAAAATGGAATAAAAAAGTGCAGTGCATTCATTCGAAAAGTCATTATATATAATGTTTACTGTTTAATATTTGAGATATTATTTGATTGCACCTGGATTGGAAAAATTGTCTTCTACAAAGAAAATGATCAAAAAAGGGAAAAAATTGCACATCTTCAACGAACACACATTTGTAGCGACAAAAGTTACGACGTGAGTAAAAAATGACTTTTTTCTTTGCGCTTTTTCTTTCTTGAGATGTGTTAGCAGTTTTTTTATGAATGAAATTTTAGTGGTCACTTCTGCAGTGTGTGCATGAAAACTGTCAGGAGTACGTTTCGCAAGCAAGGATATCGTTGCAGAGGTTAGTGATGAAGTGCAGAAATATTTGTTTGAATTATTATTATTATTATTATTATTATTATTATTATTATTATTATTATGATTGTTCAGACTGTCGTATGCTGTGTCATAAACGGTGTCATTACAAAACTGAAACTCACTGCCCATCTAGCAACATTTTCAATATGGAGATGTGAGTGAACGAACATTCATTGAAAATTGTGAACACTGCTGTTCAATCAAAGTACAATACAATACAATTCTCCTTTTTATTATTGTTTCAGAGAGCCTATTCCTGAAAGTTCAGTTTGATGGGAAGTGTATTTTCTCAGTATATAAGTCAGCTGTGACTATTGTGCTTTCGAAGATTCATTGATGCATCAATGAATAGAATATCATGGACATGCAGTGCAGCAGAAGGTGATTTCCTTCTCTTTTATGAGCATAGTTTCTTCAGATGTACTGTGGTTTCTTTTTGTGTCAGTTGTTCATCAGTCAATGGTGAATGCATTTAGCGTCCTGGATATATAATTTGCCCACTGACTTGCTTCATTGTTTCTGTTTCTCTTTAAAGTTTACTCGCATTTCTATCAAATGCATTAAATGATTCCAAAATGTAGCATAGAAATTTTTACACATGCACTACAGACTTCATATTGTTCTCACCCACTGACAATAGCGATCATTTTCTGAAAATACATTGAAAATTAAATAAAGAAATTCTTTTTGCCATTTTGATCGGACGCTGTTTTCAACTGATTGCCGTCTAAATGAAAAATGACATTTTGGGATGGTCCCAATTGGTCTGTGCATTTATTGGTCGTTGACCTCGCTTTTTATTAGACCGTAAAGTCTTTGTCGTATTGGTTTTCCTTGTCTAATTGCTCATTGATTCAAATATTTCCCTTGTGATTAGCTGTAATATTGTTTTATTTCATTGGTTAAAATATTCCATTTTGGATTACGTAACTTTAATAGTAGTAGCGTAACATAAAAAATGGAAATATCCAAAATTTTATTGTCTGTTTGAAGTTTCGTCATTCATTGAAATTTTGTTTATTTAAATATATTATTTGTGGTGAAGTTTATACTTTTTCATGAACAGCATTCCTGAAATGAATTTTTATCATTATTCTATATTTTATTGTACAAAAGTGACGTTATATCAAATGCGATAGTAATAATTTAGAAAAACAATACAAAAATAAGTTAAATAGTGATTGTTATTTTTCACTACCCAACAGCACTTACAACAACAATAATAGACAACATTTCAGTGAATGACATTAGCAAAGTGGTATCAGGGCGATTTCAAAATTACAAATTATTGTTTGTGGATATAGATTGACGCTAAGGACAGCCGCTTTTTATATTGAAGCTTGAAAAATAAACTCTTATTTGCCAATACCTTTAACCGTACATAGCAGCATACTACTGGCACCAGCTTACTCGCCACAATGGCATGGACGGTAAAATGCTATTCATATCATTGAGGCACAACCTTGAATGTACTATCCGCACCCCAGGTTTTTACGGTTGCCATCAGTCTATATAGGCCATGTGCTCATCTACCCGGCAGGTTTCAACGTGATTTTTTCGATCGATCCCAACCGGAACTTCTAAATCTGCCACACTGCACCCCCACAACCTTCTGTATCCTATACCAAAATAAAGTAATTGCTAATAACTAGGAATACATGCTGTACATTCAGCGCATACTTTTGAACACTTCTAATATTTCTGTTTGCCGGCACGTTTTAATTTATATATCCTGCCTACCATACCATACAACGCAACGATTTGGTACAAGATGTAACTCAGGGACATCAGCCATAACAAGGAACAGAATAGAAAATGATTCGAATAACTCTGGAACGGAAAGCACTGAACGCAAACGCAACACCAAAAATGAAAATAAATTGGATAGTTTTGAATTTCATTTTAAATAATTATTTTGCAACAACATTAAGTTTTCATTTCATATTTTATCTACAATCGAAGATCAACTTCTGATATTCCTTGTGGCACTAATGACTTTTGTTGATACTGACAGAATAAAATTATTCACACACAAATGGCGCACGAATACTAACATCAAAGTATGCAATATCCACTGCAGAGTGAATTTGAAGCAGCTTTAACTGCTATTCTGTTTCATGCTGTCCATCGCTTCCTTTCTGCTTTCAAAGAGTTTTACACTCATTTATCTGAATTCATCAGATAAATTACGTTTCAGCTAGCAATTAAATGAGATTTATGCATTAGATGCTTTTCCGTTTGCCAGAAATTATTCTGCTGATTAGCTAAAGGCGACTGTAATACAATGGAAAAATCAACAAGTGATGAATTGTCCACAGCTGCAGTTGTCAGCTAAAACTACCCATGGGTCTAGTACCGATTTCCCCGCTGACTCCACCTACTTTTTCGCAGTAAAATTTCATTGGTTGCTGCTCTGACGCGTGCCCCTAAATTTCATTTGTTGTCACTCCTCTGCATTTTATTTGTCAAACATTATTTTATTTTATTTGTCAAATTTTATTTCTAACCTTTTGACTGTTTTAAAATAATTCTGTTGTTCTCAGATTGAGAAAAGTAAGAGCATGAAATTACGATGAGAAAATAAAAAAAACAATACAGATACAATGCAATGCAGTGCAAATGAAATACCACTCTCCATTTGAATGGTCGCATTAATCTTTATCTTACTGAATTTTTATGCGTTAAGTTTATATTGTATTCAAAGTTTTTCTTATAATTTAATAATCACTAGAACTGATTTCCCAAAGGGAACTTCTCAATTTCTATGATAATGCAATAAACAATGAAATAAATAACGCTTTAGCTGGCAATTATATGAGATTTATGCATAAGATGCTTTTTCGTTTGTCAGAAATTTTTCTGATGAGCAGCTGAGGGCTATTGAAGTACAAAAGGAAAATCTACAATTGATAAATTGT